>CM062809.1:882908040-883650540 GCA_031772625.1 Pinus tabuliformis | reverse complement strand
ACTCTTCCAGTGTTGAATCAATGCCTTTTACACAGGTTCAAGGGCTTATACCTCGGTGAAAAAAAATCCATGTATATGTACAGACCCTACCAAGCAGGCGATTTCTTATGTACTTATTTTATGTTAATAAAAAGGGTCTTTGTGCCTAATTTTCCAAATTTTTATTCCAAACCCTTATGGATCCTTCTAATGTCTGTGGAATTTCATGACATATTTGCATTACTTACATATGCATTGTTAATCATTATGAATGAGAATTTACCCCAATACAAGATTCAGGTTCAAGAACATGACTCAAGTTAATTTAATGTATAAAACATTACACATTTTGTTGCAGAGTATATGTTATGAACTGTTGTAATGACAATTTAAGACAACACTTGATTCCATTGCAGATGCATACACTAGTTAAAATTATTTATCAACATTGCTCATTTCATAGGTGTGACATATGTACTTATGTATTCATTTATTTATCATAACTATAAAGTTATCTCTGCATAGAGAGACATCCACATGCTCATCAGATTAACAATGTTGTTACAGTCCAAATAGAATCCAAACCATTTCAACTAAAAATGCATCATAAGTTCATTAATATTTCAGCAACACAAACAAATAGCTATCTTTAAAGTTGCATGGAAACTAAGTCTGGGACAAGGACTCTCCACCCAACCTTAGACAATTGCAACCACACTTGTAGCTGTCACCCTCAAGCCAAATTCCATATTCTGAGTGGGGTGCTTGCTTAACAGATTATAACACTAGCTGTCAACAAAAATAGGTAATCTAGAGGGCCTCTTCTTCAATCCCACCAATTGATGTTTCCATCTTCTCAGAACAGGGAGTCCAGAGGTTCTTGCCTCACCCCAAGTGCATACACATTGATTCACTCCCTTCCACAGAGTCCAGGACCCACTGTAATAGTAATGTGGTAACCAAGGTCTTTAATCATGTCTTCTTTTGATGATGTTGTAGTATTATCCTCTTCCAACACTGTCTATGGATCTATATCCTTCTATCTCAACCCACAGCCTCTAGGGGACCGAAGCTGTTACAGGGCTCCACAGATTACATCCCAACCCATAACCTCCAGGGACCCAAGTTGTTAGAGGGCTCTAGAGACTGTGTCAACCCACAACCCCCAGGGACCGAAGTTTTTATAGGGCTCCAAGGATCCTATCTCAACCCATAGCCTCTAGGGAACCCCAAACTATTACAGGTCTCTAGAGACTACCATCTCAACTCACAATCTCTAGGGAAACTGAGAGAAAAACCCATTCTCTTCTCTCTAGTTTTGTGCTTCTTACTGATCGAACAATATTTCTTTGTTTTTCTATTACTTGAATTATGTCTCCTCTCTCCTTCAACATGAATTCAAACACCATGCCTTTCCTTATTTTCTTATCTCACATTTACTGCTTCATCCTTGATTTCGTACACTCTGCAGTTCCCCTCTTGGTTTCTTGTCCCTTTTCCTTGTGAAGGTTCCCAAGTGCATGAGCATGTGTACCCTCCTTGTAGTTTGTTCAATTTTAAGAATGAATTCATTAATTCATGCACCAACTAGATATTAATGGTTGTCCCAAACATTTCATATTTTCTCCATAAGAAAACCTTAACCTCCCAAACAAGAAATCATCCTCCCCAACTTTGGAATCCACGTCCCTTTGACTCAGTGCCTTTTTCTTAATTTTACATATTTGTAAAAAAATATTTACAATGCATTTTACGATAGAATAATGGGTGGGGTTGTCACAAGATGTTGTAATAGCATATGTTATAACTAAAATTTCCATAACAACTGCCAATGTTAAATATGCTAAAAATTCTCTAACAACTAATGCTGAAACACCCATTACTATTGAAAATGTTGAAACTATTGTAAAAGTTGATGCTATAACAACTGCTACTATTGAAACTACTAAAACAATGACCATTATAGTGGATGTTGTAACAATAGATGCCATAACAAATGTCAATGTTAAAAATGCTGAAAATGTTGTAACAACTGATGTTGTAACACCCATTCAGATCAATTCAACCTAGTAGTATCACCACTTTTCAGCATTTTGAAGAAGTCTTTCTTAAAATATGGTGTTGTAGTTATTTTATCATCGTATTTCAAAAAATATATATATATATATATATACACACACACACACACACACACAAAGAAAAGGGATATATAAGGACTCTTTGAGCCAAGATTTGTAAAATTTTCAGCTATATATACACTACATTTCTACACTCAAGTGAATGGATGGTCAATGTTTCCTTTCAATGTTGAGTAGCTAGATGTAGTAAAGGTGTTGAAGATGAAATGTGTTGGAAACTAGAACAATACTGAGAGGGGGGTGAATTAGCATTGTAGCAATTTTTACCAATTAAAATTTATTTTCTCTTTGTGTTAAAAACAACAAGACAGTAAAGAGAACTTTCAACAATCAAACAATTATTTCAGTCAACATTGGAGCATTCAAGGAACAAATAAGTCCAAATATTGCTTCTCAATTTTATTAATATGGCAAGCTACAACTTGCAAACACAAATTTCTTGCTACAACTAGCAGGAAGCTCCAACCTCCTAAATTTTTAGTTGCAACTAAATGGAGTACCAACTATTCTCTAGCAGCTATTGGAAGGAGAACAAACCCTTGATCAACAAGCTACAACTTGCTTTAGCACTCACTAATCCATTTTTCATCCATTTTCATACTAGGACCAATGATTGACTTCTCTGCTTTGAAAAACAATTTATGCATCAACCACCACTCCAAAAACCACCTACAACAATCTTTGATTACTGTTCAACACCTCGCTACACCATGAACTCTGTCTAAAAAACAATGAATGAATTTTTCTTGAATAGGCCTACTTTTATAGATTTTTCTTTTGTTATTTTTGGCTCTCAATTTTGTGCATGAAATATTATTTTTTTCCTTTTTCATGCATATTTTGGTCTTCTAGACTTGTTCTCCAAGTCATCTCACCTTAAAAGCCTCTTTCTACAATTCAAACTGAGCTTATTTTCTAAATATGTGCATTTTGGAATTTTCACAGACTTTAGCATACCACCTACTTACATTAAATGTGGTTATCTTTGGAATAGCTACCAAATCCACTACCAAACTAACTGTTATGCCATTTTTACCTTTAGCTCCCTCTCTAGGCTTCTTTTCCTAGTTCTTCGCCATAGGACCGGTCTCTACGACCATAAACTTAAGCCCTAGGTGCTCAGCCTTTTTAAACTCTATTTGGGGCTTGTATTTCTTTGTTTGGTCATACCAAAGAACGATGCTTATCTTATTGAGTCCTAAATGGACAATTTCTTTTGTTATCGACTCTTTTGTCATTGGTCCCACCTCTATAAAAAGTGACCAGGTACTAGCTAAAATGCTAGTGCTTAGTTGTGCTTAGTTAGGCCTTTGTGGCTCTTTATACCTTGTGCTTGTGGTCCTCCAACCATTGCATGAGACTATGTGTGGGAGCGTAGCCCGTATCACCCTTATTCCCGGCACATTTGTTGGTGTGGCTTTGTAAACATGTCGAGATCTTCCCACTAGGTTGATGTTTCCCATGGAGATTGCTTCATGTTCCCCCTATTGAATGTCGTTGTTGACTATTCAACCTCTATGGCCCTGTCCTTTCAGCCTGGCACTCCTGCCAAAACACACAAAATATAAACTTTTGAGTTGATGGTCCTACAGGTTGAGTTGTCTTCGTGGGGTTCTTCCGACCCTTCTTCAATTGGTCTATGACCTATCCACCATGTCATCGTCCAACATGTACTGACTCTATCTCATAAACTAGGAGACATTTTTGGGACTTCCATTTACCATTGGAAATTTATTTCCGAGCTATTTCCATCTATGGGGGTTTCACTTGCACTTGAGATGATCTGGTGCTCTAGAATTGGCTCTAAATCCTCTGCACCTTTTTGCTACCATTTTGTCACAGTGCTCCATCGTGCTGCTTTCTTTGACACCTGTGCCACCTCTTGAATATTAGGAAACAATCTATTTCCATCACCCTATTAGCATCATTGACAACATATCTCAACAATCTCCCCCTTTGACATTGATGGAAACACTAAAATCAAACAACACATATTTTGCAAACACCTTTTTCTCTTTTTAAGTCTTTCAAGTTTTTCTTTTCTCCCCCTGAGATGGGACTCCTCCTTGTCCTTCAGTTGTTGTGGTACTGCTATTAGTTTTGTTTCCTTTCACATCCTTTTTGTTTGATCACCAGATCACTCCAAAACCTCTTATTATTTGATTTGATAATACTTGTTTGATTTTATCATTATCACTCCTCTTTTACATCAATGTAAAAAAAACCATCATTCTCCCCCTATCACCATGCTTCTCCTATATTCAATCCTTTCTGTGGCCTGTTGATCCTTCTGGACCTAGAAGCTTCACCATTATATGCTAAAAAATATACCATATTCCTTGCTTTCTCTTGGAGGAGGAACTAGTGAAGGGAGGAAAAACAAATGACTCCCACTATTTTCCTAAAATATTCAAACTATTCTCTAGGGAGTGGATTTTTAAATATATCAACAACTTGTTCATTGGTGGTAACATACTCAAGCTTCAAAATATAGGTTGTAACTTACTCTTTCAAGAAATTATACTTGATGGGGATATGATTGGTCTTAGAGTGAAATACTAGATTCTTCGACATGTTAATTTCACTTGTGTTGTCACAAATTATGGGGATTGACTGATGATAAAACACTTTTACATCTTGTAAAGTTTGCTTCATCCACAAAATTTGAGTACACCATGATGTTGCTGCAATATATTCCACTTCAGTTGTTGATAAGGAAATAAAAGCTTGCTTCTTGCTCAACCATGAGACTAGACAGTCTCCAAGGAAGAAAAAATGAAAGAAAAATTATGGCAATAAGGAGATCTACCACTCACAACTAGAAATATGCAAGTATTGCCACTCTTAGCTTCCCACAACCTACAAGGTTGACATTGTAACAACTGGAGGAAAAAATAGAAAACAATATTGCTATGGTTGTGATAGAAAATACACTAAAGGTCATAAGTGTGGTGATAATAACATATTTTACAGATATTGTGAAAAGGATGAAGTGTTATAGACATTTTTGTGCCTTACAGCATTGAGCATGAAATGTCCATAATCTAAGGGATCCAAAGTCCCTAAACATGTTGTTCCTACCCCTAGAGGAACAAGGCTAATAAACCACAGCAATTCACAGAAGTTCTCCACCAAAAACTGCTCAAGAACAAGTCAATTCAGGGTCAATTCAGTGGCTCCACTGGCTGTCTGCGCTAAATGTCAAAGGCAACACTGGCTACCTGTGCTGAATGTCAAAGCCAACACTGGCTACCTGCGCTGAGCAAGAGTGGACATGTGGCAAGCTCATTTCTCAAGGTGTCAAAACCCAGGAAGCTTCCAGAATGACACTTGCCTCAGGAAATTCGACTGGTGATGAGTAAGAGGTTCCAAATCTCCAAGTGGAAGCAAGAACCTGCAAGTGGAATCAAGAACTCACAGAGGGAGAGGACACTAGTCAGATCTCAAGCTGACTCATCCTCTCTCCAAACATCTATATATGGATCTCTCTCCCATGAGATCTGGAGGCTGGAATTTTGTTATTGCAAAGAATTGCTGTTGGTTTGAGACTAGAACTATTGGGTGATTTGCTTTGAAGGAGGTGAAGAGGAGATTCCTTTCTGCTGGGAAGGTGATGCTGGATTGGGCCTCATTTGGTTGTATCACTTCCTGAACTTTACTTCTTCATCAATAAAGCCATTTGAGTTTCTTCTATATGCATGTATCTCAATGATGTTTTGTTGTATTTGCATATTTAGTTTATTCTAATCCTTAAACTTGTTATGAATGTATGCTTCTTGTAGTTTCCCTCTCTTGCCATTTTGCAGGAACTTGGTGTAGCTGGGCCAGTGAAGGAGCAAGCAGCGGGGAGCAAGCAGGAGGAGTGAGATTGGATCAACAAACTAGTGGAAGACATCGGTTAGTTACATCCTTCTCCTCTATTTACATTTCATAAAGAAGAATACTTAGATAGTTTTGTCTTGTTTGTTGCTGAGGTACTATCACTCCTTAGAGTGGGATAGGGGCATTCCGTATTGGATACTTTTCCCAACAACATGAAGAAAATAAATAAGAAACATCAAAAGAAGAAGATATACACTAGGAACCAACCCTATGGGTTGAAAAACAATAAATGAATCTGACGATATATTGTAATGCGTTGGTGGGAATTACCACTCCTCAAACTCTTAAGATAGAAGGTATATCAAGAAGAGAAGGGTAATAGTGTTGATTGTTTCAGGTAGTTCTCATAGTTTTATTCATTACAATATAACCAAGGATTTGAATTTCTTTCTATATGCAATACCAAAGTGTCGTGATGGTTGAAAATGGAGGAACTATAAATTGCTCAGGGAAGTGACATAATATCAATCTAACCATGGTGGAATATGTATTTCATAGACCAACGCTTGTCATTTTAATGGGTGGTGTGGATTTTGTATTAGGAGTCCAATGGTTACAATCTATGGGGACGATAGATTTTAATTTGTAATAACATTTCTTTACTTTTTTATCAAAAGGAAAGGAAATTGAATTAAGGGGTATTGTAGGGAAACCTGGGAAGATAATTAGTTCAAATGGAATGACAAAGATTTTGAACAAGGAACAATGAGGGGTAATTGCACAATTATGTTCACTAGATGTTCAAACATCTAAGTCATCCATTTCTTTAGATCTCGAAAGAGTCCTTGACAATTATTCCAAGTCATTTGAGACTCCCAAAGGTCTCCCACCTATTTTTGATCATGATCATGATATTCACTTGATTCCAGGAAGTGTTCCTCCAAACATTACACCTTATAAATATCCTTATTCCTAGAAGTGAAATTGAATATATGGTTGCAAAAATTCTAGAGGCGGGTATAATTCAACCTAGCCAAAGTTATTTCTCTTCTTCGGTAATATTGGTGCACAAGAAGGATGAATCATGGCGTATGTGTCTGAATTATAGAGAGATCAAAAACCTCACTGTCAAAGATAAGTTTCCCATTCCTGTCATTGATGAATTGTTGGATGAACTACATGGAGCAATTTACTTCATGAAGCTAGATCATCATTTAGGATATCATCAAAATAGAATGAAGATAGAAGACATTTTGAAAACAACATTTAGAACTCATGAAGGTCGTTGTGGATTTTTGGTCATGCCTTTTGGACTTACTAATGCACCTTCCATATTTCAAGTTTTGAGTAATTCCACTTTCAAACCCTTCCATAAAAAAATTGTGTTAGTAATTTTTGATGATATACTAATCTATAGAAAGTCTTGGAAACATCATGTTCAGCATGTTAACAGGGTGCTCAAACTATTGGAGGAGAAACAATTATATGCAAAATCCTCCAAATGTTTCTTTGGGTACAGGAAGTGGAATATTTGGGTCATATTATCTCCGATGAGGGTGTTAAGGTAGAGCCCAAAAAAATTAAAGCCATCAAGGAATGAAAAATTCCCATAACCTTAGGGAATCTTCGAGGGTTTCTCAAGTTAACAGAGTATTATTGCAAGTTTGTTAAGAATTATGGGAAGATAGCAACACCTTTAACAAAATTGTTGAAAAAAGATGCATTTTTTTGGACTCCAGAAGCAACTAAGGCCTTTGAACATCTTAAAGAGGCAATATGTGAAGCTCTAACACGTGACTTCAAAAAAACCTTTATTGTGGAATGTGATGCCTCAAAAAATGGCATTGATTCTATTTTAATGCAGGAAGGAAGACTAGTTGCTTTTGAAAGTCGTCCAATCAAAGGAAATTATTTATAGAAACTTATTTATGAGAAGAAATTGTTGACAATACTACATGCACTGAAGAAATGGCACCCTTACCTAATGGGAAGAGACTTCAAGGTAAAAATAGATCATGACAGTCTTAAATACTTCTTGGAACAAATATATCTTCAGAAGAGTAGCAAAAATGGGTCACAAAGATGTTAGGTTATGAATTTGAAATCATCAACAAAAAAGGGTAGCAAAATGTTGTTGCATATGCACTCTCAAGAAGTGATGAGGATGTGGAAGAATTGCTTTGTTCCATTTCTATTATCCAACTTGTTTGGATAACATAAGCAAGGGATGAATGGAAGAATGATGAAGAAGTATAGACACTCATTCAAAAGTTGTACCAAGATCCTAGTGCATCTGATTCATTTATTTGGAAAATTGATTCACTTTGGTACAAAGTTTGCTTATATCTATGTGAGAACTCCCAACTTAAACAAAAGGTTCTTTTGGAATTACACACCTCTCCTCTAGGAGGGCATTCAATATTTTTTAAAACTTACCATAGGGTCAAGAAGGAATTTTTTTGGGATGGAATTAAATATGATATTCAAACTTTTCTGGTGGAATGTTTGGTTTTCCAACAAAATAAAGTTGATACAATTAAGACCTTAGGTCTTTTACAACCATCAGTCATTCCAATTCAGCATTGGAAAGAGGTCTCAATTGATTTTATCATAGGTTTACCCAATTCTGAAGCAAAGAGTGTCATCATGGTGGTAGTTGATAGACTTATCAAGTATGCACATTTTTGTGCAATGCCCCATCCTTTCAAAGCTAGTACAGTTGCTATTGCATTTGTGGAAACAATTCAAAAGCTACATGGAAACCGAAAGATTATTGTAAGTGATAGAGATCCCATTTTCCTTGGAAATTTTTGGACAATTATTTTCTTGTCTTGGTACTCAATTAGCTCATAGCTCATCTTTTCATCCTCAATCTGATGGGAAAATTGAGATAGTGAGAAAATGTTTGGAAGGATATCTTCATTTCATTATATCTGATAAAAAACACAATGGATCAAGTGGTTACCCCTCAAGGAATGGTAGTATAACACTTCCTTCCATACTACAGTAAAAATGACCCCATTTATGGTGCTTTATGGATATCATACACCTTCCATCACATTGTGTTTAAAAGACAACTATCAGGTTCAAGTAGTGGAATATAACATCAAGCATCAACAACAAGGTCTCCAACTCTTAAAGGATAACTTGAGTCTGACACAAAATCAAATGAACCAAAAGGTGGATCATCATCGTAGAGAAATAAGTTTTGATGTGGGATATTTGGTATTTTTATGACTACAACCATACAAACAAATGTTCATCAAGCAAGCTAAGAAGGACAATAGATCATCACCCAAGTACTATGGCCCTTACAAGGTGTTGCAAAATATTGATACTCTGGCATACAAATTGGAGTTGCCTACACCTTGGTGGGTACACCTAGTTTTCCATGTTTCATGCTTAAATAAAGTTATCAGTGACAAGATCCCAGTTCAAACAATGTTGCTAGAACTTGATGAAGAAGTTAAAATAATATTGGAGCTTGAATAAATCATAGAAACAAGAATCCAACAGTGTTGGCTTAGTGGGGCATGACCTAGGTTTGGAGGTGATTGAGCCAAATAAATCCTAGTACTACTGGCCCTCGTCGCAATATTTCGCGAAGCGCGGACTGAGGTCTCACCTGAGGTAGTATGGGAGGGTGCTAGAACCAGGTTTCCGCACCCTGGAGATGTCTGATGATTTTCAGTGGTCTGCGGTTCGATCCAGTGCGCATGTCGCTATGTGCACTTACCTGTACCTCACAGCCTGAGATGTTGCCATCGCGCAGCCCTACTCGGGGCCTGAACAATGTTATTACCCAAGTCCTTACTCGCAGCCTGATATTATGTGATTACATGAGCTTATTTGTACTCTTTCAGTTATAATTAACAATATTCACAATTCATATAAGCGTGCGCAGTAAATAAACAGTATAATTGCAATTAATATCAAACATGTAATGACACAAAACAAATACACATAATTGGTAACAAAGCTTCTCTTTATTATTTTCTTCCTTCTGTTACAAACTCAACTCTACCCTGCGCACTCAGCTGCAGGGGTCCGCGCACTCAGATGCAGACTCTACTAGGCCTCTGTGCACTCAGCTGCAAAGCCTTTTTCTACTACTACGACCCAAGACATTTTTACTCTTGCTCTATGCTTCGCTATCTATCAGACTCCATTCATTCCTTGACTGCATAACTACTTTACAACTTAGAGCCTCGCTCTATTTATACAATCCTATGGTCCCCGGACCATGGGTAGGCCGACTTTACATTCAAAACTTAAGGCAGATAGCCCTATGACTCTAACATAAAATTCGCGCTCCGCGCCCGCAATTCGTGGAGTCTTTACAACAATATTAATCAAAACTTGGGCTTTGAGCCCCAAAACATGTTGTGGGGGATTCCATGCCCAATAGTCCCCCAACACAAACATCGTGACTCACCCTTGAGTCACTCTGTTATTGTGGCAATCTTGGCGCGGAGTCCCTCCAACTGATCCCGAACGGTCTTGATGTTTGCAGCGCACTGAGCTGCTGCTTGTTGAACCTACTACATTCTCTCTCATGAGGCCTCTGTTTCCGGTGTGCTACGCTGCATCTGTGCATGCATCCCTTGAATTTGCACGAGCTTTCCTTCAATATCTACCGTGATTGTGAAGGCTTCGTCGATCCATGGCTAGACGCATGCTTTGAGAACTACTTTCTTATGGCACGCCGCGTCCACCTGCTCCTTTAACGCCTTGGCTTGCTGCATCCTCACAAGCCACTGAGTGAGGACTACTATCTGCGCAGTCCCCCTGATGTTGTCGTACTGCCATTGGAGTTCGTGTGCCTCTGTCTCCATCCGCTGGATATTGAGATCCTCCTGCAAAGTCATGAGGACCTCCAGTGCCTGTTCCAACATATTTGTACAGTCACACACTGCACCTCCAATATCTTCCAACCCTGCTGTAATAGCATTGGTGCACTGTTCTCTGATCTCTAGGGGAGTGGAAGGTTGCACCTTCAACTGCAGCTTGATAATCTAAAGGTTCAACTCCAGCTAAACCTTTGTTGTCTCTTCTCTCGCGTAGCGAACTCCACTTGCCAAACTATGGATCCGCACTTCTACCGGTAGATCTGCTACGATAGCTAGCTCTAGGACGCGTCGGCAAGCATCATCTACCGTCTGCACCAACCGTTGATTCTACGACACCAACTCGTCGTGCTACAAGTTGAGCTGCTCCATATTGATCTTCTGTTCACTAAGAACTTGGATCGCATGGTTCTCCCTAGCACACAACTCTACTATTATTCCATCCTATAACTGATATAGCGTTTATCGGGGAAGGGCAGCCAGATTAAGGCCAAGGCCTTTCATCATGCTGAAAAACAACTGATCCATCACATCTGATGATACTAATGCTCCCTCTGGCAACACTATTGTGCTAGCCATCCTTGCAGGCAACATCTATTCTGCTGCTGAAGTGCTTGCTGCGACGTGCATGGACAAGGTACCTTCCTCAGGGGGCCGCACCTGTAACTCTTGCAGCTGCGCCATGAGGGCCCCCAACATAGTCTGGTGCTCCGTCATAAATTCTTGAAGTGCTTCACTTGTGACATTGTGAACCATTTCACCGATGTCATGGAGATCACCTTCAGTTAAGGTGATCGGGTCAATGGCCAACTTTAAGGCCTTGACATTCTTCCTTGTGCCTGATCTCTCTGCGATGCGCGGCCGTTTGAGTTGTGTGGACGTGGTCCCTGGGTTCACGCTCCCTTTTTCTATTTCTATGTCCTTTGCCTCCTGCCCTGAGGACATTTCTTAGCCCTCCTCTTCCTATACTGTTGCTGCCTCTGCTGCTACTTTTGCGACCTTCTTTTGCTCTACAGCTTTTTGTGCCGCTTCACGCACTACCCTTACCTCAGCTGCCACTTTTTCGTTCCTCCTTCTCTCTACTAATTGGGTGACGCTGAGCTTAGAATTGTCTTTTTTCTTTTGTGCCGCTACCTTCTCGAGTTCTGCCAGATCCGTGGCACGCCATTCGAGAAGCCATGTCTCCAATACAATGAATATTGTGTCGTTAGTGGCTAAAAATGGTAGATTTGTCCACTGCTGTGCCGGATCCTTTCGCATCCTGATGTAAATGTTGTGCATGTACTAATTGAAGTCTGCAAAACTCTGTAGACTATTGTGCACCGTAGGTGATAGGTGCAACCTCTTGTTGATCCACATTCGGATGCTCGCCTCCATGAGCACCCAGAAAATCTTTGTATCGCGAATCCATTTCGCGTCATTGGTGGCCTAGAGCAAAGCATACTTCACGGCCTCTAGTAAGTCTCAATCAATGTTCAGGAATTGACTATCCTCTGGTAGCTCTCCCGCTACTAGCAATATGGATAAGAGCAACCACCCGTAGTGGAAGGTCTTACCCTGCTCCTGGGCTTCGTGATAGTTTAGTAAAAATTCGTCGCAGAGGAATTCGGCCCAGTTCAACTGGACCCCCTCCGCGCACTGCTCGGCCAACACGACCACCAATGCTGGTACCTCATTGGAGTAGCATTTTCCCATCACTTTACAGGCTAGGAGTTGGGTGGCTACATGCACCCCTTTGTCCTTGATGCTGGAGATGGCGTAGCCCCTCTTCTTTTTCTCTAGCTTATACTTTGCCTTCATGGCTTCTGTGAGAGCCAAATCGCTACTTTTTCTGGCTATAGTCGCGGGGTCCTTTCCCTTACAGGGGAGATGAGAAATATGGTGGATGAGGTCTGCCGTGATGGGAATAGGCTACTCCAGCCATAGGTACCCGTCATGCACCAGGCAGAGCAGCTGCCTATTGACGAAAATGGTGATGCGCGCGCGGTGGAAATGTGGTATCCATAACAAGTGCAACAACCTGGCCTTTTCCACACTGGGCAACGATTTTCACAGCTCTAACATTATCACCGCCCCCTCAGTATTCTGCTTCATCAGATTCGCCATCTCTAGGTGTGGGAACTTCTCACTATCCGCGAGGTCCTAGTCTTAAAATTTGATGGTGGGCATGGGGCTTAGGTGTGAGCCCTCAAATATAATGCCATCGGGGAGGAGCGGGGTCTGGATTGAACTCTTTGTTGCATCCAAATCCTTCGGTACTTTAGTTTTCCCTTTCCGTGGAGGGATATATGCGGGCAGTTTTGCTGCAGAGTGCAACGGTTGGATATCCTCCTCCACGTATTCTTCTTCTTCTGCGGTGGCGATCAGGGCCTACAAGTCTTCCTCTTCCTCATTTTTTTCAATAGTGACTGCCTTCCCTTTTTCTTCCATTGATAATTTGCTCTATAGCAGATTCCTCGGGGACATGCATACTTGACCCACTGCCTATTTATCCTTCTTCGTCTACAGTGTCCGTGGTGATTTGGGGATTTATGTCACCACCCCAGCGCCCTCGGGAACATCCTATGCCATGGGGGCTTGCATGGCCTCGCTGGTGGTTCGATATTCAATTCCCAACCCATCCTTAGTGGCCGTCATCATCTCTACACTGTATTCTGTCTTCCGTGAACTCAGGGGCTCTATTATCGCTCGACTCTCAACACTCTTTGCTCTGCTCACCGCTCAATTCTCAAATGACCAAGTGTTTTCTGGTGGCTAGCCCTTTGAGTTTTATAGCACCTTTTGAATTCAAATTCAACCATTCCCCCCAATTCCGGGCCATCAATGCTTTCTTGGCGGCATATTTTCCCAAATGGTCCCAACAACGGAACCATTTGTTGGCTTAGTGGGGTCTGACCCAAGTTCGGAGGTGATTTAGCCAAACAAATCCTAGTACTAATGGCCCTTTCTGTAACAGTCCGCGGAGCGCGGACTGAGGTCTCACCCGAAGTAGTATGGGAGGGTGTTAGAACCAGGTTTCCACACCCTGGAGATGTCTGATGATTTTCAGTGGTTCGCAGTTCGACCCAGTGCGCACGTCGCTACACACACTTACCCGTACCTCATAGCTTGAGATGTTGCCGTCACGCAGCCCTACTCAGGGCCCCAATAGTACCCAAGTCCTTACTCACAGCCAGATATTATGTGATTACCTGAGCTTATTTTTACTCTTTAAGTTATACTTAACAATATTCACAATTCATATAAGTGCACACAGTAAATAAACAGTATAATTGCAAGTAATATCAAACATGTAATGACACAGAACAAATACACAGAATTGGTAACAAAGCTTCTCTTTATTATTTTATTCCTTTTGTTACAGACTCAACTCTACCCTGCACACTCAGTTGCAGGGGTCCGCACACTCAGTTGCATACTCTACTAGGCCTCTTTGCACTCAGTTGCAGAGCCTTTTTCTACTACTACGACCCAAGACACTTTTACTCTTGCTCTATGCTTCACTATCTATCAGACTCCATTCATTCCTTGACTACTTAACTACTTTACAAGTTAGAGCCTCGCTCTATTTATAAAATCCCATGGTCGTAGGCCGATTTTACATTCAAAACTTAGGGAAGATAGCCCTATCACTCTAACATACAATTCACGCTCTGCGCCTGCAATTCACGGAGTCCTTACAACAATATTACTCAAAACTTGGGCTTTGAGCCCCAAAACATGATGTGGGAGGATTCCATGCCCAACAAACAGCTACAAAACATATCAATTTTATAGTATCTCATTACATGGAAGAACTTACTTTTGAAGACTCCACATGGGAGGATGAATATTTTATTCAGAATCATCCAAAACTACCCAAGCGTTGAGGACAACACCTTTTTTAAGGAGAGGGGCATGTTAGGTACCTATAATAATAGTGTATCCCCCATATTGTTATTGTTGTGCCCCACAGAAGCCCACTATCATTATTTTTGTGCCTTTACATTATTATTGCTATTGTTGTGCCCCAGAGAAGCCCACTATCATTATTTTTGTGCCTTTACATTATTATTGTTATGTAGGCCCTAATTATATTTCGACCCCTTAGACTCCTATATTTACCAAGGAGGCCTTTTCATTTGAATAATCTAAGAATTGTTCATTTATGTGATGTAAAATGATGTTTCCCCCCCAAAGAGGCTTATTTTCAAGTTGTTGATATATCTTTTCTTCTAATTTTGTGATTTGGTTACATAACAAAAATTGTCGATGACATAACAAATTCACTGTGAAAAATCAGTTGTCGTCGATCTATCAACGCTAATTGTTCCATCATTCATTGAACCCTTATGCTTAGTGATGTTGGTAGAGTGACTCCAACTTCTTTCAATATTCCGAGGATCCATTTCATTGAAATATGTATGATTTTGGCGACTGACTAACCGTCGTTATAATCCATCATGAGACACCACAAGACTCCTATATCCATTGATCTTCTGATGAAATGTTTCATTGAAACATGTATGATTTTGGGAGTAGATCGACCACCCCTATCGTCGATCGTGAAACACTATAAGAATGCCATTTTCTCGGTTTACCAACGGTTGATAGACATCAAAATTATGACAAATTTGGAAAACTCCGATAATAAAACTATACAAAGTTTCATTTTTAGTAAAACCTCCTTTTGTCCTTATAACGACAAAACTTTGTGGCAATAGAAACAAAAGGCCATTGAAAATTAGCTCAATTTTTATTAGTGACTAATAAGGAAAACATTAATACAATAATAGAAATGTAATAACTCAATATTCCAATATTAACAAGACATAGATATATTTGCTGCAACTTGTCCATGAACACACTTAATAGTCATAGACACACACATTTGTTGATACCCTTAAGATTGTTGGTATGATGATAAAGACTTTCAAGCTTGATTAAAATGACATCTACCTCGAGCATGTTTCTTGTTAACATGTTTGAATAAAAAATTAGAAGGGTCAACTTGCCTAATTTTATATTGCCTATAAGGATACTATTAATTAGCATGTTTGAAGCAAGAAACTGTAAAAAGGAGAAGAGCAGTTTCCTAGAGATAGAGGAATTTTAGCCCAACATGTTTTCGAATATAGATAAAGGATTCTAAGTTCTATAGAAAGTCAAATTGAACTAGAAATATTCCACTTTATGTTTTTATAGAAAAATCAATACTTGATGACTAAGTGTAATTTCCTAGAGTTTGAAGGACGTGATCAACAAGATTGTTAAAATAAATGTCCAATACTTAGAGAGAGGTGAATTTTCTAAAAGAATTTCAATACCTCAATTCATAATACTAATGAATAAGGAGAGATATTCTAAGTTGACTAGATGGCACAATTATCTTAGTCTAGTCTTTGTTGAATATTTTTTGAAAGAATGATTGGTTATTATAAATACCACCCTAAAGGTTACTATAACCAACACTTAAAACTCATAATGATTGAAAAGATGCATAATGTTTAGGAATCTGGCCTATCAATTTATTTTCCCTTAAATATAGTGCTAGACATTTGGTGCAATTGGCGAAAGACGATGAAAGATTCCCGGAAAAACTGTTGGAATGAGCAAAGAAAACCTGCAAGAAAATTTGAAAGACTATGTTTAGGGGTTTGCTAAATTTGTTCTCATACATCTTGACACGACTTAACCATGTACAATTCTATAAAGATGTGGGAATCTTTCCATTCAACAAGTTTTTGGATAAATCTAACATTGATATATAGACACATTTGCCAATATTCTCAGGTATTTTTCCACTTAACTTGTTGTCAAACAATAACAAATTCAACATCATTATGCAATTCCCTAGAGATGCGAGAATCCTTCCAATCAAGTTTTTGGATGAAAGATGTAGGTTCAAAAAGTTTTGCAATGAGCCCAATTCTACTGTAATTCTTCCACTCAAGTTGTTGGATGACAAATCCAAACTCTCTAATTTCTGCAGCGAGCCCAATTCTCCTAGAATTATTCCATTCAGGTTGTTGGATGACAAATCCAACCTCTATAAGTTATACAACGAGCCCAATTCTCATGGAATTATTCCACTCAAGTTGTTGGATAACAAATGTAGCATCCCTAAGTTTTGCAAGGAGCACAATTCTTTTGGAATTCTTCCACTCAAATTGTTGGATGACAAATGCAAACTCTCTAATTTCTGCAACAAGGCCAATTCTCTTGGAATTCTTCCACTCAAGTTGTTTGATGACAAATCCAACCTCTCTAAGTTCTGCAACGAGCCCAATTCTCTTGGAATTCTTCCACTCAAGTTGTTCGAATGTAGATCCAGCTATTGTAGGTTCTGCAGTGAGCACAATTCCACTGCAATTATTCCAGTCAAGTGGTTGTTGTAGGTTTTAACCTCGTACAGAAATTACCTGCATAAGAATTCTAAAACGCAGAAAATAAACAATGCGAGAGCATAACACATAAAACACATATACATAGATATTTTCCCCTAGATCCCAAAACCGGGACTACCAGCTTGATTTTTCATTATGTTTCAATGTTACAATACATATTTATACATGCCGAAGCATCCAATACCATGGACCGAAAACCATCGCGTCCAAAAACATGTGCGAAAATCATGCACAAAACCATAGGTGGGTCCGCCCAACCTAACATAGGGTCCAAAACCAAAATTTTCTGGGGCGCTGCCCCAGACCCCACAAAGTGGGGTTATGGGTACCCCTTAAATCCCCTGTGATCTGCCCCCCCCGGGCTACTTAGTCGGTGCAATGAAGGGGGGGCTTCGCCCCCCTCTAATCCCCTGGTTAACTACGTGGGCTAGTCATGGAAATAATATAACACAACCCAACAATCTCCCACTTGTTTTTTTCTTTCCATAGGGGGCCACAAGTGAGATTAGTCATTTTTCAGCCCTGAAATGCCCATTGTTTCTCTACACCAAGAGAACTTCTTAGAGCTCACTGATTTTGTCAATGCATCTGCAGTATTCTTCAAAGTGTCCACCTTTACCAGCAACACCTTTTTGTCTTCTATCATATCCCTCACAAAGTGATACTGAACATCAATGTGCTTTGTCTTTGAATAATAAGCAGGGTTCTTTGCCAAGAAAATTGCACTTTGGATGTCACAATCTATCCTTATAGCTTCCTGTACTAACCCCATAATTGAACACAATCTCTACAACCAAACTGATTCCTTGATTGCATGAGTGGCTTCCATGTATTCTACCTCTGTAGTTGATAGTGCCACTATAGATTGTTTCTTACTCATCCAACTAACTGCACCTCCAAATAGGTTAAACACATACCCGCTTGTAGATCTTCTCTGATCCAAATCTCCAGCCCAGTCTGCATCAACAAAGCCACGAATATCCAACATTCTATCCAATCCTGGTCTTCCTTGGTAGCACAAACCATAATCACTAGTGCCACGCAAATACTTGAAAACCCGCTTCACTGTTGTCCAGTGCTCCTTCCCTGGTTTTGACATAAACCTACTCAATACTCCCACTGCATGTGCAATGTCTGTTCTAGTACACACCATTGCATACATCAAGCTACCGACTACACTTGCATATGGAACACGAGACATGTCATCTTCCTCTTCTTGTGTCTTGGGACACTGTTCAGCAGATAACCTCACACCTACAGGAATAGGAACCTTCACCGGTTTACTATCCTGCATATTAAACCTCTGCAGTATTGTCTCAACATACTTCCTCTGGTTTAACTAGAGCTTCCTCTTTGCCCAATCTCTTTTAATTTCCATGCCCAAAATATAGTTTGTAGCACCAAGACATTTCATGTCGAATTTGGAGGACAATTGGGTCTTCAAATCTTGGATAATTTCTTTGTCATTTCCAACCAGCAACATATCATCCACATACAAGACCAGATAAATAACACAGTCACCAATTAATTTAAAATACACACAGTGATCTGCTTTGCTTTTGCTGAAGCCAAGTCCCCGTATAAATGTATCAAATTTCTGATACCACATCCTTGGTGACTGTTTTAACCCATACAGAGACTTCTTTAACTTATATACCAGTTCTTTCTTACCCTTCACCGTAAAGCCTTCAGGTTGCTTCATGTAGATCTCCTCTTCCAGATCCCTGTGAAGAAATGTTGTCTTCACATCCATCTGTTCTACCTCAAAATCAAAAGCAACAACAACAGATAAAAGTAATCTAATAGAAGTTACCTTGGCAACATGAGAAAAAATATCACCAAAATCAATTCGCGGCACCTGGGAATAACCTTTTGCTACCAATTGAGCTTTGTATTTCTCCACTTTTCCTTCTGCATTTGTCTTCTTTTTGAACACCCATTTGTTGCCAATTGGTTTCCTTCCAGCCGGCAACTCCACCAGATCCCAAGCCTCATTTTTGTGCAAAGATGCCATTTCATCAACCATGGCCTCTTTCCAGAGTTTTCCATCCTCTGAATACACAGCTTCCTTCACAGTTTTGGGATCATCATCAGTAACAGACAAAGCAAAATTTGAACAGAAAGTAGATGGACTATACCTTTTTGGTTGCCTCCTTTCTCAAACTGATCTTCTCACACCCAATGTTTGTGGCTCTTCATCTTCTGATTCCTCCTCTGCTGTAGAGTTTGATTCTTCCTCCCTTAGCTCAAACTCTATCTTCTTAGGTTCCTTTGGTTGGACTTCGTGTTTAATAACATCTTTCACCTCTCTGAACACCACATCTCAGCTATAAAAAACCTTCCTTGTTACTGGGTTCCAAAGCTTATAACCCTTTAAACCATCCTTATACCCAATAAAGATGCACTTTTCAGATTTACTATCCAACTTGGTTCTTTTCTCCTTTGGAACATGTATATATGCATAACATCTAAATACCCTCAGATGTGAAAGAGAGGGTTTCTTACTAGTCCATACTTCTTGTGGAGTCTTATCCTCCAACGTTGATGAAGGTGACCTATTGACCAGGTAACATGCAGTATCCACTGCCTCTGCCCAGAATTCCTGTCCTAACCCGGCACCACTGAGCATGCTTCTTGCCCTTTCCATCGACGTCTTGTTCATTCTTTCTGCAACTTCATTTTGCTGAGGTGTATATGGAGTAGTCTTCTACCATGTTATACCACACTTCTTACAGAATTCTTCAAATTCCTTATTGCAAAACTCTCCACCATTGTCTATCCTCAGCACCTTTATCTTCTTCTCTGTCTGATTTTCCACGAGAGCCTTAAATTCTTTAAACCTGTCAAAGACTTCAGATTTCTTCTTAAGGAAATATATCCATGTATTCCTTGAGAAGTCATCTATAAATGATAAGTAGTACACAGACTTACCCAATGATGGAACCTTCATAGGTCCAAACACATCACTATGCACAAGATCTAATATTTGTTTCGCCCTCTTACCACTAGAGGGAAAACTCGCCCAATTCTACTTCCCATATACACAATTTTCACAGAAATAAAAATCCAGAGAGCTATTACTCATACCTTCTACCATACCTTTACCATGAAGTATTCAAAGGCCCTTCTCTCCAATATGTCCAAGCCTTTGATGCCACAGCACGGTCTTCTCTCCAGAGACCACTAGATTTTCTGCTCCACTTTCAGGAACCACAGAACTATTGCACCCATCAACAACAATGCTACCTTGTATCTTGTACAGAGTTCCAATCCAAACTCCCTGCATCAATACCAGTGCTCCCAAACCATTTTGCAGGTATCCTTCTCGAACTTTGTTTTTACACCTGCATCATCTAGCTTGAATACATAAATCAGATTTCTGGCTAATGCAGGAATATGCAGAACACCCAGAAGTGTTCTAACCCTTCCACCTTGCACCTTCAACTTTAATTTTCTGCAACCAATGATTCTAGCCTTCCTATCATCCCCCAAGAAGACATCACCACCATCATATTTCTCATACTCATAGAACCACTCTCTATGGGGAGTGAAGTGAAAGGATGCACCTGAGTCAATCAACCATGCCTCATGATCTACAAGTGTACTTGAAGAAGCCAAGTACACATCCCCACCTTCATCTAAGGTGGTTTTCGCCTCTACAGAAGGAGCATCATCAGATCCCTTTCCTTTATCAACAGCTTTAGATTTACAGTCCTTTTTGTAGTGCCCTTCTTTTCCGCATTTCCAGCACACCACCTTTACAGGTTTTCCTAGAGACTTAGGTCTCCCTCTAGAATTAGATCTCCCACTCGATGACTTATTTTTGTTTCTGTTCTGGGACCGTCCACATACAGACAAGGCATCACCATTTTGGCTCTCCATGTTTTTCCATCTCATCTCCTCCGTCAACAAGGATGAGACTATTTCATCAAACTGCAAGGCAGTTGCATTGATACCTATTTCAATAACTAGACTATCCCACGAATCTGGTAGAGAACACAACAAACTGATGCACTTATCTTCATCTGAAATTTTAATATCAACATATGCTTGCTGACTTACCACAGTATTAAATGCATTCAGTTGCTCTGTCACCGAGTCTCCATCTTTCATCCTCAGGTTATACAGTGTTTTCTGCAGGAATAGTTTATTGACCAGAGACTTAGATTGGTACAAAGTCCCTAACTTGTCCCACAAAGCCTTCACCGTAGCTTCCCCTGATACATTCAGCAACACTGAATTTGAGACACACAATCGTATTGTGCTCTTTGCCTTCCAATCCAACTTCTTCCATTCTTCATCGGACACTCCCGTTGGTTTAGTACACGGATCTACCACGATCCACTGATCTTTATCCACCAACAAATCCTCCATGTTGAGTTTCCACAACTCAAAACTCTTACCATTAAATTTCTTGATCTCTATCTTTCCACTGCTCACCATATTCTTTCACCACTAGAATCGATCTCGTAGATCTTCCACTGAATAGGGTCTACCACAGACTCGAGCGAAACCCCTCAGCAACAAAGGCATCCCCTTGAATCCAAAACAGCTCCGATACCAAATGTAGGTTTTAACCCCGTACATAAATTCCCTGCATACGAATTCTAAAACGCAGAAAATAAACAATGCGAGAGCATAACACATAAAACACATATACACAGATATTTTCCCCTAGATCCCAGAACCGGGACTACTAGCTTGATTTTTCATTATGTTCCTTTCAATGTTACAATACATATTTATACATGCTGAAGCATCAAATACCATGGACTGAAAACCATCGTGTCAAAAACCATGGACCGAAAACCATCGTGTCCAAAAACATGTGCGAAAATCATACACAAAACCATAGGTGGGTCTGCCCACCCTAACATAGGATCCAAAACCAAAATTTTCAGGGCCGCTGCCCCGGACCCCATAAAGTGGGGTTACGGGTACCCCTAAAACCCCCTGTGACACACCCCCCGCTACACAATCGGCGCAACGAAGCAGGGGCTCTGCCCCCCCTCTAACCCCTTGGTTAACTACATGGGCTAGTCGTGGAAATAATATAACATAGCCCAAAAGTTGCCACCTAGAGTGTCACACGGAATGAGTCGATCTTGCGGACAAGATAGACCTTTCGAGAATCTAAAAAAGACCTAATGACAAGCAAACCAATCACAAACTATCTTTCTCTAAATATGCATTTATAAACAAAGGCAAACAAGTGTTTTAGGCCTACCTTGTGTCCAACGCAAGTTTGTGGAAGCCTTCGCTCCTTCGATCCAAATGAGCTCCCTTGTCGCGAATCTACAAACACAAACAAGCAAACAAATTAAATAGCACCTGAAAAGCCAATATCATAAAACATATTTAACATGAAAGTCAAGGAATTCATGAAACAAATGACACGAGACAATTTGTTGAGAAAAATGAATCTGATTATATTAATTCAAATCAAAGAAGAAATTTACAACCTGTGCCTTGACGCTGTACAAGCTCCTCCTAGGGTCCAGCAAGAAGTCTCGTCTACTTTGACAAGTTTCACTCTCTTCCCAATGAAGCCAAAAAGGTATGTGATCTCTCCTCTTAAGCTCAACTAGGAAGTCTTAATTTCACCAGCATTTACCCTAAAAAATGTTCAGCTTCTAACCTCCCTAGCAACCAGCCCAATGCCTGAATTTATAGTGAAATGGAGGGAAGTTAATAGGTCCTCCTTCAAAGGGATAAAGCCCTCCTTCAAAGGGATAGCTCCTCTCATCAAGGGATTAGCTCCTTCTCTTTTGGGATGCATGAACCACCTAAGAGCGGCCAATCCACGTCAAAATTCCTTCTAGAATCATCTAGAATTAACCCAAAGTGAGTTTTTTAGAATAAACTTGCGCCTTTTTGACTTTCACAGGGGTTCACACCCACACCTTTAGTGACAGAGCGGGCAGGTCCACAGTTTTTGTAAACAGAAGGTGCGGGACTGCAGGCAATAGTGAGAGAAAGTGCGGAACCAGAGTTTTATTGATTTTCAATGGCTTTCTCTCATTTTCAAAGCTTGATTTGAAGAGCTGAGGTCTGAGACTTGCTTAGGAGGACAGTACAAGTGATGATAGACCCATACTACCTACAAATAATCATGGTGATGATATTTTTGTGTAACAGATTGCCCCCTAAAGTGCAAAGTCTGTAGTAGATGAGGATTTCATTTATCATTTAGGAAGAGTGAAGTACTTTATCATTTCGAGGATCATCTTGTGGAGAGCTCGGTTGGAACCTGTAAAAACATTCAATGCAAGATATATATGAGATCATATCATCGCTGAGGTAGGCATTCCCATACTCAGATTAAAACTGATTTAGAAAACTAACTACTGCTCTGATACAGGAATGATCTTGTAATACATCACAAGTATAGACTCATGTGGACACAGTATGGACGCAGCCATCTGTTTATGAATAGTCCATTATATAATGAATACAAAATTCCTCGCAGCCTGGATTATGGAAACTAGATCCAGGGTCTTCATTTCTACTTCCCGAAACAGTATGATTCTATCCATGCGAATGAATGTGTTGAAGTCGAACATGGTAGAAACCACTTGATTACGAGTCAATGATGTAAACTGTTAACAAGTGTGAGAGAAACCACCAGTGATGTCAATGGCTCTCAAAGTACCCAGTACAATCCATGAGATGTGAATAAATGTGTTGATGTCGAACATGTCACGGAATCCTTTGATCGAAGGTCAATGATGCAACCTGTCGTCAAAGGCGAGAAACTTGCCATTGAGGCATGCAGATCCCAAGGTACTGACGATTTCTAGATCATCTTTCTAGATAATGAGCTGGAGTTGATAGAAAGTGATCCGTTGCAGGCAAGCCCACAACACGAAATCATAGATCAAGTTGAAGAAATTTAGTTGCAAGGACTGACTCAGGGATGGTCAAGATGGATGACAGATATTTTGTAGATGAATGGCTTATTGGCAGTGACCTCTTGAACACATAACGACACGACAGATGGCTTGGTGACAATTGTCCGAAAGTTAATACCCAAAAACCGACTGAAGACTTTCAATGTGGTTTGATCAACTGTTAGGCAAAGGATTTCCCAACCTAGGTGAATAAAAGTGTCGTGTTCAAGAGTGGTTACAAAGTATGACAAACAGGCTCATTTTTCTCTCTTTTCCCCCACCATTTCTGGCAAGTACCTCTTTATTTTTGACAAGCTTGAGGAGGATAACATTTGCTTGATTATAAGCTCATCCTTTGGATGAGTCCAACTTAGTTTAAATTCGAACCCTAAGAAGGAGTGGTTCATTCTTGTTTGTAATTGAACAAGTCCTTTACTGTGAAATTTTAACGAGTCCAATATAGGAGAAACTCGGCGTTTTTCAATTTTAGAGAGTCTGGAAAACTTAAGAAGACTCCAGGGTTGACCTTTTTCGTAAATTTGTGTCTCCCAAGCCTGAAAAAGTATAAAATAATACTTAAGAGAACCACTTGATCTTTACGACCAAGGAGTACTTTTCGTAATTAGTGCCCCTGACTCGAAAAAGTAAAAAAGCGATCAACGACACGTCTTTTTATAACCAATATCGAATTTGAAACGAAAAAAAACCGGCAATCTTTTCATGTTTTTACGGTCAGAAAAGAGTTGTAAGTGGACCGTCTTTTAGTTCCGTTTTAACGAGTTTAAAAGAAAAACTCAGCAATCTTTTCATGTTTCAGGAGTCAGAAAAGAGCTTAAAGGTGACTCTAAATGTTTTTTCGTCGAAAATGATAGATTTCGCCTGAATAATCCGTTATCCTGAACAAAAACACAAACATTACTCATACCTTTTTGAAATGGATAAAAATGTTGCAAAAATATCTTTCCAAAGTGAAACATAAACAAATTTGCAATTTATTTACTCAAAAAATTTATAAAAAGGGCTTTCGTCAATTCATTTTTACCGTTTGAGTTTTGGGTGAGAAAATAGTGCTTTTGTTTAGAAAACTTCCCGTGAAGATTGTGGAAAATCCAACCGTCGAAATCAAACGCCGTCTTCTCCAGGTAATCCACATCATCATACTCTTCATTTTTAACTGTTTCATTTCTTGTTTTAGGCTTTTATTTCATTTTTGGAGGGTTTTTAGGCTTAAAACCCGCGCGCGGGGGCCCATAGGCATAACACTGCCAGCCCGCGGACCCTGACTTTTTCTCAATGGGGAAAAAGTCAGGGGTCCGCGCCTTCCATGTAGGCAAGGTGCGGACCCACGCACTGTGTCTAACCCAGAGGGTGCGGTCCCCGCAGCAAGGGTTTTTAACCCAAAATTTCTCAAAATTGACCCAAACAAATTAATTTCTAGCATTCTAATTTGTCTTTTTACTTGATGCAGAGAGTATATCATGCTAGATTGGCGTGAACGAGAGCATGAGGACGTAGATCTAGCCGTGTTGAATCACCAACCTTCGATCGATGCATTGAAGGCTTGCGGCTTGTACAAATTCTGGGCCATACCTGGCATGAGGGCCCAGGTGGATTTTTTACAGTGGCTGGTTGACAGATGGAGCATACAAGACCAGTGCTTCTTCATTGGTGGCCACCAGCTCGAAATCGAGCCGGCAGACATATATTTCTTGACCGGTTTGCCTAAGAGAGGCGAAGACTTGACTCTATTCGAGGCTAGGCCAGGTGGCCAGTCTGTCGATAGCCTCTAGCTAGAGTTCTACAACAGCCAGGCTAGAGACAAAGGGATAGACATAAAAAACATATCCCTTCCTGAACTCATGGTGATCACGTTTACTGTCACCAGACTTTGTGGGAGTGTCGCATTACATATTGCCACCGGATCCCAGATGCGGATGGCAGTTGACTGCTTTCAAGGCACCATCTTCAATTGGTGCGATGCTGTGTTGGCCAATGTGAAAGGCCAACTGACCAGAGCCAAGAACGGACAACTAAAGACCTTTGGTTATGGGGCTTTGGTTGTGAGCTTTGGTCTGGAGAGGGTTCCCATGTTGATCCCGCAACACCTTACTGTTGGAGCTGAGCTTCCTCGAGAGCCCAAACTGATGCGATGGGTCGCAGTTATGGCCCGTCATCCGGACGAGGGGACAGAGGTTGTTCGATTCAAACCTGAGTATTTCCATTGGTTGGAAAACCAAGTCTTTTCTATTCAGGACTTCCCTTACGCTGGGGTAGATTTTCGTGGTGACCCAGACATGGCTCTTCCACCAGGAGAGCAATGGGATGACTCAGGTAAAATCATTTTCAACATTTTTCCTATTTTAATTTTTTGTATTATTTTTCCATCGTCCCAAAAATGATAGTAAAAGTTTCAAATGCAGATGTGGGTCCATAGCGACCAGCCGCTCTCCGACCTTACGAGAGGAAACAACCAGTTGCAGCCGCGCCAACCCCACAGGACGAATCAACAGAGGTTTTGGCCGAGTTGGAGGGTCATCTAGAGCGCTTGACAGGAGATATTCCGGAGACCACCATAGATGACATTCCTCGTCGACTTCAGTGCTATGTGATTGGGGTCCCAGGACCTTTTAGGAGGTTCCTTTGCAAGGTGGCCCGTGTAGTGGTTTCTTATCGAGATCATCACTAGTGATAAGATGATCGCCTATTGTGGGAACATATTACATTTTTGTTTTTTGTACTTATCATTTTTGCCGATCATAAGGTGTTTTTCAACCTATGATCGAGGATGATGTACTTTTTGACACACTCCTATATATATATATATCACTATTACTGACTTATCTTGTAAATCATGTTATGGAATGTTTTAAATTTACATGTATGATTATTGCAAATGTCTACTTAACATTCGAGAAGCAATTGCATCTGCTAATGTATTTAAAGATCTTGGAATATGCTGATATTCAATATAATCAAATTCACATTCCAAGAGATGCACTCTCAAAAATAATCTCAATAACACTGGATTTCTAATGGCATACACTCTATTAAGCTGTAATACAACGAGTTCAGAATCTAACCTCACTATCAAACTCCGAATCCCAAATGAAATAGATTCAGATAATAACTCAATCACTGCACTATACTCGGCAATGTTGTTCGTTGTTTGACCGAGGCTTACCCCATGCATAGATACCAACTCGTCAAAGGGTGAATAGATAACCCAAGCTGTGGAAGAAATGTTCTGTGTATTACGACAAGCACCATCAACGAAACCAATGTATGTTTGGAGAGGCATCGACATCTGCAATATCAAGAGTAAAACCAAGATAAGCAGGATTAATGATGAAAAAACACTCTCTAAGCTAAGCACACTATTTAAAGTAAAACACACCAGCTAGAAAGAAAAACTATCATAACTAAAAAATCTCCATACCCATTCTTTAAGCATAATACCTCTTCAGGTAAAGACCATTTCTGGGTTTACCTAAAGAGTCCCCGTCAAAGTCTACCAATTCATAGGCCCCTTTTGCTAGCTTTCGCTTGACAACATAGGGACCATGCCACATAGGAATGAATTTTCCAACGCTTAATTTATCATTAGCTTGATCGTAAACTAAGACTAGATCTCCTTCTGAAAAATTTCGAGGGGTCACATTTCGATCATACTGAGCTTTCATACGTTTTGCGTGAGTCTCGATTGCCAATGCAGCATCACATCGATTCTCATCTAATTGAGCCAAGTATAACAAACGATTTTCCTCTTCGGAAGTGGCTGGAAGTAACTCGATGGCCATTTGCAATGACGGGATTTCGTGCTCAATGGGTAACACAGCTTCCAAACCATAAACTAGTTGGAAAGGAGTGAACCCTGTTGATGTTTTTACTGAAGTTCGATACACCCAAAGCGCTGAAAATAGCATTTTATGCCAATTCGACCGATGAATCCCAATGATTCGTCGGATCATGATGACTAAGACTTTGTTGATGGATTCAACCAGACCATTAGCTTGTGGATAATAAGGAGTTGAACTATCGTGATGCAAACCAAGCTGGCCTATAAGTTCGGTCATCATAACGTTTCGAAAATGATGCCCATGATCAGTGATAATCGCTTGTGGGACACCAAACCTAGCAATTATATGATTGAACATGAAAATTGCAGCTGTCTTGCCGTCTGCCTCAAATGTAGGCATCGCCTCGGTCCAATTGGTAAAATAATCTACCGCAAGGATGATATACGCATGCCCCCTGGCCGAGTGAGGGTTACATGTAATAAAATCGATACCCCATTTGGAAAAATGACCAATGACAATTATAGGGTGGAGAGGAGCAGGTGGTGCGCGCATCTTCCATCAAAAATTTGGCAGTTGTGGCATTTTCGAACCGCGGTAATACAATCTTTAAACAAAGACGACCAGAAGTAGCCAGCGCGCAATATCTTTTGGGCTGTGGCATACCCAGACATATGACCGCCACACGCTCCAGAGTGACATTCATTTAGAACCCTTTCAGCTTCCTCGTGAGTTAAACAACGTCGAAAAATAGAGTCCGCCCCACGGCGATAAAGAGTATCTCCAATAATCCTGAATTGTTGGGACTGGAATCGTATTTTCCGACGTTATGACCTTGAAATTTCTGGTCGAAAGGATTGGGTCTGGAGATAAACGATGATATCCCCATACCATGGATCTAAAGTGCTGATTAGAAACAAGGATTCGTCTGCAATGGGCTCCTCCGCCACAGTTTCCGTGTCAGCACACGGGAAGTCACACATTAACTCCGCAAAAACTAAAGATTTCTTAGACTTAGATTTTTCAAATTCTAAGTCGAACTCCTGCAGGATAACAATCCATTTAGAGTACTTTCCCCCTAGCAATTGCTTGGTCAAAATGTAGATCATAGGGTTGCAATCCGAAATCACTGTAGTTTTACGTAGTAAAATGTAGTGACAAAAACGTTGGACAGCTTGAACAACTGCCAATGCCAATTTCTCCACATGTGAGTATTTTAGCTTAGTTGGATTTAAAGTTCGACTAAGGTAATATATCACATGTTCAGTACCGAATTCATCTTCCTGAACTAAGACCATTCCAATGGTGGAATGAGAGGCAGCAAGATACAAGAAGTAATCCTGGTTGTAGTTGGGAGGATGCAATAACGGTGCATGGGTCAACGCATGTTTTAGTGCATCAAAATATTTCTGAGCTATCTCATCCCAATAGAATGGAGTATTCTGTTTCAACAACCAGGTAAAACCCTTAGTAACCTCGGTATAGTTAGGAATGAATCGTCGTAAAAAGTTTTCTTTCCCTTGCAAACTTTGGAGTTGGCGAAGACTCGAAGGAGGAGGCAATTTGACAATAGCTTCGACCTTCGAGGGATCGACGCGAATGCCGGCTTTCGAAACTACAAACCCCATCAATCGACCCGTTTCTATACAGAAAACACATTTGTGTGGATTCAACAGAATCCGATAATGCCTACACCTCATGAAGATTGCACGTAAATGGACGAGGTGATTAGCTCGATGTAATGAATGAGCAGGCAAATCATCGAGATAGGGTTGCACAATGCGCTTGATGTCATGAAACGCATAAGACATGGCCCTTTGAAAAGTTGCTCCAGCATTCTTGAGCCCAAAAGGTAACTTGCAATAAGCAAATGTCCCCCATGGACAAATGAAAGCCGTTTTTGGTTGATCGGCAGGTAGAATATTGATTTGATTGTATCCGGAAAAACCATCCATGAAGGAGAATATTTCGCTGCCGGCACAATCATCAATGATTTGATCGATATAGGGAGTTGGGTAATTGTCCTTTGGACAGGCTCGATTAATGTCCCTATAATCGATACATATTCTTATTGTCCCTTGCTTTTTGTTAACCGGAACAATATTCGATACCCAATCCGTTAACGGGATCGGATAAATGAAACCTGCTTTGAGTAATTTTTCAACTTCTGCTTTAATTATAGCAGCTTTTCTCGCGTGAATTTGACGCAAACGTTACCAGACGGGTTTAGTGTCCGGGTAAGTCTTGATTTCATGAACAACAATTGCGGGATCAATTCCTGGCATTTCCTCATAAGACCAGGAAAACACGTCGCGAAATTCTTGAAATAGAGCCTTATATATTTGAATTTCATCATCTGTACACGAGGCACCTATATGAATGTTCTCAACAATTCCAGGTTTAACCGAAATGTCAATAGGAATAGTTCGAGAGATGTTTCCCAAATTTAACTCCGAATCAGGATGTTTCATTGGATTATGAGCTTCCCTGAAATATTCAGTTGTAAATATTGATGAAAAATCATTTTCAAAATGATCATTCTCGGGTAAAAACGAATATCTGTGATGGAGATCTTCCCATGGTAAATCATCTACACATAGGATTTCGCGAATTTGCTCATCAGAGTGAACAAGTTCAGAAAACGTGATTGAATCCGAGCTTGATGTGAAAAGTGATTCTTCACGAACCACATTCATTAAGTCAATTTCGGTTGAAGATGGGTCGGTAAATGATTGCACGGCCTCATACGCAATTTCATATGGACTCAAAGGCATGACATCACCAAATGAGTCTATCTCAGATTCAAAAGGAACGATCCAAGGATCATCATAAACAATGGTGTCTGACGTAATCATATGAATGGTTGCAAATGAAGACGATGTGTTGATTGGAGGAAAAGGAAAAGTTCCCAGTAAACCGGCATCTTTAACTAGTCCTACTCCAACATCCTTATACGGGATAGTCGTTTTACCGACATGCTGAATACTTTCAGAAGAGGCTGGGTCGGATGAAAAGTAAGTCAGCTCGTCTATTGTTATGATCTTTCCATTATGTGGAAACTTTATAACCCGAAAGACCGATGAAACGACAGCTGTCATAGCGTAAGACCAACTTCGACCCAGGAGAAGGTTGTAATCTAGAGGGACATCAACCACCTCCACATCTAGATTAACGGTTTTTCCTTCAACCCCTATAGGAAAATCCTGTAGAATGCCAAAAGGATGAAACCCACGGCCATCAAAGGCCTTTAGAATTGTCGGGGATTGATTTAGCGAAGGAGAACCAAGCGATCTCCAACACTGTATTGACATAATACACGTTGAGGCTCCCTCATCAATCACAGTCCGATGAATAGGCCTGTTTTTTACTATCACTGGAATCTGGAAAGCCATTTGATGAGGTAAGCGCGGTGTACTATTTTCTAGATCAAAAATGATTAGGTTCAAGTCCTTAACGTCAATAGCTCCTATAGCCGACAAAAGTAATTTACGCTGTGCTGGACATGATTGCAGCACTTCCAAAGCCGACATTGCTGAGGGTGAAACAACTAAATCCTCAACAATGTTATAGGTCTGAGCCGCTCTCGCATGTGGATTGAAAGCTGACTTTCGAAGTATACCCTTGGCGAGCGGTTTGATTACCAAGTCTGGATTAGGTTTCTCGATCTGTAGTGAATCGGAACCGGGAGCTGAGGTTGATGGGTTAGAATGAGAAGATTCTGCTTCTTTATCATCAACAGGACTTTTACTACCATAATCATGCGATCGAGTCGCAATCCTAACATGGGACATCATCAGTATGGGTTCTTCATTGGCACTCGAGGAAGAACCTATCATCATACTGTCTTGACTTGGAAAAGGATCCTTCAAAACAGTAGGCGTTTGGGAACCTTTGAAAATCTTCACAACCTCTACACGATGAGGGTAGTCTCTTGTAAAATGTTCGTCGTCACAAATGAGACAAGGATAACGAGGTTTGCATTTTTCATCATTGGTTTCCGATTTTTCAGGTTTCTCCTTTGAATTTTTGTCCGTTTTATTCTTCTTCTTTCCTTTCTTCTTCCCACCGGATTTTGATTTGGCTGTAGATGACTCTACAACGTGAATATCGGCGGCAATCTCCGCGGAAGAATCTCCTGTCGGGGAATCAGGCAAGGTTATAATAGGAGAAGAATTCTTGGAAGACTTCTTCTTAATTTTAGTGTTAACCGTACCAATCATACCATCGGCGGCATGAGATCCCGAAGGAGCTGCAGCAATTTGATTTTGCTTGGGAAGATCGGGGATTTTCTCGTGTAACGTACCTGACTGAGTATAGACCAAGTCAAGGTACTGTGCTTGAGCAATCACTTGCTCCTCAGTAACAACTTCGGCTTTAGCTACATCTTCAGTGATCTTTGGCAACAAAGACTTTACAAACCATTCAGCCAAGATCTGATCCAGAATAAAAACCTTTACTAAACGTCGTCGACGTCTCCATTCATGAATATGATCTGAAATGTAAGTGGATGTCGATTGTTTTAATGAAGTTAGTAATTCCGTGCCATTGTCATATCTGACTGGCAACTGAAAATGAGTTAAAAACGAGGTAGCTAACTGACTAAAATTATAAAAAGTGCCTCGCGATAACTCAATGTACCACTTGGCTGCAAGACCAATTAGAGTGTGCTGGAAAAGTCTTAGACGGATTGAATCATCTGAAATGGAGTTAGACGCACACCAGAGGTGATAAGTCATCACATGGTTTGACGGGTCCTCTCCTGATTTGCCTTCGAACTTAGGAATATCACTAGGCAACTTATTTGGCATTGGCGGCCAAAACGAAAGATAATTAATGGGATCGTTCGTTAGGCGCGACAAGTCAGGCAGGTCCAAAGTTGCGATAAACGGTAACTGACGATTAGGGTCCCTAAAACTCTGGGTCATGAGACCAGCCCCAGGAGGAGGATATCCAGGATAACTAGGAATAGGAATTGCATTTGGGATATTGTATCCTCTCGGAAAACTAGGATTAATCGGACCGTACTGGGGTTGTTGAGGTTGTTGATATGTGTACCCAGGGTATGGTTAATACTGATAGACTGGCTGCTGCACAGCAGGACCGAATTGGTACTGTCCCTGGTATGGTTGATAAGTAAATTTTGGTTGACTTGTGACAACCGTACTTGAACCAGGTTGTCCTACAGGCATCTGAACCGAAGTTTGAATTGTAGATCTAGACGGTGGTAAAGATGTCTGAGGAGTAGATACAGGAACAGTAGAAACCGGAGCTGTCAATACTCCAGAAGTAGGTGGGGTAAATTGAACAGATGTCGCGGCAGTTGCAACAGTCGTTTGAGGCGGAGTACGAGGCGTACTAGGCCCAGGCTGAGAAACTATCGAAGGTACAGAAGTTTGAATATTAGACTGGACAGGTTGCTGGGGTGTACCAGAAACTAAGGGTTTTTCAGTTTGAGATGACAACTGTACATTTGGCTGCAACACCTGTTGAGTTTGCGATGGATCCCACACTAAATTCATTCCGGGGTACAGACCCATAACAGGTTGAGAATATTGAGGACCATAATCGGGTTGAGGGTAGGATTGATAATTCAAAGGTACATTTCCCATTCCTTGAACATATGATTGACCGGAAGGTGGTTGGAAACCTTGGTTCGAGTACTGACCTTGGGGTTAATACCCTTGAGGCACGTACTGATACTGGGGTTGACCTTGAGGTATAAATTGATACTGGGGTTGACCTTGGGGTACATATTGAGTCTGGGGTTGACCTTGAGGAACGTATTGTCCTGTAGGTATGTACTGTCCTTGAGGTTGCCCCCTAGGCGCAAATTGGGTACCTTGAGGTTGCCCCCCAGGCGATAATTGAGGCTGCCCCCCAGGCGGTAACTGTCAACCTTGAGGTTGAGGATTGGGAATAGAACCTGACATCATGAGAATATCTTCTACGCTCAACGGCTTAGTACCATTGCTTCCAGTTAATAACCCTTGCTCAATGGGTTGAGGAGATGCTCCCGAAAAAGTACCAGAAAATGACTGATACCCAGAGGGAACAGAAGGACCGCCGTACAAAAAGGATTCGGGCGATTGAGTAAACATGGACGACTGTCTTGACATATTTAATGGAGGATAATAACCTCTAGGTGTTCGGTGATAAGGAACATGAGGTGGTGAAAAACTTAACCTTGGGTTTCCTAAGAAATTAGTCAAAGAAAGATACCAAGCACTGCTCCTAGGTGGACTGTAAAAAATTGATTCACACTCCCTTAGCTCAATAGCAGGTTGATTTTCAGGGATAGGGATGCCTACTTCTTCTTCCGGAGTAGAAAGTTCTTCGATAGCTATAAGTCCAGAAGGAAGATTTTGGGTAATTATTCTTTCTACCCTAGGTGAACCAGGACCACTAGAAGCTGGAGAAGCAAACCCCGATGTCGGAGTAGTAGCAAATTCACTTTCAGGTTCGGATATTTCAGGTTCTTCACCTATATCACTAGTAGACGAAAAGCTACCGGTGACTTCGGAAACAAAGACTGATTGTGGATTATAATCTGCTACTAAGGCTTGAAAATCAGGATGTACCACCAAATAAGACTCTCCTTCTTCAAGTGACCCAACTCTACTGTCTCTAGGAGTTACGAGGACTTTCAACCCTTCAGGCTGGCTCGGTGAAAACTCAGGAGGTTGGCCCCGAAGTCTACAGGACTTCCTCGGTAATTCAGCCACGGTTAAAAACTTTTAACTACTTTACACGTAAACAAAGCAAAATCTCAATGAAAACCACCTAAAGTCTCTAAAGAACCAAACAAATTTGAATCACACGCCTAAAGAATCTAGGAGATCAAACAGACACAAACAGTAACTTTCCATACTAAAAACACTAGTTGGTGATGAAATCCAACGTCGCAGAGTTCAATACAGAAATGGCGGTTGGAACAGTTACCCCGGCAACCTGCTTAATGAATAGACTGGCACAAGTTCCTCCACTTAACCATCTCGAGTGAAGAGAACCCCCCAGAAAATCCAAGTGAGTCTAGCCGACGTCTGCTCCAAGTACAGTGGGATCTTCCCACCACTGTCACCTTAGGAAGAATCCTAAAGAATATGGCCACTAAGGTTACCAACTGAAACAAATATACCTGGGGGAACAGTCTACGATCCGATACGCACGCAAGGGCAGAGTAGCAAGCTCAATCCCCTTGAAGGCTCCTTGACATAATCCAAGGTTTACCAACAAGTGACCCCAGGCTCCTTGACAATGGTTAATCCGAGGTTTACCATTTTGAATACGTGAATATCTGGCGTTGTTCCCAATGAGGAAGGATTTGTTCCCACACTAGTTCGGACAAGATCTTGTGCTTCTCCTTTAAGAGGAGCTTTCCCAGAGCATAAATGCAACAATTGGATTTCTTCCCTACCACAAGATACAACTACTTGTTTGTTTTTACTGTCTTGGAGAGTTAATTACTCTCCTACTCCAAGACACTAGCCTAAGCTATGTTGGTGTATCAGAGCCCTAGAAATAAAAATGTTTCTAGATGAATTTTACTTTAAGCGTTATTTTTATTGGTTTTTGTTTAAGTCAAAAGGTGCGGAAATGAAACTTGTGGTATGAAGACTCGACTCAAAATCACTAAAAATGCACCTAAGATGATTTAAACAATCTTTTCCCTTCGATGAACTTCTAACTAAGAAAGAGTTTGAGAATGCAAATACTTTGTAAACACAAATCTTTCTTAACAAACAAATTAAAAGAAGAGCTTTTGTCCTTTCCAATGCACTCAAAACGAGACAACTAGTTATTTTCACAAAAAATTTCCTTTTCTTTTCAAAGCACTCAACCACTACGAAATCAGACTTTTTCCAAAAGAGATTTTTTTTATTTTATAAAACACTCAAAACTATGCAAACGACTAACTTTGAGATCTATAAATTATAAAAACCTATTTGAAGTCAAAGCCTACAAGATGTCTTTTTTAGGGATGTTTTACTTAGCTAGATGTAAACTAAGGACCAATTCATGCAGAATCACAAATTAGTCAAAAACAACCAATTTTGTTTTCTTTTTAAAAATGAAAATCCAAACTTTTAAACACAAGCTTTTCGAAGTTTTGTAAAGAGAAAACACAAAGTGGATTCCTCAACAAGAGTAGATTTCATAAATGGTCAGACTCATAAGAAGGCTGGTAGAGACCAAGGTGATCTGAGGTTCCTACAGCTTCTAAGATCAGAGCTACTACAAGACCAAAATGAAAAACAAACCCAACAAGCAAAACTCCTAGGAATTTCACCTAAAACCCTAACACCAATGAAATCAACCTAAGGAAAGCTTATGACAGGTTATATGTAGGTCTGGGCAGTGGATAATAACTTCTAAACAAAAACTAAGCTGACTAACAGAGGAAATCTTAGGTTTTCCAAAATTTTGAGAGGGTCCGCAGACCCACAGTTAACACAGGTGCGGTACCGCTCTGTGCTAAAAGCAAAAGTGCGGATAAGTACGCACTGTGTCAAAAGGCTAGGGTGTGGTCCTCTCCCAAAGTTATGAAAAACAAAAAATAACCCTGGATCTACAATCTCTACCCAATTCCACACACAACAAGCCAAAAACAGAAACAAAAACACAGTTTCTCAGGTCAAAGTAAAAACAAGGAAAAAATCAAGTCCCCAGCGGAGTCGCCATTTTGTCACACGGAATGAGTCGATCTTGCGGACAAGATAGACCTTCCTAGAATCTAAAGAAGACCTAATGACAAGCAAACCAATCACAAACTATCTTTCTCTAAATATGCATTTATAAACAAAGGCAAACAAGTGTTTTAGGCCTACCTTGGGTCCAACATAAGTTTGTGGAAGCCTTCGCTCCTTCGATCCAAATGAGCTCCCTTGTCGTGAATCTGCAAACACAAACAAGCAAACAAATTAAATAGCACCTAAAAATCCAATATCATAAAACATATTTAACATGAAAGTCAAGGAATTCATGAAACAAATGACATGAGACAAGTTTTTGAGAAAAATGAATCTGATTATATTAATTCAAATCAAAGAAGAACTTTACAACCTATGCCTTGACGCTGTACAAGCTCCTCCCAGGGTCTAGCAAGAAGTCTCCTCTACTTTGACAAGTTTCACTCTCTTCCCAATGAAGCCAAAAAGGTATGTGATCTCTCCTCTTAAGCTCAACTAGGAAGTCTTAATTTCACCAGCATTTACCCTCAAAAATGTTCAGCTTCTAACCTCCCTAGCAACCAGCCCAATGCCTGAATTTATAGTGCAATGGAGGGAAGTTACTAGGTCCTCCTTCAAAGGGATAAAGCCCTCCTTCAAAGGGATAAATCCGTCCTTCAAAGGGATAGCTCCTCTCATCAAGGGATTAGCTCCTTCTCTTTTGGGATGCATGAACCACCTAAGAGCGGCCAATCCACGTCAAAATTCCTTCTAGAATCATCTAGAATTAACCCAAAGTGAGTTTTTTAGAATAAACTTGCGCCTTTTTTACTTTCACAAGGGTCCGCACCCACACCTTTAGGGACAGAGCGGGCAGGTCCGCATTTTTTGTAAACAGAAGGTGCGGGACCGCAGGCAACAGTGAGAGAAAGTGCGGAACCAGAGTTTTATTGATTTTCAATGTCTTTCTCTCATTTTCAAAGCTTGACTTGAAGAGCTGAGGTCTGAGACTTGCTTAGGAGGACAGTACAAGTGATGATAGACCCATACTGCCTGCAAATAATCATGGTGATGATATTTTTGTGTAACATAGAGATAGGTCCTCTAGGTTCTGCAGCAAGCTGAATTCCATCAGAATTATTCCGCTCAAGGAGTTGGAATAAAAGGAAAGATACAATAGTTGGGTACAACTACCCAGAGTTGGAGGGATGTGAACAATCAACTTGTTCTCGTAAATGATCAATTCTTGTAGGGATGTGAAATTTCTCATAGAAGTTGTGATACTTCCAGTGAGATAATTCTAGGATAAATCGAGATATTTCAACTTGACTAGATGACCCAATTCCATTGGTATTGTCCCGGTCAAATCATTGTCTGCAATATCCAAAGTTTGCAGTAAGAATAGGCTGCCAAGAGATGGAGATAGAGTACCGTTGAGACGATTGTTGTTGATATTAAGCATTTCCAGCGCTTTGACCTGCCCAAACTTGGGCAGAATTCTTCCACTGAAAAGATTATATGAAAGATCCAACATACGCAATAAGGAAAGGTTGCCCAGAGTTGGCAAAAGAGTACCCTAGAAGTATCGCCAAGGAAGTAATAGGGAAATAACTCTATTAGTGTTGTTCTGGCCTCAAGCATACCTTCGTTGAATTCCCAATTGTCTAGTTGGACAACCATCCTCCTGGATCCAATGTGATGACCTTCTTGAATGACAAAAGAAAGAATAGGAAGAGAAGAAGAAGCAGGAAGAAGAAGAGAGGCAAAGTGCAATAACATAAGAAACGATGTAGAAACAAGCTGAAGAGAAAGATTAAAACTGACCACCAGCAGAGGAGGAGAGCGGAAAGATTCAAGACAAGGAGCTTGCTCAGCAGATTTAAGAGTTGATAGATATTATAGATATGGAAGAGGGACTAGAGCCACAAAATCAAGATGTCGACCTAAAGCCAAGTACAAAATAGGTCACGTTCAATATTTACCACCGCCAGTAACAGAGTTAGCTCCAAGCAAGGAAGAGGAAGTTTCTCCTCTTGATGACAATTTGGTTATGGACACATACAATCTATCGTACAATGAACTTCGGAAGAATATTGTACATGCTTATAATAAGCATTTTTCGGATGACCTCATATCACTTGCATTCATTAGAGAAAAGGTGATAGTGGCAGACACCAGAAAGAATCTCGATGAAATTGTCATAGACAAATTGGCCTTCGTGGGTGTAGCTAAGTTAATCTTGAGTATTTGGTGGTCGAGAATAAGCAATTGGAAAAAAATTGCGGGTTGTTAGGCAAGAGGTAGAACAGCTTCGCACAAAAGATTAGAATGTAGCTTCTGCATAGTTCCATCTGGAGGAAATGAAGGCAATGATACTTGCTAAAGTATCAACACTTGGAGAGACCATGTGGAACCTCTATGAGGAGCTTGTTACTATGCATATGGTAGTTGTCCACTTGCATGGATTGCAACAGAAATGTAAAGAATTTTTCAAAAGTCTTAGGAATATACAAGCTTCCATCGTTGTCATCCATGAATGGTCAATGTGATACAAAGGGGCATTTCTTGACTTCGGAAAGAAAACAAAGAAACAAGCAGAGCTAGAGAAATCAAGAGTATCAATGTTGATCCAGAACAGAAAACATCTTGCCTAGTTCATTGGTAGCATTTAGGCCTCGTATTTACGATTATACAACAGTCTGGATTTCTTGGTGAACTTATAAAGGATCCCATAAGTTGGCTCACTCACTAAAGTCAAATCGAGGAACCAGGTTAGGCAGGAGATTGAAGAATACTTGGAGCAGCTTAGACATATTTCCACCAAGGAATATTTGGAGGTGAATAGATAGAACATGCAGAACTACATTGGTGGCCTTGTCCAAGTGAGAACAATGTTGCTCCTGCTCTAGAAGGAAGTTCAAAATAGTTCCAAATCATTGTACCTGGATTCCATGGAGGCTAAAGCCTGCTTCCAGCCAGACATCATCACACAGTTTGGGGTTGTCATTGCACAATACCATGCTTGGCACAGATACATAACCGGAAAACATCAAGTGGAAGTTGTTGAGCTAGAATTTCCCTAAACTCAACCATGATAATAGTTTTTCTTGTTAGGTTGTCTAGTTGGCTCTACCCTATTTTGTCTTATACGGTTATGAGTGTATTGTAATATTCTTTTGTAAATAATTTGTAAGTGAAATTCCAAGGGTCAATTGCAGAATATGAAGAGTCATGATGTAATGTAATTGAATAGTCATTTGTAAAGAAGTTGAAGAGTCATGAGGGAAGTCGAAGAGTCACCCCTTTTGTTATAAATACATCCTCATAACTCATGTAAAGGGCTTTTTGGGATCCAAGCTCTTGGCTGGGCTTAGGCTTAGAATTAGGAGCTTGGGATTTTTGTGAGAGCCTTGGCTTCTCCATAGCAAAGAGGGAGTATCTTTCTTTGGAGGAGTAGGTGATCTTGACTTCACGTTCCACTATTGGGGCAAGTGGTCAATCAATGGTATATGTGTGATTGGAACTTTCACTTTAATAAAAGCTTAAAGGTTGCACATTTTCGTGCATCTATTTTGAATATAGTAGGACTATTCTCGTTGTATTTGCAATGTATGCTATTTAACTTAGGCTTATGCATATGAACTATTTCATTTGCATTGGTATGAATCTTGTCGAATGTGTGTTGTTGTATTATTTCATTACTATTAACTTGTGAACAATTTCACATATTAGCTTATGATGTCTTTATTCTCATGTGTCTCTTTTAAGTTGTGTATTATTATAGGCTTCTAAGGGGCTCACTCATTTTCCCTTCATGCGTTAGAACCTTCATGCATCACACTTGACTCTTCGCAGGGTCACACACTTGTTCTCACCAAAGTCACCATACATCATTCTATGTGTATTTGCAGCCAAGGCATATCATTAACACCCACTACATCAGCAACCATGTTGTAATCCATATGGGACTCCTACACCAAATTGTGTGAGGTCTAATTGGGACTTCATATTAGGGAGATCCCATGAATGTTGGCGGATCCAACACCTTCAACAAGGCCATAATCATATTTTGACCCCTTAGACTCCTATATATACCAAGGAGGTATTGTCATTTGAATAATCCAAGAATTATTCATTTATGTGATGTAAAAAAAGGTTTCCCCCTCAAAGAGGCTTATTTTCAAGTTGTTGATTTATCTTTTATTTTGTTTTTGTGATTTGGTTACATAACAAAAAGTGTCGATGACATAACAAATTCGTTGCGAAAAATCGGTTGTCGTTGATCTATCGATGCTAATTATTCCATCATTATTTGTACTCCTATGGTCTGTGATGTTGGTAGAGTGGCTCCAACTTCTCTCAATATTCTGAGGACCCATTTCATCGAAGTATGTATGCCTTTGGCAATCGACCAACCATCGCTATCATCCATCATGTGGCACCACAAGACTCCTACATCCATTGGTATTCTGATGACGTGTTTCATTTAAAAATGTATGCTTTCGACAGTAGACCAATCAACCCTATCGTCGATCATGCAACACCATAAGATCTCCCTTTCATTGGTTTACTGATGTGTGATAGACATCGAAATTACAATAAATTTTGAAAACTCCGATAATGCAACTATATCATGTTTCATGTTTAGCAAAACCTCATTTTGTCCTTATAGCAACAAAACTTCATTGAAATAACAACAAAAGGTCATTGAAAATTGGATCAATTTTTATTAGTGACTAATATGTAAAGCATTAATATAATAATAGAAATTTAATAGCTCAATATTTCGGTCTTAAAAAGACATGGATATATTTTCATGCAACTTGTCCATGAACAAACTTAATAGGCATACACACACACATTTGTTGATACCCTTAATATTGTTGGTTTGAAGACACATACTTTCAAGCTTGATTAAAATGTGAATTACCTCAAGTATGTCATTGGTTAACATGTCTGAATAAAATATTAGAAGGGTCAACTTGCCTAATTTTGTATTGGCTTTAAGGATACTATCATTTAGCATGTTTGAACCAAGAAATTGTAAAAAGGAGAAGAGCAGTTTCCTAGAGATAGAGGAATTTTAGCCCACCATGTTTTTGAATATAGGTAAACGAGTCTAAGTTATATAAAAAGTCCAATTCAACTAGAAATATTCCACTTTAATTGTTTATGGAAAAATCAATAATTGATGACTAAGTGTAATTCCCTAGATTTGAAAGGACGTGACCAACAATATTGTTAAAATAAATGTCCATTACTTATAGAGGTGCATTTTCTAAAAGAATTTCAATACTTCAACTCATAACACTAATGAATGAGAAGAGATATTCTAACTTGACTAGATGGCCCAATTATCTTGGTCTAGTTTTGTTTTAATATTTTTTGAAAGAATTATTGGTTAGATGTGTGTACAATTACAAAATATTTTGTAGTATAGACCCTGTTGAGATAAAGTGTTTGGAGCAATTTCCAAAATATGGTGGAATTCTTCCTATCAAACATTTTTCTCAAAGCTGAAAAGTTCACAATAAGGAGAGGCTACCAAGATATGGAGAGATACTACCTTCTAAATGTAATCCATAAAGGATTATTGCAAAGACTTTTAGTGTGTTTTTTGCAGGAAGCAATCTTCCATGATTATAGCTTCTTTGAGTTCTCAATTGTCTAGTTGTACAAAATCCTTGTGGATTTAATGTAATAACCTTTTTCAAATGATTTTTTTTCCTCCATGTTCCTTTCATTTCTACATGATGTCAATTGACACATGAAATCCTCCAAAGTGCATTGCATCCAAACAAAATTGTAGGGTTAAAGTGAAGTACTTCCACTAGGTATGGGGTCATAGAGATGATCATATTCCTTGTGAAATATCATAAGACGAAGAATATATTGATCTCCTTGAGAAATTAAATGTTACAACAGTTGGAATGTCCAATGATATTATTGTTTCCATTATCACAAAGCCCATAAGCATCAACATGAATTCTTTTTAAATTGATTGGTTCCATGAATTATATATCAAATTTTTATTGATTTAATAATTGATTAATAATAATTAAATTTATATGAAAAAATATGTATTAAATTAACAATTGTGACATGTCCAACAATTATACAACTTGAGTGAGCCTAATGGTTAAGAGTATGTGTTTCCTCTTAAGAGGTTGCAGGTTCAAAACCAGAGGGGGTTAGAGTATGTATGCCTTTGTAGACTTAGCAGTCAAATAGCTACATGGAGGTGGGTCCCTAGTCCCACAAAAAAAGGGGTCTCATAACCTCCCTAGTCCCACAAACAAGGGGGTCTCATACACCAATGTGGTGTCTGGGCCGTGACCTTAAAATTGGATAATAGTAATAATATATTTCCCTTTTAAGATTTGTTGAATTTTTCCATTTCACTTTTATTTTAAAAATTTCCATAATAATAAAGTAAACATATTTTTATCTTTTCAATATAGATTTGTTAATATTTATCTTCAAAAATATTTTTCTCAATAAAATGAATTTTAAGATAACAATATTCATTGAATTTTTTACCCAAATTAAAATATGAACATGAAGAATAATCAATTTCAATTAAAATAAAATAAAAAATAAATAAAAAATGGCTTTATCAAATAACATATGAAAAGCATTTGGAAGGAGAGCAAAAGCATAAAGAAAAAAAAATGTTATTTTGTCACAAAGATCCTCAACCAAGAATGTTGGTTTCTAAAGTATGAAAAAGCTCAAACATAAGAACCATATGTCACTTCATTGTGTACACTTCTCAAAATACTTAAAATATATATGTACACTAGGAAGTAAAAAACTAAAAGAATATGAAAAAAAAAATCATAATTAAGTGGAGATCAAAAACATAAATAGATAACATAATAACCACTATGTAAACTAGGAAGTAAAAAACTAAAAAAATATGAAAAAAATCATAATTAAGTGAAGATGGAAAACATAAATAGATAACATAATAACCACTCGCATTTTATTCATCAAAATATTAGATATTATTTTAATTTCAATTACAGGTTTGATCAAAATAGTATTATGATTGGATAGAGGATAAGTCATTTAGGGAATCGATACACTCCATAAAATGGTTTTATTTTTGGAGGTACCATCCAATGCCATGCTTTATCCCACATAATTATTAATGTTACAACTCCACCAAAGCCAAGTCCTACACCTAACCCTAATGCAGTTGATGAGATATTTCCATCCACACGATTCAACCATCCTTGGTCATCACTGACATTTGGAGAGACTCCATCTCCTTTTTTTGGGGTAGCTTTATTGCACGCTTGTAAAGGATACCCACATAGGCACTTGTTCCTTTGAAATGAAGCCACACTGAAAGTGTCCATCTACGTTCCTTCAGGGATTCACCCACACAATCTGTTAAATGATACATCCAAGTATGCCAACTTAGTTAATTTAGAGAGTTTTGGAGGAATCTCTCTGCTCAAATTATTTGTAGCCAAGTCTAATTGCTCTAGAGTAGATCTCTCACTTAGAGATGCAAGAATTTTTCCTTCCAAGTGATTTCTAGATAGATTAACCAATTGCAAGGCACTCAAATTTGCCGCGCTTGAGGGAATTTCTCCAATAAAATTATTGCTAGACAAATCCAAAATGGTATTTGTGAGCAACACATATGTTAGAGAATACTCAAAACCCTTAATGTTAACTTGCACATCAGTGTAAAATGTACTACCAATAAGCTGGGAAGACAAAGGCATTTGAAATCATAGGAGTCTCCCTAAATTAAAAGGTATTCTCCCTGTAAAATTATTATTGGATAAATCCAACACCTGTAGTTTAGGAATATTTGTGATCCAATCAGAAATACCACCCTGAAGGTTATTATAACACAAACTTAAAACTCGTAATGATTGAAAAGATGCATACTGTTTAGGAAGCTAGCCTATCAATTTATTTTTCCTTAAATCTAGTGCTATAAGTTGGGTGCAATTGGCTAAAGATGATGGAAAATTCCTAGAAAAACTGTTAGAATGAGCAGAGAAAACCTCCAAGAAAATTGAAGACACTATGTCTAGGGATCCACTAAGTTTGTTCTCGAACATCTTGACATGATTTAACTGTGTACAATTCTGTAAAGATGCGGGAATATTTCCATTCAAAGAGTTTTTGGATAAATCTAATGTTGATAGAGAGACACATTTGCCAATATTCTTAGGGAGTGTTCCACTAAGCTTGTTGTCGAACAACAACAACTCTCTCATGTTTGTACAATTCCCTAGAGATGCGGGAATTATTCCACTCAAGTTGTTGGATGACAAATCCAAACTCCATAAGTTCCACAGTGAGCCCAATTCCCCTAGAATTCTTCCACTCAAGTTGTTGGATGACAAATACAAATACTCTAATTTCTGCAGTGAGCCCAATTCTTTGGGAATTCTTCCACTCAAGTTGTTGGATGACAAATCCAAATTCCATAAGTCCTGCAGTGAGCCCAATTCTCCGAGAATTCTTCCACTCAAGTTGTTGGATGACAAAACAAAAATCCATAAGCTCTACAGTGAGCCCAATTCTCCTGGAATTCTTCTAGTCAAGTTGTTGGATGAAAAATACAAATTCTTCAAGCTCTGCAGTGAGCCCAATTCTCTTGGAATTATTCCACTTAAGTTGTTGAATGACAAATACAAACCCTTTAAGTTCTGCAGAGAGCCCAATTCTCCTGTAATTCTTCCACTCAAGTTGTTGGATGACAAATCCAAATTCTGTAAGTTCTGCAGTGAGCCCAATTCTCTTGGAATTCTTCCACTCAAGTTGTTGGTTGGCATATACAACATCCATAAAGAGTGTAGCGAGCCCAACTCTCCTGGAATTTTTCCACTCAAGTTGTTGGATGACAAATCCAAAATCGCTAAGTTCTATAGTGAGCCCAATTCTCCTCGAATTCTTCCACTCAAGTTGTTGGATGACAAATACAAATTACATAAGAAGGAAAGGTTGCCCAGAGTTGGCAAGAGAGTACCTTCGAGACTTAGTGAAGGAAGGTTTAGGGAAACGACTCTGTTAGTGTCGTCTATGCAGGAAACACCATTCCACAAGCATACGTTCACCGAATTCTCAGTTGTCCAGTCCGACAGCGATCCTCGTGGATCTGATGTGATGGCCTTCTTGAACGATAGAAGCACCTCCACGTCCCTTGCATCCTCCAATGATATGAGGGTGCGTTCATTTGAAACCAAATGATGATGGGGCTGCAGATACTTAGTAGGGGTGTAATATGGGGACTCCCTTAATGAATTGAAAGTTGTGGCAGCTGCATTGTCCAACACTTTCAACACTATAAAAAAGTAGACAATCCCATTATCCATGGTGCTCTCTCTCTGTCTAATGCTTTGCCTATGAATTCACTACATATACATATCCCTTTTATAGCAATTGGGGTAGAAAATTGTTCTTGGTGTTCTAGTGCGAATTTAGCTTTCATGTGTGGTTCTAGGTGTTTCAGATTTGTTCTTTGGTCTTGGAAATTTTGATTGTGATGGAGGAGGTTTTGGTCTGTTTTATTTGTTATGTGAACAATGATGATAACAAATCATTTGACAAGATTCAATATTCTTTTAAATTTGTTTTTAATTTTCAAAAAAATGTTGTAATTGGGCATTTTGAATGTCTCTCTATAAGTGTTTTTGCAATTTGAGTTAGTAGCTAGTTGTTAGTGGTGATCTTGGTGCAATGTTTGGGATTTTCCTCCTTTTGTTGTGCTCCATTTCTAGTTGGGTTATGGTGGACATGAGTGCCAAGGCTTTTATGTGTCATCATAGTAGGAAAATACAGTGACTTTGCCATGACATTCCTCCCTATTATACATGATCTAATTATTTTTTTAACTATGTGAGCAGTAAAGGGAAATGCCTCCTCTACTATAAGATTTTATTCACTTTGGAAACATGTTTATGGGATAGGAAAATAAACTAAACATTTTGTGACATTTATCCATGGCCTAGTTTAATGTAACACCCTCCTCCCACATCTACCCAAGTAACCGGCCAACCGTCGTAAACATGCGATTAGAGGCTACTATGGTTGGATTCGACCTCCTATGTGACCTTAAGGAAATGGAATCGATGGAAAAACAACATATAGAATTTCGACATCAACTACAGGACCCCTCAGAACCATTCCAACACTTCACGAAGCTTCCCTCTGGGAGCCACTGAAACTTATGATCACTTTCCCTCTGGATGCTCTCATGCTATGGGCAGGCCCACGTCTAGGGACACTGTATGCTCTCGCAGGCCTTCATGTTAGCGTCTAGGGATCAATTTTTCCATTTTTGTGCCAACATCCCTAAGATTTGAGCCACTTTTTATGACCCAGAGCTGAGGTCACTGCCTAGAATGGAATGATATCTTAGGAGCAGTAAAATAACATGGAAACAATGAAGTAGAAGAAATTAGTTAAACTAGCCCTTAACTCGACCCCTACTAGCCATGATAGGCATTTCGTCAAACATATCACAAACATGTAATCTACAGATGTAAACAATAAAATTAAGCACAGTGATCTCATACTTATCTGAGAATCGCTAAGAACCTGTTTCAAGATCTTTTGCTTATAGATGTGTTAAAGAATTACATGCATAAATTGTAGCTTAAACATAGAAATTTAATGTGCACATGAGAGAAGAGGAGGAACACATAAAGCATGAAAAAAGACAACAAAAATTGATAACAGAGTTCGTCCGACTTGGACTACGTCTCCGGGTCCTGCTCGATCAATGGGGAAGCCTTCATTCATTAAGTGGCATAAGAAAGAAGAGTACAAGCATCAGTTATAAAAAATGAGTTTTATACCACCATATTGAAAAATGGCCGAAACATGTAGACTCTGATGGAGAAACGAGCAGTGCCATTGCATTCATGGCGTTGAGAAATGCTGAAACCATATGAAATTTGTCAAAATCTGACAAAGTGAAAATATGGCCCTCCTACAAAAATCTGCCTCAAACTACGTGCGCTCTCTCCTCTGCCTGGGTGCACTAGTGAATTGAGTTTTTAAATAAAAAATTGGATTGAGTTTACAAGAATCCCGTTGGTGGAGTTGGTTTGAGATTAGTTTGTTACAGAGGAGGTCGAGCGGTCAAACCCCACCTCTTCCTTTTTTACATAACAAAAATTCTTTAATGGGAAGGGAGGTTGGGCTAGGCTCGCCCACCTCACCTGTCCCTTCTACTTGGCCCGTATCTATTTTTTAATGAGCGGTGGAGGTTGGGTTTGCGCCCCAAGAGCCGGACTACCATATGAGGTCTTCATTTTAATGTTGGTGGTTGGGTCTGTGCCCCAAGGGCCGACCCACCACCTTAATCCAGCGCTTACGGTTATGTTGGTTTTGTGGGAGGGGCTGGGGGTAGTGGTCCGCCCCTCCACTAAACATTTCTTTGATATGGTTTGGGGTGGCAAGGTTGGTGGCCCACCACCCTTTTTTTATAATTTTTTTTGTTTTCAAAAACAATATGCCCTTTTTGAAAATTCGGACTTTTGACTGAAGGATTCATTTTAACCAAGCGATAATTTTGCCGGGAATCTGGCAGAAGTTGGTCATATTCTATCCGCTAGAAAAGTCCAAATTGTGTCTTTATTAATCCTGCCAAGTCAACAAAAGTCAACCAAACTTTGACTGCCTCTATCTCTTTCATCCGGACTCAGATTGGAGTGTTGTTCTCACCGTTGGAATCAAGGCGACAAGCACTTTGATCTGACATCAAGTTAATTATCTTTCTGCCACTTTGAATTTTGAGCCCTTTCCATGCCACTGGTGTCTGGAGATCCACCTGGATCAATCCTCCCTACTGAGGAGCTTTTGGACCCCAAAAGCATTTACACTTAGCACACTGTTTGTGTCCTTTCAACCCACACTTTCGATCTCCTACACGCAAAACTAGTACATTTTTTTTTTGTTGCAATCATGCACACCACACATGACTTAACAACCCTTCCTTGCCAAGAGTTTATAGCACACACTCCTTGGCCAAGGATTACATAAAAAGTAATCAATACCTCAACTAAAAGAAAGGCCAAAATATCATCGTTGCATTTTGAAGTGATATGAAACACACCATTACTTTTACATTTACTTGCAACGTTTGATTTACAATGGTGGCCATATCAAACTACTACCTTAGAAAAACCAGCTTATTAAAGTAGACCACCGTGAATGGGATGGATTCATTTGCTGAACATGTTCACCTTTCGGCTCCTCTAGTGATTTTTCCAGAGCATGGAGCATCGGATAGGCGGTTTGTTAGTGTCCCTCTTTATTGCAATGGCTACAACGATTCTTTTTCCTCCAAACTTTCGGGGTTGCCTTGGGGCACTTTCCCTTGGTGTTCCTCCAGTAATTGTTTATGGGGCCCTCATTATCATTGGACTATGAGGAGGAAATTTCATCGTCTGTTGTTCGCTGGTTACTAGATGTATTGGAGCTTTCTCCCATTTCCTTTCTGGCGTATCCGAATCTTGCACGATGCGACAATTCCTCAACTTTGATGGGGTTTACGATGCCTTGGCCTTTGATGCCGAGGCCCTTTCCCTGATGTTATCGGGAAAACTAGTGTCCATTCAGAGCTGCTAGTCCCACTAAGAAGGGTAGCTATCTTAGAAACAAACAAACTAAAGTCACTTGTGTTTTCCTTTATGAGAGATAGATGAGAGAGAAGTAGAGAGTACCAACCTCAGTCTTTCGCTTGGCTCCTTGCTTGTTTCCTCTCCCCTTTGACAGAGCTTTGCCACTATTTCCTCACTTGTCCCGCTTCAGAGAACACTTGTAGAGTCAAAGCAGCATAATACCTTCAAAGCATAGAGATCTATAACCATAAACAATATAGGATCAGATGTATATTGACCACACAAATGCATATATCAATACAAGATTCAGAAATATACAAGAATATGGAGGAAAACTAAAATAGCTTTAATGATAGAAGTAGTAGAAGAGAGGATTACAACCCATTGGTCTGACCCAGCGCCATCCTCCCAGCATGAAAGCCCTCTTCACCTCATAAAAAGCTAGATCACCCAACACTATGATGTTTCACAGAGAAACCAACAGCACTTCCTTACAAAATACAAGATTCTAGCCTCTGGATCTCTAGGATGAGGGATCCATATATAGATATTTGTAGGTGGGTGAGTTAGCTTCTGGGATTTTGATTAGTGTCATTTCTCTGATAGTTCTTGGTTCCACTTGGAGATTTCATGATCTCTTACTCATCCCTGGGCGAATTCAGAGAGGCAAGTGTCAAATGGGAAGTTTCTAGAAGATTCTCTGGGTTTCCACCTAGCCAACTGCCTCTGCCATTTGTCTGCTCTCACTCATCGCACCCTACAGAAGGGCTTTTCAGTATGCATCGCACTTTTTTCATGTAGTAGGTGAGATGCATCGCACCCTTAGCACTGAGCAGTCTGTATGGTCCAGTTTTGACCAGTTCTGAGTAGTTTTTCAGGGAGAACTTCTGGGAGATGATGTAATCAGCTGACCTTGTTCCTTTAGGGTATGAAACAACACTTTTAGGGGCTTAGAAGCCCTTGGTTTATGGACATATGAGATTGGGGTTGCAGTGCCAAAATATGTCTATAACAGTTGCCCCCTAAAGCATGAGGTCGTAAATCTTCTGATGTCGGGTGAAATGCTTTATCATGAGGATCCGAGGTTTTTCGAACTGGAACGTGACCTGTAATAAGATACAATATAATACATTATCTTCATAATATTTTCATGATCTAGCTGAGGTGGGCATTCCCATGGTCAGCTTTATACATTCATTTTCATGTACATAGGACAGACAACCATCTGTGTGGCAGACTGATGATTCTGGTAGAGCCATCATCCCTTAGGTTGGATGATTATCTGTGCAGCTATGATGTAAATTTGATGTATTTATTTTCCTGAATATATCGCAGCGCAGATGGATGAAACTAGATCCGGGGTCTTCAAACACGTTCAATCTTCGCCCGAAGTACAAGTCGATCCTTGTGAAAGGATGTTCTAATGTCGAACATGGAAAGACATCACCTGATTACCAGCCAATGATGTAAGTTGTTAACAGGCGCGAGAGGAATCACCGATAATGATAATGACCCTCAAGGTACGACAGTAAAATTCATGTGGTACGAATACATGAGTCGATGTTGAACACCACGCAAAATCTTCTGGTCGAAGGCCATTGATGTAAACCTGTCGTCGGAAGTGAGAAACTTGCCATTGAGGCATGCAAGCTTCAAAGTACTAAAGTGTTGTTCCTAAGTCAACTTCTTGGATAATGAGCTGATGTCAAAAAGAAGTGACCCGTCGTAGGAGGGCCTTAATGAATCCCACATCTACGACATGAAATGGAGCAAATGATTTTGTGGAGGTGAAAACAATCTGATGATATAAGGTTCAGGGTGGCAGTCATGAAAGAATGAAGCGTGAAGGTATTGTAGCGGATGAGATGTAAGATGGGTTGGTGATTTCTCTGAGTAAGTTCTCTTGAACATATCGGCGACAGTGAAATGGATTGGTAGCATTAACCCCAGAAATGGATGGTACGGAGGACCAATGGTGATATGACCGGTGAACGGAATAACCCAACCCAACTCAATCATGGTGATGGAGTGAAAGTGTCATGTTCAAGAGCGACCTGCTACCAATAAAGTTTCTTCAAGTTTTCTTCCCAATTTTTCCCCAGTCATTGTTGACCAGTACCTCTTTATTTTTGTCAAGCTTGAGGAGGATAACATATGCTTGTTCTATAATTTGCCCTTCGGGCAAACCCGTCGCTATGTTTTAACGAGCCTAGCAACAGTGAAACTCGCTCTCATCTACATGGATAAGTTTGTCGCTATTGTTTTAATGAGTTTAATGACAAAGATAACTTGGTCCTTTTCAATTTAGAGAGTCTGGAAAAAGATGGAAAGGAAACTCCAGTAATCCTTTTTCGTAATATAATCCCTTAAGTCCGAAAAAGTATAAAATAATACGAAAGGGATGAATTTTCGATAGTTTTAACGAGCTGAACAAGACAAGCGCTCAATCTTTTTGTGTAATGATCCCTTAGGTCCAAAAAGATTAAAATCTAGAGGAGGGATGGCACTTCCAATCACTTTAATGAGCTAGAGAGGCCAATTGCTTGGCAATCTTTTCATATTTTATGAGTCAAATGAAAAGAGCTTAAAGGAGACTCGTTTTTTTAGGAACGAGTGATGTTTTCGGATAGCAGCTGGTTCCAGGTAAGGTTTGGAACTTTTCAATCATGGCAGTGTAAAGAAGATGGCTAATAGAATCACTCGTCGCAGCTGTTCCTCAAAAGGGGTAAACAATCAAATGGAGGCGTATGATCGGCTAAAAAAGAGTGGAGGTGATGGTAAGAACACGACCAAGGCTCAAAGCTAATGATTATGCGATCGCAATGGTTATTTACCGAAGGATGGGTTCATTTTTTAATGAGCTTAAACTCTGGGGGAACATATGCTCATTGCTAGGTTTATTTTTTAACGAGCTTGAACTTTGAGTAAACCTGCTCGTGGCAGTTGTATAATAAGGATGTCTCATCGATAGGTTTATTTTTTAGGGAGCTTGCCCCATTTGAAACTTTGCTCTGGAGCCTTTTGTTATGCAAGCTAGGAACAACCAACCTACGAGTCTAAAGGGTTGAGAGCCTACAAACTAAGAAAATAAATGGTCGCTTTTCACTTGCATGCAAAAAGGTTTGCATGCCCCCAGGTATAAAGAAAAGTAGAGTTTCCAGGTTACCATATGAAAGTTCTTGCATTTGCAAGATTGCTCCATCTGCATTTGCAGAAAAAACACTTCCTTGGCTCTGTCCATCGAAATAGAAAAAGGTGAATGGTGGGATGCATCCACTCACATAACTTTGATGAGGGAATCTTATTCCAGTCTAATCCCATTTTCCTAAATGGACGGGTGTGTCAGACTAGTCATATATCCTCCGTGGAAACCTACCCTATACCTAAAGTTTTTTTGCCGAAGCAGACCAGGGTGCATGCCCCCTAGGTTTAGTCACATTCACCAAATCACTCGCACTCATCAGGTGGATTGACTGGAGATTGATGAGACATTCCTTGTGCAAAAAGACCAGTTAGGGATGGCACTTGACTAGTAGCTATGTTTGAACTAGGGAATGAAAGCTGGTCTACGAGCTGGACCACTCTGCCTTCATGCGGGAAACACATCACTCGAAAGAGTGAGGAAACAATAGCTCCCATGCTATAAATGTAGTCACGCCCAAGGAGTAGATTGTAATCTAATGGCCCTTGGACTACCATCACATTCAAATAAATGGTTTTCCTTCTCAAAGTTATAGGCAAATTTGGAAGGATCCCTAACGGTTGACTGGTTCTATTGTTGAAGCCTATCAGATTTCGAATCTCAGGCAGAAGCGATGGCGAACCAAGCACTTTCCAAGCAGTTGAGGAAAGGATACTCACAGAAGCCCCTTCATCTATGATAGTGCCAACCATAATCATTTTTTAAGCTTGTACTATGATTCAAAATGGTACATTAGATGGTAGGTGATCTGAATTTGAAACTACTTGTAAATGGCTTGCAAGGTATTCAATTCAGTAATATACATGTTTAAAAGATGTCCATGTCTTGTAGAAAAAAAATAAAAAATGAAACTTTCAGCTGTTCATGACCCATTTAATTATAGCAGATTTATTTCCTTTTATTGTTTAACACACTAAAACGAATTTGTTCTACAAAATAAATCAACCACAGATGCAAAAGAAGTTGATAAAGCAGTTCACCCATCCTGGGCTACGTCTGCTGGGTCCAAGACTCCCAAATGGGCCTGTCCTCGTTTTAATTAAATGCTCAAAATAAATATACAGCTGAATAACAGTCTCTACAGGTGGAATAGACTGTAAAAATGGATTCAGAGCACCTGAATCCTTCAGGATTGACTACTGGTTCACCTCCAATGGGTACCTGCAACCCTATACAGTTCTCAGAATACAGGGCCCTGGTGGCTCCTAGAACTTCCACGGCGCCAAAACCTCTGCAAATGACCTCAGATGGCTGTAAAACCTATGCCAATGGCTTCAGAAGGTCGAAGAGACCCAAAATCGAAAAAAAAAAATCGTCCAAAACCGCCTTTCCTAGCCAAAGTTATGGCCATTTACTCCCAACTGCCAGCTGGTCCTAGAAAAACTCCAGTTAAAACTGGCTAACTGCCAGATAACCCCGACAAATAGTCAATTCCGCCATTTTTGGAGCGCTCCGCCAAATTCTCCGCCAGACAGACCGCCGGTTAACGGATTGTTTTAATGGCACATGTGAACGCATTTATCAACGGGCAGTTTACCTTGGATGGCGCACCTGGACGGTTAGTGGACGGGCGGTGAGCTATGTGTTAACTCCCGCATTTAGTGGCAATGTGAACACGTATATTATAACCGTTGAACGGTTTAATACCTGGCGGTTTAGGGTGGAGCGCTGTGGTCCCGACGGATGGGCATATGGTATGGGGGCTGGCCCCCTTCGGTCCCCACACAAGCGTAATACCAAGCTCTTATATGATATGATCCGCTATACAAACAGGAACAACCTGTTTGGTCCAACGGTAAGGCGCGGGAGTGTTATAAGGTAGGTCGCGTGTTCAAACCTCTCCATTGCCAAAATTTTAACGCATATGCACCCATAATGTTGATGTCACCCTGGGCCACGTGGCAGTTTTTGATTCGCTGCCCAAAAGGAATATTCCCTAGAATATTCCAAGGAATATTCTGTGGAATATTCTTTTTTTTTTTTTTGAAAAAATTCAAAAATTAAGAGTCATTGGGCGATTTTGTTTTTGGCATAACTTCTGCATACATAAACCATTTTCCGAACCGTTCACGGAGCTGGAATCAGGAAGACGAGCTCTATCCGGTCGTTCTAGTTCAAACCACTTTTGAACACTTTCAGTTTTGAGCATTTTACGACACTTGGGACATGAGCACCTGATCACACCTCCCCATTGGGAATCTTTTGGACCCCAAAAGCCTTCAACTACCTGTTAAAGAGGTGAGGGTACAACTCCCTCACTCTGTCCACCTCCATCCACTTTGCCTTGTTCGATTTGCTGCCTTTGAAACCAACCCGAACATAATCTACATTGCCCCTCCTTTAAGTGCGTGTCCTTCTGTCAAGGATTGTATCTTCTTTCAGCTCATCTAAGAATTCTGGCGAGAAATCTTCTATAGATGGCAGCTGAATAGCACTTTCATGATCAGCGATCAAAGGAGGTTCATACAAACGTAAGTTCTCCACATTAACAACAGAATACATTTGCATGTAGGAAGGCAAATCTAATTGAAAAGCATTATTTCCAACCTTCTTGAGGATTTTGAATCGACCATAACGAATAGGCTTCAGCTTTTTACCTTCTCCTTGCATCCTTTCCTTACTAATGTATAGCCATACCTCATCCCCTTCTTGAAACTTGTGATCAACTCTATGTTTATCGTGTCTTTCCTTGTACTTGCCTTGACTCTTCTCAAGTTGTTCTTGAATTTACTGATGTATTTGCTGAATTCTTTCAATGAATGAATGAGCTTTGTCAATATCACTATGTCCCTCAATGGCGACATCTTTCTCAAGAATGAAATCAAGAGGTGATTTTGGCAAGTAACCAAAACAAGCTTCAAATGGTGAGGTGTTTGTGGACGAGTGTTTGGCACGATTGTAAGCATGTTGTATGTAGTGCAAGTGTTCATCCCAAAGCTTGGGATGCTTGCTGCAATAACCTCTCAAGAGGTGCACAATGGTTCTGTTCACAACTTCTGTTTGTCCATCTGTTTGCGGATGGAAAGCAATACTTTTGTTCAACTTTGTGTCCATCATCTCCCATAGATTGGACCAAAAATTCCCCACAAATCTGGAATCCCTGTCACTAATAATGGAAGTAGGCAAACCAAAGTGAATCCATACATGATGAAAAAATAATTCAGCAGTTATAGTTTTCTTACAAGGCATAAGTATACACATTTTGCTGAAACGATCAACTACTACATATAAATAATCATGTTGCTTTCTAGATTTTGGCAAACCTCCTACAAAATCCATAGAGATGCTCTCCCATGGTCTAGAAGGTACCGGCAAAGGAGTATACAAGCCAAGCTTCCTATTACTAGGCTTGCTTGTAGCACATAATGAACAACCTCTTATGAACCTTGAAACAGAATCTACCATACGAGGCTAATAGCAATACCTCTGTAGATGTGAAACTATTTTGCTTACACCAAAATGGCCAGCAATAAGAGAATAATTAGCTTCTCTTATGACATTTATTCTCTCCCCCTGTGGTATACACAACTTGCCCAAATGAAACAACAAATTGTTATGCATGTGATAGTCATTTTCCTCTACATGATTCCCTTTACTCAAGTTAGCATACACATCTTTAAAGTCATCATCAGATGCATATTGTTCTATGTAACTATCATGTACAATGGAATAATTCTTAAGTAAAGTAACAACACCAATAATAGGCCTTGAAAGCATATCAGCAACTTTATTCAAAGTACCTTTCTTGTACCTTATTACCAAATGGAACTGTTGCAAGAAGCCCATCCATCTGAAGTGTCGTGACTGTTGTAACTTGCTTTTTGATTGCAAGTACTATAAGGGCTGATGGTCGGTATGTATAACAGTTTCTTTGCCCATCAAATAGTGTTTCCACTTTTTGATGCTTTGTACCAACGCATACAACTCCTTATCATACGTAGGATAATTTACAACAGCACCATTAAAAGTTTCAGAATGAAAATAAATAGGCTTACCATGCTATAGAAGAACTGTACCCATGGCATAATCACTAGCATCGGTTTGTATCTCAAATGGCTGTCTCAAATCTGGTAATGCAAGGACCGGAGCTGAACTAATCTTCTCTTTCAAAGATTCGAAAGCTTTTTGCTGCTTGCCTCCCCATTGGAAAGCATGCTTCACACTTGTCACTGCATGCATAGGAGCTTCTATAGAAGAGAAGTTAGAGATGAACTTCCTCCAATATTGAGCTGCACCCAAAAAACTTCTTACCTCTGTTATGGATTTGGGAGTAGGCCAATTCACAATAGCCTCTATTTTAGCAGGATCAATCCTCAGAGCGCCTCCTCCTACTATATGTCCCAAATAGACCAAAGAAGTCTTTCCAAATTCACACTTTGACATTTTAAGAAATAACTGATTCTTCTTCAAAACATCAAGTACTTTCCTAACATGCATGACATGATCTTCTCTAGACTTGCTAAAAATTAAGATGTCATCTAAGTAGACAATAATGAAATCATCACGAAAAGGACGCAAGACATCATCCATTACCCGCATGAAAGTTGCAGGTGCATTGCACAAACCAAATGGCATCACAAGCCATTCAAAGAGTCCTTGTTTGGTTTTAAAGGTTGTCTTCCAAATGTCACTTTCTTCAATTCTTACTTGATGATATCCACTGCGCAAGTCTAACTTAGTGAAATATTGAGCATCTTTCAGCTGGTCTAGCAAATCATCTATCCTTGGGAGTGAGTAACGATTTTTTACCGTTATCATGTTCAAGGCCCTGAAATCAACACACATACGCCAAGTGCCATCTTTATTTGGAATCAGTACAATCAGTGACCCACATGGCGAAGTACTTGGCCTTATGAAACCCTTGTCCAACAAGTCCTTGATTTGCTTCTTTATTTCAGCATTCTCCATAATAGACATGCGGTACATGCCTATGTTTTGAAGAGGACAATCTGGATGCAAATGGATTTCATGCTGAATCTCCCTCTTAGGATGCAAACCTGTTGGCTCCTGAAACATCTCATGATATGCATCAACTACATCATACAGATCTGATTTAAGTTTTGGATCACAATTGTCAAATGACTCATGATTCACATCAACCTTGGGCTTAATCATAAGAAGAACAAAATTCTTACTTGAATTGACCAACCTTTTTACCTGTCCTACATTCACCATCGATATATTTGTCTTCTTGCGATGAGCTCTAACAATGAACTCCTTGCCATATTTGAAAAGATGATATTTGTTTTCATGGCGATGAAAGATAGCTTTCCTGTCAAACAAGTAAGGACTTCCCAAAACAATTCCTGCTATATCAAAAGGTACCACATCAAGTTCAACTGTGTCAATAAAATGTGCAGTAATTGCAAAGCGCAATGTGCACTTTCTTGAAACTTGTAAATTTGCATCCTTGCAAATCCATCCAAGTGGATATGGCTTCGGATGTGGAATGGTCTCAAGTTTAAGCTGCTTGACCAAGTCCTCTGATATAAGATTTGCTTGTGACCCACTATTAAAAAGTGTGTCGATCTTAGTATGTTTTGAAATCACCCTCACATGAAACAATTCAATTCTTTCTTCCTCATTAGGAGCTTGTACATGACAGTTTGAGGTACTAGTGCTGGCTTGAGTTTCAATTTCTTTTCCCTTCAAGTTTTTCAAACCCATGGCTGCAATTTTGGTTTCATCACTTGAATCATCCCCTAAATCTTGTGGTGTAGATGTAGTAGCAGCAGTTTTCTGTTTCCCTTTGGATTTGTTAAATTGAGGTCTTTTTTCAGGATGTAATTTCCAACAGTTTTTCTCCTCATGGCCTGGTTTAGAACAGTGTTTACAGATCACTTTCTCACTCTCCTGTTTGACATATGCATTCTTTTTTCCCTTTCCCTTGGAGGCTTTTTCTTTGTTTTTCCCCTTGGGGGGCTTGTTTCTACCCTCTTCAAATGTGTTTTTCCCCTTGCCTCTAAATGGGTAGCTTGGACACCAACCTCGTCCAGGCTAGTAGGGTTAAACATCAAGATGGTGTGTCTAAGGTAGCTATGCAAACCATCAATATATTTCAGCAAGGTTTCCTGGGTCTGTAAATCTACTCCTAACAAGAGAGCTCTTCTCCTGAATTCTTGGGTGTAGTCTTGGACACTCTAACCCTGAAGTTGTCTGAAATTTTTCCAGTTCATAATGGCTTTCTACATGTGAGCAAGAGGATAAAACTGTTTTTTAATGGTTAACAGAAATTTAGGCCATGTTAAGGTAACCTTACCAAATTTCTTGATCTCATCTTTAGTCTTGGCCTCCCACCAGACCAATGCTGCTCCATCCATTCTCAAAGAAGCCAAATGAATCTTGGTGGCATCATCATGCATATTCTGGATCCTCAAGTAAACTTCCAACTGCCTAATCTCGTTGTCAAGCTTTTCTGCATTCACTTCACCATTAAACATAGGTAATTCGAATTTTACATCAAGCTTCAAAAAAGGACTTTTTCCAGAGGATCTATGCTTATGCACAAAAGAAGAAGACGAGGAAGAAGAGGAAGAAGGTGACGATGGGGGTGGTGGATCACCATTACCTCCATGTCCTTTCTTGGAATCATCGTCATCCTTCTTACCTCCTGAAGAGCCCTCTCCTTCATGTGGATGTTTGGACCCTTCTCCAGTCAATTTCTCATTTCTTTCTTGGTACAATATCCTCACCATTTCAGTGAGGTCCAAGAAAGCCTTTCTGAAGACTCTTTCTTCTTCTTTTGGATCCATGTGTGCAGGAATTTCTCCTTCATGTTCAGACATTCTTGAAGCTTCTGCTGAGACTCTTGAGGGTGAAATTGAAGGTGGAGGTGATGGCTCTCTGGCCTTCCTTGATTGAGGATTCTCTCGTTCTCTAGTCAACTGTCCTTCCCCTCTTTTAAGTTTCAACCTGGTAAGCATCAATACTTGCAAGACAGTTAGAAGATCTTTGCACAAAAACAATCAAAAGACAACTACACCAGATATTGACTGAAAGAGTATTTATCTACTTTGCAATTGTATAACAAGAGCATTTCGAAGGCTTCCTGGCTCATTTCAGGCTCTGTCTATAGTTTATTTGACTGCTTTTAATACAAAGAAACAACAACATAGCTCTAATACCAACTTGATCTGAATTTGAAACTACTTGTAAATGGTTTGCAAGGTATTCAATTCAGTAATATACATGTTTAAAAGATGTCCATGTCTTGCATAAAATAAAACAAATGAAACTTTCAACTGTTCATGACCCATTTAATTATAGCAGATTTATTTCCTTTTACTGTTTAACACACTAAAACGAATTTTTTCTGCAAAATAAATCAACCACAGATGCAAAAGAAGTTGATAAAGCAGTTCACCCCTCCTGGGCTACGTCTGCTGGGTCCAAGTCTCCTAAATGGGCATGTCCTCGTTTTAATTAAATGCTCAAAATGAATATACAGCTGAATAACAGTCTCTACAAGTGGAATAGACTGTAAAAACGGATTCAGAGCACCTGAATCCTTCAGGATTGACTACTGGTTCACCTCCAATGGGTACCTGCAACCCTATACAGTTCTCAGAATACAGGGCCCTGGTGGCTCCTAGAACTTCCACGGCGCCAAAACCTCTGCAAATGACCTCAGATGGCTGTAAAACCTGTGCCAATGGCTTCATAAGGTCGAAGAGACCCAAAATAAATAAATAAAAATCGTTCAAAATCACCTTTCCTAGCCAAAGTTATGGCCATTTATTCCCAACTGCCAGCTGGTCCTAGAAAAACTCGAGTTAAAACTGGCTAACTGCCAGATAACCCCAACAAATAGGCAATTCCACCATTTTTGGAGTGCTCTGCCAAATTCTCCGCTAGACAGACCGCCGGTTAACGGATTGTTTTAATGGCACATGTGAATGCATTTATCAATGGGCAGTTTAGTGGACGGGCGGTGAGCTATGTGTTAACTCCCGCATTTAGTGGCAATGTGAACACGTATATTATAACCGTTGAACGGTTTAATACCCGGCGGTTTAGGGTGGAGCGCTGTGGTCCCGGCGGATGGGCATATGGTATGGGGGTTGGCCCCCTTCAGGCCCCACACAAGCGTAATACCAAGCTCTTATATGATATGATCTGCTATACAAACACGAACCACCTGTTTGGACCAACGGTAAGGCGTGGGAGTGTTATAAGGTAGGTCGCGTGTTCAAACCTCTCGATTGCCAAATTTTTAACGCATATGCACCCATAATGCTGATGTCACCCTGGGCCACGTGGCAATTTTTGATTCGCTACACAAAAGGAATATTCTCTGGAATATTCCAAGGAATATTCTATGGAATATTCTTTTTAATTTATTTTTTTGAAAAAATTCAAAAATTAAGAGTCATTGGGCGATTTTGTTTTTGGCATAACTTCTGCATATGGAGACCGTTTTCCGAACCGTTCATGGCACCGGAATCAGGAAGACAAGCTCTATCCATTCGTTCTGGTTCAAACCACTTTTGAACACTTTCAGTTTTGAGCATTTTACGACACTTGGGACATGAGCACCTGATCAGTAGGCGGGGTCTGCCTAGTAGATTCCAATCGAAGGAAACGACTAGATTGCTTGGAGGAGGGACCGAATAAATGACTGGGTAAATCTCTGATGAAATTCCTTCCTGCGGTAAAGGAATGGGTAGATTGCCCCCATGTTCATCGAATTCTGTGTTAACGAAAAGAATTTGAACGGTGTCGTTCTCATTCTCTTTGGTGACTGTATCATCTGAAGGTAGACCTTCTGAAGGGCCGACTTCTGTCTCGACCTATTGACTTTGGTCCTGTGTGGACTCAGAGGGTTTATCTTCAATGATAGATGCTTCGACTGACCACAAAGGTGTGTCAGTCGGATTTTCAACTAGTGATGGACTTGGCAAGAGTTTCTTGTATCCAGGAGGAAGCCGTAGCGGTGAAGCAGGACGGTTATCCAAGACTCTTTTAGCTTCATCTAGGAAGGGACAACGGTGGATGGCATGATCGCCTTCACACAGTCTACAAGGAAATTTAGATCTTCCTTTTTGTCCATTGAATTCATTTTCACTAGTTGACGGTGTACTTTCAACATGATCGTCATAGGTTGAGGGCACCAGATTGTGCAAGCAGGGAGACCAGTCCCTTAAGATCCACAGGATGTAAGGACAATCGCGATGATAGTGGTCTCCTTTGCAAATGACGCATGGAGATTTAGGTTTGGATGGTACAGTGTGTGGATTTTCGCCAGACGATGCATGGTTGCCTCCTTTTGTCGTTGGCTTCTTCTTCTTCTTCTCCTTCCCTTTCTTCTTCTTCTTCTCAGTTACTTGGTTTTTAGTTTTACTAGCTTCACCAAGTGAAGAGGAAGAAGGAGAGGGAGAAACAAACGAAGTATAAGGTTGGGGGGTAACTCTAGTATCATTTGGTTGCTGATTTGATTTCTCAAGAATCATGGTGTTTTGAATGACAGAGGTCAAGAAAAGCCATACTGGCAGGCCAATTGTCAGACTTGGAAGGGACAATGTGGCCATATGAGGTGCACCAACATCTCCCCAAGAGGAGAAAGGACTAGGATTCCCCCCAAGGGGAAATCCTTGATTGGTGGACTCCATTTTCTCAACCTAAGACCAATGAGGGAACAGTGATGTTATTCCGATTAAAATAAATTTTATGACGCTTTGACACAACTTGCTTTTTCAATTTTTAAGAGTCGAGAAAAAGCTAAAGATGACTCTAGTTGCCTTCGATTTTTAATGAGCCTGAAGTGACAAGTGCTCAGATGGACCTTTTCTTTTAAGGAGTCTGAAAAGGAACAAAAGTGACTACTCTAAAAATCTAGATAGAGGGATTACCAAACCAATCAAAAAACTGCATAATACTTTTTAAGGTACGGCAGTCAATCTTCCCGAATGTTGTGTTCAGTGCATTGCGATCGATAGGGCGGTATACACGGCTTCCTAAGGATAAAGGGTATAGCCTATTGTGGTCTCCCAATATATACTCTACGGTACGTGGGAGCACAAGTCCGTACTAGCACTTGTCGTATCAAAGAGGAGGAATCACCCAACCTACGATGAAAACGATAGTTACCAGGCTTTACGACACTAAAATACGTCTCTAGCCTAGACTTTTAGATGTTGTGAGTTAGGTTCCAAAGCGTCTTTATGTTCATTGAAATTTATTTTACAATTGATCTTTCTTACGAAGTTTTCCTTTAAGGTTTACCGCGTGATGTAGATATACAATTCCTAAATATGCAATCTAAGATGATAAACAATCGTTTACTTTCTTTTTGCAATGAAAATCCTAGCTACTAAGGAAAGAGAAGCAAAATTCTTTCAACATAGAGCAGAGAGCACACACTAAGATGCATTGTCCTAAATCAATTTCCGCATGTAGTCTAAATGAAAATGCACATGCATGTATTTGTTTTCTGCTTTCTTAATGTGTGAATGACAAAAAGAATGATAAGTACAGATCTGGACTATTTTTCTTTCAAAGCGACAATACTAACAATTTTCTTTTCCAAAAACGAAAGGAAGACTAAGACGACACTTTGTGATTTCGAATTCAAAAAACGAAAGGAAGACCGCTTTGTGATTTCGAATTCAAAAAACGAAAGGAAGGCTAAGACGACACTTTGCGATTTCGAATTTGAAAAATGAAAGGAAGACTAATAGCAACATTTTCAATTTCGACTTGAAAAACTGCTTTCGACACTTGAAATAATATTAATTCAAATCAAATACAATGTCAAAAGTGTAATCGACTCTCTAAAAGAGGTAGACCTTACGACACTCTTTTATTTGACTGAAAACGAAACTTGCGACACTTTCAAATAAAAAGACGACAGTTCGATTAAGCTACTGTTTGCAAAGGAGAATTGTAAATGACAAAAAATACATAAAAACATTCACAATTCTTTATCAATGGAGGCTGAATGATGCAAAGGAAGGGAGTTTCAACATTGATATACTGATCATAAACAACAAAACTACTGAATAAAGTTGAAGATAATGAAGAAAAACCAAAATCTGGAGGTAGAAACAGTTTCACCTAATCATCGCACTTGTAACACAGGGAAACAGGGATGCATCTCACCTACAGCACATGGGAGGTGTGATGCATCCAGACTGCCAATGAGAGACAGTGCGATGGTCCACGGACAAGACTGAGCTTGGTTTTTGCTCACACTTTGTAGCTTAGTTTAGGGATTTAGGCTGAGCTAATGATAGGCAGTAAGCACAAAGCATAGGGGCTGATCTAATGAGGTTACTTGAGCTACCACCAGGGCATTTAGGATGTTTGCAAGTCAAATGTTCAGTTCATAAACTAACCCGTAGATTGATTGAAGCAACGTTGATCTACTTTGCAGTTGCATAGCAAAAGTAGTTTGAAGGCTAGTTGGCTTAACTTTAGGCTCCGTCTGTAGTTTATAAAGCAAACAAATAGAAACAAGCAAACAAGCTATTTGCTCCCCAACAGAGACACCATTTTGTTATCGGGAAAACTAGTGTCCATTCAGAGCTGCTAGTCCCACTAAGACGGGTAGCTATCTTAGAAACAAACAAACTAAAGTCACTTGTGTTTTCCTTTATGAGAGATAGATGAGAGAGAAGCAGAGAGTACCAACCTCCATCTTTCGCTTGGCTTCTTGCTTGTTTCCTCTTCCCTTTGACAGAGCTTTGCCACTCTTTCCCCACTTGTCCCACTTCAGAGAATACCTGTAGAGTCAAAGCAGCATAATACCTTCAAAGAAAAGAGATCTATAACCATAAACAATATAGGATCAGATGTATATTGACCATACAAATGCATATATCAATACAAGATTAAAAAATATACAAGAATATGGAGGAAAAATCAAATAGCTTTATTGATAAAAGTAGTAGAAGAGAGGATTACAACCCATTGGTCTGACCCAGCGCCATCCTCCTAGCATGAAAGCCCTCTTCACCTCATAAAAAGCTAGATCACCCAACACTATGATGTTTCACAGAGAAACCAACAGCACTTCCTTACAAAATACAAGATTCCAGCCTCTAGATCTCTGGGATGAGGGATCCATATATAGATATTTGCAGGTGGGTGAGTCAGCTTCTGGGATTTTGATTAGTGTCATTTCTCTGATAGTTCTTGGTTCCACTTGGAGATTTCATGATCTCTTACTCATCCCTGGGCAAATTCAGAGAGGCAAGTGTCAAATGGGAAGTTTCTAGAAGATTCTTTGGGTTTCCACCTAGCCAACTTCCTCTGCCATTTGTCTCCTCTCGCCCATCACACCCTACAGAAGGGATTTTTAGTATGCATCGCACCCTTAGCATTGAGCAGTCTGTATGGTCTAGTTTTGACCAGTTCTGAGTATTTTTTCAGGGAGAACTTCTAGGAGATGATGTAATCAGCTGACCTTGTTCCTTTAGGGTATGACACAACACTTTTAGGGGCTTAGAAGCCCTTGGTTTATGGACATATGCGATTGGGGTTGTAGTGCCCAAATATGTCTATAACACCTGATACCCCATCTTCTTCAATAGTTTGGATCCAATCCCTGTAGTATGTTTTTCAAAAGCAGTGAATTCATCATCATCAAAATCATATGAAATCGAGGAATCAATTTTTACCTCTGGATAGTGATGCTGCAACTTTTCCAAGGCCTCATCCTTGGCCTGCAACTGGCGTATTAATCTTTGTTTTTCTTCCCTTGCCTCCTGTAGAAGCCTCCTTAGCTTAGCATTCTCTGCTTGGATGCGGTGGTTGGTCTCCTCAAGTTCTTGGAGTCCTGCGACGAGGAGTGCCCTTTTCGTTATGTTTGTTGAAATCCTTAATTCATGGCCGGAATCAGACCCCAAATCCATGGGTCCTCTTGTCGCGATCCCAAGGGCTACAAAATTTGTTTTGTTGCTGGAATCGGACCCCAAGTCAATGGGCCTACCTCGTGCAAATCCTACAGCTGCGACCTTCTCATCTTCCTCTGACTCAGAATCTTGGTTTTGTTGCACGGTGGTGATGACCTTCTGCTTCCCCTTTCTGTCATTCCTTTCAGGTCTCAGCTCAGGATGCAACTTCCAGCAATTTTCTTCATCATGCCCCTCTTTCTCACAATGTGTACAAGAGGGCTTTGCTCCCCTTCTCTTGGCTACTACGGCTCTCTTTGGGTGGTCATCCCGTTCAGGTGTTCCCCTATTTTCCAGATGAATGGCCTTTACACTAGCTGAGTCAATGGTAGTAGGTTTAAACAATAATAATGAATGTCTAATGTAACTATGTAATGATCCAATATACTTAGTTACTACTTTAGGTGAGTCAAGTGCAATGCCCAAATTAAGTGCTTGTTTTCTAAACTCCTCGGTAAATCTTTGAACATCTTGACCTCTGCCTTGCCTTAAGTATTGCCAATCCATTAAGGCTTTTTTCTTATAACCCAAGGGATAAAATTGTTCCTTTAATGTAGAAATGAAACTAGGCCATGAGGAAAGATGGTTATCCACACTCATACTGCTTCGCAATTTTCTCTCCCACCAGATGAGAGCGGTGCCACTCAGTCAAAGAGAGGCCAACTGAATATTTGCCTCATCCTCTTCGATCTACTGAATCCTGCAGTAGATCTCAATCTACGTAATCTAGTTATTACGCTTTTCTGCATTGCTTTCACCATTATACATGGGAAGATCAAATTTGACATCTAATTTAAAGAAAGGTTTCTTAGATGCACCCCTTGAATTTATATGATGATGATGATGATGAGAGGAAGAAGAGCTTTCACTCGTGGAAGGAGAAGGAGGGGGTTCTTCTTCACCATTTCCATGCACTGAACCTTGTTCTTCTGGCTTTTTCCCTTCTTCTTTCTCTAGTCTTGAAAGCAATTGGTTGACATTTTTTTTCATTGCATAGAAGGTTTTGCAGAAATTGAGCTCCTCTTCATAACAAGCCTCTTCATCTGCCATGTTTCTCCTTCGATGTGCACACCCCGCTTCGGGATCGAAAGACTTTAGTTTCCCTTCGTCTCTTCGGAGCCTGTTTTTTGTTAGCATACAAACATGCAATTCACATCTAAAAAGACTTGCTCTGATACCACTTGATCCAAGATCTTTTGCTTATAGATGTGTTAAAGAATTACATGCATAAATTGTAGCTTAAACATAGAAATTTAATGTGCACATGAGAGAAGAGGAGAAACACATAAAGCATGAAAAAAGATAACAAAACTTGATAACGAAGTTCGTTCGTCTTGGACTATGTCTCCAGGCCCTGCTCGATCAATGGGGAGGCCTTCATTCATTAAGTGGCATGAGAAAGAAGAGTACAAGCATCAGTTACAAAAAAAGGAGTTTTATACCTCCATACTGAAAAATGGTCGAAAAATGCAGAACTCTGATGGAGAAATGGGCAGCGCCATTGTGTTCATGGTGTCGAGAAATGCTGAAACCATATGAAATTTGTCAAAACCTGACAAAGTGAAAATCTAGCCCTCCTGCAAAAATCTGCCTCGAACTACGTGCACTGCCTCCTCTACCTGGGCGCACTGGTGGATTGAGTTTTTAAATAAAAAAATGGATGGAGTTTACAAAAATCCCATTGGCAGAGTTGGTTTGAGATCAGTTTGTTACGGAGGAAGCCGGGTGGTTAAACCCTACCTCCTCCTTTTTTACATAACAAAAATTCTTTAATGGGAAGGGAGGTTGGGCTGGGCACGCCTTGGGTGGCCCACCCACCTCAACTGGGCCCTCTCCTTGGCCCGTATCTCTTTCTTAATGAGCGGTGGAGGCTGGGTCTGCGCCCCAAGGGCCGCCCACCATATGCGATCTTCATTTTAATGTTGGTGGTTGGGTCCATGCCCCAAGCGTCGACCCACCACCTTAATCCTGCACTACAATTATGGTGGTTCCGTGGGAGGGGCCGAGGGTAGTGGTCCTCCCGTCCACTAAACATTGCTTTGATACGGTTTGGGGTGGTGGGGTTTGTGGCCTACCACCCTTTTTCTATAATTTTTTTTGTTTTCAAAAAAAATATGCCCTTTTTGAAAATTCGGATTTTTAACCGAAGGAGTCATTTTAACCAGGTGACAATTTTGTCCGGAATCTGGCTGGAGTTGGCTGGATTTCGTCTGCCACAAAATTCCAAATTGTGTCTTCATTAATCCTGCCCAATCAACAAAAGTCAACCGAACTTTCACTACCTCTATCTCCTTCATCTGGACTCAGATTGGAGTGTCGTTCGCACTGTTGGAATCAGGGCAACGAGCACTTCGATTTGATGTCAAGTTAATCGTCTTTTTGCCACTCTAAATTTTGAGCCTTTTCCATGCCATTGGTGTCTAGAGATCCACCTGGATCAGAACCATTGTTCCCTCATGTCTTTTTCTGCATTATCATCTATTAGGTCATTGATACATTGTCTACTCATTTACAAGTAAAAACATATTGAGAGACATACATAACTATTGTCATAAAAGATACATATAACCAGCATAATAACATCATAAATAACATAAATATATTAGCCATAAAATCCACATATAAACCAGTACATTTACACATGAAAACCAAGGGAATGAATTTCTCATTAATGAATGTAAAAACCAATCAGAGATGGGACTACCACATTCCACCTGGCCATAGATTGGCTGAGCCAAGTCTCTCTTCAGCCAATCACCCTTGTGCCATATTCCAAGCATGAATGTGGGACTCATAACCAACTGACAATAACCAAACAAGTATGGATGCTACCATAGTTCTCCACCTATGCCATGAGGAATTTGAGTTCCTCCTAGTCTCTCAGGCTTTACCGTAACCCACAGTCTGATCTAGGGATCACTAGGCCCTACACCGAGACCCACTCTCCAAGCTTTATTGTACAAGCCATCTAGGGACTATTAGGCCCAACGGAGAAAATCCCACCTCTTGGCTTTACCGTATATTCCGCCATTCACTAGCAAGGATTCCTAGGCCCACCGAGGCACATAATCCTAGCTTTACCACAACCCACAGTCTAGATGAAGGGTTACTAGGCCAATGTCTTTACCATGATCCACAGTCCAGTTCAGGGATCACTAGGACGTGTTTCAACTACAACTTTGCTAAAGTTGAGGTTCTAATTTTCTATATGCATTTTTCAACATGTCTTGATGCTTTCAAGTACATTTAGCAATGTGTCTGGGCACATATATGTTGTTTAGTGATGTGGGGTGTTTTTAGTTGGTTCTTCCTACTCTAACATCTTTCATCAGGAATTTCATTTGAGGATGCAACAATGGGTTGGTGTGGGTTTATGGAGGAACAATTTTGTCATGATATTCTCATGGTTTAGAGAAATTTAGCTCTCTGTCCTTGAGGTTTATGTTATATTTGTAGTGGCTTTTTCTTTGAGTTCTGTGTGTATTGGATCTGTTTGTGTTGAGAGTGTAGTCAGAGGATGATTATGGTTTCTAGTTTGTGTTGTGTTGGTTTTTTATGTCCTTTTTGGTTATCCATTGAATTCATCAGATTCAAAATGTTAGGTTATGATGGTGGAGGTGTGAATTGTGGTTTTTTCATGGTGGGTGCATTTAATGATTAATGTTATATTGTTAATGGTTTTGTCTAATTGTTTTGCCAAAAATGGAGATCTTTATATTAGGAATGTAGGTTGAGCATATATGTGAGTGTTGGTTTATGTTGCAATAGTTTTTTGTGCTCTTATGGTTAGCATTCTCCCTTCATGTCCTCTTATAAACAATTTTTTACTCTTGATTTGTTTGATAGAGGTGTTTCTCACTGGGTTGTCATAATGAGTGTCATAGATTTTCCTACTATGGTTTAGACATCTGCCTTGGTTGACTCGACCAATGTTGACATCTTATGTGGGGATTTGCATTCAAGGACATAGTGGTGGGATGACTTGGTTTCCTAGAGGGGCATTTTAATTGTCATATTATAGTGGTTTCAAAGTAGTTAATTATTTGTATGTAAGGTTTAACTCTATGTCGTCAATGGATTTCTTCCTATCTATATGGTATTCTACTTGTAGTGGAGCTTTTTTCCTAAGGAATGTAGCATATGGGTGCTAGTTTTTTCTTTCTCATGGTCTCAAAAACAATGGTTTATTGTTCATTTATATGGTGGATGTGCTTCTCATGGTGTTTATGGTGTTGGGTGTTCTAGGTTTTTTTTATGGTTTTGGAATTTAGGGTGGCATATTGTTCTTGGTGTTCTAGTGGGAATTTAGCTTTCATGTGTGGTTCTAGGTGTTTCAGATTTGTTCTTTGGCCTTCAAAAAGCTATATTGTGATGGGGGAGGTTTTGGTATGTTTTCTTTGTTATGTGAAAAAATGACGATAACTCATCATTTGACAACATTCAATATATTCTTTTAACTTTGTTTGTAATTTTCAAAACATTGTTGTAATTAGGCATTTTGAATGTCTTTCTATAAGTGCTTTTACAATTTGAGTTCGTAGCTAGTTATTAATGGGGATCTTGGTGCATTGTTTGGGATTTTCCTACTTTTATTGTGCTCTATTTCTAGTTGAGTTATGATGAACATGAGTGCCAATGTTTTTATGTGTCATCATTGTAGAAAAAAATAGTGACTTTGTTGTGACATTCCTCCCTATTATATACGATCTAATTATTTTATTTGGTTGGGTGCCACTTTAGTGCAGTGCGTGCTTGACGGTATATCATATGCGGTCAAGGGCGTGGTACACAAAGCTTAGATTACCGTATTGACACGGGTGAAAATAAAGTTTGAAATATTGCCGTATTGACACGAGGGCATATTGAGGTGAAAGTTTAAATCGCTGTAATCACTGGGGTCATATTTTTTTAATTTGTTTAATCTGGGGTCAGCAGATTGAAAAATGGTACAGAGTTTAAATGCCGTGTTGACTGGGAGCATAGAAATGTGAAGAAAATCGATAAAGGTGAAAGGCATATGCACTAAGGGCGCGATACACGAAGCTTACATTATCGTATTGACACGGGTGAAAACAAAGTTTGAATTATTGCCGTATTGACACGGGTGAAAACAAAGTGTAAATCGCCGTAATCAGTGGGGCATATTGAGATGAAAGTCGCAGAGAGCCAGCCAAGTTTTCGAAATTTAGTAAATACAATATGTAAATGGGTCTTATCTGATTTTAATACAATTTAACTTTTTTCGTACTAAAAAACAAAATGAAGCCATTGTGGAAAAGTTGCTCAGGCAGATTGGTACACAGTTTAAATGCCGTATTGACTGGGAGCATAGAAATGTGAAGAAAGTTGATAAAGGTAAAAGGTATAATGAAGCTTAAATTACCGTATTGACACGGGTGAAAACAAATTTTGAATTATTGCCGTATTGACACGGGTGAAAAGCACAGTTTGATTAGGGTTAATGGATTAGGGTTTATGAATGCTTTGACATGTATATATATGTGTTACAACATTGAAATGAATATAATGAAAAATCAATCTGGTAGTCCTAGTTTTGGGATCCAGGGGAAAATATCTGTGTTTTTTTTTGTGTTTCTAGCCATGATATATTTTCTATTTTTAAGAATTTGTTTGTAGGTAATTTACGTATAGGGTTAAAACCTATGTTTCGTATCAGTTTTTTTGGCTTCAAGGGGATGCCTTTGCTTGTGAGGGGTTTTTCTCGGGCCTATGGTAGATCCTATTTAGTGGGAGATCTACGAGATTGATTCTTGCTGTGAAAGAAGATGGTGAGCAGTGGAAAGATAGAGATCAAGAAATTTAACAATCAGAGTTTTGAATTGTGGAAACTCAAGATGGAGGATCTGCTGGTGGATAAATATCAGTGGATCATAGTAGATCCTGGTACTAAGCCAACTACAATGTCAACCAAAGACTGGGTGAAGTTGGATCAAAAAGTAAAGAGAAAAATATGGTTGTGTATCTCATATTCAGCATTGTTGAATGCATTAGGGGAAGCTATGACAAAGGCTTTGTGGGAAAAGTTAGAGACTTTCTACCAATCTAAGTCTTTGGTGAACAAACTATTCCTACGAAAAAAGTTGTATAACCTGAGGATGAAGGATGGAGACTCCATGACAGAGCATATGAATGCATTTAATATTGTGTAAGCCAGTTGTTATCTGTCGATATTAAAATTTTAGATGAAGATAAGTGCATCACTTTGCTATGTTCTCTACTAGATTCGTGGAATAGTCTAGTTGTTGCAATAGGTAGCAATACAACTACCTTAAAGTTTGATGAAATAGTCTCATTCTTACTGTCGGAGGAGATGAGACGGAAAAATATGGAGGGCCAAAATGGTGATGCCTTATTTGTATGAGGATGATCCTAGAACAGAAACAAAAAAAAGTCCTCGAGTGGGAGATATAAATCTCCAGATAAACCTATAAATGCGTGTTGCAAATTTAGAATGGAAGGGCCCTTCAAAAATGATCATAGATCTAAAGCTCCTGAAAAGGAAAGGGATCTGATGATGCTCCTTCTATAGAGGCAAAAACCACCTCAGATGACAGTGTGGATGTGTACTTGGCTTCTTCTTCAAGTAAGCATGTAGATCATGATGCATGGTTGATTGAATCAGGTGCATCTTTTCACTTCACTCCCCACAGGGAGTGGTTTTGCGAGTATGAGAAATATGATGGTGGTAATGTCTTCTTAGGGGATGATAGGAAGGCTAGAATCATTGGACATAGAAAAGTCAATCTGAAGTTTCAAGTTGGAAGGATTATAACACTTCTAGTTGTTCTGCATTTTCCTTCATTGGCCATAAATATGATTTATGTAAGCAACATGGACGATGTAGGTGTAAAAACAGTGTCCGAGAAACATACCTACAAGATGGTTTAGGGAGCGCTGGTATTGATGTGAGGGGTTCAGATTGGAACTCTATACAAGCTTTTGGGTAGAAGTGTTATTGATGGGTGCAATGGTGTTGTGGTTCCTGAAAGTGGATCAGAAAACTTTGTGGTCTTTGGAGAAAATACCATGTTATGGCATCAACGGCTTGGACATATTGGAGAGAAGGGCATTTGAATACTTCATGGTAATGGTATGGTAGAAGGTATGTCTAATTTCTCTCTAGATTTCAATTTCTAGTAACATTGTGTATATGGGAAGAAAAATCAGGTGAGTTTACCCTCTGGTGCTAAGAGGGCCAAAGGGATATTAGAGCTTGTGCACAGTGATGTGTTTGGACCTATGTTGGTTCCATCATAGGGTAAGTCTGTGTACTATGTATCATCTATAGATGACTTCTCAAGGAATACATGGATATATTTCCTCAGGGATAAATCTGAAGTCTTTTTACATGTTTAAATAATTTAAGGCTCTAGTGGGAAACCAGGTAGAGAAGAAGATAAAGGTGCTGAGAACAGATAATGGCAGAGCATCGTACAAGAAGGAATTTGAAGAGTTTTGTAAGAAGTGTGGTATCGCACGACAGAAGACTAATCCATACACCTCAGAAAAATGGAGTTGTAGAAATAATGAATAAGATGTTGATGGAAAAGGAAAGAACCATTCTCAGTGTTGTTGGGTTAGAACAAGAATTCTGGGCAGAAGCGGTGGAGACTACATTCTACTTGGTTAATAGATCACCTTCATTAGTGTTGGAGGATAAGTCTCCACATGAGGTATGGACTGGTAAGAACCCCTCTCTTTCATATCTATGGGTATTTAACTGTGATGCATATGTACATGTTCCAAAGGAGAAAATAACCAAGTTGGATAGTAAATCTGAAAGGTGCATCTTTATTGGGTATAAGGATGGTTCAAAAGGTTATAAAATTTGGAACCCAGAAACAAGGAAGGTGATGAGCCTCATCGTTGGGTAACTATATGGACCTTAATACACCTCCTATATTATTTAAATCAACTCTTCTCATAATTTCTTACATATTTTGACTATGTTGTGCTTAATGAGATGAGTAAAAGTGAGATATTATGCCTAACGGACCAATGTGCATTGATTGCAGGTTTTTGAGAGCAAATCATGGAAATTTTCACTAATTAAGGGTAAAAACTTGAATGAGACAAGGTGGAGAGATTATAGGAGATAGATCCTCCTCATTTACTCCTCACTCATTTGAATATTCCTCCATCAAATCAAACTAGCTTGGAGTTACATGCAGCCAAGTCATGAGGATCAAAAGGTAGCCGGGCGAGTGACAGTTAAAGAGCTAGATAATCTTGAGTTTGGGAGTCGAGCCTCGCTAGATTTAAGTAAGTCGTTGGAGAATTCAGTTGTATAAATAAGGATGCCTAGAGCCTCATTAGGATTCGAATTTTTGATGTAAAAGAACTAAGCATTTTTCGAGTTCAAGACTTGTGGAAGACATTGTTATGTAATTTTCTGATTTGATAATGAGAATGAGCATTTCCTTGATCCAGCATTGAGTTGACTTAAAGGGATGAAGCTCTTGGGTTAGGGCCCAACCCTAGCAGAAAAGGCTCCTCTTCTTGTATTTGTATGCTTAGTTGATTTCATAGATTAATGATTGAATTGTCTTTAGCATTATTTCATTGCAAGTAGTTGTGGATTTGATTAGTTTGCTTCCATTTGTGCATTGTTGTAGCAGTAGCTTAGGAAGGTAAAGGAATATCCAAAAGCTGTTAGTGGGTGGATTTGGCCTCACTCCTCCCTTCAGGGACCATGGTTTGAGGAAAGAACTCCTATGTAGCCCCAAAAAGACAGAATTCTAATTTCTCATGGAATTTAGGGTTTTCTGTTACTTAGGCTAGCATTTTACTAGTTTTCAAGAATAGGATTTAATTGCCATTTCTGATGTCTTCAGCCTTGCATTAGATCTCATAAAGGTTTCACATCATTCTGCAATATTTCCCATGCATAGGCAACTAGATAATAAAATTATGTTTTTCCTTAGTTAATTGAAAAGCTTTCTTGTTTAACATGATTCATGGATAAAATGTCAGTGATTGATGTAGTGCAAGAGTTTCAATAGTACAGAGAGATTTTATGACCAAAAACCTCATCCTAACCTCATCCATCCATGTTTATCGTTTTCTTTCACTAAAACCCTCACCAAATTCATCATTCCATAAGAATACCTCTTCAAGCTTGTTGAGCAAATCCAATCATCTGACAACTCTATTTTGAGCACTGTAGGAGTCCTAGGCACTCCCTTTCCTCATTTAATCCACCATTCACCTTCCTTAAACCTTACATCACCTTCCAAATCCCTCCTCTTGCTCATGGTTGTATATTGTAGGATTATAGGGGATCCTGTAGGAGCATTAGGACATCATGTAGGTTGACCTGTAGTGGTATGTTTTAAGGTCGAATTGTGGAAAAATCCCTTAGGAATATAGGAGAAGACCCCTACTTGACTCCCAATCCATTTTACCATTCACCATCATCCCTAATCCACCCTCCACACCACCAAGAGAAGTTAGCATTCACATTTTCAAACAAAAAAAGACAAAAAGGAAAAAGGAGTTATTTTGTTCATTTACATGCATAGCAATAGAATGTTTGGACATTTCAAATTGCATGCTTAGGACAATAGGATTACACATATGTTAACTTATCATTATTTTGAAGCAACTCATTTTAGCAGTTAGTTAGATGAATGGTGTGTTTAACATTTGATTTCAGTGTTTTCCTTACTACAGTAGACAAGATTTCCTTTAGTGAAAATTTCCCTTTTTTTCTCATTGGTAATCAAGCTTCTTTTGAATCAATAGAAGTCCGGTTTGAAAAACCATAAGTGGTCTATTTCCAGCTTAACAGTGACAAAGAGCGGACCCATCACATTTACGTGTGTATACAACACTGTCACCTTCAAGTTTGTGCCAAACCCAGGTTGATAAAGTAAAGTTGGTAGCCCCAGGAGTTGCAACATTCTTGCTGCAATACTGGTGATCATCACTTTTTGGCACCGTTGCGGGGAAGGTGTCTAATTAAGATGTGATTTTTGATTTCTTTCTTCCATTTCTTATCTCTGGCATTCTACTATTAACTTCATTTCTGCAAAAGTAATTGTAAGTTAGTTTTCTTTCTTATCCATTATGCAAGTGAGATTTCATTCAAGCAGTTAGTTTTCATTCAGTCGGTTAGTTTCCATTCAATTTGTGATTTCAATTCTGCAATTAGTCTCAAAGCTTGAAAAAAACACAAAACAAAACAAAAACACATCTTTCATGCCTCGTAGGAATAGAGATAGCTTAGGAAAATTTCTACCAAATACCCCCACCACTTCAAATAGCGAACCTTCCCTATTCTTCGGTGGCTGTGAATTCGAGGACCAATTAGGTGAACAACCAGAGATATTTGAAGAGCCTACAGGGGGAGAAGAAGAAGGAGAACCCATTCCAATTGACCTAATGGCTAAAAATAGAAATGACAGAGGAGATAGAGAAAGAATTGAGGGTGCCTTTCCCATTAGAGAAACTAATGGGGATACCAAGATGAAAAACATAAGCCCCTCTACTCTTCCTCATTTCCATGGCCTGACCTCAGAAGATCCAGACACTTTCTTGTTTGAGTTTGTTGTCATATGCAGAACTTATGATTACACTACTGATGAGTAGAAGTTGAAACTATTCCCATCCACTCTTAAAGATGCAGCCTTGCGCTGGTTCATGGGTTTACTTGGGGATAACATCACAACCTGGGCTCAGATGTAGCAAGCCTTCAACAACAAGTATCGAGACTATTGTAGGTCCAAAGACACTAAAGAGGAAATTTTTAGGATGACCTTAGGGCATGATGAATCCTTAGAGGATTATGAAGAAATATTCCAGCTTAGCTACAAAAGGGCTAGGTGCACACTTGATCCTGAGTCACTGAATATAGTCCTGTTCAGAGGGGTAAGGGAAGATATTCTGGATACCCTAAACTTGCTAGCAGGAGGGGACATCTACCAGCTACCCTATGAAGATATCAATATTGTCTTTAGGAACCATTCTAGGGTAGCTAGGAAAAAGGGTAGGGGTAGTCAACTAATGGCAAGTCCATCCTCTTCCAATAGAACCATCAAAGGTGAAATTGGCAATATGTTGGAAGATTTCAAGAGTGAAATGCTGCAAAACCTTGCCCTACAGATGGATACTATGCACATCAAGAGAAAGTAGGAGGAAGCAAAGTGAGACTTAGCCATTTTCTGCCCTAGATGCATAAGGGGGCACCCTAGGAATGAATGTCCATTGAATCTTATTGAAATTTTCTCTGTCTGTGAAGAAAACCACTCCACATACAAGTGCCCTTCTCTACCTGGACTAAAATTTGTGTATCAGGGAATTGAAGGAGTGACTGAACAACTCTGCTACATAAATCAAAGGAGACCTCATGGGCCTTGGCCATACCAGCAGGGCATGTAAGGGTCATCCCATGCATATTACAACCCTAACCAGACCACATCCATTCCCTCTTAGGGGCCTCCTACTCATCCCTCCTGGTCTACACCTCCTCCTTGGTCTTTTGCACCTTAGTACCATTCCCAACTGACTAGCCAGTCATTTTAGCCATATGCTCTGCCACAGCCTCAGTGGAATGCACCACCCCAGGGGTGGAGGCCCCCATAAAACAATGCTCCAACTTTATTGCATTCACCACCTACTCAACCACAGCTTTTACACCCTACTCCACCTAAACAACCTCAGATGCCTGCCTAGCCAAATCTGAACCCAAACAATAGACATGCACAACAAGTGTACAATGGAGAGACATCCTATCCTACTTATGCTGTGGATATTCAGGAAATCAACCTGAGATATGGGAGAGTACTCCCAAACAACCAACCTCCACCTCCACCTAGGGAGAGTGAGAAGGAAAGAGAGGGAAGCGTGCCTAGAATAAATCCACCACCCTTTCCTAAGAGATTAACTCATTCAGTCCATCCTACCCTAGAAGAGGATGAACTTTTGGGTGAATTGAAAAATATCTGTGTTAAAATTTCACTTCTCCAAGCCATCGAGGATGTACCTATTTACAACAAGTTCATTAAAGAGAAGTGCTTCAAACATACAGGGAGACGACAAAGAGGCACCCCTCCCATTAATGTCATTGGACAGCTATCTAACTTAATGCTGGGGCGAGTAATTTTCCCAAAGTATTTGGACCCTGGAAGCCCTGTAGTAGATGTGCACATCAATGGCACCATTGTCCCACACACTTTGATTGATCTTTGGGTTGCCATTAATGTAATGACTGTAGAAATTTCACCTCTAGATCAAACTGATATATGCAATGTACTAAAGCATAATACTTGATCTAGCTCTACAAAACATTAAGCGGAAGCATAATTGATTTCATGAGCAACATCAAGCATAAACACATATAACTGATCAAGAGAAATAATCAACCATAATACAAGATATAACACTGGGGAAAGCACCAACATAAAACCCCAACACTGTATTATCAATCAAGTGGAAATCCTCTTCAGGTTAAAAAAGAATCAGCTCAAGAGCTATCCTGTATTCTCTGCAATCTGAAGATGAAGCTATGGACAATCAAGCCTTGTATATAAAGGCTACACCTCAGGTCCAAGCCCCTATTTCCTTGCGCAGTTTTGATTGGGGTCCAATTACAAAAGCACATGTAATTGGGCTGATTATACCTGCTGTCAATCTCAGGTCCAACTACGCAATACTTGAGGACTCTAGTTCCTCCTGCATGCAAGGAATACTTACTAGAAATATCTTGGCATCTGATAGTACATTGTCCCTCATCTGATCTCAACTGGGTCTCTGTCTGAGCTGCCATGCATCAATAATCCATGAGAAAATACTCAGTTATCAGTTGTCACATGCATGCAAGCATTAACAAATTGAATATAGAAAAATTAACAACTTGTTAAATAATCTAACTAGTCTTGACTAAGTTAGACTAAGTCAACTGATCCTCTCAATATAGAACTGAACCTTATCTCCTTTAATCAAGGGATAAATTCCTAAATCAAGGGAGAAAATAATTGCATGATCTCACAAAGACCTCTAGTATGATTCTCCTCAACTAATTAACTCATAGAGAATTAATTAATTAATATTCAAATCACTGGTAAGACCAAATTCGAATTTTACTTCCTATAGTTAGACCAAGGATTGCTAATAACAGGAAGGGACCTAGAAATTCTACTTTTAGAAGATGCTATTTTTAGTAGTTTCACCTCTCACCCAATGTGGCCAATGACCTCACTGGCCAAACTGCTATTTTTGGCAGTTCTATTTTTAGCACTTTCCAAATTTAGCATTTCTTGTTGCACACTTTTCAACACTCCCTCTCACAAGAAAGGGATTATCGGCAACCCCGATCCTGTCTCTATGGAACTCAAACCTGCCCTTTGACAATGCCTTTGTCAAAATATCTGCATCTTGTTCCTCGGTCGAAATGTAAAGCATCATCATGATCCTCTTGACCACACAATCCTGTAGATGATGATAGCGGATATCTATATGCTTGGACCTCTCATGAAACACTCGATTCTCAGAGAGTTTAATGAAACTTTGATTATCACAATATATCACCATCGAATCCATCATCTGACTAATCAATCCCACTAGAATCTTCCGCATCAAGATGGCCTCACATGCAGCCTGACTAGCGGCCATGTATTTAGCCTCCGTTGAGCTAAATGGAACTGATCTCTATTTCTTGCTATACCAAGAAACTGCAGCTGACACAAGGTTGAAGATTCCTCCAAAAGTGCTCTTCCTGTCTGATGGACTACCTGCCCAATCTGCATCCATGAAGCCTTGGAGCTTCACTCCCTCTATCCGCTTGTACCATAATCCATACTGTGTAGTGCCTCTAAGATATCTTAGCACATGCTTTGCCACCTTCCAAAATAACTTTGTTGGCTAAACCATAGCTTGACTCAGCTGGTTCACCACGAAGCACCAATCCGGTCGTGTGTTCACTAGATACATGAGTGAACCCAGAAGCTACCGATAAATAGTAGCAGCTACTATCTCACCTGAAGTAGCATCCTCCTTCCTCCAGATACCTGCTAGAGCAGTCTCCATGGGCTTGCACATCTCCATGTGGAAGCACCTGAGTATCTCATTAGCATACTTGCCTTGAGACACAAATACTTCCCCATCTCTCTGACACACCTCCATGCCTAGAAAATTGTGCATGAGGCCCATGTCCTTCATCTCAAACTCTCTTACAAGGTCCTCCTTGCAAGACTTGATCAACTTATCATCATCTGTCAAAATCAGATCATCGACATAAAGTACAATAATCAATAGCTTACCTTCTACCATGATGTGGTAGAGGTTCGCATCTGCTTCACTCTTGGTGAATCCCAACCCAGTGAAATATTTGTCGATCCTGGTATACAAAGCACGGGGTGCTTGCTTCAACCCATACAATGCTCGTTTGAGTTGGCACACATGCGACTCACGATTGAAGGTCTCAAATCCCTCAAGCTGCTCAATGTATACCTCTTCCTCAATCTCCCCATTGTGGAAAGCTATCTTCACATCCATCTGATGGATCTTCCAACCCATCTGTGCTGATAGTGCTAGAATCGATCTGATCGATGAGTACCTTGCAACAGGAGCAAAGGTCTCATCATAGTCAATCCCCTCAACCTGTGAGAAACCACGGGCAACAAACCTTGCCTTGTTTTTCTCAATACTGCCATCAGTTGCCTGTTTTACCTTGTAAAGCCATTGGGAAGTAATCATTGACTTGTCCCCCGGTCTAGGGACAACATCCCACACACTGTTCTGCATGATAGAATCATACTCCTCTACCATCACATCCACCCAAACTAGTTGCTGCACTGCCTCCTCAAAAGAAGAAGGCTCGGTCGCTACACACTCCCCAACCAGGGCCATGTAGCCAGTGTATCTATCGGGAGATCTCCTCTGTTTGCGCTGAGAGGATGGCTGCCCCACATTCTCTCTTGCATCCTGCATCAATCTGTCAGCTTCCCGTGAGCGTTTCTGCCCATCTCTGGAAGACTCTCTAGCAGTGGTGATCTCCACTACTGGAATCTCTGCATGTGGCTGATCCACATCATCAGGAGGCTCCTCCTCCTTAGGAACTAATAGTTCCTCATCATCACCATGCAACTTGAGCTCCCTCTCAAGTGACACTTGCATGGCTCGCTGCTCATCGAACTTCAGATCCTTGCGCACTACGGTCCTCTGACGGGCAGGTAGAAACACACAATAGTTGTGAGGTGTATCTGTGTACCCCACAAGTATTCTCAACTCAGATATTGGGTCTAGCTTCTTCTGAGCATCATTTGTCACATAACAGAAGACTGGTGATCCGAAGATGTGAAAGTGACTCACATTTGGTCGCTTCCCCGAAAAAGCCTCCATAGGTGTCTTCATCCCCAAAATACGATGAGGACTTCTGTTCTGAAGATACATTGTTGTATTGCATGCCTCAGCCCACAGATGAAGTGGTAGGCCTTGGTCATGCAACATCGCTCGAGCTGCTCCCACAATAGACCTATTCTTCCTTTCGGCCACCCCATTCTGTTGTGGGTTATGAGGTGTCATGAGTTCCCGTTTAATTCCTTCTGAAGCACAGAAGTCCTTAAAATTCTGGGAAACATACTCTCCACCGTTATCACTCCGCAAGGCCTTTATTTTCATCCCTGATTCTTTTTCTGCCAAAGCTTTGAACTCACAAAACTTTAAGAAGGTTTGATCCTTCTTTTGCATGAAGTAGATCCAACATCTACGAGAAAAATCATCTATAAAAATCACAAAGTACCTTTGCTTCGTGGTGGAGGCTATAGAGAAGGGCCCACATATATCTGAATTAACTCACTCCAGGAATGCTCCTACTCTACTATCTGGATCATGAAAGGAAGCTTTTGCATACTTACCCAAAGTGCAACCTTTGCATGTGCTCATTTGCTCCAAGTTGCACTTGGGTAATCCGGTAGAAATTTGCTGCATGATCTTCAAGGCCCCATGATGCAAGTGGCCCAGTCTCCTATGCCATAACTCGCCAATATCTTGGTCATGCACCACCTCTGCTTTAGAACTCAGTGCAGCACAATCTTCTACCTGTAACTTGTAGAGATTCTTAATTCGAATCCCAATCTGCTTGGGCTGTCCAGTGCTGATATGGCTTAGGAAAACCTTTCCCGAACTAAAAACTACATCATAGCCTTTATCCTCAAGCATAACAATAGACATAAGATTCTTTTTCAGCCTTGGTACATAAATAACATTAGAAAGATCGAGGGGAGAACCATGCTCCCTTTGAAACACAACCATACCTTCAGCTAAGACACGGTACTTTCCGTCATCGCCCATCTCAATCCATATCTGGAGATCCTTCTCCTCCAAGGTGCTGAAAATATTCTTGTCACCTGACATGTGGAAAGAGGCTCCATTGTCCAGGTGCCAAATACATCCCATGATGGATGAAACCATTCATGCAATAAGTGAGAAAGCCATCTCAAACTGTGAAGCTAGTGCATCACCATGAGATTCCTTGGAGGAACCTTTCTTGGACTTCTTCTTTGGGCAATTAGTAGCATAATAGCCCAACTCATGACAATGAAAGCATCTTACCTTCGACTTGTCAAAATTCTTCCCACCTTGAGAAGACTTGGATTGGGATTCCTTCCCTTTCCCTTTCTTAGCTTTAGTTGCTAAAGCCAAGTTCTCTTCATCATCATGTTTTGATAAAGATCCATCCCTGGTGCTCCATTTGATCTCCTCCTGCATCAAATCCGACCATAGTCGTTTCCAATCTGGCAATTTGTCCCTTCCATTCAATGAGTCTTGGTAGCTATGCTAGCTCTTAGGAAGGCCAAGGGGTGCTAGACTCACCATATCATCATCAGTAGTCACAACCCCTACACTTGCAAGCTCATCCCTGCAGGTGGTGAGCTTTGTTGGGCTAATTTATTGACTAAATTAACACAAGTATTTAATTATCAATCCGGGTTTGTAAATCTTGGAGGCAAATCTACAGTATATGGACATCAGATATAATCAAGTTTAGAAGATAAAATTTGAAGATTTAAAGAAGTACATATTACAAATATAAAACTATTTTAACAATTTCTAATTCATTTATGTAATATATGAGGGAAGAGGCTCCTAACTTAGGAGATCCAGGTTGTCCTTCCCTACAATACTACTTTCATGAAGATAAATCTAAGAGCACTAATTAACAATGGTTTATGATGTAAAAGATGTAAAAGAAGAGGCTTCTAACTAAGGAGGTCCAAATTGTCCTTCTTCACAATCATACTATATCACAATCACCATTGCTTCAAACCAGAAATGCAGAAATAACTTCAAATAAGAAATGGAGAATGAAATTCAGTTTTAGTTCAAGATCAAATAGAAGGGGAATTTAACTTAGCTTCCTTTGTGTCCCTTTATATGTAGATTAGAATTAAACCAATGTTCATTCAATAATCATCACACATCTAAATACATTTGAAACAAGAACTAATCTATGAAAACTATGAAAATTGAACCAAGAAGTGCACTTAGCTTGGTGTGGGGGCCCTCCACCTTTGCCTTGCACACTTGAAGAAATCTCAGCTACAACAAATTCAGTAAATCAACCAAGCATGAACACCAAATTGAAATGAAACAGGTTCTTCAAATTAGCTTCAAACTCCAAAGTGTATCAACATAAAACTATACAAAAGTTACATAAAAATTACATTTATAAGCCATCAAAGTCTTGGCTTTAAATAGAGGTTTTGTGAAACAAACTAATCTATAATCTTTCTAACAATCATGTCTACTCATATCCACCTATCTAAGTCGAAATCATCCAATCCATCCCAAGAAATATGGTCAATCCCATAAAATCTCAAAACTGCCCTATTTCCTAGGGATTTTCTGAGTGACTAGTCATGGTTGACCAGCTTTGACCGGGCCTAATAAAGCTTGTTTGACCGAACCAAGTGGAGTTAGCTTAGTCCTAGTTCCCAAGCTTTCCATTCATGCATCCAGCTTGAGTCCAAGTGTCCTGCAAATATGTCATCCACATAGCTATTACGGGAATTTCTGATTCAGTCCAAACTTGCACTTGAAACTCAATTTTCATAAAAACTTCTAGAAATTGCAAAATTAAAATTAACACCTGAATATGCATAAAATACATCAAAATGAGATGGATGCGATGGAAAATATAAATATTAAGTAAGTTTCTTTAAGCAAAAATAGACCAAAACTGAGGGCCAACATCTCCCCCTTGCTGATCTTCAAGCATGTCCTCATGCTTGCTTTTTCCTTTTGACCTTTTACTTCTCTTTCCTGACTGATCTACAAATGTACCTATGGGTCTGACCCTTGAAGATGAAGCTTTCTCTTGAGTTACCTGTAAAAGGATATCTATGCTTTCATTTACTTCTTCTCTTTTCTTGTAGATGACATTCTTTACCTATCAGTGGAAAGATTATGGCTTGGGCTATGTGTTCTAGAGTTATGGGAACAAGAATGTCTCCGATGTGTGATGAGGTTTCACCATCAATATACAAATTCAAAAAATTTACACTATTCCTCCTTCGATGATAAAACACCACTAAGTCATTCTGGATGAGCAGCTTTAGAGAAGACAACAAATAAGACTTGAATTTTGCAATACATTCTGACACAGGATTCATGTCCCTCTCAAATTAGCAATATAAACAATTTTACTCAAAGGATCCAATATCCAGTTGCTCTTACATCTCACTAAAAGAAGCAAATTTTTTATGACTAGGCATTCACTTTCAATTTAGCCACTGGTTTACCCACGCAATCTGCAAAATAGGGGTAAAAAGAACAATAAAAATATCCTGAATAGAAATGACTTTGAGAAAACTACCCACGTGGAGCCTAATTAGGCTCATTCTGAAGAAAACCCATGTTTTTTCAGTTTCATCTACCCAGAAAAAGCAATGAAAAATAGTGGCTTCTTAAAATTGAGATGCATTTCTGAGATTGAATGATCATTCAATTTGAAATCAATTTTTTTCTCTTCAATTTTTTTCAGTATCCTGCTTACCTCTTTTTTGATGCTCTTAAAAAACAATTGAATTTCATGCTTGTTTAATTTCTGTTTCACTGCAACAATAAGTCACTGTTTCTTAAGCATTACCCTTTGTAGAAAAGAAACACCTCTGTAAAAAAAAACTGAGCGCTGCTTTGAAATAGAAATATTTTTCTGCTCTCTGTACAATTCATCATGCAAACCAGGATTCCATTAGCATAATTTTCCATTCACTATTCAGTCTGCAATGACTTGCAAGCCTAATCTTCAGCATATCAATCGACATATGACTCTTCATTGTTCCAATGACCAATATAAAACCCTGCGCTGTTTTATTTAATCATGACAGTTAATTTTATTTTGGCCCTGTGCACTCAATTATAAACTCAATTCTTCAAACATAACTTTGTTTTATTGACCAATTCTTTCATGCAATCAAACTGAAACTCAGTTTTTTTATCATACTGTTTGTTCATAAAAATGCATGGACAGGTGTAGTTTTCAGCTCAGCAAACTACATGTTTTCAAAACTTCACTCAAACATTCATTAACGTGAAGCTAGTTCCTCGTGCATTATTTGTGCAAGCAAACTCACTGTGCAATTAATCTAAAGCCATGTCATCGTGTAAATAATCAATTTCAGTATGCAAACACTGCGTTTTAGATAAAAACTTGGCAATTTTATAAAGTATACCTGACTGCTGTTGAAGAAGTGGCATGATTCCTCTATATCTGGCAGTGACTTGAAGACGTTTCTGAGCTATTAAATTGCATTCCTCTTCATTCTACGGATTTTCTGGAATTTGTTGGCTTACCGTGTTAAGCAAAACAATTTCAATTAAAAATCTTCTCTCAGCATTTCAAAATCTATAGGTGGCAGCATGTGGCAGCGTATATCTATGGTGACAAATCCTTAACTGAAGTTGTATTTCCATACTATGACATCTCTTTAAATAAAATTCTGAAACTATCCTCGTAATCTTCTAACTGTTGATGAATTTACAGGATTAACTCTTACAGGTGGCAGAGGATTTTACACAGAATAGATCTGGAACTAAAGACATAAAATCTAGGATTCGATTTTAAATTTTGATGCTTACCTTCACTGAGACTTCACTGCATAATTTGAGGGATTACGGCTTGGCGTTATCTCCATTAATTTACCTACTTATCTCTCCATGGTCTCAGCTATGTTTTCATCCTCTCCTCCGTTGTCAAAACATTTTGCTTCTCTCAACAAGGATGATTCTCCTAGCTTTAGCCACACACTTCTTCCATTCCGCCAGTTGAGTAGCATCAGTAGGCTTAGGGACTTCTTGATCAATGAAGTCCTTAAGGTCGTTATCTTCCAATACTGCCTCCATGTGATCCTTCCAAACTATATAGTTTGAGCTACCATCAAGGGCATACTCAAGCCTCAAACCATAGAATTCCATCGGTGAAATAGATGTGATAAGAACTTGAAATCTATATCCCGAATAATAAACTTTGAATTTCTCTTGCTTGTATACTATTCTTCCTTGATCACCTATGCTCCGATACCATGTAGAATTTTGTAGAATTTTCCTACATATCAGCTAGCTTCGATACCATGTAGAAATTACCTCTCAACATGCAACGCCAGAAGAAGTCTCAGACGATTGTGGAGGAGCCATGATTGGTGCAACAACTTCAGGAGGTTGTGGAGCAGCCACAACTAAAGAAGCTGAGAGGAGATCGAGTAGAGATCTCTACTCATGCAGAGACCTCTAGTTGGGGGAAACTTCGAGCTAGGTGGGTAGAGGGATCACATGAATCCATACCTCCAGATAGGAGGTGGGGTGATGTGGAGTGATCGTCCCAAGGAGGAGGGGCAGGATCCTTGAGGTATCCAACCTATTTGATTCAACTTTGCTATGAGAGCCCCGATGAGGAGTAGCAAAACTGACTGATTAGGTAGAGACAGATGCGGTTGGAGTGGCAGAGAGAGCTGCAGTGCAGGGAATCCTAGGACAACGCAGAGCTAACAGGTTGCAACAATGCAAGAGGCACAAATGCGTTGCACCAGTGCAGGGTAGCACAGAGAGGTGTGCAATGGTGCAAGATGCATGGAGATGTTACAATAGTGTAGAGGTCAGAGAGGGAGCACTTTTCAGTAGTAGGTAGAGCTTCATCATTAGAGTATGTTTCTAGCCCAACAGAGAGGTCAGTTGTGAGTTTTTTTTGTTCGAGAGTTGCTTGAGCAACCACACTTGGTAGAAGTGTTGCATGCAGAACATTCCGAAGGTACAGGATCAGGTTCGAGAGGAATCCTTTCTTGTTGAGAGGGAGTGTTGAAAAATGGCAACAAGAAATGCTAAAATTAGAAGTGCTAAAAATAACACTACTAAAAATAACAGTTTGGGTACCAATGCTGGATTGGGCAACAGGGAATGAAAAATAGAAGTGCTAAAAATAGAAGTTATATTTTTAGCAGTTCAGGTTGGATTCCTATTTTTAGTCAATCCCTGTACTAAAATAGGAATTAAAATTCGAATCTGGTCTTACCAGTGGTTTGAATATTAATTAATTAATTCTCTATGAGTTAATTAGTTGAGGAGAATCAGACCAGAGGTCTTTGTGAGATCATGCAATTATTTTATCCCTTGATTTAGGAATTTATCCCTTGATTAAGGAATTTAACCCTTGATTAAAGGAGATAAGGTTCAATTCTATATTGAGAGGATCAGTTGACTTAGTCTAACTTAGTCAAGTCCAGTTAGATTATTTAACAAGTTGTTAAATTTTCTATATTTAGTTTGTTAATGCTTGCATGCATGTGACAATTGATAACTAAGTATTTTCTCATGGATAACTGATGCATGGCAGTTCAGACAGAGACCCAATTGAGATCAGATGAGGGACAGTGTACTATCAGATGCCAAGATATTTCTAGTAAGTATTCCTTACATGCAGGAGGAACTAGAGTCCTCAAGTATTGCATAGTTGGACCTGAGGTTGACAACAGGTATGATCAGGCCAATTACATGTGATTTTGTAATTGGACCCCAATCAAAACTACGCAAGGAAATAGGGGCTTGGACCCGAGGTGTAGCCTTTATATACAAGGCTTGATTGTCCATAGCTTCATCTTCAGATTGCAGAGAGTACATGATAGCTCTTGAGCTGATTCTTTTTGTAACCTGAAGAGGATTTCCACTTGATTGATAATATAGTGTTGGGGTTTTATGCTGGTGCTTTCCCTAGTGATATATCTTGTGTTATGGTTGATTATTTCTCTTGATCAGTTATATGTGTTTATGCTTGATGTTGCTCATGAAATCGATTATGCTTCCGCTTAGTGCTTTGTAGAACTAGATCAAATATTATTCTAAAAAATGGCAACAAGAAATGCTACAAATCAGTGTGGATTCCTATTTTAGTCAGTCCCTGGACTCGAAATAGGAAGTAAAATTTGATTTTGAAATTAATAGCAGTTTGTAAATTAATTAATTAATTAATTCAGTTTGAGTTAATTAGTTAATGAATTATGAACTTGAAGTCTATGTGAGGACATGCAACAATTTCTCCTTTGATTGAGGGATTTATCCATTAGTTAAAGGATGAGGATGAGTTGTAATTATGACTTGTAATTAGTTGACTCAGTTAACTGAGTCAAGTCCAGTTAGATTAATTTAACAAGTTGTTAAATTAATGAGATTCAGTTTGTTAATTCTTGTATGCATGTAACAAGTGGTATTTTCAGATAATTGAATATTATAGCTTAAATAATTCATGCATGTCAGTTCAAACAGAGACCCAGTTGTGATAAGAGAAGAGACATTGTACTATCAGTTGGATGAATATTTTTCCTATAAAGGAAGCTCATCCATGATGAGGATTTATCTCCTTCAGGTTTGTGCAGTTAGATTAGAGGTTAGTGAGTGTGTGAAGAGGCCAATTCACATAGGTGGTAGCACTAGACCCCAAGGAAAATTGCACAAGGAAATAGGAGGCTTGGAGGGCAGAGGAGAAGGTTTATGAGAAGCCTTTAACTGTCTATGAGAAGCAGATGGATTGTACTAAGAGCTGGATAGCTTCCAAGCTAACTCTTTGAGTAATCCGGGATATATTTCCACTTGTATGATAATACAAAGATGGGTTTTTAGGCTGGTGCTTTCCCCTGGTTATATCTTCTGGGTTATGTGTGTTTGATTTCTGCATATCAATTATTTGTGTTCTTATTGATGTTGCTCATATTCGATTAACCTTCCGCTTAATTTTTTGTAGAAGTAGATCAAGTGTTTTGCTTTAGTACATTGGATTACCAGGTGATCTACAGGTGGGAATTTCTACATGGTATTAGAGCAAAGGTTATCAAAGAAGAGAACAATATACTGAGAGGAAATTTCAAAGTTTTGAGTTTTGGGCCAAGAGTTTATAGAGCAGATCTGAAAATTTCTGTACAAAATTTTCAGAAACAAATAGCAGATTTGGATTCCTTGTGGAAAAATACCCAAGATAAAGATAAAAAAATATAAAAATAAATAAAAAAATAAATAAAAAAAATCGGTTGAATCGGAATTCAGAGGAGGGAGATATCACTGATTTAAAATCAGCTCTTTTTCCAAAAAATTTCATGATGGTGGGAAATATGAAATAGATTGGTGTGCTAGCCAAGAACGTGTATGCACTTGAGGTACAAGATGCATGCAAAGCCTTGAGGAGCAAGGCAAAGGTTAGAGACTTGGTGGTTGAGAGGGAGAGTACATTACCTCTCAACATGTAACGCTAGAAGAAGTCTTAGACAATTGTGGAGGAGCCACAATTGGTGAAGCAGCTTTAGGAGGTTGTGGATCAGCCACCACTGGGGAAGCTGAGAGGAGACATAGTGGAGGCATCCAATCATGCAGAGACCTCCAGCGGGGGGAAACTTCGAGCCAGGTGGGCAAAGGGATCACATTCTACCATACCTCTAGGTAGGAGGTGGGGTGATGTAGAGTGATCGTTCCAAGGAGGAGGGGCAGGATCCTTGAGGTACCCAACCTCTTTGATTCGACTTTACTATGGGAGACCCGATGAGAAGTAGCAGAACTAACTGATTGGGTAGAGACAGATGAAGATGGAGTGGCAGAGAGAGCTACAGTGCAGGGAATCCCAGGACAGCGTAGAGCTAGCAGGCTGCAACAATGCAAGAGGCACAAGTGAGTTACACCAGTGTAGGGTAGCACAGAGAGGTGTGCAACGATGCGAGATGCAAGGAGATGTTGCAGTAGCACAGAGGTTAGAGAGGGAGCACTTTTCAGTAGCAAGTAGAGCTTCAGCATCAGAGTATGTTTCTAGCCCAACAGAGAGGTCAGTTGGGAGTTGTTTTTGTTTCGAGAGTTGCTGGAGGAACCACACTTGGTAGAAGTGTTGCATGTAGAACATTTCGAAGGTACAGGATCAGGTTCGAGAGAAAGCCTTTCTTGTTGAGAGGGAATTTTGAAAATTGGCAACAAGAAATGCTAAAAATAGAAGTGCTAAAAATAGCATTGCTAAAAATAGTAGTTTGAGTGCCAGTGCTAGATTGAGCAACAGGGAATGAAAAATGGAAGTGCTAAAAATAGAAGTTCTATTTTAAGAAGTTCAGTTTGGATTCTTATTTTAGTCAGTCTCTGGACTAGAAATAAGAAGTAAAATTCGAATTTGATACTAACAACAGTTTGTAAATTAATTAATTAATTCATATTGAGTTAATTAGTTAAGGAAAGACAAACTTGAAGTCTATGTGAGGACATGCAACAATTTATCTATTAATTGATGAATTTATCCATCAGTTAAAGAGATAAGGATGAGTTCTAATATTGAGTTGTAATCAGTTGACTTAGTTTAACTTAGTCAAGTCTAGTTAGATTAATTTAACAATTTGTTAAATTAATGAGAGTTCAGTTAGTTAATGTTTGCATGCATGTAACTAATGTATTTCGGATAACTGAGTATTCACTAGTGGATAACTCATGCATGTCAGTTCAGACAGAGACCCAGTTGAGATCAGAGAAGGGACAATGTACTATCAGTTGGATGGATTTTTCCTATAAAGGAAAATCGTCCAAGAAGAAGGATTAAGGTTCCTCGAGGATTGTGCAGTTTTACAGGGTGTGAGATCAGTGCGAGAGATTAGTGTTACACTTGGTAACAGGAGGATCACCTAGGAAAAACTACGCAAGGAAATAGGAGGCTTGGAGGGTAGAGGAGAAGGCTTAGGAGAAGTCTTGATTGCCTGTGAGCATCCAGGAGGATTGCGTTGAGAGCTGGCTAGCTGTGAGAGCTAAGGCTTTGTGTAATCCTGATGTATTTCCACCTTCATCTATGAGGATTGTACTGAGAGCTGGCTAGCTGTGTGAGAGCTAAGGCTTTGTATAAATCCTATGTATGATAATACAGAGAGTGGGGTTTTAGGCTGAGGCTTTCCCTGGGTTATATCTTCTGTGTTATGTGTGATTGATTCCTTCTTATCAGTTATATGTGTTCTTATTGATGTTGCTCATGTTCGATTAAGTTTCCGCTAAATTGGTTGTAGAAGTAGATCAAGTATTTTGCTTTTGTATATTGCATTATCAGGTGATCTATAGTGAGAATTTCTACATGGTATCAGAGCTAGCTAATTTGTAGAAAAATTCTACAAAATTCTTGTTGCCTCCTATTAAGCTAGTTGATTTGTAGAATTAGCCAGCTGATTACCTGGAGGTATGGCTACATGTGATCCCTCTACCCACCTGGCTCGAAGTTTCCCCCTACTGGAGGTCTTTGCATGAGTATATGTCTCTACTCGATCTCCTCTCAGCTTCTCTAGTTGTGGCTGCTCCACAACCTCCTGAAGCTGCTGCACCAATCGTGGCTCCTCCACAATCGTCTGAGACTTCTTCTGGCGCTGCATGTTGAGAGGTAATTTACTCTCCCTCTCAACCACCAAGTATCTAACCTTTGCCTTGCTCCTCAAGGCTTTGCATGCATCTTGTACCTCAAGTGCATATAGGTTCTTGGCTAGCACACCAATCTATTTCCACTTTCCCACCATCACGATTTTTTTTAGAAAAAGAGCTGATTTTAAATCAACGATATCTCCCTCATCTGAACTCCGATTCAGCCAATTTTTTTTTGGAATTTGAGTATTTTTCCACAAGGAATCCAGATATTCTATTTCTTTCTGAAAATTTTGCACAAAAATTTTCAGATCTTCTCTGCAAACTTTCGCCCCAAAACTCAAAACTTTGAAATCTCCTCTCAATATACTGTTCTCTCCTTTGATCACCTTTGCACTGATACCATGTAGAATTTTGTGGAATTTTTCTACAAATCAGCTAGCTCTGATACCATGTAGAACTTTTTCTACAAATCAACTAGCTCCAATACCATGTAAAATTTTTCTACAAATCAGATAGCTCTGATATCATGTAGAATTTTCTCTACAAATCAGCTAGCTATGATACCATGTAGAAATTCCTACCTGTAGATCACCTAGTAATGCAATGTACTAAAGCAAAACACTTGATCTACTTCTACAAACAATTTAGCGGAAGCTTAATTGAACATGAGCAACATCAACAAGAACACAAACAACTGATAAGAAGGAATCAATCACACATAACACAAAAGAATTTACCCGGTGAAAGCACCAACCTAAAAACCCATCTCTGTATTGCCATACAAGTGGAAATATATCCTAGATTACACAAAGACTTAGCTCGGAAGCTATCCAGCTCTCAGTACAATCCCTTTGCTGCTCATAGACAGTCAAAGGCTTCTCACAAACCTTCTCCTCTACCCTCCAAGCCTCCTATTTCCTTGTGCAAATTTCTTTGGGGTCTAATGCTGCCAGCTGTGTGAATTGGCCTCTTCACACACTCACTAACCTCTGATCTAACTGTACAAACCTGAAGGAGATAAATCCTCATCATGGATGAGCTTCCTTTATAGGAAAAATATTCATCCAACTGATAGTACACTGTCCCTTCTGTCATCTCAACTGGGACTCTGTCTGAACTAACATGCATGAGTTATTCATGAGAGAATCTTCAGTTATCTGAAGTGCAGCAGTTATATGAAAGCATGTATTAACTAACTGAACTCACATTAATTTAAACAAATTGTTTAAATCAATCTAATTGGACTTGAATCAGTTAACTGAGCCAGCTAATTACAACTCAAATTAGAACTCATCCTTATCTCTTTAACTGATGGATAAATTCCTCAATTAATAGAGAAACTGTTGCATGTCCTCACATAAACATCATGTTTGATTTTTCAGAACTAATTAACTCATGGTGAATTAATTAATTATTTTCAAACAACTGTTAAGTTCAAATTCAAATTTTATTTCCTATTTTTAGTCCAGGGACTGACTAAAATAGGAATCCATCCTGAACTACTAAAATAGCAATTCTGTTTTTAGCACTTCCATTTTTCATTCCCTGTTGCCCAATCCAACACTGGTACCCAAACTGATATTTTTATCAGTGCTATTTTTAACACTTCTATTTTTAGCAATTTCTTGTTGCCATTTTCAACACTCCCTCTCAACAAAAAAGGCTTCATCTTGAACCCAATCCTGTACCTTCAGAATGTTCTGCATGTAACATTTCTACCAAGTGTGGTTCCTCCAGCAACTCTCGGAACAAAAAAAACTCTCAACAGACCTCTCTGTTAGGCTAGAAAAATACTCTGATGCTGAATCTCTACCTACTGCTAACAAGTGCTCCCTCTTTGACCTTTGCGCTACAACAACATCTCCATGCATCTCGCACTGTTGCACACCTCTCTATGCTACCCTGTACTAGTGCAACACACTTGTGCCTCTCGCATTGCTGCAGCCTGATAGCTCTGCGCTGTCTTGGGATTCCATGCACTGTAGCTCTCTCTGCCGCTCCATCTACATCTGTCTCTACCCTATCAGTTAGTTCTTCTACTCCTCATCAGGGCTCTCATAGCAAAGTCGAATCAAAGAGGTTGGGTACCTCAAGGATCCTGCCCCTCCTCCTTGGGACGATCACTCCACATCACCCCACCTCCTACCTGGAGGTATGGCTGCATGTGAGCCCTTAGCCCACCTAGCTCGAAGTTTCCCCCTACTGGAGGTCTCTGCATGAGTAGATGTCTTTACTTGATCTCCACTCAGCTTCCCTTATTGTGGTTGCTCCATAACCTCCTGAAGTTGCTGCACCAATCGTGGCTCCTCCACAATCGTCTGAGACTTCTTCTAGCACTGCATGTTGAGAGGTAATTTACTCTCCCTCTCAACCACCAAGTATCTAACCTTTGCCTTGCTCCTCAAGGCTTTGCATGCATCTTGTACCTCAAGTGCATACAGGTTCTTGGCTAGCACACCAATCTATTTCCACTTTCCCGCCGTCACAAAATTTTCTAGAAAAAGAGCTGATTTTAAATCAGCGATATCTCCCTCATCCGAACTTTGATTCAGCCGATTTTTTTTTAAATTTTTGTCTTTTTCCGCAAGGAATCCAAATCTGCTATTTTTTTTTTTTTTTTTTTTTTCTGAAAATTTTGTATAGAAATTTTCAGATCTTCTCTGCAAACTCTCGGTCCAAAACTCAAAACTTTGAAATCTCCTCTTAATATACTGTTCTCTCCTTTGATCACCTATGCTCTGATACCATGTAGAATTTTTAAGAATTTTCCTACAAATCAGCTAGCTCTGATACCATGTAGAATTTTTCTACAAATCAGCTAGCTCTGATACCATGTAGAAATTCCCACTGTAGATCACCCAGTAATGGAATGTACTAAAGCAAAACACTTGATCTACTTCTACAAATAAATTAGGGGAAGCTTAATCGAATATGAACAACATCAATAAGAACACATATAACTAACATGGAGAAATAAAACACACATAACACAAAAGGTATAACCAGCGGAAAGCACCAACCTAAAACCCCATCTCTGTATTATCATACAAGTGGAAATATATCTTGGATTTGTTGGCATTATGATTCAGGTGTTGTCTTTGATGGCAAACCCATTCAGGTGATAAATCAAGAAGGACGCAGGAAATATGTTCAGCAAGTGCGTCCCCGCAGGTATACCATACAGAACCCGTGTCCAGGGACGCCGGCCAGCCGTTCAGAAGGTGCGTTCGCCCAGTGCACACATTTCAAGGCAGAGAAAAGCACGTGGGGGTTTCTTGCGTGGTATCTAGCTGACGGTTTTGTGTTTCTATGGTGTCGGCTCGTGGTATTGTTCCATGTTTTGGGGAGAAGCTTGCCTATATAAAGCAAAGGAGTTCATTTGGATTAAGCATCATCTTGGTTGAATATCTTTTGGTGAGATCTAGTACAGATCTATGAGGGCGAATCTTCTAATGGACTGTGATCTCTATGGCGCATGATCAGATCTGTGGATCTGAGTGTTTGGGTTGGTTCTGAAGTCCTCATATCTTTTATATCTGAAGGGACGCAGGTTCAGTGAAGGGCAAGTGCGCCGGGACGCAGTACAGTAAAGGCTCAGGGGCGTCTCTGAGGCAAAGGACGCGGTGCGACTGTGTTATTGGGTGCGTCTCTGAAGCAAAAGACGCGGCGCGATAGTGTTTCGGGGTGCGCCGGTCGCAGAAAAGCATAGAGGAACAGTGCGTCTGCACGCAGAACAGCGGAGGGTAGACTGCGTCCAGTCGCAGGCCACAGAAAGAAAATATGCGTCCCTGTCTTAAGATGATCTGTTGACTGTATATTTCTGTTCATAAAGTGTTCTGGGTTATTTCTGTAATTACTGATCTGATATCTGTAGTGGACTGTATCTGTTATATACTTGTTGATCATTTGATTCTTCATGAAAAGAAGTAAGGGGTTGTAGCTCCCTTCCAGGAGAAACTGGAAAACGAGAGAGAGTTGTAGCTCTCTGCAGGTTGCAGCCTGCGTGCTGGTAAAGGACTGCACCAGTACAAAATCATTGTAAAAGAATTTCTTGAAAGAAGATAGAGACATATTGCAGCAGGTGGTTTTCTCCCGCATTGGGTTTCCACCTTACATCTTGTGTTCTTTGGTGTGACTGTCTATTTTCTTTATTCAAGCTCATTATTTTATGGTACTGATATGCAAGAATAATTCAAAAGATCAAATAAGGAAGATTTGGTAAATTGCTTAATAATACTGATTCACCCCCCCTCTCAGTATTATTTCCAACAGGATTACACAAAGCCTTAGCTTGGAAGCTATCCATCTCTTAGTACAATCCCTCTACTGCTCATAGACAGTCAAAGTCTTCTCATAAACCTTCTCCTTTGCCCTCCAAGCCTCCTATTTCACTACAACAAAATCAACGATTAGCGTCCCTTTTTACTTCTTTTTTTGCATCTAGAGCCCATTTTTGGTGCTATTTGCATCCATTTATCAAATATGGTGCAAAACTTGACACAAAATTTACATCAAGTTTTGCACCAAATCTTACACCAAGTTTAGCACCAGGTATTGCAATAGGTTTTGCACCACGTTTTGCACCAAATTTTATGCCAAGATTTGTGTCATCCTTTACACCAGGTTTTGTTCCAGGTTTTGCATCAAGTTTGGCACCTAATTTTGTTTGACATACTTTTTCATCCTCATTTGCATCCACTTTTTGCACCTACACTTGCATCAACTTTTGCATCCTTTTTTAAATCATTTTTTGCATCCATTTTTTCATCCATTTGTGCATCCCTTTTGTGCCAAGTTTTACATCGTGTTTTGTGTCTAGTTTCGCATAAAATTTTGCATCTACTTTTGTTGCATCCACTTTTCCCTCTTGTTTGGCATCCATATTTACATCCTCTTTTGCATCTATTATTGTACCCACTATTGCATCTAATATTTTTGTGCCACAATTAGCGCCTAGTTTGGCACCTCCTTTTGCACCCACTTTTGATTATAATTTTGCATCCACGTTTGCATCCTCATTTGCGTCTAGGTTTTCATCAACTACTACATCTATTTTTGCATCGCTTTTTGTATCCAATTTTGGACCGGGATTTGCATCGGGTTTTGTGTCTCGTTTTGCATCTACTTTTGCATCGACTTCTATTGCATCCACTTTTGCACACAATTTTGCATCCACTGTTGCACCCATTTTAAATTTCACTTTTTGCATCCCTTTTTACATCTTCATTTGCATCATACTTTGATTCTTTTTTTGCATCTATCATTACATCCACTTTTGTTGTGCCACAATTTGCACCATGTTTTGCACTCACTGTTGTATCCACGTTTGCTTCCAATTTTGCATCCATGTTCACATCCTCTTTTGCATCAAATATTGCATCTATTTTTGCATCCACTTTTATGTCAGGTTTATGCATTGGGTTTTGCATCTCGTTTTGTATCTACTTTTGCATCTACTTACATTATATCCATTTTTTGCATCCAATTTTGTTTTTCCTGTTGCATCAATGTTTGCTTCCACTTTTACATCCATTTTTGCATCTTATTTTGCATATTTTTTTGTCTATTGTTACATCCACTTTTGTTGCACCATATCTTGCGCCTACCATTGCAACCACATTTGCTTCCACGTTTGCATCCCCTATTGCATCCACTTTTGTTTCATCCATTTTTGCATATACTTTTGTTTCCGTTGTTGCATCCACATTTGTTTCACCACAATTTGTGCCAAGTTTTACACCTACCATTGGACCCATGTTTGCTTCCACTTTTGCCTTCATGTTTGCATCCAAGTTTGCATTGACAACTGCATCTACTTTTGCATCCACTTTTGTGTCAGGTTTTTCATGTTGTTGTGCATCTACTTATGTTGTATCCACTTTTCATCCAATTTTACTTCTATTGTTGCCCCCATTTCTATGTTCGCTTTTGCATCCCTTTTCCAACACTCATCATATTTTCTGCATTGATGATATTCCTTATGGCATTGACAATTATGAACAATTGATGACAATGTCAATAATATTGACAATGATGAAAATGAAGATGATGGCGATGACATGAATTGTGATTATGATGATAAAGACGATAGTGGTTACAATGACAATGATGATGATGGCAATGATTATGATGATGACGATGCTAATGACGTTGGCGAATCTTCCCAATTTTAGATGTTGTCATTGTCATAATCATAAGCATTATCTTTGGTGTCATGATCATCATTTTCATCTAGGTCATCATCAAAAACAATAATGGCATGAATGATGATGATGCATGATTACAACAATGTCGATAGAAATTACATTAATGATGATGATGGGACAAACTTCAATTATTGGAAGGTAAGAGTTACTGCATATCTTCAATCTCTTGGTACTGAAGTTTGGGACATTGTAGAAACAGGCTATGCTTTTCCTTCAGCTACTCCTACAGATCCAGCTGAGAAAAAGAAGTATGAAACAAATGCAAAAGCAGTCAGTACTCTATTAGGAAGTATATCCCAAACAGAATTCATGAAGGTAATGCACTTCAAATCAGCAAAAGAAATATGGGACAAAATGATCACAAGCTATGAAGGAGATGAACAGGTAAAACAAGCTAAACTTCAAACTCTCAGGATTCAATATGAGACTCTCAAGATGTATAATGATGAAAGTGTGGCTAATTATTTTCTTCGGGTAGATGAGATTGTTAATTGTATGAAAAATTTGGGTGAAGAAGTAAAGGAGTCCATAGTAGTTCAAAAGATTCTAAGATCATTATCCCCCAAGTTTGAATCCAAAGTATCTGCAATAGAAGAAAAAGAAAATCTCCGTGTTCTTACTATGTCTCAGCTACATGGAATTCTAACTGCTTATGAAATGAGAAAGGGAGGACCATCAGACAGAAGGGAGGCTGCTTTTAAAGCATCAGGCAAAGAAGATTACTATGAAGCAAGCCATGATCCAGAAGAAGAGGAAGAAGAATCAAATTTTGTCAGAAATCTTCAAAGAGGTTCCGGAAGGTTCAGAGGTAAGCTACCTTTCAAATGCTTTGCTTGTGGAAGAGTAGGTCATTATGCTGCAAAATGCTCTTATAAGGATAAAGGAAAGGAACCAGTTAGATGGAACAAGAAACAAAGCGCAAATAAGAAAAGCTACTACACCCATGAAGATAGTGATGGCTTATCAAACAGTGATGAAGATGAACAAGGTAATAAATATAGGTTGTTAATGGCATTTGAAGATGATGATTATGAGGATGCTGTAGATGTGGATAACCTTTATGATGAAATTACTAGACTCAAGAGATGCATAGAAGAAAAGAACATGATTATTGATACTCTACAATTCCAAATTGATGAAAAGGAAAAACATCTTGAAAAATTAGAAGGTGAAATTGTTGGTCTTAGAAAAGAAACTGAGAAAACAAAAACTATTAATCTCAAGTTTGTCAAAGGATCTGAAACTTTGGATGAGATTATCAGTGTGCAGCGGTCTCCACTAAATAAGACAGGTTTGGGCTATAATGGAGAAACTTCTCAAGCATCCACTTCAAAAAGTTATCTTGATGCAGCAAGAAGAAATGAGCAAGAGCACAAGGAAGATCATCAGGTAAAGCAGGGACAAATGTCAAACAGAAACTATCAGGGGCAATCCAGCTTAAGGGTGAACAAAAGCCACAACCAGCCACAGGTAAAATCTTCTCAATTTGGTTCAAGAATAGATGAAAATAGAAATTACAATCAGTTGGCTGGTAGATCCAATAATCAGAGAAGCTTCTTCAATGGACAATGCTTTTCTTGCCATAACTTTGGTCACAAAGCAGCTCAATGTGTTGCGTATAAAACAATCATGACTAGGGAAGCTCAAAAACAAAGAAATATGACAGGGATTACAAAAAGGACCTATAACAACTTTTCAGCTCTTGAAAATGAAGTTGAATGTTCTATTTGCAATAATTTTGGACATAAAGACTTTGAATGCAGAAGCAGGTTTCCGGAAAGAAAGGTACAAGAGCAGAAAAAGGAACAAGCCTCAGGCACCAAAACATGGAGAATAAAGGAACCTCAAACAGAAAGATGTGGGATAGCATTTTATGCAGAAGGACAAGAAAATCTATGGTACATTGACAGTGGATGTTCGAAGCATATGACAGGTGATAAAGAAAAACTTGAGTCTTATTCTAATTTAGAAAAGGGAAAGAAAGTCTCTTTTGGAAATGATACTCCTGCAACTATAAAAGGAAAAGGTATTGCTCCTTTAAAAGAAGATGTTAAGGCTGGAAATGTTTTGTTTGTTGATGGATTGAAGCATAATCTACTAAGTGTCAGCCAGATGTGTGATCAAAGAACCGAGGTTATATTCAGATCAAATGGATGCCTTGTTCGTGATCTTGATACAGGTAAAACAGTTCTCAAAGGAAAAAGAACTCCAAATAATCTATACATATTTGATGAAGGACAACAACAATGCTATCTAAGCAAGGATGAAGAGCACTGGCTATGGCATCGAAGGTTGGGACATCTAAGCTTCTCACAAATAAGGAAAGCTTGCAAATATCAGGCAGTTCGCGATCTTCCAGATATCAAAATTCCTGACAACACCATATGCAGATCATGTCAGTTTGGAAAACAAACCAGAACTAACTTTCCAGAGAAAGAAGGATCAACCAGCATGCCTCTTGAGCTAGTACATACAGATGTATGTGGACCATTCAGAAAAAGAACACCTAGAGGAGAGGAATACTTGATATTATTTATTGACGATTTCTCCATGTTTGTTTGGTTAGGACTTATGAAGCACAAAGATGAAGCATTCGAAAAATTCAAATCCTTCAAAGCCTTGGTTGAAAATGAATCAGGTCACAAAATTAAGTGCCTCAGATCTGACAGAGGTGGGGAATTTACTTCAAATGAATTTTTCGATTTTTGTGATGAACATGGGATAAGGAGAGAATTTTCTACAGCTAGAACTCCTCAGCAAAATGGAGTGGTTGAAAGAATGAACAGAACAATCCAGCAAATGGCTCGTGCTATGCTTGATGAATCAGGAACCCCTGCAACCTTCTGGGGTGAAGCTGCACATGCGGCGGTTATTATTCTCAACAAGACAAATGTCCGAGTGAACAGCACTCAAACTCCTCATGAGCTCTGGAGTGGTAAAACTCCTTCGGTAAAGCACTTCAAAATCTTTGGGAGCAAATGCTATATCAAGAATACTGAGGAGCAGCTTGGTAAACTTGATCCTAGAGCAGATGAAGGTATTCTTCTTGGCTACTCTCCACATAGCAAAGCATACAAATGCTACAATAAAAGACTTGGCAAAATTGTTGACAGCATTGATGTAGTGGTTGATGAGAAGGGATACATTCCTAGGCAAATACATCGTGAAGACATCGAAGAAGATGAAAGCCACCCTCAAAGACAGAATGATGAAGAAGAAGAACCGCAAGAAGAATCTCAAGAAGAACCTCACGAAGAAGCAGAAGAACGAACAAGAATAGAAGAAAAGACTCCATCCAGATATGTTCAAAAGAACCATCCAGAATCTCAGATCATGGGACAGAAAGAAGCAGGTATACAAACTAGAAGAACAGTTGCAGAAGCTTCAAGTTATTTGGCATTACTCTCCTCTACTGAACCACAAAATGTGAAAGAGGCATGCAAAGATGAATGTTGGGTGAAAGCAATGGATGAAGAACTTGAGCAAATCGAAAAGAACAACACTTGGGAGCTGGTTCCTAGACCAAAGGATAAGAATGTTATCGGAACAAAATGGGTCTTCAAAAATAAATTGAATGAAAATGGAGAAGTAATTAGAAACAAAGCCAGACTTGTTTGTAAAGGATATGCACAGCAAGAAGGAATAGACTTTGAAGAAACTTTTGCTCCTGTTGCAAGACTTGAGGCCATCCGAATGTTCCTTGCTCTCTCAAGTTCTCAGAATTTCAAAGTATTTCAAATGGACGTAAAATCAGCCTTTCTGAATGGAGACTTGGAAGAAGAAGTGTACATTGAACAGCCAGATGGGTTCATTCTTGGAAATGATCCAAATCTTGTATGCCGATTGAAAAAGGCTCTCTATGGTCTCAAACAAGCCCCAAGGGCTTGGTACTACCGGTTGGACAAATATCTTCATCAACAAGGTTTTTCAAAAGGTTCAGCAGATAGCAATCTATATATAAAAATTGAAAATGACAAATTGCTAATACTTGTTGTGTATGTAGATGACATTATTTTTGGCAGCAATGAAGAAGCTATGAGTCAAAGCTTTGCCTCAGTCATGCAGAAAGAATTTGAAATGTCCTTGCTAGGAGAACTGACATACTTTCTTGGTTTGCAAATCCAACAAAAGGAAGGAGGAATCCTTTTATCTCAAACCAAGTATCTCAAGCAGATTTTGAAGAAATATGGCATGGAAGATGCAAAACCAGTATGTACACCCATGGTCACAGGATGGAGTCTCAGTGCAAATGATGAATCTGCAGCAGTACATCAACCAACCTACAGATCTATGATTGGAAGTTTACTATATTTAACAGGTACCCGACCAGACATCATGCATGCAGTTGGAATAGTTGGAAGATTTCAGGCAAATCCGAAGGAGACTCATCTTCAAGCAGTGAAGAGAATTTTCAAATATCTTCAAGGGACTCAAAATTATGGCTTATGGTATCCTAGAAATACAGATCTTACTCTTCATGCCTATACAGATGCAGATTGGGCCGGAAGCGTGGATGACAGGAAAAGCACAAGTGGTGGTGCGTTCTTTATGGGTCCCAGACTGGTCTCTTGGTTCAGCAAGAAACAGAGTTCAATTGCCTTGTCTACAGCTGAAGCAGAATATGTTGCTGCTGCATCTTGTTGCACCCAACTCCTTTGGATGATGCAGACTTTGCAGGATTATCAAATCACTTGTACACCTCCAATCTCTATCTTATGTGACAACACAAGTACAATCAGCATCTCAAAGAATCTGGTTATGCATTCAAAAACCAAGCACATACCAATCAAGTACCATTTTCTCCGGGAACAAGTACTTGAACAGAAGGTCAAGTTGGAGTATGTTCCTTCTAAGGAACAAGTTGCTGATATTTTCACCAAACCATTGCCCAGGGACACTTTTGAATACCTCAGGCAAAAGCTAGGGGTTGTTGATGCATCATCTTACTGTTGATCATCTTCCTATTGGTGGTATAGGCTCAGGGGGAGCACATAATGCATTGTTGGCATTATGGAGAAGGAGATCTTGGAAATAGCTGCAATATGTCTCTATCTCCTTCATGATGGATTTCTGGTTACAGATCTGGAGATGCATGAGCATAGGGGGAGCATACCCTTTGCTCTTGATGTCAAAGGGGGAGAATGAAGCTGAAGATTATGTGGTTGCCATCAAGTCCAAAGGGGGAGATTGTTGGCATTATGATTCAGGTGTTGTCCTTGATGGCAAACCCATTCAGGTGATAAATCAAGAAGGACGCAGGAAATATGTTCAGCAAGTGCGTCCCCGCAGGTATACCATACAGAACCCGCGTCCAGGGACGCCGGCCAGCCGTTCAGGAGGTGCGTCCGCCCAGTGCACACATTTCAAGGCAGAGAAAAGCACGTGGGGGTTTCTTGCGTGGTATCTAGCCGACGGTTTTGTGTTTCTATGGTGTCGGCTCGTGGTATTGTTCCATGTTTTGGGGAGAAGCTTGCCTATATAAAGCAAAGGAGTTCATTTGGATTAAGCATCATCTTGGTTGAATATCTTTTGGTGAGATCTAGTCCAGATCTATGAGGGCGAATCTTCTAATGGACTGTGATCTCTATGGCGCATGATCAGATCTGTGGATCTGAGTGTTTGGGTTGGTTCTGAAGTCCTCATATCTTTTATATCTGAAGGGACGCAGGTTCAGTGAAGGGCAAGTGCGCCGGGACGCAGTACAGTAAAGGCTCAGGGGCGTCTCTGAGGCAAAGGACGCGGTGCGACTGTGTTATTGGGTGCGTCTCTGAAGCAAAAGACGCGGCACGATAGTGTTTCGGGGTGCGCCGGTCGCAGAAAAGCATAGAGGAACAGTGCGTCTGCACGCAGAACAGCGGAGGGTAGACTGCGTCCAGTCGCAGGCCACAGAAAGAAAATATGCGTCCCTGTCTTAAGATGATCTGTTGACTGTATATTTCTGTTCATAAAGTGTTCTAGGTTATTTCTGTAATTACTGATCTGATATCTGTAGTGGACTGTATCTGTTATATACTTGTTGATCATTTGATTCTTCATGAAAAGAAGTAAGGGGTTGTAGCTCCCTTCCAGGAGAAACTGGAAAACGAGAGAGAGTTGTAGCTCTCTGCAGGTTGCAGCCTGCGTGCTGGTAAAGGACTGCACCAGTACAAAATCATTGTAAAAGAATTTCTTGAAAGAAGATAGAGACATATTGCAGCAGGTGGTTTTCTCCCGCATTGGGTTTCCACCTTACATCTTGTGTTCTTTGGTGTGACTGTCTATTTTCTTTATTCAAGCTCATTATTTTATGGTACTGATATGCAAGAATAATTCAAAAGATCAAATAAGGAAGATTTGGTAAATTGCTTAATAATACTGATTCACCCCCCCTCTCAGTATTATTTCCAACAGGATTACACAAAGCCTTAGCTTGGAAGCTATCCATCTCTTAGTACAATCCCTCTGCTGCTCATAGACAGTCAAAGGCTTCTCATAAACCTTCTCCTTTGCCCTCCAAGCCTCCTATTTCACTACAACAAAATCAACGATTAGCGTCCCTTTTTACTTCTTTTTTTGCATCTAGAGCCCATTTTTGGTGCTATTTGCATCCATTTATCAAATATGGTGCAAAACTTGACACAAAATTTGCATCAAGTTTTGCACCAAATCTTACACCAAGTTTAGCACCAGGTATTGCAATAGGTTTTGCACCACGTTTTGCACCAAATTTTATGCCAAGATTTGTGTCATCCTTTACACCAGGTTTTGTTCCAGGTTTTGCATCAAGTTTGGCACCTAATTTTGTTTGACATACTTTTTCATCCTCATTTGCATCCACTTTTTGCACCTACACTTGCATCAACTTTTGCATCGACTTTTGCATCCTTTTTTAAATCATTTTTTGCATCCATTTTTTCATCCATTTGTGCATCCCTTTTGTGCCAAGTTTTACATCGTGTTTTGTGTCTAGTTTCGCATAAAATTTTGCATCTACTTTTGTTGCATCCACTTTTCCCTCTTGTTTGGCATCCATATTTACATCCTCTTTTGCATCTATTATTGTACCCACTATTGCATCTAATATTTTTGTGCCACAATTAGCGCCTAGTTTGGCACCTCCTTTTGCACCCACTTTTGATTATAATTTTGCATCCACGTTTGCATCCTCATTTGCGTCTAGGTTTTCATCAACTACTACATCTATTTTTGCATCCCTTTTTGTATCCAATTTTGGACCGGGATTTGCATCGGGTTTTGTGTCTCGTTTTGCATCTACTTTTGCATCGACTTCTATTGCATCCACTTTTGCACACAATTTTGCATCCACTGTTGCACCCATTTTAAATTTCACTTTTTGCATCCCTTTTTACATCTTCATTTGCATCATACTTTGATTCTTTTTTTGCATCTATCATTACATCCACTTTTGTTGTGCCACAATTTGCACCATGTTTTGCACTCACTGTTGTATCCACGTTTGCTTCCAATTTTGCATCCATGTTCACATCCTCTTTTGCATCAAATATTGCATCTATTTTTGCATCCACTTTTATGTCAGGTTTATGCATTGGGTTTTGCATCTTGTTTTGTATCTACTTTTGCATCTACTTACATTATATCCATTTTTTGCATCCAATTTTGTTTTTCCTGTTGCATCAATGTTTGCTTCCACTTTTACATCCATTTTTGCATCTTATTTTGCATATTTTTTTGTCTATTGTTACATCCACTTTTGTTGCACCATATCTTGCGCCTACCATTGCAACCACATTTGCTTCCACGTTTGCATCCCCTATTGCATCCACTTTTGTTTCATCCATTTTTGCATATACTTTTGTTTCCGTTGTTGCATCCACATTTGTTTCACCACAATTTGTGCCAAGTTTTACACCTACCATTGGACCCATGTTTGCTTCCACTTTTGCCTTCATGTTTGCATCCAAGTTTGCATTGACAACTGCATCTACTTTTGCATCCACTTTTGTGTCAGGTTTTTCATGTTGTTGTGCATCTACTTATGTTGTATCCACTTTTCATCCAATTTTACTTCTATTGTTGCCCCCATTTCTATGTTCGCTTTTGCATCCCTTTTCCAACACTCATCATATTTTCTGCATTGATGATATTCCTTATGGCATTGACAATTATGAACAATTGATGACAATGTCAATAATATTGACAATGATGAAAATGAAGATGATGGCGATGACATGAATTGTGATTATGATGATAAAGACGATAGTGGTTACAATGACAATGATGATGATGGCAATGATTATGATGATGACGATGCTAATGACGTTGGCGAATCTTCCCAATTTTAGATGTTGTCATTGTCATAATCATAAGCATTATCTTTGGTGTCATGATCATCATTTTCATCTAGGTCATCATCAAAAACAATAATGGCATGAATGATGATGATGCATGATTACAACAATGTCGATAGAAATTACATTAATGATGATGATGGGGATGATAAAAATGACAATGACGATGATAATGGTGGTGATGATGATGATCATCGATCATCTGTCAAAAATAGAGTTGTTATTTCTCTTACGTATATCAATGTGTCCTAAACAACCCTTTTCTAGCACTGATCACATTTTTTGGGTTGATGATATTTCTTACAACATCTACAATTATGAACAATTGCAAACAATGTCCATAATGATGATGATGATGGCATGAATGGTGATTATGATGATAATGTAATGATGGCAATAACAATGACAAGGATGATGGTGATGATGATGACAATGATTATGATAATGAGAATGACCTTACAATCTTATGGATTCGTGAACAATTACTAGTTTCAATACCATCTTCTGGATAAGTATTACTATCATACTTTTTAAATTTTCTGTCTCTCTTGAGGTATCTTACTATAATGGTGTTGTCAACACTAGAAAGATATCTTGTTGTAATGGTGATTCTAATGTTAGCACTAGCAAAGTTTAGTAGGGAGGATGCTACTACAAGAGGAATTCCTTCTAAGTGACTATGGCATTCAAAATGAGGCTTTATGGGCTGCTTGTTAACACATGTTCTCATGCTCATATAAAATTAATGTGAAAAGTTGCTTTAATTGGTTCCCATGCATAATTGATATTGATAATGGGGTGGTATAAAATTGTAATGGGCATATTCGTTAGTTAGTTATGATGGGTCAACAACATTGAAACCATCCAAGTGACATTTCACCTTGGAACAATCGCCGCTCGTGCGGAAACACGAAGTTTATGTAAATGAAAGTTGTGATTGTAGTGGAATTAAAACCATCGAGAAATATCAAAGAAGACGCTGCCTACCAGTTTTGAAAGACACCCAAGGCATTGAACAACTATTTGCGTTAGGATGTAGTGAGGGAATCGAAGGAAATTTGGTAGCCCTAAGTTGCCATTACTATTGCCAATCACACATTCAATAGTAACCATAAAAGGTAGCCACATATAAACAGAACCTCGAGGTGTTGACAGTCAGAATCTATTGTAATAGCTTTGACGTATATATAGTTTTTTGTTTAGATGAGAATGAAGTGGGCTTCATCCAGGGTTCGGCTCAATCCTCGTCCATTCCATGCAGTGGTGTTTAATTCGCCAAGCAAGAGAATATTACGTGAGTGTTCAGAGTTAAATCAACAGAAATCAAGGACGTGTGATTGTCAAATTATTGCTCCTCCCTTATGATTGAGCGCTTGATGCGATGGTCATTATCCTTGGGTGATACTTTTATTCCCCATTTTCTATTGAAAAAGTAGCATTTTTCTGTTCGATTATGATAGGATTGGATGAACGCCGGTTTGGGTGGATGTAGACCCATGTTTTTTTGTGGTGATCTTCAAATGTCTTGAGGATAAGAAAAAAATCCTTGACCAAGGTCCATGGTTTTGGGGATGAGTTGGTCTTCTAGTGAAGCCATGGTTTCCCAACTTCAATCCTCTCACTATGTTGCTGATGACTACTCTAGTATGGGTAAGATTCCCAGTTTTCCCATTCACTTTACCCATCTAGATCTCTTAGAAAAAGTGGGCAATTTCTTAACACAGGGTTCAAAATTATTACAACAGTATACTCATTAATCACTAAATATGTCATTTGTAGGAATTGCAGTTAGGTGGGGAGGATAACACTCCTATCCATTTTTAAAGCTACACCCAATTAATAAGTTCTCCATGTGCCACAATAAATGCAATTTTTATGACTATAGTGACACATCCCTCGAGATTTCCTTCCACACCAACACTTTTATCCATGAACTAAAGAGTGACTATTTCATTATTATATTATACATACATGTTAATATAAGCATTAAAATTTGTATTCCTTTGTAAAAAATGCTAGTCCAAGAGATACATTTGATCACCTTGTCTTGTATCCAATATCCAATGTTGACCCCTATATCCTTAGATCTAGAGTGAAGGTTTCATTTCTAATGTTGTGTTTGAGCTTAAATTCTAATTAAATATTTGGGTTAGCCAAGGTCATTACTTAACTTAATGGCTTTGCAATATACAATGTATCATATTTTTTTTAAGTTCAATTGGTGAGATATGTCTGGGGGATTGAACTTTCGATCACTTGGATACACAAGGGCTTGCCAACATGCTTTTTTCCAATTGTGTTACTACCCTAAGAAAATATACAATGTATCATATTAACATCCACTTAAACCAAATTGACTTTTGGGACACATGTCTCTTTGATGATGAAGGGAATCCAATTATGTGATGTCAAACACATTCCCTCACAAACACTCACAAAGACCCTACACTTTTTAGGGTTCGAACCTAGGTTGTCTGTTATGAAACCAACTCACAAAAAGATAGAAAAGATAGATCAACAACTTAGAAATCAGTCTCTTCGAGGGGGCAACCTCCTTTACATTACACAAAAGAACAATTATTGGATGATACAAATGACAAAGCCTCATTTCTATATATAGGAGTCTAAGGGGTCACAATATAATCAAAGTCAACATAACAATAATAATATAAGGGCACAAAAATAACAATAGTGGGCTTCTATGGGGCACAATAATAACAATATGGGGACAATAAGGGCACAACAATAACAGTAAGGGCCACAATGACACTAGTAATGGGGGAATCACTAGTGTTATAGGGACCTAACATTGTCTATATGGAAACACTGTATAGTTTTGAATTTATTTATTGTAGATTTGTACATAGATAGTTAAGAGGGATTATTGAAAATGTAACTAGTTTCGGTCTTCATAATTGTTGTACTCATTTCAATATGTATCCTATGTAACAAACAAGAAAAGAAAAGAAAATATATTATTATTAAAGCATGGGTTTCATGCTCATTATTGATTTTGTTTTAGGTAAAGCATGTTCTTCATGCTTATAGGGTTTTTTAGGTCTTAGGATTTACTGTCTCGAGTCAAAGGAGTCAACATCATGTTTATAAGCCCCTTATGGGAAAAAATATATTTGTAAAAATAATTATTTTTGAGTTTAGAAAATCTTGGAAGCTCCTAAAGTACAAGTCGACCCTAGGAAAATCAAGTCGGCCTAAAGGAGAGAATTTGACCCCTTGAGAAGGATATAAAAGGAAGCAATTCAACCTCATTTGGAAAAACTCACTCAACAAGTTCAATCTACAAGAAAGAGTTCGATCTATAGCTGGGAAGAGTAGGAAAAGAAGAGTGAAGGCCAAGAAAGCACAAGAAGGACATAAATATTTTGTTTTGGGCTATATCTCTCTCACACGTGCGAAATTCTAGGGTTTCTGGGCTGCAGGAAGAAGTGAAGTTACAGGTATGAGTTGTAGGAAGATGAAGTGCAACATCTTGTAACTAGAAGGAAGGATACTTGATCTAGAACTCATAAGGAGTTGTCTTGCTATTAGGAAGGTCCCAAGAGAAGGCTTCTCTAGGGTTTCCTTGGAAGCTTTAAGGTCGAAATTGCAGGGTCGAAGTTGCAGGTTGGGTAGCAGTATTGAAGCTGGCAGGTCAAAGTTGCAGTGTCTAACATTTTGGTGTAGAATCAAGGAAGGATTTAAGGAAGGGATGACTTGGTACTAGGAGAAGGATTGGTCTAGGGTTTGGGTCTTTGTATATCGTTTGAAGCATATTTTAAGAAGAAAGCCAATATATGTGTCTATTGTTGTTATTATTGTTCTTGACATTGTTTGATGAATAGATCTAACTAAAGAACACAAAGAAGATAAATAAGATTCACAAGCAAATATCAAGTTAAAGGAAAATAAGTACAATAAGCTGCCATTATCGATTTTCTAACAATTTCATCCTGGACTTCTCGTGGGAAGGCGGGGGGGTAGTTGCATTGAAGAGGTAAACAACAATTAGGGCTTGCAACTGAGCACAGGGTTTGCCAAAAGGGCCTTAACCATCAGAGCCACGTCTCGACCACATCCATTGTTGAGGCACGGTGATAATGAGGCGAGTGAACCTAATTGGTGAATTCTCGAAAGACAAAAGGATTTTAGGGGATTGAAAACCAAAGTGAGGCCAATGCACAATGTACAAAATGAAGGATTTTAGGGATAAAGGTGGAAGGTAAACCAAAGGCTAAAGGAGTTGCAAAGGAATGGTAAAACCAAGACACAATGTGAGGAAGATTGTCGTAGGCAGGAGGAGGACAAGGCTACCTCACCCCTAGATAACACGTTGAACCTTCCCCAAAGAATCCTAAACCAAGCAAACCAAAGTAATATAAATGTAGCTGACCCAGTGGAAAAAATTAAGAGCAAAGACAATACTAGTATACTTGTTGGAGTTGAGCTCCCATAAACCTAGAAGAGTTTAAGTGCAGGTACTCCCACCAGTGGGTATGCGGGCCACATGCAACCTTGCCAATACTTGGAAAATGTAGATAGTCTAGCTCATGAAATGGAGTGAAGGATGGAAGGCCAAACCAACATGGAAGAACAACTTGGACCTTCCACGTTGCTTAAGGAACTACTATAGAAGCCGCAGAGGAAATATCCCATAGATAACCCGACAACACGACATTGACACCAAATATCATCAATTTGACCCCAATAATTGTAGGAAATTGAGGAAGTTTCAAAGATTTCCAAATTAAAACAGTGCATTATCATTAAATTGGGCGACACTATCCCTCTCTTTAATGTTTGGGGTGACAACGGAATAACAAATCCGCTCAGTAACCTAACACACATCTCAACACCCCATCAAATTTTTATTTATTTTTATATAATTTATTATTATATTTAAATTTTTAATCCCCTATCCTTATCACTAATGTAAGTAATTCATAAGAGAGTATCAATAATCATATTAATCCATAAGAGATAAGATATCCCTGCAAGAACTTAAGATTACCGCCTCGCTTGCCCGGATGGTCACATAAAGAGTGGCCCTGTCCCCACAAACCAAAAAACTCCTCAAAAACAACATAATTTCCCCACCCCACACTAACGTCTTTCAAGGGAAATGGCAAAAGTTGAAAAGCTACTTAAGGCGGTGCAAATATTTTGAAATAAAGAGAAGAGTATCCCCACCTTCGAATGCCTATAATACTAGATCAGTGAGTGCTGCGATCCGATGTAGTGTAGGGTTTAGTGGTTCTGCATGAAGGTTCAGGAAGATTCAAGGGGTTTATCTCGGGATTTAAGCCTCCGACCGGATCAGTAGAGAGACTGTAAAATTGAGGTGCAATGGTTGTGTCTTCTTCACCTTCGACAGAGTTCTCTTTCGAAGCCCAAGAATTAAGTTCGCTGTTATTGAATGCTTCCTCATCATCGTCTGATATTTTGAATTCATGCCGGGTCGTGGAATCCTTCATCGATAGGCACAGCTGGGATCAGACCAGGCATTTTTACATAACATGCTTCCCCGTTCTGCTCCGCAAGATCTTCAACTTCGAGGAGGTCTTACAGCCGTCCGACATTGGCGGATGGATCGCGCAGACCTTTGAGCATTCCGCGAATGCGGTCGTAAATCTTCTCTCGCCGTCTGGAGCTTTGTTTTCGTCAATCTTTGCCGCAGACGAGGAAAATGTGGTTCGCTATGTGTTTCCATCAGAGCGCCTTCCGGCGTGGATTCGTCACATGCTTCAGTTGGAGAGGGGTTTGTATATCTTATCTGAAGTCTGCCTTGCTTTATTGAAAGACCGATTGAAGGAGGACGGCCATGGAGGAGGATTTCAGGTGCAGTTGAATGCATTTGAGTATTTTATGTTTTGGTTTGCTTATTACGCTGTATGCAAAGATAATGATATTATGCATCGTTCGGATTCGGATGAAATGAATTTGGGGTTTAAGAAGGCTTCCCGGTCTCGTTTCGAGAAATGGGCGTCTTCTCTGCATAGTTTGCACGGTAGCCATGACAATGGAAGGCCTGTGAAGTTCAATTCTAGCCCTTATTTGCATCTTCTGAATTTGTATCTACACAAATTTGTTCCTATATCTGATTTTTGTGCTCCCAGTGTGTCTGTACATCATTTTTTCGAGGAGAATCCATCGACATTTTCTCGCGCTGAGTTTGTTGTTCATACCTTTGTACAGTTTTGGTTAGTGAGTGGATTTTTCGCCCTTACCTTCACGGGTTTGCCAGTCTTTTGGTATTTTGTTACCTGTTAATAATCGATTTCATAGGTATGGTCTCCCCAGTGTAGAAATCACAGAGGCTGTGAAAATACTGGTCAATTATGTAAGCAGTACTTTGTGTTGTCCTCAAGAAGAATTGAATTCTGGATGGAGAGCTGCATCAAAAATGGATACCTTGAGATTGAGGTCATTTTCCTTGCCACGGAGTAGTTTGGTTGTGCCTGCTACATGGTCCCTTATGTTACAGAGGCCTTTGTACAGGTTTATATTACAAGCTTTCAGTTATTGGCCAGTAGGTGCTTGTCTGAAGAAGGCTACACACATTATTGATCTATGGTTGGATTATTTACAGCCTTGGAATATTGGTGAAGAAGGCGAAATGATGCCCGCTCTCGAAGAGGATCATTATTTGGAGGCAGAGAATAAGATGCTTAGGGATAGGGATCAACGATTGTCTCCACTTTCAGGTAGCTTGCTTCAAAAGCAAAAGACTGGTACTGATTCTGTGGGATCATTAGTAAAAAGAAGCACGAAAGAAAGTTGTTATGGATATAATGATCATTGGCAAAACTATGTTCTGGCTAATTATCCTTTTTATAGCTCTCTTGTTGTTCAGTTTCTTGTATTTGCCCACAAGTTCGTGCACATCAATACCAAGGCAGTTCTTCAGATGACTCACAAGGTGCATTGCTCTTTCCTTTATTCTATTATGTCTTATTGATAATAGCAAGGAATAGATGAATAAACTTTGACACTTCAAGCCAGACCCCATGTTTATTTAAAGCAAGATCCAATGGTGGATTAAAGGTACTTATTTCAAGGTAGGATCAACAATTAGGATTATTATACCTAGGTTTTGTATCTAGAAAATTCAGACATGAGGAATTTACTTTTGGAAGTTGGAAAATCAATTAGTTGGAACTTCCTCTTGCATGGGAATAATCACGTAGCAGGAAAGGAGAAAAAGTGTTGTCCAGATCCGAATGTAGATTGCTGCCTTTTAAATATTGAATTTGCCTTGCTGTCAGTGCTATATTAACAGAAAAATTCAACATTAACAACAAATGATCCATTCCTGATAGATTAAGTTATGAGCAGTCTTCATGCATGTAAATGTAGGCTTGAATTTGATATAATTGTTTATTAGTTTAACAGACAAAAAATGTCCTTGGTTTATTTTATAGGCATTTAAACTATCTTTCTTATTTTGCACTCAAATGCTTTGTATGTGAAAATTACGTCGTGTTATTGAAACTTAATTTGGTTGTTAATTCAACAAACAAATAATTGTCTGTGGTTTAAATTAGAGACATTTAGATTAGCGTCTATTTTTTGGATCTCAAATGCTTTGTGTCTGAAAAATACCTATCCAACTTATTATTTTATGTTGACAAATTCATTGTAGTTTAAATAGTTGTAGACAAGATTTCCAATCAAATAGCTAAGCACACCATCTATTTACAGTCTTTTGTGGAGGGTCATTTCCATAAATTATCATGTCTATTGCTCGAGAAACAATGGGTAAATTCAGCCTGATGTCATTGCACTGAAGTTACTTCTATTTGATAATTCAGCGAGCAATTTATATGCTTCATGTTTTGGACGAGTTCTGCAAAGAAGGATTGAGTTTTGCATTTTACATCTGATAGGTACTTCGCTAACTTTGTATAATGGGCATAGATATTGAATGGATATGGACAAACTTGTGATCCCAACCCAAACCTGGTTTGACTATGCAATTTTGAAGAAAATGTTTTTTGGTATATTCTTATGCACTGTCAAGGGTTCTCAACACATATTGGGAGTGATCATGTTTGCTGTCTTTATAGTATAATTGGGCTAGGAGGCTCATTTTACAGCCCAGTGTGAACGTGATGTGTAAGTATGTCCGTGCTCAACTTGGACTCTAGAGTTGACATGTGTCCCTCTTAAAATGAAAATAAAATATTCTCTAAATAGAAAAGTAATGTTGGCTATAATAAAAAAGAAAAAAGAATATGCTATACATGTTTAATTAGTTATCCATTTGACCTATAATATAATTTCATGTAAAGTAATTAGAAGTAAAAAAAATTATGCGAGTAAGATGTTTAAACCTTATACTTTTCAAAAAATAAGTTAACACTTTATATAAATAAAATACTTGAAGATCTATATTAATAACTTGTGTGAATATCAACTTATGTGAATCCGTGCTTAAGATGGATCCATGCTGGTAAATCATAATGCTTTTCTGACCAAAAAATGTCCTGAATGTGTGTAGTAAGACTTGAAGATCTATATCAATAACTTATGTGAATATCAACTTATGTGAATCCGTGCTTAAGATGGATCCATGCTGGTAAATCATAATGATTTTCTGACCAAAAAATGTCCTGAATGTGTGTAGTAAGTCTGTTGCTTTCAAAGAAAATTGAAGTCCTAAGTTTCTCAAATCTTTCCCTATAACTGTCTGGATAATGTTGATATGCCAATAGTCAGCATTCGTAATCCATTATCAAGTCACATAAGAAGTGAGTGCAACTCAATGTTACCTAGGTGGATCATGGTTGAGTGGGCAGTGGTCTTGCCTGAAACCTTGCATTTCCTGCCAAGTTTGATGATTGTTTTTTAATGTCTTATTGAAAATGTTCCTGGATTTCAATATTTCACTGTTTTAGCTTGATCTTCTAACAAGTTCACTTCTTTGATAACGGTAGCAGTTGGTGGTTATTATTTCTAATTTGTTTCTTTTATCCAGATAGAAACAATACTTGAAATCCAATTTAAATTCGTGCATTTTCGTTGTATATTCATGATCACTTTAATTTTCAACAGGTTTGGTATTTGGCTGAGATTTATGTCAGTTTATACTGGAGTTCATAGTACATGTATAATTTTGTTTGTTAATGTATTTTTTGACAAGTATATCAAATGGGATTCAAAAGGGTGGACTGTGGTTATTCACAGTTGAATTTCCATGTGTATTTCATTGTATCATTAGAACTGAGATATGTAATGGCAATAACATCTTTTTCTGATCGTGTCCTTTGCAGTGTTACCTCTATTCTTTGCTTTTCCAGAAAACCGGTTTTATAATTTGTTAAAGTCTGTTGTATTCTAATGTAATATTTTGTTTTCATCTGTAGGTATTAAGTGTTTTGGTATCTTCAAAAGAGCTACTGTGTCTTATTCGAAGCATAGATTCGACATACAATGATGTGAAGTCGGGAAGTGCGCCATGCTGTTTTGACAGTTTGCATAAGGTTGTGCTTGCCATCCGAGAGCAGCTACAGGTCTTCCCTCTATGACCTATACAGTGTTCTGACGTAGGCTACCTTATCCAATGCACCATTTTTAAAAAGGTTTTGTTTGGAAAATGCCTCATTATATTAAGATGTTTCTTTGTGACTACTACAGGACTGGGAGGGTGATTTATCAAATTTTGAGAAAGGCAGTGAAATTACTCACTCTCCTTCGCAAAAAGAAACACCGATGTTGCAACTTTTCAGCACCAGTGATAGTGGAGGCCATCAAATGCTAAAGGTAAGTTTTGTGAATAGTTTCTCTTTATCTCTTTCTTTTTGCAAGACTCATTTGGTTGATGGATAGGTTTATAATTTATTCTGCCCGTACATCAAAATTGGAACCTTACAAAGATAATTCCTTACAAACATTAATTCAACAAAATTTTTATTTATGCCATTATAAGGAGGTAACTACATCAGTAATTGTTTATATTAATTTTCCCAGAGAAAGATGTTCCCTTAACTTGCCCACATATTAACTGTTCCAAGTGAGGAAGTTGGTACATTGTCAGAGTGATGGAATCCCCCTTTCTCCCTCCTTTCCCTGCATTTTTTTTTCTGGGTGAGGAATGGAATTGACTTCTAGTTGAAATACCAGCTGGTAACTGGACAGAACTACTTGGGAATAGATCCTGTAACCTCCCTGGGTATTATGCCTTCTGTAGAAAGGGTTGGGCAAACTGAGCTATACTATTGTGCTAAGTTGGGCAAACTGAGCTATACTATTGTGCTAGGGTTGGGCAAACTGAGCTATACTATTGTGCTAAGTTGGGCAAACTGAGCTATACTATTGTGCTAAGTGTTCATTACATATGTACAAACATGAAATCAATCACTATCTTTATTGGGATTTTCTATAACTAAAATGGAAATGAATTCTATAAATCTTCCATACAAAAGGTTAGAATGACTTTAAAGCTCAGGTAGCTGGACATTATTTTATTCAAGAGGAGAGCTGTGTTGGAGTAGATTATTCCTCAATTTTTTGACCACACTGCAGAGCTCATCTTCAGGGTATAATTGAAGTTTGATTAAATTTGGGCTTGATAAGAACATACTTTTAAAAAATTGATTTCTGATTAATCTTAGCTGGATAATAACCTAGTTGTGATTTAATTTTGCTAGTTGGAAAATAATCTGCCATGGTTTGGATCTTCAACTTGTCCTGACGATGAACCACACTTGTTGGTTTGGAACGCATCGACAAATGATTTATGATGTGATTTATGCCGAAAAATCTTCTCAATAATTGAGTTTTTAAACTTTATAGATGATTTTTATTTTTTATTTTTGGGAGGGGGTGGGTAGGTAATTTAAAGGCCTTTTATTAACTGTTGATGATCACATATGATCCAACCTTCTGTATGCCTCTGGTCTGCCACTATGGAAACCGGACCATTGGCAATACAGGAGGTCTGTTGTCCAAAAATATACATTTTAAAAAAATATACTGAGTTCTAAAAATTCCTACAGTGCCTTGGCTTAACAGCCACAAAATATAACACATAATCCTACTATAATAGTAAAGATAGAAAACATAAATTTTCATGAGGAGACTAGGAGGTGGAAACCTCCACATCTATGGGTGCTTGATCACCTGGACTGTCTAGATGAGTTGGGCCTTTGCCATGCGGTAAGACTGCTTTTATCCTTGTCAAATGCTTGTCCATGGCTTTAAATTCCAACTGCATCATGTTCATCATCATCAGAATTTTGTTTTTAGTGTCATTTTTGGAAAGGAGTACCCTTCCCTGCAGCTGTCTAGTTGTAATGGGACTGGTACATCTACTCTTGATAGATGACCTTTCAGCAATGAAGCAGTGATACCTCTCAAATTTCCATTGCCATTTTCCCACCCTCAAATGCTAGTTCCAACTCACACGGCAATTGATGAGCTTTCGGGGTTATGTATGCCCTGAGGAGGCCCTGCTGCAGATAGAATCCACCTCAGAAGTGCGTGCCCCGGCCAACTGAGGAGTAAGGACTTGACGAGAGGAAGAAAATAAAGAGACCTGAGTAGGAGCTGATCCCAAGAGGAGGGTAGCCCAAGATGGTCTGGTCCCTCTCTCACACCACACCTCGACAAAGCCTCACACCACCATAAACAAAACTAGAAAAACCATAAAGCAGCAAGGAATAACAGAGGATGCCCTGGATTCAGCATAATCAGATAGAAATTGCCATTCATGAATAACATTTACCATCATGAAACAACACAATGTGCCTTTGCAAAGCTTCCCAAATCTGAACTGAGACCTTGCAAAGATTGCTTTTCTCATGCGAGGAGTTTGGTGGAGAGTAAAAGCATCATCTGAGATAATGAAGGGACGTACAACTGTGTACACATTCTCATGAAGTGGTGTGGTGGGCACATCTACCTTGCTGGGGGTTAGATGAAGTTAATTTGATGTAAAGCATCAAAGAGGAAACATGACATCAATGACTAGTTAAATGTGTTGTTTAGAAATTAGACAAGGTTAGAGAAGGTTATATTGAAATTTCACATTGGGTTGGCCTATACTTCTACCCATTTTTTGGTTTCTTCTCTTTTTTCAGCTTTTATTTGTTTACGCAGAGGAGAATTTGCATGTTTGCAAAATGATGCTTTCAGAACCATCTTCATCCATCTGACAAATCTATAATTTCTCCATAAGTATACAAAAATGGTGAGGAGTGCAGAGTTCCTAAACTACTGGTCTGTCTGATCTTCTGCTGTTAAAACTTAAAGTTAGCTCTAAGAGTCTAAACAAAACAATTTGATAGTTAATTTTGTATGAATTGAAACTTCTGTGTCTAGCTACAATTTGATAGTTAATTTTGTATGAATTGAAACTTCTGTGTCTACCTTAGATAAAATTTTACTTTGAAGCACATCGTTGTAGATTATACAACCTTTAGGCATACATATTTTCTTGATTATCTCTTCTATTTTTTGCCTCACACCAGATACTTCTAATTGATTTATTCCAAAGTGTGTTTCCATCAATAGTATCAATAGATTTTCGTATAGGGGACCTTGCTAAAAAGATCTTGCATTCTGTCCCTCGTACCTTATTTAAGAAATGCCACCCATTTCCAATGGAGTAGAGGCCACTTGTTTTCATTTTTATCTCTCCAAAGGATGTTTCTAATGATGCTCTCTAGATATTGTATAATTGTAGCAGGGGCCATTAGAATGTTGCTTTGATAGAGGGATATCTGATAGGATTGGCCAATGTCCAGTCTCTTGCCGTATGTTTCAAACTTGACAGGTAAATAGGATAGGCCAATGGGATTGCTAACTTCATCAGTGTTGATGAGGTAGGGATGTAAACATTGCCCTATCTCTTCTATTTAAGAAAAGCCCCATCTCTTGTTCGTCATGCCCATGGGGGAAGTTCAGTTTAGGTTTCAGCTTATTGTATAATACCAGTGTCCAGTCACTTGCCTTATGCTTCAAACTTGACAGATAAATAGGATGGGCCAATGGGATTTCTAACTTCGTTAGTGTTGATATAAGGCAGAGGCGTGAAGGTTGCCCCTGATAGAGGATATTACAAGTAGAGGAAGGTTCTCAACATGGCATTACTAAGTGATTGCATCCATCTAGAATTTGAAGAATTATATATTTTTGCTTGTCTCTGCATTAGATATGTCTACTAAATGCTTCCAGTTAATGGGGCATTGATTTGAGCATTCAATATATTTTTATTCTTTATCAAAGTATTCTTTTGTTGTATTTGTATTTTTCAATTTATGCCTTACGGCGTTTCCTTTGCAACATCTGGTGCAAATGCTAGTATATCTTACCTCATTTTATGGTTAACATTGTATAACAAAAACATGCGTTGTGTTATGTAATTAATACTAACATGTAATATTGATTTTTTTGTCAGAATGCTATAGGTAATGATTGCCAAGATGATGATCCAAATTATGTTCAACATATATCAGGAGATGATGAGGATGAGGATGAGGATGATGGTGGTGAAGGAGGAGATGATGATGATAGTTGCGGTGTTGGTGATGATGTGGATCAGAGTAATGAGGATGGTCAAGATGATCATGAGGATGATCTTGGTGGTGGTAGCTAGGCATGCACATGCATTGTTTTTTATGAAGAAATTATTGTGTAGAATGACATTGTTATGTTTAGATGGGTGTTGTGAATTTACCCTATATCAATAAGACATTTTGATTTTGTAATCATACGATGAGTTTGATTTATGTATGTTGTTAATTTATCGTAGAATAACGATATTCATGAAATATTTTGATTTGTTAATCATATTTGAATTTTACTTGTTTTGATTAAAAATAATATTGATTTTATTAGTATTATGTTGCTATTTTATACATGTTTTGAAAATTGTTAATGACACATTGTTATTTTTTTGGATGGATGTTGTCAATTTCTCTTAAATTTCTTTACAAATGATTTTGAATTGTGATATCTGCTTTAATGATATTTAGAAACTATCATATATTTCACTATTAATCTATAAAGGGGGTCATATATGTAAAGAAAAATATACTCTATATAAGAAGTCAAATGCGGATGTAACCATGGATGCAAAATTGAAAGTAAAATTGGATGTTAAACTAGGAATTAATACAAAATGCAAACAATTGACATACAAAGTGTTTTAAATTAGAAGTGAAAAATTGTGCAATAGTTGACACAAAGAAGGGAACAAAACATGGCATACAAAAGGATATCAAATTGCGCAATAACAAGGACACATAAATGGGCACCAAATTAGATGCAAAAAAAGACAACAACTAGATGTAAAATAAGATGCAAAGTTGAGCGTTAAAAAGAAGCAAAAAACGTTACAAATTAATATGCCAAATGATGATGCAAATAATGGTGTAAATTTGGGATGCAAACTTGGGTGCAAAAAAGGGAAAAAAAAGATGTAAGAAAGACATAAAAAGGTGAAACCAAGGATGCCATATTGGATGTAAAAAATGATTCCTAATCACATGCAAATTTAGGCTCGAACTCAGACACAAAATTATATGCGAATGTGGACACAAAATGAGGCAAAAAAAGATGCAAATTTGGATGGTGAAAACGATGTAAAACTAGACACCAAAAAAATGCAAAATTGGATGAAAAATTCGGTGTAAATAATGGTGCAACATTGGACACAAGTAGACAGAAAAAATGGTGCAAAAAGGGGCATAAAATAGCTTAAAGTTGGATGCAAAACTTGGTGCAAAAACAAATACAAAAGTAGACGTAAAAAATGGCTTTAATTGAATGTACCATTAGACACAAAATAAGATGCAAAGGTGGACACAACACATGACTCAACATAAGATGCAAATATAAATGCAAATTTGGATGCTCAAAATGATGTAACATTAGATGCAAGAGATGGTGTTAAAAATGATGCAAAATTGGATGAAACAAATGACGCAAAATATGGTGCAAAATGAGATGGGAAAAATGGAGACAAATCAAACGTAAATGTGGATGTAAAAAATGGTCCAAAAAAAGATGCAAAAATGGGCACAAAAATGGATGCAAAATTTGGTGCTAAATCAAATTCAACACATGGTGCAAAGATAGGCACCAAAGCTGGTGCAAAAATAGAAGCAAAAACTAGTGTAAGACTAGATACAAAACCTGGCGTAAGACTAGATGCAAAAACTGACACAAAATGGATGCATAAAAAGACGTTAAATTGGATTCAAAATACAGTGTAAACTTGATGCAAATGATGGTGCAAAAATGGAAGCAAAGAATGACACAAAATAGGAAGCAAAAGAGAATGAAAAATAGATGCAAAAATGACACAAAACTAGAAGCAAAACCTGTCATAAAATAAGATGCAAATCTTGGTTCAAAATTTGATGCAAAAAATGATGCATAGTTTGGTGTAAAAAATGATGCAAAATCTAGCGTGAAAAAGGATGCAAAATCAGGTGCAAAAAAGGACGCTTTAAAAATTGTACAATAGAGCCAGATTTAGCGCCAGGTTGCTCATCACAATTACAAAAAAAATGCACTAAAATCTGGCGCTAAATCTGGCGCAAATCGCTGGTTTTGTTGTAGTGTTTCCTTGTGCATTTTTCCTTAGGGTCTAGTGCTGCCACCTGTGTGAATTGGCCTCTTCACACACTCACTAACCTCTGATGTAACTGCACAAACCTGAAGGAGATAAATCCTTCTCCATGGATGAACTTCCTTTATAGGAAAAAATTCATCCAACTGATAGTACACTATCCCTTCTTTGATCTCAACTGGGTCTCTGTCTGACTGACATGCATGAGTTATATAAGCTATAATATTCAGTTATCTGAAAATACTAGTTGTTACATGCATGCAAGCATTAACAAACCGAATCTCATTAATTTAACAACTTGTTAAATTAATCTAACTGGACTTGAGTCAGTTAACTGAGACAAATAATTACAACTCATCCTCATCCTTTAATTGATGGATAAATCCCTCAATCAAAGGAGAAACTGTTGCATGTCCTCACATCAAAAAAACTGCTATTAATATCAAATTCAAATTTTACTTCCTATTTCTAGTCCAGGGACTGACTAAAATAGGAATCCACACTAAACTGCTAAAAATATAACTTCTATTTTTAGCACTTCCATTTTTCATTCCTTATTGCCCAATCCAGCACTGGTACTCAAATTGCTATTTTTAGCACTTCTATTTTTAGTAATTTCTTGTTGACATTTTTCAACACTCCCTCACAACAAGAAAGACTTCCTCTCGAACTTAATCCTGTACCTTCAGAATGTTCTGCATGCAACACGTCTACCAAGTGTGGTAATATTCAAACTGTTGGTAAGACCAAATTTGAATTTTACTTCCTATTTTAGTCTAGGAACTGACTAAAAATAGGAATCCAACCTCTAGTTCTAAAAAACATTAATATTTGTAGAATGCATGTAGAAATTCTACAAATGAGTTAGCTCTGATACCATGTAGAAATTTCCCACAAGTAGATCACTTGATAATGCAATATACTAAAGCAAAATACTTGATCCACTTCTACAAACAATTATGCGGAAGTTTAATCGAATTGAGCAAGATCAATTGAACACATATAATTGATAAGAAGAAATCAATCACACATAACACAGAAGAAATAACCCGAGGAAAGCCTCAGCCTAAAACCCCAACTTTGTATTATCATACAAGTGGAAATATAGTCCGGATTACGCAAAGCCTTAGCTCGGAAGCTATCCAACTCTTAGTACAATCCCTCTGCTGCTCATAGATAGTCAAAAGTTTCTCACAAACCTTCTCCTTTTCCCTCCAAGCCTCCTATTTCCTTGTGCATTTTTCCTTGGGGTCCAGTGCTGCCACCTGTGTGAATTGGCCTCTTCACACACTCACTAACCTCTGATCTAACTGCACAAACCTGAAGAAGATAAATCCTTCTCATGGATGAGCTTCCTTTATAGGAAAAATATTCATTCAACCGATAGTACATTGTCCCTCCTCTGATCTCAACTAGGTCTTTCTCTGAACTAACATGCATGAGTTATTTATGAGTGAATCTTCAATTATCTGAAAATAACAGTTGTTACATGCATGCAAGCATTAACAAACTGAATCTCATTAATTTAAACAAACTGTTTAAATCAATTATAATTGGACTTGACTCAGTTAAATGAGCCAAATAATTACTACTCAAATTAGAACTCATCCTTATCTCTTTAACTAATGGATAAATTCTTCAATTAATAGATAAATTGTTGCATGTCCTCACATAGACTTCATGTTTTATTTTTCACAGCTAATTAACTCATGGAGAATTAATTAATTTATTTTCAAACAGCTGTTAAGTTCAAATTCGAATTTTACTCCCTATTTTTAGTCCAGGGACTGACTAAAATAGGAATCCATCCTAAACTGCTAAAAATAGAACTTCTATTTTTAGCACTTACATTTTTCATTCCCTGTTGCCCAATCCAGCACTGATACCCAAATTGCTATTTTTAGCACTTCTATTTTTAGCAATTTCTTGTTGCCATTTTTCAACACTCTCTCTCAACAAGAAAGGCTTCCTCTTGAACTCAATCCTGTACCTTCGGAATGTTTTGCATGCAACACTTCTACCAAGTGTGGTTGCTCCAGCAACTCTCGGAACAAAAAAACTCCCAACTGACCTCTCTGTTGGGGTAGAAACATACTTTGATGCTGAAGCTCTACCTGCTGCTGACAAGTGCTCCCTCTCTGACCTTTGTGCTACTGCAACATATCCATGCATCTCGCACCGTTGCACACTTCTCTGTGCTACCTTGCACTATGCAACACACTTGTGCCTCTCGCATTGTTGCAACCTGCATGCTCTGCGTTGTCCTGGGATTCCCTGCATTGTAGCTCTCTCTGCTGCTCCATCTGCATCTGTCTCTACCCAATCAGTCAGTTATGCTACTCCTCATCGGGGCTCTCATAGCAAAGTTGAATCAAAGAGGTTGGGTACCTCAAGGATCCTGCCCCTCCTCCTTGGGACAATCACTCCACATTGCCCCACCTCCTATCTGGAGGTATGGCTGCATGTGATCCATCTGCCCACCTGGCTCGAAGTTTCCCCCTACTGGAGGTCTTTGCATGAGTAGATGTCTCTACTCAATCTCCTCTCAGCTTCTCTAGTTGTGGCTGCTCCAAAACCTCTTGAAGCTGCTACACCAATCGTGGCTCCTCCACAATCGTCTGAGACTTATTCTTGTGCTGCATGTTGAGAGGTAATTTACTCTCCCTCTCAACCACCAAGTATCTAACCTTTTCCTTGCTCCTCAAGGCTTTGCATGCATCTTGTACCTCAAGTGCATACAGGTTCTTGGCTAGCACACCAATCTATTTCCACTTTCCCGCCGTCACGAAATTTTCTAGAAAAAGAGTTGATTTTAAATCAATGATATCTCCCTCATCTGAACTTCGATTCAACCGATTTTTCGTTTTGAATTTGGGTATTTTTCCACAAGGAATCCAGATCTGCTATTTGTTTCTGAAAATTTTGCACAAAAATTTTCAGATCTACTATGAAAATTCTCGGCCCAAAACTCAAAACTTTGAAATCTCCTCTTAGTATACTATTTTCTCATTTGATCACCTTTGCTCTGATACCGTGTAGAATTTTGTAGAATTTTCCTACAAATTAGCTAGCTTCGATACCATGTATAATTTTTTCTACAAATCAGCTAGCTTTGATACCATGTAGAAATTCCACCTATAGATCACTTGATAATGCAATAGAATAAAGCAAAATAATTGATCTACTTCTACAAACAATTTAGTGGAAGCTTAATCGAACATGAGCAATATCAATAAGAACACATATAACTGATATGGAGAAATCAAACACACATAGAATTCAAGTTCATAATTCCTTAACTAATTAACTCAAAATGAATGAATTAATTAATTTACAAACTGCTGTTAATATCAAATTTGAATTTTACTTCCTATTTCTAGTCCAGGGACTAACTTAAATAGGAATCCAACCTGAACTTGTTAGCCTCTCTCATAAAACAATAATAAATCCAAAAATAAATTAATTAATTAAATATTCCAAGTTAGGAATTTGTGCCTAACTCTTGGGTTGTTCCTCTAAGATAGGAGTTAGTTTAGGTAACTCCTATATTGGTGTGTGTCTGGTGAGAAATTATCTCAACCAAAGGAGAAATTATCTCAACCAAAAGTGTCTAAGATAGCACACACTATCTTGAGAACACTATCTCTCATCTATTTATTTGTAACACTATATTCAATTATTTTAATGAATGAGAGATAATACATGAGGAAGCATGAGGCTTCAGCCTTTTTCCGCCAATATTTTGTCTCTGATTTTTATATGTGTTTTTCTGTAATCTCTTTGAGTTAATTTCATTTTCAATATGTGGTATCAGAGCTAGGTTGATGGTGAGCTATGTTAAATTCTTGGCTTACATTCCTGTTGTAAGCAGCGTGGAGTGGACTGTTGCATGAATAATGCATAAAGTTGTTGTTTGAAGAAACAAAACAGGGAGTCTGAACAGATGAATTTTCCTGGAGTGGAGGATGGAAAAATAATTAAATATGGGAGAAGCGGCAGATAGATCGCATATTTCAGTTGAATGATCCATGCGTGGCTCTTCACATTGCTACGTTGAAGTGAATTCCGTATGACTGTTGAGGAGAAGTTGTGAAGTCGTGGAGGTTGTTATAACACTGGATTGTATAATTTTGACCCTGAGGAGTCAGCAGAATTGCAGAGGCCTGTGTTAAAAGCGGTATTGAACCCTGTGCTTGGCTATTTATGTTGAGCTGCATTGACCAAAATTTTGTTGGGTTCTTGCATTGAGTAAGCTGCGTTGGACTGTTGTGAAGATTGCTCAGAACAATACCTGCTGTACAAAGTTCAAACATGAAGGTTGTCATCGTCGCCAACGTGTGTGAAGATTTGTGTTGGGAATCAAATAGAAATCCGAAGAGATTGAGGAAGTCATCATTATACAAACTCTAGCCCTCACAAACAAATTATGTTGACCGGAGTCGTATAGAATTGCAGTCAGATTTTGAGTTCAATTATACAACGACATATCTTCTTTCATGGCTATGAATAAGGGTGAGTAAAATATCTGGTATTTATGGGGAAGTGATGTTTCAATTCTTCAGAGGTTATTTTGTTTGATAATTTCATGTTTCATTGATATCTTGGCACATATTCAGAGAATATTAGAAACTCTGACACATTTGATAGTTGCAAAGAGGAGCTCGTGTTGGAGAAAAATCAAAATTCAAGAGATCATGCCCTCTGTCGATCAGTGATATTCTCTTCTGGAGGAAGTCACTGTATTTCTACATGCTGCTGGGAGACACCTCGAATTGCATTCAGAAGGTGCAGGTCTGTTCATGCACCAATGCTTAAATCATCTGTAGTAGCAGACATTGCAGCACGTCTCCAGAAGACTCCAGAGCAGGTAATTTTACGGTGGGGATTACAACGAGGCACAAGTGTGTTACCTCGCAGCTTAAGACCTGAGAGAATCAAGACAAATTTTGATATCTTCGACTGGTCATTATCTGAAGAAGACTAATAAAAATCAACTCACTCGAGCCACAATATCGCCTGATAGACAGTGGGTACTCCTATATATCTGAAGCTGGACCTCTACAAGCAGTTCAAGAGATTGATGATGACGTCGAAGTTGGTATTTGATGGAAATGTTCACATTGTTCTCAAGATTTATGTACTGTAAAAAGTCGATTGAAGCACTCCCGTGTTCTTGCTGTGCTGTTACTGTTCTGCTCTTGAAGTTGAGGCATTTTCCCCAGTATTTTGTCTCTGGCGTATTTATGTGTGTTTATTTAATACTGCATGGTGCATGTTTGAACACAATGTTTGAAGTGATGTTTTCACTTTTTTATAAAGTGATATTGAAGTAAATTTCTTGGAGGAATAAGAGTGGTATGTGATAATGAGGGCATGTTTTAATACTTTGGAGCGATAAAGTTTTTTTTGAAGTAAGAAGTGATTTTGTATTTAAAGTGATAAGTGGAATTATTTGAGAGAAATTCTTTTTTGTAATCCGAAGTAATATTTTACTTTGAGAGAGATTTTGAGAGTGAGTGAGTGCAGGTAGTTTTTTGAAGACATTTTCTTCTTTCAAAAAATTCTAGAACTCTGATTCCATGAAGATGTTGTGAAGCTGAGCGCTTATGTACTCCAAAATTTAATAAAGGCATATTATTTGTGGTGATTGTGTCCTAGATCCGCCCGAAATTGAATAAGGGGATCTTAGGTACACGAAGAGTGTGTTGATGATGGTGCATGCTTCATGTTGTTGCTTTTTGATTTGTGTCTAATTTTGACACATAAATGATCTCATTTAACACACATAAAGTTCAATGCAAGAAAGCACAACATTTGTAACAAAATAGCATCAAGGAAGGATAATTAAGCTCAACACATGCATTTGCGACACATACAACAACTCATCAAAGTTTTCAACATCGGCATTCTACCTCAACAAACAAATTCACTCAATACAATCAAGTTCATGAATGTGCAGACTCCAGCATTTCAAAGCAATGTATACATCACTACAATCAAGTTAATGAATCTGTAAACTTCAACGTTTCAAAGCACAGTCTACATCAACATTGTTGAACTTGTAATCAAACTCAAATTACATTGAATTGTAGGGGTGCATTCTCGGTTGAAACCGACACCCAAGTCTTGAATTGAGTCAAATTGAATTCATTGTAGTGAGTCATTAAAATCATTGTAATATTTTTTGGGTGCATTTTCGACAGTGTTCGACACCCTTCCTTTAAGCAGAATCAAGTGAATGCATGAATTATAACTCTAAAGCAAACAAGCAACAAGTTCACATCTCCTGCAAGCGAGCGTGAGTATTCATTCAAGCAATTTGTGTCAAAATAGTACAAAGTTCAAACCTTCAAGCAAGCCAGAGTGAAGTTCATTACAGCAACCATCAAAGCAACCAAACAAGTTCAACTCTAACACCAATCAAGCAAGTTGAAATTGACATCAAGCGAGCATGGCTATTCATTCAAGTGAGCGTGAAATCATCAAGTAAGGCAAGTGAGCATTCACACAAACGCGATCGTCATCAAGTGAGCGTGAATTCCAGAGTCTAAGTAAGAAAGTTCTACAACTCTAGCAAGTGTTCTCAGCAAGTGCAATAAGCAACAAATCAAGCGAGCGTGCCATTCAAGTCCCATAGCAAGCGAGCCTGTCATTCAAGTAAAAAAATCAAGTGAAACAGTTCAAAGCACGACATCTACGACAAGAGGGTTGATTTCAAGTAAGCAAGTTCAGATGGCGCAACATATTCCGTTGTTAAACATTCTTCACAGTTTGATCATCTCCAGTGATGAAGACATGGTGCACATCAGCAAAGAAACTCTTGCTTATCTTTCATGGCATCTACAACAAACACATGAAACCATTGAGTTTCTTCAACTAGAGTTGCAACTACAAAGAGATGAGCTGCAACAAAAGAGTGCTTCTTCCAAGTCATTCAACCATACAGATGAAGATAAAGATGTTGATTCCAAATCACTCATCCAAACAACTTCAAGTGCCGAAGTTGTTCATGATCAAATTCAAATTTCTTCCAAACCCATCATCAAGCCCTGGGAAGAAATTCAAAATAACAAGAATCGACGAGGCTTAGGATATGTCACTGATGACACCAACTTACATATCCCAGATTATTCCAAGCCAATTAAGTTTGTGAGTGCAGGATTTCTTGAACCACTCACCTCAGTAGGTTCTGAGAAATTTGCAGACAAACAGAATTGCACGCAACCTAAAGTTGAAGTCCAATCGAAGTGTTCTCATTGTCAAAGAACCGGTCATATGGAATATCAGTGTTTTGATCTCCATCCTTGTTGCCATTATGGCAAGCCCAATCATTCCTCAGAAAAATGTCGCAACCAACAAAAATCAGCCAGATTGAAGATACATTATGAATGGATCGATCCTTGGGAATGGTCATCCATAGCGAAAAGATTGTCTCAGTTCTACAACCGACTAAAATCACACATAGTGCAGCCAGCAGTGAAATGATGATGGTACTCTCATGCAGTTGAACGAGGGAGTACAACAGTGAAACTCTCCTACACCTGAAGGGGGGGAGTTCAAATATATTTTGGAGAAGATTGTCTCTCCTTTCAGCTGACAAAGGGGGGAAAATGTCAATGAAATTGACAAGTGGTTGTCAGACTGAAAGTCTCGACAATATCAGTGAAGCAGCCAGTGGGCATCTTCATCAACCAATGGACATTTTTCATCAACAGCGAACATCAGTAAATTCGCCAGTGGGAGACCAACAATAAAGCAGAAATGAGCATCTTTCATCATAGCAAAAGCAACATTGAGTTGTTTTTCAACATCATCAGCGAGTGGGCGATCATCATCAGCAAATACGCCAGTGGGCGTTCATCAAAATTGTGTCAGTGGACACTGGATGCTGTTTTCAAACAAAGGACAGTTGGATCCTTTTGCAGCTTGGCACGTGATGGAGTTGTCAAGCGACATTTAGAGATGAATCAAGCATGCAGCTAATTCATGTTCTCTTCAGATTTGAGTTTTTTCCAGCATCCATTTTTGGCGGTTTTTTCAGGCAATGTTTTCAAGGATCAACATGAGAACTTGGAAGATGGTTCCTTGTTCTTATTTTGGATTTATCATTGAAGGGGGGAATGTTAGCCTCTCTCATAAAACAATAATAAATCCAAAAATAAATTAATTAATTAAATATTCCAAATTAGGAATTTGTGCCTAACTCTTGGGTTGTTCCTCTAAGATAGGAGTTAGTTTAGGTAACTCCTATATTGGTGTGTGTCTGGTGAGAAATTATCTCAACCATAGGAGAAATTATCTCAACCAAAAGTGTCTAAGATAGCACGCACTATCTTGAGAACACTATCTCTCATCTATTTATTTGTAACACTATATTCAATTATTTTAATGAATGAGAGATAATACATGAGGAAGCATGAGGCTTCAGCCTTTTTCCGCCAATATTTTGTCTCTGATTTTTATATGTGTTTTTCTGTAATCTCTTTGAGTTAATTTCATTTTCAATAGAACTGCTAAAAATAGAACTTCTAAAAATATCACTTCTAAAAATAGAACTTTCCAAATTAAGCACTTTCCAAATGGACACCCTCAAGTTCAATCTCCAAGGCTCATTAAGAAAGGCCACAATAGTCTTGCAACTTGCAGACCGTTCCATAGTGACCCCTGAGGGGATTGTTGAGGATGTGATGGTGTCCATTGACTCTTGGGAGTACCTTGCAGACTTCCTAGTTCTCCAGCCTTAGGCCAAGCTTACTGGTTATCCTATCATCCTTGGGAGGCCCTGGTTAGCCACCGCTGATGCCTACATCACCTGCAGGGTTGGAAATATGACTATAAAAAGTGGGCATATGTCCAAGCAGTTAGTCTTGTACCGACCTACTCAGCCATCTCTAGAACATGACTTACCTTTATTGATCCAGGTGGATATTGGTGGCCACCCGCCAATTCCACTTGGATCCCCTCTAGTGCTTCTTACAGTTTTTTTTTTTCAGTTTCCCTAATTATATCACAGTTTACTATTTTTAGCAGTTTTTCGAGTCCTAAATTTCCGCAGCCGTTTTGAGGCCCTAAACGGCGTTTTTTGGGAAATCTACCGCCAGCGATTTTTTTGTCTAAAAATTTCCTTTTCCGTCGTAGTCCTCTGAGAGATCTTTCCAACGGGCTATCATGCACGTCAAACGGAGATAGTATGACCAATTCGCGACCCCGGGAAGTTGATGTACCAACTTACCCAAAAACGGGGCCCACAATTTGGCGTTTCATCTTCTAGGGTTAGGTTTTGGAATGTGAAGGGTTTTCCATTGTTTCTCAACAATAAATAGGCCTTTGAGCCTCATTGTAAGATAGTTCAGAGGCATGTAGCCACCACATCTCTTCTCAGAGATAAGCTACCATCGCCCTAGCTGGTTTATTTCCATTTCTGTTTGTAAGCATATTTCAGTATTTTATAGTAATGAAATGAGGTATTATTTCCACTGCATATCTGTCTTTATGGTTATCTCTGTATTTTATTGCATTCCTATTTAAATCCGGATTAGTGGTATCAGAGCGGTCTGCTTTTCTTCTTTGTTTTTCTTTGCATGTCCCCAACGAGGTCGGGATATAAGGAGTTAGGGCTTGAACTAGTCGAACCTTTGCAAGACCAGCCTCGCAAATCCCGACGGCCTCCCATGGCGAATGAAAAGAAAGACGAGGGGGCAGAAGATCCTATCAAAATCTTGCTCGAAGAAGCCCTCGAGCGACAAAGGAACGCGATGATGGACAACTTTGCCCAAATCCTTCAGCGGCTACCCAGGGGCGACGCATCGGCTTCCAACAGCAACTCTGGAAACGCCACACAATTTAAGGTACAAGTTAATTTCGAAATCCCCATATTCGAGGGTCAGATAGACGTAGATACCGTCGATAAATGGTTAAATGTGCTAGAGGGTTATTTTTCTGTTCATGATTTTTCCAGTCGGGAAAAAATTATTTTTGCTCTTCTCAAAGCAGCCCCCCACGTCAAGGATTGGTGGGAAACCTACTGCGAGCAGAAGGATGAAAGTACAGGCTCACTATTTTCAGTCGCACCGACTTGGGATTCATTCCGAGATGCCATCAAGGAGCAGTACTACCCTATCAGAAGCTATGAGGATCAATACATAAATTGGACCACGCTACGACAGGGAAGGGACCAAGACGTACCAGAGTTTACCAATATTTTCCATACCCTTCGCACAAAGTTGGGTATCAAGGATACAGAGCAGCATTTGGTACTTAAATAACGTGGCTGCCTGCACAAGTACATCCAAGAAGAAATAGAATTCCTGAACATCTCCTCGCTCGGCATGGCATACCGATATGCCGTCAAGGTCGAGCAAAAGTTTAAACAGAAGAAGCGAGACTTTGGGCCTGCGAATCTGAAACAAGGGAAAGGTGCCTCCAAACCACAGAACAAAGGACAAAGCCAAGGCGAGGCGGCCCAAGACAAACCGCCAAAGCTGCAAGCAAAGAACAGCATCGCGAAGCCGAAAAAGGACACCGGAAAGTTGTGTGAGTTCCATAAGAGCTCCACTCACAACACAAGTGAGTGTCGGACCAAGCAGTCACTGGTGGCCGAGCTAAAGGTTTCAGAATCATATGCATGTTCTGACTCTGAGTCAGAACCCGATAAGGGGAATGACAAAGGGAAGCATATTATCGATGCAGAGCCCAACGCCACCGTTGCCACCATGAAGATCCAGAAGGAGGAACCTGAAGATCCAGAGGAGGAGGAGCGTCTCTTCCACTCCCAGATGTGGGTAAAGGGCTCCCCGCTATAGTTCATTGTTGACAATGGGAGCCAAAAGAAGCTCATTTCAGTAGAGGTCGTGAAATGGCTGGGCTTACCGACCACAGCACATCCACAACCATACACCATTGGGTGGCTGCACCAAGGACGGGATCTTCGCATGAGCCAACAGTGTCGCCTTCCATACAACATCAAGCCCTTCACGTATGAGGTATTGTGTGACATTGCTCCCCTTGAAGTTTGTGATGTGTTATTAGGACAACCATACTTGTGGAAGCGACATGCTGTTTATGAGTCAAGGCCCTGTGCTGTTATTGTTACTTTGGGAAATAAGTTGTACAGGATACCAGAGGTAGCACCGCCTACCGCCATCTCTTCGGTTACTGCAAAACAATGCAGTAAGCTCATTTCCAAAACTAGGAAGTTTGTTTTCCTGATGATACGCCCTCAAGAAAAGAAGAAGACGGTGGCCACGACCTCCAGACAGGGCCCCTCTGCATGACAACTACAGATGGACAAGGTCGTGGAGGAGTATGAGGACATCTTCACCTCCCCTGCAGGGGTTCCTCTGCACTGTCAGGTCAAGCACTCCATTGATCTGACCCCAAGTTCGCCGCTGCCCAATGGACCAATCTATCGGTGCTCTGTTCTGGAGAACGATGAAATCAAGAGGCAGATTCAGGAGCTACTGCAAAAAGGTCACATCCGTCCGAGTTCATCGCCCTGTGGGAGCCCGATCGTGCTGGTACAAAAGAAGGATGGGACTTGGAGACTCTGTATTGACTATCGGGCACTGAACAAGATCACTGTCCGTAATAGGTACCCAATCCCACGGATTGATGACCTCCTGGACCAACTAAAGGGGGAAAAATATTTCAACAAGATCGATTTGAAGTCAGGATATCACCAGGTACCAATCGAACCCTCCGATGTGTGGAAGACTGCCTTCAAAGCCAAGGAGGGCCTTTTCGAATGGTTGGTTATGCCTTTCGGATTGACGAATGCTCCTGCAACCTTCATGAGGCTAATGGACGACATCTTGCGGCCATTCACCAACTCATTTGTAGTGTTATACTTGGATGACATCTTGATCTTTAGCAAGACTTGGGAAGAGCACCTCCACCACATCCGATAGGTTCTCCAAACACTACGACAACACAATTTATGTGCCAATTTGGAGAAATGCACTTTTGGCATGACCCAGGTTCAGTATCTGGGATACATTATTGATGAACGGGGGGTGCATGTGGATCCAGCCAAGATCCAAGTCATTCGAGATTGGCCATCTCCAACCACTCTGACAGAGCTTCGCAGCTTTCTAGGCCTTGCCAACTTCTACCGCAGGTTCGTGTTGGGATTTTCCCATATCACTTGGCCCTTGAGTCAGGTCACTAAGGGAGGAGCGAAAGCAAATTTTTTTTGGTCTGAATCTCAACAAAAGGCATTCATAGAGTTGAAAGATCGACTCTACACAGCACCAGTTCTTGCATTAACAGACTTGCAACAACCATTTGAGGTCGAGACAGATGCCTCTGACTATGCTATTGGGGCAGTCCTTACTCAACATGGGCATCCAGTGGCATATCACAGTGAGACACTTTCAGACACAGTCCAGAAGTATCCCACTTATGACAAAGAGATGTATTCCATTGTGCAGGCCTACCGACAATGGAAGCATTACATTTTGGGGAAGGAAACAGTTATCCACACAGACCACCGACCCCTACAGTTCATACAGACCCAAGGGAAATTGCAGAATGATCGCCATCAGAAGTGGTCCACATACCTGCAACAGTTCCATTTGAATATCAAGTATAAGAAGGGCAGCACCAATAATGTTGCAGATTGCCTCAGTCGACCACCAACCATGGCGTTAACCACCGTGCTCAACTCTTGTGGGCACGAGACTTTGGATTGGCCACTGCTCTACAAAAGCGACCCGAAATTCGGCCACACATACCAGACACTCTTGGAGGGTCAGCATGTTCCAGATTTTCACCTCCAGGACGACCTGTTATGCCACCTGGGTCACCTTTGTGTTCCTTCAAGTGAGCGTGCCAAGATGATCTAGGAAGCACACTACAGTCGGGCCATTGGGCATTTTGGGGTCGAAAAAATGGTGGCAGTATTGCAGAAATATTTCTATTGGCCAAATCTTCGACAGGATGTCGGGAAGTACATCAGATCATGCACTGCTTGTGCCATTGCCAAACCGACCATCAAGAAGCAAGGCCTCTATACCCCGCTACCTACCCCTATTCGACCTTGGGAATCCATCTCCATGGATTACATGTCAGGCCTCCCTTCCACTAGGCATGGAAATGACTGTGTTTTTGTGGTCGTCGACAAGTTCTCGAAGATGGCCATTATGGCAGCCTGCAAGAAGAATATCACAGCAGAAGCCACTGCTAAACTCTTCTTTGAACGAGTATGGGTACACTTTGGGATCCCACAGTCTATCATTTCAGATCAGGACAGCACGTTCCTCAGTACATTTTGGTCTAGCCTCTGGTCGATGCTGGACACCAAACTCACTAAGTCCACAGCCTTCCATCCTCAAACTGATGGCCGTACTGAGGTCGTCAACAGGATGATCGTACACATTCTGCACATGTACAACTCAAAGCATCCATGCACATGGGACGAGAGCCTCCCCTATGTTCAGCACAGCTACAATCGGGCTCTCCACAACTCGACTGGCCACAGCCCTTTTCAGGTGGGATTGGGATTCCAGCCACTATGTCCCATCGATGTGGCCATGCCATTTGCAGCTACTCACGTAGATTCTGCTCATGTCCAGTCCGAAACAGATAAGGAAAACAGCTTCATTGAGCACATCCAACATATTCGCCAGCAGGTCCATGACATTCTGGAGAAATCAAATGGCAAGTACAAGCAGCGACATGATCAACATCGGGTGCCACACAAGTTTCAAGTGGGCGACAAAGTCTGGTTGCATTTGCAAAAGGAATGCCTTACCAGAGCCTATCGGAAACTCAGAACACTCCAATATGGCCCTTACACCATTACCAAGGCTATGGGAGACAATGCATTTGAGCTCAGAATTCCCCCATTCCTTGGCCTGCACCCAGTGTTCAATGTCGACCGCCTAAGACCATACTTTCCACCATTACTAGACATGTCCGACATTGCAGAACAACTCACACCCACAGAGTTAAATCCAGCTTGCATGGAACAAGCTGCAACTGATCAGATCATGGACACATAGATCAAGCACACTCGCCAGCAGAATATGAAACTGTATCGAGTTGTCAAAGTAGGACAACTCCTTCACCAAGGCAAGTGGCTCACCAGGGACCAAGTGCAACAGAAGTTCCCTCATCTCATGGAGGAACTCAACGCAATGGGGACCATTGCTTCCTAAGGGGGGAGGAATGATCCAGGTGGATATTGGTAGCCACCCGCCAATTCCACTTGGATCCCCTCTAGTGCTTCTTACAGTTTTTTTTTCAGTTTCCTTAATTATAGCACAGTTTACTATTTTTAGCAGTTTTTCGGGTCCTAAACTTCCGCAGCCGTTTTTCGGGTCCTAAACTTCCGCAGTCGTTTTGAGGCCCAGTGATTTTTTTGTCTAAAAATCATCTTTTCCGTCGTAGTCCTTGGAGAGATCTTTCCAACGGGCTATCATGCACGTCAAACGGAGATAGTACGACCAATTCGCGACCCCGGGAAGTTGATGTACCAACTTACCCAAAAACGGGGCCCACAATTTGGCGTTTCATCTTCTAGGGTTAGGTTTTGGAATGTGAAGGGTTTTCCATTGTTTCTCAACAATAAATAGGCCTTCGAGCCTCATTGTAAGATAGTTTAGAGGCATGTAGCCACCACATCTCTTCTCAGAGATAAGCTACCATCGCCCTAGCTGGTTTATTTCCATTTCTGTTTGTAAGCATATTTCAGTATTTTATAGTAATGAAATGAGGTATTATTTCCATTGCATATCTGTCTTTATGGTTATCTCTGTATTTGATTGCGTTCCTATTTAAATTCAGATCATTTATGGCTATAAGAGGAGGAAGAAGATGAAGTCTACTCAGTCCAACTCTATACCTTAGAAACAACCATGGGGGGAGGACAACCAGATGAAGGTGATTTGATTGAACACATACTCCAAATTCCAACTCCCAGCACCCTGTCCTTAGAGGAAGTAGTAAAGGAAACCAAGAGAAACCATCAGATTGATCTATGCTTAACTGATTCAAACCCTACCCATGTCAAAACCATAGAATTCGGCCTTGAAAGAAATTTGCAAATCAACCCATCTCTTTCTATACACCAAGAAGAAAAGTTGTGCAACATGCTAAATGAACATTTGGATGCATTTGCTTGGAGTTACAAGGAAATGAAGGTAGTGCACCCCTCAATGTATACTCACCACATTTATATCAAAGAAGGTTGAAAACTAGTCCAACGACCCCAAAGGATAATGAATCCAGCTCTCAAAGATATAGTCAAAGAAGAACTGCAAAATCTGCTAGATGCAGGATTCATTTACCCTATCTCGGACAATGAGTGGGTTTCTCCTTCGGTGTTGGTCCCAAAGAAAAATGGGAAGTGGAGGATTTGTGTCGATTACAGAGAGTTAAACAAAGCAACAAAGAAGGACCTGTTAGGATTCCAAGAAACTCTCCTAGGTTGTAGCTCGGAGATGCATGGTAACATATAAATTCAACTATTGTTGCAAGTTTTAATGGAAGGAATGATGGTTTGGTTCAAGCCAGATAACCACTTCTACTCTGTTTCACTCCAGAGATGCATGAACACCCTCAGACTACAAGGCTTTAGACCACCAACACTCATAGTTTAAATATTAGGTGAATATGGAGAACACTAACCACACCAGTAGATACACAAGACTATGTGATGGCTGGCTGCAACTAGTACAGAAACCTGTCAATATAATGTATTAATGCAAGGACAGGATGATAGCTCTCTTGCATTAGATAGAAAGAAACCTGAGCAACCTATTCAGTGATGCATTCAAGATTCTAACACAGAGATAAGATGACAGTTATCTAGTGCTAAACATCAAGAGATCAAGAACACAACATATCAAGTACAAGCTTAGAACAGAGGAAAATGGACAGTGAGTAGTTAACAACAAAAGAAGCTTGTATTTGCTGAAAATGAAGATGAGACGCTGCAAGTGACAAAATGTCTACAATCTCCAGAAGTTCAACTTTACATCAAATGATACCTTGATTACATCTTGCTCCTGGATATTTATAAGTTTTTTCATTACAATGGCACTTGGCCGTTTAGGTATGGAGGGGTCATAATTGACCACCAAGTGCATTTAACCACCTAATGGAGTCTCTGAATGAGGTGGCTTGATTCAGTGGGTGAATCCGATCTATTTAGGTGCTGTGCTGTCCTTTAGGCAGTTGGAGTGCTCGTACCGGTGGAGTCCATGAATGATAAATTCAGTTACAGAGTCGTGTTGTGTCCTTTTCTCCTTTGGCCATGCTTTATGTTAAATATGGTTGTTGGGGATTATACTGTAATTGATGCTGGCATAGCTAGTCATCTCCTTCTTCGGGCAACAGAATGGTCACAGGACGTGGAATGTATGGGTAGGTGGACGATTTGGGTGGGTGAGAAGAATGACCGTCGGATCGGGAAAATGAACGATAGAGATGGTTTGGCGGAGGCTATCGGCTGAGGTGGGAGTGGGGTGTGTTAGGGCCGTTGGATCTTCAGCGGAGAGATCAGACGGTCATCGGGTGACAGAGTTGCATGGGCATTTAACAGGCACAGGTGGTTTGGTCGGGTGGTAATGGTTTTCATCGCACTACTTTCGAGCGCTAAGTGGTAAATGCCCGGGGCCGAGAAATTCCACTCAATGATCGACACGTAGCAACGGATGAGAGAGAAAAACCATTCTCATCACACGCTATCGCTCGATCAAGTTGTAGGCACAATGTATGTGAAGACCGTTGGATTGGGCGGAGATGCATCTGACAGTGAAAATTGGTCGAGCAGGTCACCTTTATCGAGTGTGAGGCGGGCCATTAGATTATCGGGGAATGATCAACTACGAGAAAGCGATGAGGGGTTCATGAGCACATGAGGGCATATGAGTAGGGTTTTATGGTTGGTTTGGCTTTGTGCTTAGAGCTCGGGCCAAAAGGGACTTTGTCGGATTTCAGAAGGTTTATTTAGGGAGTGGGAAAGGTTTAGAGGTGAGTGGGTGGAGGAAGAAAGGGAAAAAATGACCAAATGCGAGCCCCCTTTGGACACAACCAAATGGACCATGCTTCTTTCTAACCTTAGAAAGTCAGCACTGCATAGAAAAGCTAACATTGGCTCCTTCTGGGGATGAAAGCCTCCATGTGAGGTTTCAAGAACCATAGATCACTGCCTTTCATACAAAAACAAGATCAACAATATTTCCTAGTGTTCCATTGGGCATGGAGTCTAATTAAGCCTACACTAAAACTTGTAAAAAGGACATATTTATAATGATGAGGCCTAAAGGCCTTAAAAACCATAAGCCTTCAAAAAATGCCCATTAACTGGGCCATCAAAAAATGTTTCTCCTTCCATACTTTGCAGCATGAAAGTGTTGTTCCCCTGGTCCCGAGTAATGACAAAAGGTCCAATCCACAGAGCATCGAACTTCCCATGATTTCCTTTCTTTTCCTTCAGTGCATCCCACTTAAGAACCAAGTCCCCAATTTGAAAATTGTCCATCTTTGCCTTTCTATCAAAAGCTTCCTTGATTTTATTTTGATGTGCTGCAGACTTTTCAATCAATTGATCTCTGATTTGATGCACTTCAGCCAAGTCACTAATCCTCTTTGCTATGTCATTTTGTTCGTTCTGCTCTTCCTGCCAGAACTTGGCCATAAGGAGGGTCAACTAGATTGGGAATACAACCTCCGTGCCATATACCAGCTTGAATGGAGAATTCCTTGTGGATTTCTTGGTGGTCACCCTGTCAGTCCACAATGCAAACTTCAGTTTGTAATCCCAGTTCCTTTTGTTGTCTTCCAGCAGCTTTTTGATTATCCTTATCAGGCCCTTATTGGATGATTATGCTAGACCATTACCTTGAGGATAATATGAGGTGTAATGCACTAGCTTAATGCTCATTGAGTCACACATGTCCACCAACTCTTTTGCCCTGAAGGCTGCTGCATTGTTTGTAACCAATTTGTGTGGACAACCAAACCTGGTGAAAATGTTTTCTGTCAAGAATTTCATGAAAACATGGTGATCAGCTTTCCTAGTAGGGATGGCCTCAATCCATTTAGTGAAGTAGTTAGTGGCTACTAGGATCCATCTGTGCTGGCCACTAGAATGTGGATTAATTTCCCCTATGAAATCCAAGCCCCACTGCTGGAAAGGGCCACTGGCATGTATTGGCTTCAAGGGTAAGGATTTCAACTGTTGTTTTCCTTTAAACCTCTGGCATTTTTCATAGGATCTTACAAATGAAAAGATTTCAGAAAATAGAGTGGGCCAATAATACCCAGCTCTGAGGATATTGTGAGCTGTGGTTTTCCAATAGTGATGTCCTCCAAAGATGCTGAAATGATACTGATGCATGACCTCCACAGATTGTTCTTTGTCCAGACATCTTAAAAGGATTCTAGATGGATCCCTCCAATAAAGCAAGTTTTCATGAATTCAGAACTTGGTTTTCCTGAGCTTAATAGTCCTAGCTTGGCTTGAACTAAGGCCTGGAGGAACTTCTAGCTTCAGCAAAAATTGAGCTATTGTAGAATACCATTCACAAGAAGCTAGATTCTCAGCCAACAACCAGTCGTGTCCCACTATTGCTTCTTCTGTCTGTCCATCCTCTGAATTTATACCCATGCAGTTTATGTCAAGCATTTTGCAATTTTCTTCAGCCATTAGCTGAACAAGGCCCTGATCCTTGACAAACTTGGTGGGCTTCAATTCTATGTTGAATTCAATAAGCTTTGTGATCCATTTAGCCTTTCTTCCATCAACATCTGGCTACGTTAGGACATCCTTTACTGAAGCAAAGGGCACATATGCAATTACCTTGAAGTGCATAATGTATATTTGGAAAGATTTTAAAGATTTGATAAGAGCATAAGCCTATTTCTCGATAATATCATACCTTAGTTCAACATCGCTTAAGGTTTTGCTAAAAAATGCCACTGGATGCTCTGAATCCTCATCATATTTTTGCAATAAGATTGTTGCAAGGGTGTCACTGGAAGAAAAGGAGAAGATATGGAACTCCTTGCTATATTATGGGCTGATCAAAGTGGGAGCTTCCATAATAGCTCTTTTGATGGCTTCAAAAGATCTTCTTGCTGCATCAGTCCATTTGATCTCTGATCCATTTTTCAGCATAGAGGTGATGTGTTTTACCAATTTTTCAAAATTAGGAATAAACCTCCTGACAAAATTTATTTTGCCCAGAAAGGATTGGATGTCCTTTTTTGATCTTGGGACAGATAAGGTCTGTATCGCTTTCACTCTCTTTGGGTCAATCTTGACACCTGCTACAGAAACAATGTGTCCTAGCAACTCGCCCTCTTCTAGGGAAAACTGTGACTTCTTAGGATTCAATGATATCCCAAACCTTCTGCACTTCAAAAACTCTTTCTTTAAATGCTGCAAATGATCTTGATGGCTACTGGAGTATACTGTTATCTCATCTAGGTAGACAAGGACAAACTTATCCTTCTCTCCTAAAAATTCTATATCCATGGCTCTCTGAAAGGTAGCCACAACATTCATAAGCCCAAAGGGCATCTTGGAGTACATAAAATTTCCGCAAGGAGTGGTGAAAGCAGTCTTTTCTTGGTCATCTGGATGTACAACAACTTGGTCATACCCTAAAAATCCATCCAAGAAAGACATAACTTTGGCTCCTGAGACTTTCTGTAGAAAATGTTCCATATTTGGCAGGGGATAGTTGTCCTTTTTGGAACATTTGTTTAGGTTCCTGAAATCAACACACAGCCCGATTTCTCCACTTCTCTTCCTGACCACTACCAAGTTGGCTACCCACTTTGAATACCTCAGAGGAACTATGATTTTGGCAGCCAACAACTTCTTGATTTCTTTTTCAATCAGAGGGAGGAGCAAAGGATTTATGGGTCTCAGTTTTTGTTTGAAAGGAATGATGTCTTTCTCCAATGGGATCTTATGCTGGATGATATTTTTGCCATAAGTTTTAAGGTCATTGTATTCCCAGGCAAGGACATCAACAAATTGCTTCATTAAGGTGAATTACTCAGAACTTTGGGCAGGGGACAAATGGGTGGATAGATTTATATACATTGGACGATTTGGGCTCCCTATATTGTGCTTATGGACAACAGACTAATTTTATTTTTGAGCAATCTTATAAGGCACATCATTATGGTCAAACACATTCTCTAGAGGCACTAGTCCTTTAGGTATATGATTGCTAGGCAACTAAACAATGTTGTCTTGGCAAATTCTCTTCCTTAGCTGGGGCTGGTGACATTACTCCAAGGTTTCATTCTCTTGATCAATTTGCATTTTAGAGAATTCATCAATGACTTGCAGAAACCTATTTACTTCATCATCATCCTCAAAGACTTTCCAGTGTTGGACATTATTAGGCAAGGATGGCCTATATTTTACCTGGACTTGATAAGCCAATCTAGGGGGCATGGGAGGGATGAACATGTTAGCAGACATAGCAAGGGAATCAGCAAGCTGATTTTTAACTCTAGGAATATATGAGATACAAAAGCTATCAAAATATTCTTTGAGTCTCCATACCTCATCTCTATATGCTTTCAGCCTTGTGTGCCTTGCTTGGAACGTTTTGTTCACTTGTTGAATGATGAGATCAACATCTTCAAACACCTTTATATTTCTGATCCCTATGTCTTTGGTAGCGTTTAAGCCCAATATCAGAGCCTCATACTTTGCTATATTGTTGGTGACCTGAAAAGTCAGTTTAAAAGGCAGATGTGTGCTTTCTTGTTTTGGAGACACCAGCACCACTCTTGCTCCTGCAGTTTACTTTGAACAGGCTCCATCGAAGAACATATCCCAAGCCCGTGTCCCTTCCTCTTCCATGGCCTGGCATACTGGTTTCTTGAGCTGCACCGAGGCCCTATGGGATTCTTCAATTTGGAAAATACATGCTCCAAAATCAATGTCCATAGCGTAAATGGGATGATTATTGGGATTCTTCTCATCACTGATGATATAGGCTAGCTGGGCTTCCCTGTATAGTCTTTTGCTTTCTCCTCCAAGAACTGGGACAGTGGCATAAGACAAATCATTTTGCAATGTCCCACCCAACCTCTTAATCCACCCTTTGGAAAGTAACATACCAAACTTAGGGGGGACATCCGCTACCACAATGTCCATCATCATGCTTTTCATGGGCAGCTGAATTAGGGTGATAGCCAAGTCTTTGATTAACCCCAGACATTTCACCTTCCTCGAATCAAAGGAGAACAAGTCATGATAAGATCTAGTAATATGAAGGCCTAACTCTTCCATGACAGCTTTGGGCATCAGATTATGGCTGGCACCTGTGTCCAGCAGGCAGTTATGGAGGATTTTGTCATGAATGTTCAAGGAGACATAAAATGATGGGGAATTATCATCAGCAGGTTCAATCATTGGGCTAATCACAACTGCAAGTTTATCATCTTGTAAATTCATAGTCATTGGATGCTCGTGTGGCTTTCAGCTCAAGGGCATCAAGGATGGGCTTCTTAAAGACCTCACCCTTTATAAGTTATATCAGAGGTACATATATTTTTAACTTCTGGACTTTTGATTCAAAACTGAAAGGGGAAGGGGACTTGTCAGGGCCTCTTACCTGTTGAGCCGGTGTTTTGAGGATGGTAGGATCAACTGTCAGTCGCTTCTGCTTGTTGATCTGTTGTTCTGTGGGGACAAAAACTCTTTGGGTAGGATTCTCTTTGACATTACTCGTTCTTGACCTCAAGTTATATCTTTGTTGGTCTTCAGTCTGTAGAACAACTTCTCTGTCCCACTCTTGACTGGTTTGGTCCCTGAGTAATGACTCCTCATAGGCAGCTAATGTCAAAAAGGTAGCACTACCCTTGTCTTCCATGCAGTGAATCTCATCCTCTTCATCAAACTGCTCCTCCTCCATGACTACGTTCTGGAAAGGAGTCTTAACCCTTTGTTCTTCACTGGCCTCTTTGCCCCTCTAAATGATCTGCAATTGTTCATTTGCTCTTCTGAATGGATTTGGATTTCTAGGAGAAAATGTATTAGGAAGCCTTGCTTTCCCAGAACTCTGCTCAACCTTTAGTTTGGATATTTCAGTAGCCAATGACTCTATCATTTTAGTCATTTTTTCTATTTTGGGTTCTGAAGATGAAGAAGAAGAGGAAGACTCACCTCTCTGCCTCCTTCTATCAGCATGTCCTTTGAGTTTCTCTGTAGCCATGATATTGGATTCCACCTCCAAGGCTGCATCTTGCATTTCAGCTAGAGAAGCACATCTTCTCTCTCTTAATAGCAGGCAGAAATCAGAATCAAAGGCATTGGCATAGGTGAGTTTGGCAGAGGTGGGGGTAGGCTTGACTTCAGCTGGTATCTTGCTATACATACGATTGAATCTTTTATTAAAATCAGACAATGACTCCCCATTTTCCCTTTTCAGGTTGCCAAACTCAGTATGGTAGTATAGCAAGTCTTTCTTATCTCCCCAATGCTTTAAAAACACATCATCTAATGCTTCAATGTCTGCTATAGACCTAGGGGTCAGCTCTTTGAACCACTTTCTAGCCTCTCCATCAAGGCTTTGGACAAATACTCTCATCCACACATCATCTTCACTGATATCTAGGTTATCAGCATAGCTATAAAAAGACTCAAGGTGTTCTTCAGCTGTTACTCCCTTTGTACCAGTGAACTTAGGCATGTATTTTTGATATTCTCCTGCAGGCATGGCATTCAAAGGAATAGGCAAGACCAAGGGTCCATACCTAGTAGCTATGATTCTTTCCATTTTGGTGGGTGCTTGTGGGCCTGCCATGACTGGGGTAGATGGAAGAGTGTTGGCAGTTTGAAAGGTAGGAGTTGAGAAATGACTGACAGGGCTAAAGGAATATGATGGACTAGAAGGGAGGTTTCCTTTGGACTGAGATCCAAAGGGGACTTTACTAAATAGGGAGCTTTATGAATCTCTGAAAATATTTCTTCACTGCTAGTACTAGAGGCTATATTTTCAACATGTAGATGCTCTGTTACAAGCCTTTCTGGTAGAGATACATAAGACTGTTTAGGCTTACCTAATCCTGATGTTCCCTTTTGTGATGTCTTTCTCTGCTTAACAATCTTCTCAGGGTTAGGTACTGGGTCAGCTGGTGTTTTCTGAGGATTTCTCCGAGTATGCCTCAAAAACTGAGCCAGAACTGTGATGTGGAGTCGCCCAAAGGTTAGGCCTCCAGTAGAGTCGCCAGATAGATGATGACAACCCAAAATGTGTCCAGACTTTGTCTATCATCAAAGTTGGATCTGTGTCGCTCTCCGAGGGAAGCTGAGCTTCAATCTCATTTCCTCGGCAATAACACCAATTATGTTAGGATTCCAAGAAACTCTCCTAGGTTGTAGCTTGGAGATGCATGGTAACATATAAATTCAACTATTGTTGCAAGGTTTAATGGAAGGAATGATGGTTTGGTTCAAGCCAGATAACCACTTCTATTATGTTTCACTCCAGACATGCATGAACACCCTCAAACTACAAGGCTTTAGACCACCAATGCTCACAGTTTAGATATTAGGTGAATATGGAGAATACTAACCACACTAGCAGATACACAAGACCATGTGATGGCTGGCTGCAACTAGTACAGAAACCTGCAAATCTAATCTATTAATGCAAAGACAGGATGACAGCTCTCTTGCATTAGATAGAAAGAAACCTGAGCAACCTATTCAGTGATGCATTCAAGATTCTAACACAGAGATAAGATGATAGTTATCTAGTGCTAAACATCAAGAGATCAAGAACACAACATATCAGGTACAAGCTTAGAACAGAGGAAAATGGACAGTGAGCAGTTAACAACAAAAGAAGCTTGTATTTGCTGAAAATGAAGATGAGACGTTGCAAGTGACAAAATGTCTACAGTCTCCAGAAGTTGAACCTTACATCAAATGCCAACCTTGATTACATCTTGCTCCTGGATATTTATAAGTTTTTGTTACAATGGCACTTGGCTGTTTAGGTATGGAGGGGTCATAATTGACCACCAACTGCATTTAACCACCTAATGGAGTCTCTGAATGAGGTGGCTTGCTTCAGTGGGTGAATCCGATCTGTTCAGGTGCTGTGTTGTCCTTTAGGCAATTGGAGTGCTTGTACCGGTGGAGTCCACGACTGATAAATTCAGTTGCAGAATCGTGTTGTGTCCTTTTATCCTTTGGCCATGCTTTATGTTAAATATGGTTGTTGGGGATATTACTGTAAATGATGCTGGCAGAGTTGGTCATCTCCTTCTTTGGGCAACAAAATGGTCACAGGACGTGGAATGTATGGGTAGGTGGAAGATTTGAGTGAGCGAGAAGAATGATAGCCAGATAGGGGAAATGAATAGCAGAGATGGCTCGGTAAAGGCTATCAGCCAAGGTGTGAGTAGGGTGTGTTAGGGCCATTGGATCTTCAGTGGAGAGATCCGACGGTCATCAGGCGACGGAGTTGCACGGGCATTTAATAGGTGCGGGTGGTTTGGTCAGGCGGTAACGGTTTTCATCGCATCGCTTTCAGGCGCTAAGCGGTAAATGCCCGGGGTCGAGCGATTCCACTCAATGATCGACACATAGCAACGGATGAGAGAGAAAAATAATTCTCATCGCACGCTATCACTCGATCAAGTTGTCGGTGCGATGTATGCGTAGATATTCAGATTGGGCGGAGATGCATATGACGGTGAAAATTGGTTGAGCGGGTCACATTTATCGGGTGTGAAGTGGCTCGTTAGATTATCGGGGAATGATCAATGGTGGGAAAGTGATGAGGGGTTCATGAGCACATGAGGGCATATGGGTATGGTTTTATGGTTGGTTTGGCTTTGCGCTTAGAGCTGGGGCCAAAAGGGACTTTTTTGGATTTCAGAAGGTTTATTTAGGGAATGGGAAAGGTTTAGAGGTGAGCGGGGTGGAGGAAGAAAGGGAAAAATGACCAAATGTGAGCCCCCTTTGGACACAACCAAACAGACCATGCTTCTTTCTGACCTTAGAAAGTCAGCGTTGCATAGCAAAGCTAACAGGACCATTTCCCTCTACCTTTCATTGATCAAGTGTTAGATGGCCTAGCGGGAAGAAGTTTTTCTCTTTCCTATATGGTTTTAGTGGGCACAATCAAATCCAAATCAACCCAGAAGAGCAGGATAAAGCCACCTTCACTTGTCCTTGGGGTACTTTCGCCTATAGGGTCCTTCCTTTTGGCCTATGCAATGCCCCTGCCACTTTCCAGAGAGTAGCCCTGAGTATCTCTATCAAGCTAGTCCATGATGCAGCAGAAATTTATATGGATGATTTTACACCCTATGGGTGTGATTTCCAAGAGCCTCTGTCCAACTTAGGTAAGGTGCTAAACAAATTGATTGAAATGAACCTGTCCCACCTCCGCAAAAACAAAGAGATGTTAAAAGCTTTCTAGGTTTAGTTGGATACTATCGGAGATTCATAAAAGACTTCAAAAAGTTAGCTTCTCGTTTATTTTGGTTATTGGCCAAAGACTCTGAATTTTTATGGTCAAAAAGTTGTCAAGAGGCCCTCGACACCCTCAAGGACAAGTTGACCACTGCACCTATTCTCCGGGGCCGAAATTGGGCCCTTCCTTTCCATATATATGCTGATGCCTCTCACAAATCCATAGGAGCATCTCTAGATCAAAAAAATGACAAGTTACCTTATGCCATTTACTTCATCAATAAAAATTTGTCAAAAGCTGAACTGAATCACACAGTGACTGAAAAGGAGCTCCTAGTTGTTGTGCATTCATTGAACAAATTTAGGCATTACATTACAGGTTACCAAACACTTGTACATTATGCTGACCATTCTGTAATTAAATACTTGATGAATAAACTTGATGTAAATGCCTAGATTATTAGATGGTTACTTTTATTACAACAATTTGATCTAACTATTATTGATAAGCCTGGAAAGGAGAATGTTGTTGTAGATTTTTTATCGAGATTAACTTTTCCTACAGGGGGGAAGGAATTGTTGATGATCAATTACCGGATGAACACTTATTCGCCATTTTAATTCTCTCTCCATGGTTTGCTGACATAGCAAACTATTTGGTGTCTGCACAGTTCCCACAGAATTTTTCCTCCAAAGAGAAAAGCAAGATTGTGAGTAAGAGCACCCATTCACTTGGATTGGGGGCAACCTTTTGAAATTAGGCCCGGATCAAATTATGAGAAGATGTGTCAGGGAGGAGGAAGTCTTTGACATCCTTCTGACCTATCATGATGGACCTTGTGGAGGTCACTTTGCAGCCAAGAGGAAAACATTCAAGGTGCTACAAGCTGGTTATTATTGGCCCACTTTTCATCAGGATGTGAGGAGGTATACTAGTCAGTGTAATTGGTGCTAAAGTATGGGAAAACCTACTCCGAGGGATGAAATTCGTCTGCAACCTCAAGTGAATTTCAAGCCATTTGAAAAGTGGGGCATGGATTTCATTGGACCCATTGACCCTCCATCCAAGCAAAAGCAGTACATCATTGTGTGCACTGACTATTTAACCAAGTGGGTTGAAACCAAGGCTATCAAGGTAGCAACAGAGGAGAAAGTGGTTGAGTTCTTAAGGGAAAATGTATTTTATAAGTTTTGGTACCCTAGAGAACTGGTCACTGATCAAGGTAGCTAGTTTACATCTCACATGATTGAAGATTTGTTAAGCCAGCACAAGATCAAGCATAGAACATCCACTCCTTATCACCCACAAGCTAATGGGCAAGTGGAGGTGACCAACAGAGCATTGGAGGGCATTCTGACCAAAGTGATTAGCAGCAATAGAAAGGACTGGGCAGATAGATTAGTTGAGGGAACTTGGGCCTACAATACCACTTGGAAAACCATCACTGGATTCACTCCTTATGAGTTGGTCTATTGGAAGAAGGCCTTGATGTCCATTGAATTTGAGTACAACACATTAAGAATGGCATCACAACTAGATCTAGATGTCACCAGGGCACAACAAGAGAGATTGTTCCAGCTGAATGGGTTAGACGAGTTTCGAATGCAGGCCCTCCTACACATAGAGGTGACTCAAGTTCAAAGGAAGATTTGGCATGACAAGAACATAAAGGAAAAACAATTTCAAGAAGGTGATTGGGCTTTGTTGTATGATTCCAGATATAAGGATTTTAAACACAAGTTAAGGACTAGATGGTTAGGGCCTTATGTCATAGAGAAGTGTCATGATAATGGTTCGGTGCAGATAAGAACCATTTATGCAGCAACTATTCCTTTACTTGTCAATGGGCACAGTTTGAAGTTCTACAGGAAGCCCTTGTCAAAGAAAGAATTCATTAATGGCATCAGCAAGACAGTGATGGTGGTGGAGCAAGTCTTAGCTTCTACCCCATCAAGTCACTGAAAAAAAAGAAACAATAAAAAAAAAGAAAAAAGAAAAAAAGAGAGAAAAAATAAGGAGACTCACTTGAAAACCTCCATGAGGCACCTGAGTCCCACTGTTGGGTTGAAAACCTCTTAAGGCAGCCCAATGGTGTCAAAAAAATAAAAAATAGAGATAAAAATATATCTAGGTGAAAACCTCTTTTGAGGCACCCAGGGCAAAGCAACTAGGATGAAAACCTCTTGGAGGCAGACTGGTTGTTTAAAAAAAAAAAAAAAAGAGAGAGAAAACTTTGAAAATGTTGTTTGCAAGTCAGCAGGAGGAGGATCAGAGCAATAAGAGAGGATCAAAAGGACCTATACAGTTCATGTTTTCATTCCTCCATTCCATATCCTTCATCATCCCATCATTCCCTCCATTTATGGACTCATCTAGCTCAGTTTGCAAGGGTTTTGTGTTTTCTACAGGATTCCCTGTAAACCTATAGGATTCCCTAAAAACCTACAGGATGATCTTGTAGGAATTACAGTGGCTTGGGAATCCTAAGGAAAGTGACCCTAGAGCAAGGGGATGACCTGTTGGTGTCAAAAAAGTAATTTTTTACTTCATCAGCTCAACACCATGTTTCTCTCCACCATGATTACCCGTGCATTCATCCGATAAGTCAGTTATTTATTTATTTTACATTTTTCAGAGAAGAAAAATAAAATAAAAGAGGATAAAGACAGAGAACGAGGGGACAACACCTGAAGGCTATACCTCTCATTCACCAATCCCTAGGCCCCTTCTCTACCCATGACAACCATCCTCATGCTCCAGTAGTGAAGGAATGAATAGAAGTTTTGGGGAGAGGCAGCTACAGGACATCTTGTAGGAAATCCTGTAGTAGCCTATCCCACAAAACAAAAAAAGCCACAGGTTGCAGTCAGCTTTAGCATGGAGATCCAAATGTCAAAGAAGCTCCTCTAGAGCTTAGCAGTAGCAACAAGATCATCAACATCACCATCCAGTACCTAAACATCAAAGGAGGACATTAAAAAGAAAGAGAAAAACACATGCAACAAATACACAACAAGGACTTCACTCTCCAACAAGCAGCATCAAGGCATCTTACCACAGGTATGTTATCTCACTTAAGCTCTCTTGTTAGCATAATATGATCAAACATGTAGATTTGTGAAAGAGTTGGTTTTATAAGCAAAGGTGGCTAGTTAACTTGGCCACCTTCGGTCAGTCAATGAGGAGAATATAGTTAGTTCATTACACACGTGGCAGCAGTCAAATCAGGAGAAAGAAGAGATGAGGTCAAAAGTGGTTAAGTTACAGATGCTTGAAGTGGGAGTTGATTACGAGGTAAGGAGAATGATGATGTGGTAGTGGGACCAACAATCCAAAAATGGGAGCTCGTACCTCGGTTTCCAGCACACCATCCCACTCAAATCACCCATATGAGGAAATAAAAAAACTGATTGCCATGCATAGAAGGCATTCACAATCTCGAGGCTACATCGAAGCAAGCTTTCTCTTGGCCCTTGAAGCAGTCTATAGGAAAGACATTGAGCAATTTTTTCATTGCAGGAGCACCTACAGGATCCTACAGGAAAACCTACAGGATCCTACAGGATACAAAACAGTCACCTACAAGATTGACAATGAGCATTTTAGAAGGGAAAAGCCAAAGGTTGGCTTCATCAGGCAGTGACAAGGAGGTAGGAGCTATACCTTCCCACATTTTCCAAGTTAAAAATATAGAAAAAAACCTTCTATTGTGTTAAGGATATTGCAGTCTATGGAAATTGAATACAGAATTGTCATTTAAAATCTCTCACCCATTGGAATTTGGAATTAGACCCCTACAATCTTCCACAACCATCAAAGAAAAATGACAAGGGGGATTTAACAAGAGGGAACCCACCAACACAGTGAGAATTCATCAGCACCCTCCTGTAGTAGAGATATTCACAAGGCACAATTGGATGGGTTTCTTAGAAAAATGAGGGGATATGATGATGAAGTGGCTAGAGACTTCTCTCTCTCCCTCATACCACTAACTAGGACCCATGCCAATGCTGTGGTGAAAGGCATCTCTTTAGAAATCACCACTGAAGCCATAGGTAGAATCACCACACTTCCTTTAGGGTTGCCTTGGAGAAAGGAAGATAAGGGTAACAGCCAAATTGCAAACAAGAAATTATTTTTGGAAGGAGAGGAGGCAATGGAAGACAAAAATGGGGTCAGAAGAGCAAACTTGCCATATCCTTAGAATGAAATTAGCTACCACCTCATTAAGTATATATCATGTGAAGGTAGGTACAATGTGGTATATGGGTACCATTTCAAGCTTCTACAAGATCTGAGGTTTGGAGCAGACACACCTCCTCAAAATAGACTAAGCATACCCTACTTTCTTCATCAATCAGTGATAGATATGAGCATTAAGGTGCATGAAGGAAAAAAATCAATAGCTAGCCCATCATGGGTTAATCAAACTTCTCCTAGAATATGCCCTCCAAAACCTAAGACTCCCTCTTACATGGACAACTTTCAGAGACATGCAGATAGAGGGAGACATAAAAGCCCTTGAATATGACAAAAGCCCCACTACCAGTGAAAGGGATAAAGAAGAAACAGAGAAGGATGAAGAAGAAACATAGAGGGATGAAGAGGAAACCGAGGAGGAAGAAGAGGAAGAAAAGGAGGAGGAAGGTGACGACGAGATATAAGAAGATACAAAGGAAGAAACTGATGAACAGGGTGAGAAACTGGAGGGAGAAAAAGAAGAGAAAGACAAGGATGAGAAGGAAAATGGAAAAGAGGAAACAAATGATAAGGAAGAATAGAGGTTGGAAGGCAAAGAAGAGGAGGAATCACCAAGGGTATCTCCATAACCCACTAAGAAAGAGCTAGCAATTGCCCTCACTACCCTAAGTACCCCTATCAAGAAAAAAGGGAAGAGACAGAGAAAAACTCCATTGTACTTTAGGACAAGAAAAAATACAAGGATCAAGCAAGGAAAACCTCAAACACCCACCAAAGTTCCTATTGTCATTGAACACTCCCCAAAGCAACAGGAAAAAGTAGCTCCTCTTGTGAAAAATTAAGGAGGAGAATTATCACAAAAAGCCTCTCCCAAATCTCTCATCACTTATGTTAGGAGGCCTGTTACTGAGTCTGCCTCTTCCAAAGGAAAAGGTCCCCTACATGAGACACCAAAGGACCTACAGGAAGCAGAGGCCATGTTATAGGAAACTATGCTAAACCTACATGAAACTCAGAAAATGGACCAAGAAGGGATCATGAAACAAGAAACAAAGGAGGATCCAAAACTGAGGGAACCGACCCCTCAACCTAACCTTGACTGTTACTATAGGTTCATTGAAGGGGGTAGGGTCATTCCACAGAAATTTTCCATCCCCTTATTCTTTGATCTAGAGAAGGAAAGGTCAAGAACACATAGGTGGATGCAAATTTCCAAATCTAAAGGAGTGGAGGATATACGCCAAATGGAAGATAAAGTAAAGGAGATGGGAAGAGAACTGAGCAGCCTAAGGGATAGAGAGGCAATGATGAAAGCTTAGTTGGAAGCAGATAATGCATGGTTAAGGGGACAACTACAAGAAAGAGAAAGTCAATTGGAATCCATGGCTAGCCTATCCTTAGAGGCAATCCAGTGTAGGATGCCAACAAAGTCCTATGCATTGTATCTTAAGGAACAGTGGCTACAGTTCCAAATCAAAACTTTAGCAAATAGAGGCACTATGCCCTTCCAATATTATAGACAATTCATTGATCTCTGTGATAGAGCTAAAATGTATGATTTTTACCTACATAACTTGGCCTTGATAGATCTGAATGTGTGGGACCCTAATTCAAACTAAGGGAATTGCAATTGACAACCTTGGAATCATGGATGAATCATGAGGAGGCAAGAGCTGCAGAGATGAAGAAAGTAATGGCAAGAGAGGAGACAGAACCCCTCATGATAAGAGCTGAGCAGTCAAATCCAATGGTTGTCATCAACACCCACAACTTGATTGCAAATGACCCTAAAATTGCACCTATGTACCTTGCTGCCCAAGAGCAAGCAATCACACACTTTGAGGACATGTTCAGGTTGTTATAAGATGATAGAATACAAGCTTGCCAAAGGAGATGGAACACTTTTCCCTACAGCTTGAAAATCAGAGAGTACCATTCTCCTCAGAGAATGAGAGAAGCACTACACTGAACACACATGTACAAGCAAGCTCTCCAAAGACTCAAAGTCAATTGGATTGGCTTGAGAGGCATGATTCTATGCACAAGAAGTGGAAACTACAGCAGAAGCATGGGATGTCAGGGATGCCACTAGAGCAATGAAACACATGGATATAGATTGAGTTGCTTAGAGGATGAGCAACACTTTCAGTAGGGGGTGATGATGAGCCTCATTTTTGGGTAACTATATGGAACTTAATAAACCTCGTAGCTTATTTAAATCAACTCTTCTCATAATTTCTTACATATTTTGACAATATTTTGCTTAATGAGGTGAGTAAAAGTGAGATATTATTCTTAGTGGACTAATGTGCATTGATTGCAAGTTTTTGAGAGAAAATCGAGGAAATTTTCGCTAATTAAGGGTAGAAATTCAAATGATACAAGGAGGAGAGATTGTAGGAGATAGATCCTCCTCACTTACTCCTCACTCATTCAAATATTCCTCCATCAAATCACACTAGCTCAGAGTTAAAAGCAACGAACTCAGGAAGATCAAAGGCAGCTGAGCCAGTGACAGTTAAAGAGCCAGTTCATCTTGAGTTTGGGAGCCGAGCCTCCCTAGATTTAAGGAAGTTGTTGGAGACTTCAGTTGTATAAATAAGGAGGCCTAGAGCCTCATTAGGATTCGAATTTTTGATGTAAAAGCACTAAGCATTTTTCGAGTTCAAGACTTGTGGAAGACATTGTTATGTAATTTTCTAATTTGATAATGAGAATGAGCATTTCCTTGATCCAACACTGAGTTGACTTAGAGGGATGAAGCTCTTGGGTTAGGGCCCAACCCTAGCAGCAAAGGCTCCTCTTCTTGTATTTGTATGCTTAGTTGATTTCATAGATTAATGATTGAATTGTCTTTAGCATTATTTCATTGCAAGTAGTTGTGGATTTGATTAGTTTGCTTCCATTTGTGCATTGTTGTAGCAGTAGCTTAGGAAGGTAAAGGAATATCCAAAAGTTGTTAGTGGATGGATCTTGATATAGGTGGATATTGGTGGCCACCCACCAATTCCACTTCAACCCACACCATTTCTTCTTTCAGTTTTTTAGTTTCCTTAATTGTAGCATAGTTTACTATTTTTAGTAGTTTTTCGGGTCCTAAACTTCCAGAGCCGTTTTGAGACCCTAAATGATGTTTTTTTGGAAATCTACCATTAGCAATGTTTTGGCTAAAATTGTCTTTTTATTCATAGTCCTCGGAGAGATCTTTCCAACGAGCTATCATGCGCGTCAAATGGAGATAATGTGACCAAGTCACGACCTCAGGAAGTTTGCTGTCCAAGTCACCCCAATGGGGCCCATAAACTCTTGGTGTTACATCTCGTCGGGTTCGGGTTTTGGTTGTTTAGGGTTTGCTCTTAGTGTTCAATAATAAAAAGGCCCCTGAGCCTCATTGTAGTTCAGTTCAGAGGCATGTAGCCGCCACATCTCTTCTCAGAGATAAGCTACCATCGCCCTAGCTGGTTTATTTCCATTTCTGTTCATAAGCATATTTCAGTATTTTACATTAATGAAATGAAGTATTATTTCCACTACATCTCTGTGTTTATGGTTATCTCTATAATTTGTTGCATTCTTGTTTAAATCCAAATCAGTGGTATCTAAGCAGTATGCTTTTTTCTTTGTTTTTCTTTGCATGTCCCCAACGAGGTCGGGATATAAGGAGTTAGGGCTTGAATTGGTCGAACCTTTGCAAGACTAGCCTTGCAAATCCCAATGGCCTCCCATGGCGGATGAAAAGAAAGATGAGGGGGCAGGAGATCCTATCAAAATATTGCTCGAACAAGCCCTCGAGTGACAAAGGAACACGATGATGGAAAGATTTTCCCAGATCCTTCAGTGGCTACCCAGGGGTGATGCATCTGCTTCCAACAACTACTTTGGAAATGCCACACAATTTAAGGTACAAGTTAATTTTGAAATCCCCATATTCGAGGGTCAGATAGATGTAGATGCCATCGATAAATGGTTAAGTAGAGGGTTATTTTTTGTTCATGATTTTTCCAGTCAGGAAAAGATTATTTTCGCTCTTCTCAAAGCAGACCCCCACATCAAGCACTGGTGGGAAACCTACTGTGAGCAGAAGGATGAAAGTACAAGCTCACTATTTTCAATCGTACCCACTTGGAATTCATTCCGGGATGCCATCAAGGAGCAGTACTACCTTGTCGGAAGCTATGAGCATCAATACATAAAGTGGACCACACTACGGCAGGGAAGGGACCAAGACGTGCCAGAGTTTACCAATATTTTCCATACCCTTCACACAAAGTTGGGTATCGAGGATTCGAAGTAGCATTTGGTACTCAAATACTGCGGCTTCCTGCACAAGTACATCCAGGAAGAAATAGAATTCCTAAACATCTCCTCACTCAGCACGACATATCGATATGCCTTCAAGGTCGAGCAAAATTTTAAACAGAAGAAGTGAGACTTTGGATCTGTGAATCCGAAGCAAGGGAAAGGTGCCCCAAAACTCCAAAACAAAGGACAAAGCCAAGGTAGGGTGGCCCAAGACAACTTGCCAAAGCTGCAAGCAAAGAACAATGTCGCGAAGCCGAAAAAGAACACGGGAAAGTGGTGTGAGTTCCATAAGAGCTCCACTCACAACACAAGTGAGTGTCAGGCCAAGCAGTCACTAGTGGTCGAGCTAAAGGTTTCAGAATCAGATGCATGTTCTGAATCTGAGTCAGAACCCAACAAGGGGAATGACAAAGGGAAGAAAATTATCGATGCAGAGCCCAACGCCACCATTGCCACCATGAAGATCCAGAAGGAGGAACCCGAAGATCTAGAGGAGGAGGAGCGTCTCTTCCACTCCCAGATGTGGGTAAAGGAATCCCCACTATAGTTCATTGTCGACAGCGGGAGACAAAAGAACATCATTTCGGCAGAGGTCATGAAGTGGCTGGGCTTACCGACCACAACACATCCACAACCGTACACCATCGGGTCGCTTCACCAAGGACGAGATCTTCGCATGAGCCAACAGTGTCTCCTTCCATACAACATCAATCCCTTCATGGATGAGGTATTGTGTGACATTGCTCTCCTTAAGGTTTGTGATGTATTATGAGGACAACCATACTTGTGGAAGCGACATGCTGTGTATGAATCAAGGCCCCGCGTTGTTATTGTCACTTTGGGAAATAAGTTATACAGGATATCGGAGGTAGCATTGCCTACCGCCATCTCTTTGGTTACTGCAAAACAATGTAGTAAGCTTATTTCCAAAATCAGGAAATTTTTTTTCCTTATGATACGCCCTTAAGGAAAGAAGAAGACGATGGCCATGACCTCCAGAAAGGGCCCCTCTGCAGGACAACTACATATGCACGAGGTCGTGGAGGAGTATGGGGACATCTTCACCTCCCTCGCAGAGGTTCTTCTGCATTGTCAGGTCAAGCACTCCATCGATCTGACCCTAGGTGCACCGCTGCCCAATGGACCAATCTATCGGCGCTTTGTTCTAGAGAACGATGAAATTAAGAGGCAGATTCAGGAGCTGCTGCAGAAAGGTCACATCCATCCGAGTTCATCGCCCTGTGGGAGCCCGATAATGTTGGTACAGAAGAAGGATGGGACATGGAGACTCTATATTGACTATCGTGTGCTGAACAAGATCAATGTCCGTAATAGGTACCTAGTCCCATGGATTGATGACCTCCTGGACCAACTGAAGGGGGAAAAATATTTTAGCAAGATCGATTTGAAGTCAGGATATTGCCAGGTACCAATCAAACCCTCCGATGTGTGGAAGATTGCCTTCAAAGCCAAAGAGGGCCTTTTCGAATGGTTGGTTATGCCCTTCGGATTGGCAAATGCTCCTGCAACCTTCATGAGGCTAATGGATGACATCTTGCGGCCATTCACCAACTATTTTGTAGTGGTATACTTCGATGACGTCTTGTTCTTCAGCCAGAGTTGGGAAGAGCACCTCCACCGCATCCGATAGGTTCTCCAAACACTGCGGCAACACAAGTTATGAGCCAATTTGGAGAAATGAACTTTTGGCATGACCCAGGTTCAGTATCTGGGATACATTATTGATGAACAGGGGGTGCATGTAGATCCAGCCAAGATCCAAGTCATTCGGGATTGGCCATCTGTTGGGCATGGAATCCCCCGCAACATGTTTTTGGGGCTCAAAGCCCAAGTTGTGGTCAATTTTATTGTAAGACTCTGTGAATTTCGGGCACGAAGAACGAAGTCTAGGATGAGTCATAGGGTTGTCCGCCCTAAAATATTGTAATTTAATGTAAAGTTGTGTCGGTCTACCCATGGTCCGTAGACCATGGGATTGTATAAATAGAGCAAGGCTCTAAGTGTAAAGGTAGCTAAGGAAGAAGAGATAGAATAAAGAAGGCATGGTTGAAGGTTAGAGTGGAATCTGAAGTGTACTGGGTCATAGTAGTAGGAAGAGGCTCTGCAGCTAAGTGTGTAGAGGCCTAGTAGAGTCCGCAGCTGAGTGTGCAGACCCCTGCAGCTAAGTGCATAGGGTGGAGTTGGGTCTGTAATTTGGATTGACAGTTAATAAAGAGAAGTTTACTCTGTGCATCTGTTCTTGAATCTGTATCTTGATGTTATGCATTACTTTTACTCTGTTTATTTACTACGCACAATTGATAATTATTTGTATGGATGCTTATATATGAAAGTAATCTAAGTAATCAGCTAATAGAGCCTAATTAAGGAAGACTTGGGTAAATAACACAGGTCACGCTGCATCTAGAACTGCGCGAAGACAGTATTGCAGGGTGGCGGGGGCCCGCTGGTGCGTGTAGTGCAGCAAGAGAGAAGGTTGGGCCACATACAAATCACCTCATATCATACATCCCCAGGGTGCGAAAGCCTGGTTCTAGCACCCTCCCATACTACTTTGGGTGAGACCTCAGTCTGCACTCCACGGACTGTCACTGAAAGGGACAGTAGTACTGGGATTTGCTTGGCTAAATCACTTCTAAACCTGGGTCAGGCCCCAATAAGCCAACAAATGGTTCTGTTGCCGAGACTGGGATCTACATAAGGGATGTCTAATGTCATGCCATTGGAACCCAACAAAGAAGAAAATTGAAGAGTGGTTGGACAAAAAGATTCATGAGTTCATGACACAGGAAAACAGAACTCCACAAGTATCTGAGGAAAAGTGGTTGGAGTGCTATGTGTATACGGAAATCCACAAGATTTTCTTTGCATCCTTTCCTTCTGAGAAGTATGAGTGGATCGTGAGGTTAGCCGACAACCAGGGAAGGTGTAGGCTTGACCAACTGATAGTGTGGATTCCAGAATTAGTGCGTAGACTAGAAGCATCATAAGATAAGATTGCACGATTTGTGGACCATTGGCTTGACCGAATAATAGGGGCATTTATCAGTGAGTTTGCGGTAGACACGACCGTGAGCTACAACAAGGCAGAGAGATGCTCTCTCAAAGGACCGCGAGGTAAGTATATGAAATCTTTGAATACTTGGATTAAGATGCTATTGTGTGAAAAAAGGGCTAAGAAAATACATTAATGTTCGGGACTACGCGGAGCAGAAAGATCTACAAAAGTATCGAAGAATTATAAAATAGTCCCTTAATTTTACCCTCGCGAGAGAGCAAGGAAGAGTTCACTAAGGTTTCTCCGAGAAGTGTGGTCAGTTTGATAATGCAACGCATTCCACGGTTACCACCTCCACCCACACCACCACCTGCTTCACCTCCCTCACCTCCATCTCCACCCACTCCACCTCCACCACCTCCACAGTTCAGTATAGCAAGTGAAATCAAACTACCAGTATTCAGAGGAGTAGGGAATAAAGATTCGAACCAATTCTGGTTCGTGGTAAGAGCAGTATGGGAATCACAAGGTGTCATGAATGACAATATTAAGAAGGCTACATTGGTGAGCGCGCTGCAGGATCGCGAATTAACATGGTCTATCAAGCACTCTAATGACCACCTAAATGCCGGGATAGCAGAGTTCCAGAATGCACTGAACAAGGAATTTAGCAAGCCAAAGTCAGAAACACAATAAATCATCGGGTTTAAAGAAATCCCGATGCTCCTGGGTGAGACTCCCTGGGATATGGATCAACTGCTGAAGAGTATGATCCACGAAGCCAATATGACGTTGACAGATGGATAACATCGCGCATGGTTTGTAGCATCTTTGAAATCACACTTGAGGATGGCGCTGTCATAGCAAAAACTTTCTATCCAGGCTGAAGCATTGGAAATGGTAATGAGATTACATGAGACCCCGATTCAAGACCCTAGGTTGGGAGTTCAACAAATCCATGCACAACTACAGAACCTGTGTTTGGAAATGTAGATTTTGAAGCAAGATAGGGCACCGCGGCCAGAAGCGTGCGAGGAAGTATGGTGTGTAAAATGCAAAGGCCAAGGCCATGACAAGGATCACTATCTAGTGTTTGTGAAATACTTGGTAGGAGGAGGGACAATGCCGTTGAGATCGAAGGCACAGGCAAGGCCGAGCGCGGCACCCACTTTATGGTGCGCGATCTGTCAAATAAGAGGGAAACACATGATGGATAATTTTCATTTGTTGTAGAAGTATACACAGACACTCGAACAACTGTTTTGTAATTTCTGTAGGTCAGTAGAGCACGATGAGCGCACTTGTCACAGTTACGAGCTAATGATGGATCAGACCCCTACCTATAGGATGCAGATCGAAACGCGAGCTCTCGACCTAGATGCGGGGATGGCGCACACTGGATTTCAGGGGCGAGGTGGAATGGGACAAGGAAGGGGCCGCAGACAATTAATTTGTTACAATTGTGGAGGACCAGGGCACTATGCCAATGATTGTACCAACTTGATGAGGATATTATTGAGCCTCAAAACTACTCTTTCCCTAGCAACTCTTCCCATCCCTTTTCTTTGTTTTTCCATGAAGAAAATGCATTCTTATCATCAATGACCAATATATATTTCCTTAAGGATGAAATTTAGTGATTTACATGTTATGATTTTATGTTTTGTTGTTTGAATAAGTTTTTGTCTTTTAGCTACGGAATGCAGCCTATTTTGCAGCTAATCGGTTGTTCCGCAACTACTTCTATGCTTTAACAGGTTCCAGATGTCAGAAGGAGAAACTAACTACATGGGCAGCTTGGAAATCATCATGACATGGACCGTGTCCTAGTCACCTATCCCAGGTCGACAAGGAAGATAGTATAAGACTCCGGTCAAAGGAGAAGTCCCAAAGGCAACAGGACTCTGTCTCGTGGATTATCAACACGTTTCACAGTGGTGGGAAGTGTTATCCAAAACAACTTCCTGAACCCACGGACTTTAACAACAATCTGTGCAATCAAATCCAACAACCATCATCTTGGATTTATGTCTCTAGCAGCCGAGGAAGAAAATTCCGTGTTCCTGTCTTCTACGTGTTTTTGAATGTAGCTTATTTTTCTCCACAAACAGTTGCATAATTTTCTTATAAGGACCTGTGTAAATAACTTAGAAGGAGTTCAAATTTCCTCATGTAATTAAGCATAGACTTACCGCCTTATAATTTCGAGACTTATTTCCCTGTTTTTAATATGAGGACCGTGTGTTTTATGGATATCTGAAAGAGTTTCTTGGAGATTGATTGAGCACTCATAACCTGAGTAGTTGCAGAGGGCCCCTGCACTGATTGAGGTTTTATTTCATTTTGTTTTGTCTTTTCTAGCTAAACTGTAAATTCATCATTTCCTCTGTTCATAATCATTTTCATACTAACCTTGTTTATAATGCAATTTTTGTCATTTCCTCACTAATGCAGAATAGCTTCTTTTTGTGTAGAATAGCTTCTTTTTGTTTAATTTCTTTCTAGTTTTTATCAGTAGTTAGAGGTTGAAATTCAGTAGTGTAGTGTAGTTTGTTTCATTTACTATTTCACTAGTCTTTAAGTTTTCAATTAGACTGATCAGTGCCATTACTGTTCTTTCCATTTTATTACTAGTTTATCGACTCATGCTATTAATGAATGTTTTTGAAAAGCCCTTCTAGTTGATAACTCATCTTAAACTAAGTGGTTGAATACTTCATTCATGCAATGAGTCTTTTCTGCATTCCTGCATTTATTTTTCTCTTAGAATGATGAAGTACAGAATTCCTCAAAATGTCATCACAACAAGGTTTTTCTCCCAAAATTGAGAGGTAGAGTAACTAAGCACTTCATCTAGTTTTGTTTCCATAATAGATTAGACATTATTTGTAATTTCATTTTCAGTTTTTCATTTAGTTTTGTTTCCATAATAGATTAGACATTAGTTGTAATTTCATTTTCAGTTTTTCATTTAGTTTTGTTTCCATAACATATTAGACATTAGTTGTAATTTCATTTTCAGTTTTTCATTTAGTTTTGTTTCCATAATAGATTAGACATTAGTTTCAATTTCAATTTTAGTTTTAGTATTTCATTTAGTTTTTGTAATTGATTAGATAGTAGTTGCAATTTTACTTTTTACTTTTTAGTTCATGATTTGGAAATAATGATAAGAGCAGAAATAGAAACTCTATTTTCATTTCTTGATCAAACTTTGCTTCCAAACCTTACTTAAGCTCTTTTAATTCTCATTTCTTTATTTTCTTATCAGTCTTTACAGAAGTTAGATTTAAGATTTTTGTTAGTTATATTGTAAATCATTAGGGATTAAAAGACCAAAAACCCCCAAAACAACATAAAACACAAAAACAATGAAGTAAGAAGGGTCATCTAGCACAAACAGTGCACTACACTTTATCAGTTCATGATATCCATATTGATAATTTATGTAGAGCAGTTTAGGACACTAAATTGACCAAACATTTTGGCGCCATTGCTAGGGAAGTGTAACTAGGTAGCCTTATCTCTTACATTCACAAAAAAAAAACAATGACATGCATAGAGAAAGAGACTCTAGGGGTAGATTTATAGCTAGTGGCAGAAGTTCGATTCCTACAACACCACCTACTCCACCAAGAACAAGAAAAGACACACCTCTATCCCAAACTCATACTCCCATCCATAGGACTCCTGGAATTCCAAGGGCAAAAAGCCAATCAACAAAATCTCCTACCTTATCTACCAAGGTAGTCTTAGGAGAGGAAAATTTTGAATCTCCAATAGTAGGAAGAGCCTTTTTCACCTCCACAGGAGAGCACATTGTAATTGAAGAATTAGGATTACCTAGTGAGGAAGAAGAAGTAGAACCTTTCTCCCATAGTCCATTAATAGAAGAACCAGAGGAGGAGGAAGTAACCTTGCAAGTTGAACCCTATATTGACTCTGAAGAAACTATAATGGCAGAAGAAGAATAAGATGGAGAATTCTCACTATTTGGAGGAGGGGGTAGAGGAAGAGGTAGAGGTAATAATGGATGAGGCAGAGGAAATAGGGAAATAGATAATTCTTTTGGATTCCCTATAGTGGATGAGGAAACAAATGCCACAATGAAAAACATCTCACCTTCTATCCTCCATAACTTCCATGGGTTGAGAAGTGAGGATCTTGAAATATTTTTATTTGAGTTTGAAGTCTTATGCAGAACCTATGATTATCTAGAGGACTCTCAAAAACTCAAATTGTTTCCTTCAACACTAAAAGGAGTTGCTTTGAAATGGTTTATGGGGTTAGTTACTCAATCCATTAGAACTTGGAATGACATGAAAAAAACACTTTTGGATAGGTACTTGGATTATTGCATGCCTACCAATCACAAAGATGAGGTGTTCAAAATGATGCAAAGAGAGGATGAAAAATTAGAAGATTTGATTTAGAGGTTCAACTATAATTTGAAAAGAGCAAAAATGAATGATTTAGATGAATAAACCTTGAAAGCTCTTTTATTGAAGGCCATTAGAGATGAGTGGATAGATATCCTTGACATGATGGGGAAGGGAGATATTTTTCAATTCCCATTGAATGATATAGGAGAATTGTGTGTTCTTCTCTCAAGAGTGAAATATAAAATAGGGAAAGGGCCAAAAGATCCTTCTCTTGTTAGATTAAACAAATCTGCAACATGATTTGTAAGTAGGGTAGAAATTGGCAATATGCTTGATGAGTTTAAAAATGACATACTAGGGAGCCTTAGTGAGCAACTAGACACCCTTAAAATTCAAAACAAGCAGAAAACAGAGGCTGATGCTTTAGCCATTTTTTGTCCAAAATGCAGAAAAAGACATGCTCTAAGGGAATGCCCTTTAGATGCAAAAATTGTGGAAACTTGTATGATTTGTTCAGAAAATCATGAGACCAAAGGTTGTCCCTCAATCACAAGTCTTAAGGTTGTCTTTCAAGAAGAAACAATCCCAAATTCTGCAGAACCTTTGTTTTGTTGCTAGAAGACCTTGGCAGAGGCCACAAAATCAGGGATTTAACAATCAAATGTATCTTCAGCTCCCACCAAACTGGAATCCTTGGCAGCAACCTTGGCCTCAACCTCAATCTCAGTTTCAATCTCAACTGTGGGCACAAGGGGTAAAAAATCCTTATGGGAGATTTTCTCAATATTATCAATATCCTCCATCCTATCAGAATTTTCCTCCCCCACATAATCAACAACAAAATCAGCAACCTCAACTTCAAAATCAGAACCCTCAACTTTCATTACCATTTCCACAACAACCTCCACAACAAAGCCAAAATCCTCAACTCTTGCTGCCATTCCAGCAGAAACCAAATCAGCTACCTGCCCAACCATTACCAAACCCCAACAATAAAAACCCTCAAAATGCTTACATGGTAGAAGGACAATAATTTCTAGCCTACATGATTACTCCTCTAGATCTTAATGATGTTCAACTAAGATCTGGAAGGATATTAGAATAGGAAAAACCTTCTATAATTATTCAAGAAGAAGACACTTCTGACGAAGATTATCTAAAAGTCAATAAAATTTTTGAGGGAACATCTCTCCAAAACCAAAACATTGAAAAAGGAAAACAAAAAGAACCAGTGAATACAACTCCTACTATTGAGCAACTAGCATCTACTTTTACATCTCATTTTCCTAAAAGACTACAAATCGATAGAGGGATGGAAAACAGATATTGTTGCCCAACTATGATTTCCTAGATGAATTGAAGAATGTGTGTATCAAAATTCCTTTATTACAAGCCATTAGAGAAATTCCAATTCTAGCCAAGTCAATAAAGGAGTTAAGCATAAAAAGACCAGGAAGAAAAGCAAAAGAAACAAAAAGACTTCACCTGGTAGGAAAAATAGTAGACATAATGATGGGAAGAATTACCATATAGAAATATGTGGATCCAGGGAGTCCAATTGTAATTTCAAATACATTGATTGACTTAGGAGCAACAATAAACATTATGAGTAGACAAACTATGGAGCAGCTTGAACTTCTTAATCTTCTTTACACACCTACTTTACTGCAACTTGCAGATAGATCAGTAATCGAACCAGATGGTGTGCTAGAAGATATTTCAGTATCCTTAGATTCTTGGGAATATCCTGTTGATTTCATGATCTTAACTTCCAAGAATAATCTAGGAAGACCTTGGCTGGCCACAATAGATGCTTTTATTAGCTATAGATCTGGTGACATGTATATTTATGATGGTAATTCAACAAATAAATTTACTCTGTATCCTCCAGCAAAAGCAATCATAGAAATAGATGACAAGGAATGGATTGAGGATGAAGATGATATTCAACCTCTCTTTACTATTTCAGAAATTAGTGAAGATAGTCAAATTTTGAATACATTGGAAAATTTTGAAACATCTTCAGAATATGATCATTTACAATGTCAAGAAAAATATAATGTTGAATACTTGTCATCTAGGCAGATGTCTCTCTATTCTATGGAAGAGTTTGGTAGCTCTACAATTGAAATTTTTGCAGGTAAGACATTGAACATAAATAAAAACTTGGACAAACTACATCAAGAAGAGCTAACCAAAACATTACAAAAACATTCTGCTGCATTTGCATGGGAATACAGCGGCATGAAAGGCATTGATCCTAAGATTTGTATCCATCATATCTATATGGAGGAAAAAAATAGACCTATCAGACAACCTCAGGGAAGGATGAATCCAAATCTTAGGGAGATTGTAAAAGAAGAGCTCCAAAAATTGCTAAATGTAAACTTCATTTACCCAATTTCAGATAGTCAATGGGTTTCTCCTTTGGTAATTATGCCTAAAAAGAATGGTAAATGGAGGGTGTGCATTGATTATTGAGAATTAAACAAAGCAACCCTTAAAGATCATTTTCCTTTTCCCTTTATAGATCAAGTATTAGATACATTAGCAGGTAAGAAGTATTTCTCATTCTTGGATGGTTTTAGTGGTTATAATCAAATTCAGGTAGCGCCTGAGGATCAGGATAAAACCACATTTACTTGTCCATGGGGAACTTTTGCCTACCGAGTACTTCCTTTTGGATTATGTAATTCACTTGCAACATTCCAAAGAACAGTACTAGGAATTTTTTCTGATCTAATACATGATTGTGTAGAGGTATATATGGATGATTTTATAGTCTATGGAAACACATTTGAGGAAACTATGGAAAATTTGGAAAAAGTTCTTAAGAGATGTAAAGAAACAAACCTTTCACTAAGACATGAAAAATGTTTTATGATGTTTACAGAAGGTATTATTTTAGGACATCACATTTCAGAAGATGGGATTAAAGTTGACAAATCTAAAGTTGCAGCCATCTCTAAGTTATAAATTCCAAATTTCCAAAAAGATGTTAATAGTTTTCTAGGAATTACAGGATATTATAGAAGATTTATAGAAAAATTCACTAAAATAGCATCTCGACTCTTCAAATTTCTTACAAAAGATTGTGAATTTAGTTGGAATCCTAATTGCCAACTAGCATTTGAAACCTTGAAAGCAAAAATTTCTGAAGCACCTATTTTAAGAGGTCAGAATTGGAAACTCCCTTTCCATATTTCTACAGATGCTTTAGATACAATTCTGGGAGTTGTACTGGGACAAAAAGATTTGATTCCTTATGCCATTTACTATACAAGTAAGAATTGGAATCCTGTCAAGTTGAATTATACTATGACTTAAAAGGAATTTTTAGCTGTTGTTTATGCAATTAACAAGTTTAGACACTATATAACAGGCTATGAAACCTTTGTTCATACAGATCACTCTACAATTAGATATTTGATGAATAAACCTATTACTAATGGCAGATTTACAAGATGGCTTTTAATTTTGCAAGAATTCAACATTACTATGCTAGATAGACCTGGAAAACAAAACACAGTTTTTGATTTCTTGTCTAGGATTCAGAACATCAAAGAAGATTCTCCGGTTGAAGATAAGTTTCCTGATGAATATATTTTTGTAGTAACTACTCAAACTCCTTGGTTTGCAGATGTTGCTAACTACTTGGTCACAGGGAATTTACCTTCACATTCGTTTCCTAGAGAGAAAAGAAAAATTATTCAAGAAAGTGCAAGATATCCATGGATTACTAATGAATTGTATAAAGTAGGGCCAGATCTTATGATCAGAAGGTGTGTCAGGGAAGATGAAATGCCTGAGATTCTCAAAGCATGTCATGATGAGCCATATGGTGGGCACTTTACTAACAAGAGGACAACCTATAAAATCCTTTATTTAGGATATTATTAGCCATCCATCTTCAAAGATGCTAAAGAATATGTCAGGAGGTGTGACAGCTGCCAAAGGGTAGGGAAACCTGCTCCCTCAAATGAAATGCCATTACAAACTCAGGTACTTATCGAACCTTTTGAAAAGTGGGCTTTAGACTTTATTGGACCAAGTAATCCTCCATCTAAGCAGAAAAAGTATATATTGGGATGCACTAATTATGTCACTAAATGGGTAGAAGCCAAAGCATTACCTTTTGCTAATGAAAAATCTGTAGTTAATTTTCTTTTTGATGACATCTTCACTCGTTTTGGTATTCCAAGAGAAATTATGACAGATCAGGGATCTCAATTCACATCCAACATGGTGGAAATGCTTGTGGAGGAATACAAGCTCAAGCATAGGAAATCTACTCACCAAGACTATGCATCTACATAGAAGAGATTGGACAAAAAGGCTTCCTAAAGCCTTATGGGCCTATAGAACTACATGGAGGAACACAACGGGACATACACCCTATGAACTTGTTTATGGGAAATAAGTCCTATTCCCTATAGAGTTCCAAATCAGAACTTTCAAGATGGCAGTACAATTGGGGTTGGATTTATCAAAGGCTCAAAAGCATAGATCGGAGCAATTAAATGAACTTGATGAAATCAGACAAGAGGCAGTTCAAAGGACTGGTCTAGTCCAACAACAAAGGGCGAAATGGCATGAAAAATATATCAAGGACAAGAGGTTTGAAGAGGGAGATTGGGCGCTGTTATTTGATTCAAAATTTAAAGATTTGCAAGGAAAGTTTCAAACTCATTGGCTTGGGCCATATGAGATTGAAAAAGTCTTTAGTAATGGAGCAGTGAGGATCAAAACAATAGATGAAAGTCAAACTCCTCTTCTTGTGAATGGTCATAGATTAAAAATATATCAAAAACCAATTACAAAGGAGGAGTTCATTAAGATCTTCCAGAACAATTCTGAAATGAAGTTAGTGTAGAAGAATCCTTCTTCTCCACCAACTTAGTCTTTATTTTTCCTATTTGGATTAAAAAAAAATGGTGACAAAAAGCCACATTCACTCTGCATTCTGCAAAATTCTCTATTTCATCTCACTTCACTCTGTTTTTCTTTTACAGTTTCACTTCTTTCCATTGACATATTTCACCAGTAAATTTTCCCTTTCCCAGTATTTCTTTCATATCCATTCTTCATTTATCATCTTGTCTTATTTTCACTTACACAACCATTTCCATTTCATTCATTCATAAACCATATTTTACTCTCTGTTTCATGTTCTGGAGCTATTCTCATGTTCTGCAGCTGATTCCATTCCGCAAGTGATCATGTTCTGTAGCTAATATAATTCTGTAGCAACAATTTGTTTACCAATCCAAGCACAAGTGTCCAGTTCATAATAAAATCATGTATGTAGGTAATTCAAGAAGAAAAATCAATTTTGAAGACAAATCATGCCTAAAGTACCTGTGGAGCAAACATCAAAATATTAGCAAGTGGAAGGTAAAGGTTCCAAAGGTAAATGCAAAAATTTATTTCAAAGAGCAATTTGAAAACATAAGTTTGTATAAAATCTATGATCACATGTCTCCTGAATTAACCATCATGTGATTTGACTGCCACGATGTCTCCGCCATATCTTCTGCCTTCAATGACAAATGGTCTAATGATTCCTTCATAACTGATCTCTAATTTAAACTCCACAACTTGTACTTAACTAGTCCTCTACAGCTACACCTGTTAACGATTAGATTAATGACATGACCTATCTATCTACGGCTCTTCAAACCCTGACTATTTATTTATTACATGCCAACTATTAAGTTTTTATCTCATATTTACGCAACCATTTCATGTATATAGTCATTCTATTTCCATATTCACAGTCGTTCTGTTTTCATATACCCAGTCATCCTGTTTCCATATCCACAGTAGTTCTGTTTTCATATACACAGTCATCCTGTTTCCATATACATAATCATTCTATTTCCATATACCCAGTCACTCCATTTCGATATATGCAGTCATTCCATTTCTTAGACAGTGAGAGTAGTTTTGAAGGGTAACCGAGAACAGAGGATATGGGGATTATTGTTAGAACTAAGCCTGTAGGAGTAAAATACATGGAGGGGTTTCCGAAGCTCAAGGGTATGTTACAGAAGGCCAGATGGTTGTGTTTTAATGAAAATTTTGATGGCTACAACAAGGAAATCACTAAATCCTTTGCAAGATCCTTTGATGGCATGGAAATGGATATAGGGGATATCAAATTTGCAGTCACAAAATCCTTCATAGCAGAAGCAACATAACTCCCAAGACTAGGAGAAAGATGGTTTAAAAACAAAGAGTTTCATGATGAATATTGGAAGGTGATTCTTAAAAACCTAGGTATGGACATTAAATTCTTTAGAAAAGGGATTCCAATTTTAGCTCTCAAAAACAAATGGAGTAGCATGTTGTTAATACTGCAAAAATTCATTACATGTGAAGGAAGGTTTGGGTCTATGTATGTTTATCATATAAGATTGTTAATGAATTTTCTAGAGAATGGAACCCTCAATCTTCCCTTTTTCCTTCTGAATAGTCTGAGAAGAATGGAAACAAATGTGAAAAAGAAAGTTGAATCAGTAGAAACAACTTTATATCATCATGGATTAGTAAAGATTTTAGTTGAATTTCATTTGAGAAGTATAGGAGATACATGGGAAGACTTTTTGGTAAGGAATTTCTTCCAGGATGCTCTAGATGCATCTGAGGGAAGTCATGTTAAGAGAAGTAGAAAGAGAAAGACAGCATTCATATTCAAAGCTCCTCACAAAGAGATGATGCAGAAATAGCTCCTAAACCAGAGGTTAGGAAGTAGACTAAACAGAAGAGAAAAATGAAAGAGAGGGCTGAAGAAATCAATGAGGACGCTCTTGAACCCTCATCACCTCAAGAAGATGAACAACTACTTTCTGAAAGACTGACCAAAATCAAGGATCAAATCAAGAAAGATAAGGAGAAAGGAAAGAAGAAGAAGGACACAAAGGAATAAATCTTAAGCTTTCAAAACTTGAGGAGAAGTTCTAGACTCTGAGATAAGGTGAAGAGGGTGAAATCAAAAGAGGCCCAATTTATAAACTTAGAAGAAGAAACTCCAGTTCAGTCTCCTGACAGTATTCCATCTGAACATAGTCCACAAGACTCCCCTCAACCAAATTTTGATGGCAGCCTAAGTAGAGCTTCTCCTGGTATAGATCCAGTACAATAGCAAATATATGACTATATAGAGTCATTAGAGAAAAAGAATACCTCAATAAATCCAGGAACTTCAGCTAATCCAGCGCTGCCTATCAACCCACAAGAAAATTTAATTATCTCTCTCAAACAAGAAATTTTTGAGCTAGAAATTCTGAACAGGCACATCCAAAAAGAAAATGAAACCTTGAGGGAAAAAAATAAGCTGGATAGACCTATACATGACAACACACTGCTACACTTGGGATTATGGTATAAAAAGAACAGGAAGATGAAAAGTAAAAATAAGACGCTGAGCAGAACACTCATTAACCTTAAATACAGATTTCTTATGAGGAAGCCAAGGATGGCAGTGAGTACAAAGAAAAGCATGAAGAGGAAGTTGGATGTGTTGGCAGAAGTGTTAGAACAAATGTAGTAGGAGGGAGAAGTTCACAATTTTGATTGCATGGGGACATGCAACAATTTTGCAGTGGGGGTATGTTGAGCCTCAAAACTACTCTTTCCCTAGCAACTCTTCTCATCCCTTTTCTTTGTTTTTCCATGAAGAAAATGCATTCTTATCATCAATGACCAGTATATATTGCCTTAAGGATGAAATTTAGTGATTTACATGTTATGCTTTTATGTTTTCTTGTTTAAATAAGTTTTTGTCTTTTAGCTACGGAACGTAGCCTATTCTGCATCTAATCGACTGTTCCGCAGCTACTTCCATGCTTTAACAGGTTCCATGTGTCAGAAGGTGAAACTAACTACATGGGCAGCTTGGAAATCATCATGACATGAACCGTGTCCTATTCACCGACTCCGGTCAAAGGAGAAGTCAAACATAGAGACCGAAGGAAACATGACTCTGTTTCGTGGATAATCAACACGTTTCACAGTGATGGGAAGCATTATCTGAAACAACTTCCTGAACCCATGGACTTCAATAGCCATCTGTGCAACCGAATCCAGTAGCCATCATCTTGGATTTATGTCTCCAGCAGCCGAGGAAGAAAATTTTGTGTTCCTGTCTTCTATGTGTTTTTGGCTGTAGCTTATTTTTCTCCAGAAATACTTGCATAATTTTCTTATAAATACCTGTGTAAAGAACTCAGAAGGAGTTTAAAGTTCCTCATGTAATTAAGAACAGAGTTACCGCTTTGTAATTTTGATACTTATTTCCCTATTTTTAATATGAAGACCATGTGTTTTATGGATATCTGCAAGAGTTTCTTGGAGATTGATTGAGCACTCATAACCTAAGCAGTTATAGAGGGCCCCTGCGCTAACTGAGGTTTTATTTCATTTTGTTTTGTCTTTTCTAGCTAAACTATAAATTCATCATTTCCTTTGTTCATAATCATTTTCATACTAACCTTGTTTATAATGCAATTTTTGTCGTTTCCTCACTAATGTAGAATAGTTTCTTTTTGTTTAATTTCTTTCTAGTTTTTATTAGTAGTTAGAGGTTGAAATTCATTAGTGTAGTGTAGTTTTTTTTCATTTGCTATTTCACTAGTCTTTAAGTTTTCAATTATACTGATTAGTGCCATTACCATTCTTGCCATTTTATTACTAGTTTATCAACTCATGGTATTAATGAATGTTTCTAAAAATCATTTCTAGTTGATAACTCATCTTAAACTAAGTGGTTGAATACTTCATTCATGCAATGAGTCTTTTTTGCATTCCTGCATTTATTTTCTCTTAGAATGATGAAGTACATAATTCCTCAAAATGTCATCACAAGGAGGTTTTTATCCCAAAATTGAGAGGCAGAGTAACTAAGAACTTCATCTAGTTTTGTTTCCATAATAGATTAGACATTATTTGTAATTTCATTTTCAGTTTTTCATTTAGTTTTGTTTCCATAAAAGATTAGACATTAGTTGTAATTTCATTTTCAAATTTTCATTTAGTTTTGTTTCCATAATATATTTGACATTAGTTGTAATTTCATTTTCAGTTTTTCATTTAGTTTTGTTACCATAACAGATTAGACATTAATTGAAATTTCACTTTCAGTTTTAGTATTTCATTTAGTTTTTGTAATTGATTAGGCAGTAGTTGCAATTTTAATTTTTACTTTTTAGTTCATGATTTGGAAATAATGATAAGTGCAGAAATAGAAACTCAGTTTTCATTTCTTGATTAAACTTTGCTTCCAAACCTTACTTAAGCTCTTTTAATTCTCATTTCTTTAGGTTCTTAATAGTCTTTACAGAAGTTAGATTTAAGATTTTTGTTAGTTATATTGTAAATCATTAGGGATTAAAAGACCAAAAACCCCCAAAACAACATAAAACACAAAAACAATGAAGTAAGAAGGGTCATCTAGCACAAACAGTGCACTACACTTCATCAATTTATGATACCCGAATTGATAATTTATGTAGAGCAATTTAGGACACTAAATTGACCAAACAAATATCCTGTACGTATTGTGCTCAGTTGGATCATGAAACAATAGACTATGCTACGTTGATCATGAGGATGCGTGAAAAAGGTGTATTCTAGCCTCCCTCGACTCAGAATATACAAATGATGAGGTTTGAGCTGTGCGAAGAGGACCCGAATGTAAACATGATGCTCAGAAGTGGTACGGCCATGGGAGAGGATACGGGGAAGCAGCCAGAGGAAAGTACATGGGTTCGCAAGGCCCTTGCAAAGGAACCTGAGTTTGACTTAGAACGTGCAAATGAGACATTCATGGAAGCTAAGAAGAGCTTCACGGAGGCCTCCACTTCAGGTAGTAAGGATCAACCAGAGCTAGGAATGGATCCTTCAATGCTCACTACCTTTCTGGAGACGAGAATGAAACTGTCGTGCGAAAAAAAGGTAGTTAAAGGACTACAGGAACTGATCACCATGTGTGTGGGGTGAGGAGAACCTGTTGTGGTAAAAACACAACCCCCCCATTTTTGACTTGCTCAACTCAAATAATGGGGACCCTTTCTATAAAATTTTTGGCTAAACACCTTTTTTGGATTTTTATTTAGTTGATTGCCCTACGCTTTTGTTAATTTTACATTTTCTTTGGATTCTTTTTTTGATTGCTTTGTTAGAATCGATTTTTTACAAGCTTCCCATTGACGCTTGTTTCGCCTCATTTGGTCAACTGGTTTGAAAATGGCACTCCTTTGAAGTCTCATCATTTATCTAGCTTGGGTTAAAAATGCATAAATGTAGAATATTGCAGTTTGTAAATAAATTAGCTCAATAATGCATTTATTTTAAATATTAACCCCTAGTTACTTCTTACTAACATTTTTCCATTTTTAGTTATGCAGCCAAATCATTAATTATCGGGATTTTAAGAAATTCACTCTAATTTCTTAATCAAATCCTAATCTTGAAAACCCAAACGTAAGAGTGGTTGTAGTTTTATTAGAGTGGCTGTAGTTTATATTTTTAGTTTTATTAGAGCGGCTGTAGTTTATATTTTTACTTTTATTAAGAGTGGCTGTAATTTAGAAACTTAAATTCATAGAAATAAAACCAAAATAAAATTTATGTTTAAAATTAAATTTTAAATTAATTAAATTAATTAATATATTAAATATAATTAATTTAATTAAATTAAAATTTAAAACAAAAAAAAAACATATAATAAAATTGTTTTGATCGCGTCGGGACTTTTTATCGCATCGGAAGTTTTATGTGAAATATTTTAAAAACCCCGATAACCATGATTCCCCCGATGCGATATCGCATCGGGGAATTTGACTTGACATGTTTTAAAAACCCCCATAAGCTACCCCGATGCGATGTGCCGATAAGGTATGCGCCGATAGCGAAAAGGAATAAAAACAAAGTTTTATATGGTTGGTTCAAACGACTTGTTCCTTTAAACTCTTACGTATGGTGATAATGGTTAGTTTTAAATATTTTTATATATTAGATATGGTGACAATGGTTAGTATATATTTTTAATATTAGTTTGTATATTAATATGTAATATGTAATATATTATATTATTTAAATTAATATGTAATATTTAATTAGTTTAATTAAAATTTAAACATCATTTAGATTAATATTAATTAGTTTTTTTAATTAGATTAAATTCGTTTATAAATAGTTAATTAAATATTAGTTAGTTAAATTAATAAATATAATTAGTTTAGTCTATAATTAGTAATTAAATTATAGACTAATTTAGGATTAGTTTTCAATTACACTTTTTTTAGCCCAGCAACAAAATTTCCAGATTCATGCCAGATTTGACTCATCAACTTTGGAAGCTCATAGAATGAGTTTTACTTGGCCAAATGAGGCCCAGGATGGCTCATTGGAAAGAGAAAATCAAGGAGAATATTTCAGAGGAGATTTCATTGACAAATTTGGTCATTTATTGGGTCAAAAATCAGGCAGAAGATCAAGCTCCGAATTTTGAAAACAAAATCATTTTTCTGAGTTTTATTTTCATTGGTCCAGGCCTCTTCTAATTGCAGATTCACTCGTCAATGATATTCTTGGCCAATTAAATCATCCCAGGAATCAATAGAGAATTTATATTTTATAGAATTTGATTGGATTTGATTAAAATGCCAGCAATGCCATGTTGATTTTATTGTTGCATTTTAATTTATTTTGATTTCTTTTTGCAGGAAAACAGTGGAAAAAATATGGAGAAAAGAATCTCAATCAATGAGAATGCTCTAGCAATTGGATTTGGCAGATTTCTCTTCACCAAACTTTCCTCTCAAGAATTCCTTCACAGATAGTATAAGTAATAGATTGCAGAATGTAAAAGGGGTTGCTCTCCTCTGCAATTTCAGACTTCTGAAAGCACTACTGTAATAGGAATTCAGAGTTGTAGGAGAGAGGAGAGAAAATCTCAGATCTGGGGATTATTGAGGATTTTCCCTTTGTATTTTGAATTATACATGAAGGGCAAAGTTTGCACTATTGTGGCTTTAGCTTTGAAAGTGGAAGTTCAAGCAATGTAAAGGGCTGTTGGAGACCAAGGACAGAGAAATGGATGCAATAAATTGGTATTTCTAATACTATTGTTTCAAATATCAATTTTATTTTTGTGGTAATATGAATGTGTCATTTTATTCATGTTTGTGCACTATTGTCAAAATGGGTAATTTGTCTCAATCTTGTTATCATGTATCTCTGTTTTTATGGATTAATTTCTCATTTTTGAGTAACTATTTACTCATAAATCTGTCTTATAAAACTGATTTATTGAATGATGTTGTGTTGTGAACTATTTTCACATATCATTATTCAATTATTGGATTTATTGATTTTATTATTAATATCATTTTTGTGAACTACTTCCTGAATGTTATTGATTTATTATTTCAGTTAAAAGGTCTCAATAAAATTTGTTTTTGATATCCATAATATCAGTTAATTGAATTACTTCATTAACATGATATTCATTATAAGCAAAGCATGTTTAAATCCCAATATTTTAATTATCTTGCTCTTAGTTGGGTTAGATCTATATCTACCTAATTAAGATAGGATTTAGATTAGTTTCTTTTGCTTGCATCATAGAATAAGCTTGCATTTAGAGTAAATTCTACATCCTTTTAAGTCCTCTCCTCAAAGAGGCAAAACTTTAGTTGTGGCTTGGTTGAACCCAAATCAGCTTAAGGGTAATTCTCTTGCTTGATCAGCAAGAAGAAGTGATCTGATATCCCTGTCTATTGGTATGAAAAGATACATCATAAACCAATAGCAATAGGGAAAAGGTAACTGGACCTAGTTGAACGAGTCGGAGCCACTACACCAAACGGAAAAGGAGCTGCTTTTAAGATCCAGACCGGGTGGTTATCCCCCAATGTTGTTGCAACGATTTTCGAGACATCAACATTTTTGGCGCTAGAAGGAGGGCCTGAGAAAATTTGTCTATTGGAGTCTTTTCAATTTTAATATTTTATTTATTGTGATGGCTCCTCTCAAACTTCCAATTTGGAGTTGTATCCATAGACATGCATCATCCAATACTCCACCCGAAGTGGTAAGACTCTTGTCTCAGGCAAAGTTTAATGGTAAGAGAAATTCTTCTGCTTTTAACCATGTCTTTCAATTTATTCAAAATGTTTCAAATTATGATTTTCAAGGAATTGATGAAGGCATCTTATGCATAATTTTTACTCTCACATTTGCGGCAAAAGCCAGAAACTGGTGCAAAAATCTTCCAGTTGCCTCAATCCATAGCTGGGATCAATTTGTTACAATTTTCATTTGTAAATTTGACGGCTACGATTATGAACAGGTATGTGAAGAAATTGAATATCTACGAAGGTTTAAAAATGAGCCTGTTAATGATTTCATATTCGATTTCACTTGAATTGTTTAAGATTTAAGGACAAAGATAAACCTACAGAAGAAGAATCATTAGGTTGGTTTGAATATATTTGTTCTCTTCCACCCATTCCCAATCCATATGAAATTAATTCAAGTTTTGTTTCATCCCCTTCTGATATAAATGAGAATCCCAATATGGATGTGCAAACAAATTGTGAGGAAGTGGTTTCACAAAGCTTGAAAAATATTTCTAACCAAATGCAAGAAGACAACAACAACAATTTTGGAGAAAAAGCCGCCTTGAAATCTGAAAGCTACTTTGAAGTAAATTCGGAAAATCAAATCGCAAATCAGCAAGTACAAGCAGCAATCAAAGTAAATAAAATGCAAACCGCTGTACAAATTTCTGAATTTCTCCATGATGAGCAAATGCCAAAATCAGAGCAGCAAAGCAGCCTTCTTCAAGAAAGCATGAGTATGCAAATGAATGATCTGCAATCTGAAATTTACAATGAGCATAATGCACAAGAGCTCTCAAACAAAGACAGTTTTAAATGCATTGTTTCAGGTTCACATTTTTCCCTTTATCCTGATATTTTTAATGATAGTAATTTTTCTCCTCTTAGTATCAATGATATTTCAGAAATTAAAGAGGATGATTTAAATAAATTACCATTAAGTTTTTATCAAGATAGAGAAGCAATTATTGATCATTCTTTTGCCACTAATGAACATGAGATTTTTGTTCCTCCTTGTTTTAGTATATTGGATGAAATCGAAGGGAATTCCAGACAATCTTGTGAGGTCATTTATGATGATTACTCTGAAATTGAGGATGTTGATTTCTATTATTCTCAAGAGAATTCTCATGATAAAATTCAAATAACATCTGAGGATGAGGAACGCTTCAATTTAGGAATTATCCCAATTAATCCTCATTTTAGAGCAGAAAATTATCTTCATGATTTCACCATTCAAGAAATCATTCCAATTTATGATTCATATGAGGATCAAACCCCCATTCCTATTCATAATCATAATTCATTTTCTATTTCACAAGTTGGAATTCGAAATTACCCAAATTCCATAATTCTGGCCAATCCTTGTGAAAATGAAATCATTTCAAATCAATCCCAATTGTGCTATATCATTAGTTGTACAAATAGTGATTTCATTTTAGTTTTTCTTTCACAGCTATTTTGTTTAAACTTAGATTTATTTTCTGATTTTATTTTGCAAAATTTTCACACTTTTCGCTGGCATATTAAACACCTTACTGTCAAATACTCAATTGATGAATTGCTTTATTGGGAAATTGAAGTTTCATATTATAACCATGAACATCAAGAGCTGTTAACACGTCAATATCAATTGATGTTCATTTCTTATCAAAAGCTTCTATTTCCTCAAAGACAATCTCAACTAGAGGATATATTTTTACAATCTGGCCAGCATTTTAATTCAATTAATAATTCTCACTTGTATTTAACAGATTTCCATTCATTTTTCATTAACTCATTTGAAAAATATTTGGAAATTTTTCTCTCAAAGGAAATTGTTAATAGCTTAACATTTGTACATAACACTAACAATTTTTTCCAGGCCTTTGAATTTAAAAACTCATATCCACAATTCGGCCTGTCATCTCCTCTTTTGAACATTTCTCAATCATTAATGGAAATCCATCCAGATTTTTGTGATCCAATTGGTATTGAATTGGAAAGCAAATTTCAAGAGAAGGAGATTTTAATTAAGTTCCTAACAATAACTGTACATTCTGATTTCATATTTATTTTCCTTAGTTTAGTCAAATCTATATTTTTATTACTAACATTTGAACTGTACACAAACGCGGGAATAAAAATGAGAAAATGGCTACACTGGAAATATGACTATACCTAGTCATTTCCATGTATATGGTTAGAATAGGAGTAGAATTAATTTAGTTTGTTTGTTTTGTTTAGATAATTTATTTTTAACAGTTCTGTAGATTAAAAATAAAACAAACCAATCAGCCATTCTCATACATGTTCAGTGAAAATATGTTTCCCTATCAGAAAATTTTAATTCTTGCTTTCTCTTAAATTTCTTACAGCAATACCTCTACTCTGCCTATTTCGAATAATGTCTTGATTAAATTCAATTAAAGTTGCACTTAGTATCGATTGCCTCAAAGTCACTTTTCTTCATTTCGGGATTTCCTTCTAAGATTTTCTTTTGAAATTTATATGGTAAGGATTTGAGGATTAAAGAGCTTCATGACCCCATTATCCCATGAAATGTATGACTGTCTATGATAAGCTTAATTTTAAATTCCATCATTATTAGTCAGTCTAACCTTTCACGATAATCATATGAAGTTCATATTATCTTCCTCGGAGTTTGCTAAAAGCTGATTTTAAGGATGTCCATTTTGCCAAGTGCACACATTCAAATCTGTTTTGATATTTTTCTACAATTAGTGGCTTAATCTCATTCTAATCTTTAGTTTATTATCTGATGTTGTAAAATGCATCATCTTTATTTACTAAAGGTATTATTGAACAGTCACTATAACGATACAGAGTTTTCTCAAGATTAATTTGGAATGAGCAAAGGTAATAAATTGTTGTTTCACTTCGAAATTGAAGCATAGCTTAATATTTATTTCTGATAAATTTTATATTCCCTGGACATGAATAAACAGATTTTATTTAGGCTGATTGCACACTTAGATTTAGAATAAATGATGAGATGATTTTGAACAAAGTCAAAATTTTGATAAATCAAAGGAAGAATTTGAAGATTCGTAAGGTAAAATTTGCAAACAATTTCCTTCCAGGTACGCATTTGCAAGTTCGTTCTCATCTCTTATTAGTTTCTCTTTTCCTTAGTTTATTTTTGATTCGTGTTCTATTTTATTTACAGGTTTTCATTTGTTTTCAAAAACTTGAAGTAAGCAGTAAACCCATTTCAAATTTGCAATAGGCTCAGGGAAATTTTATTTGTGATGCATTAGAATTTAAGCATTTTTTAATTTTGCTTTTATTCACTTAGAAAACCCAATTGAAATTCCAAGGAATATCATAAGACCATTCGCATCATAAGATTTCATCGGAAGTAATTCTTAGCATTTCTTTGCTCATCAAATACCTCCGATGTATTATCTTACTCATATGCCATATCGCATTTCGCATATCGGAGGTTTGCAAGTGAAGTATACTTCCATGATCAATGAATCGCTGATCTCCGATAAATGACCTTACCGATATTGCGATGACCACATAATTATGGACCCGATATGAAATTCGAATCAAGTTTATAAAAACTATCGCATCCACTCAATCGCAATAATGGTAGGAGCATAGCTCTAAAGCGGTCGATGTCTCGGATCCGATATGTTATCAAATTTTCATCATAAAATTATCGGGTCCACTCTTCATCGCATATCGGCGTATCGAGAATGGTGACATCGGGTGCTTAAGATTGCCGATCGCCGATTAGTTATGTCATCCATCGCATCGCCGATATCGCAATCGCTTCCTTGCATTTTTATTTATGGCCATATCATTATTCTGAATCTGCGATGCGCGATGTCCAAAGTACAAATCGCAAGATACGGTGTGCGATGTGCAATTTGTGACATAACTGTCCCCGATCCCTGATTTAATATTTCTTTAATGATGCGATCGCTCTATCTCATAGTACAACTTCTCATCGCATATTTTCATATCGGCGATTCGCCATTGCAACCTTTGATGCAAGAACTTCCAATGCATGCCTCTAAGTCGTTAACATTTAATCAATATATGGCATAGCAATAAAATTGAAGTCTTGCAAATTAAACTTAAAGCATGATGAAGAAACATGTTGTGTGGATCATCCGATGAGGCGATGTGTTAAAACGAGCTTGGGTAACCACTATGGTAAAAAGGCAATTGATGACAAATTTGCAGCATACAAAAAATCATTTCAATTTCTCACACATTTTAGTTTTAAATATATAATTCCATAATTAAAAATAGAATTCAAGACCTCTATCTTTATATTTAAATTTTATTATCTTGGATTTGGTCTTGATTCTGGACAATTTATCAAATCATGGAGTTTATATTAAACGTATAATATTATGAGGAATAGTCATTACTGCAAATTCTCATTCTCATTTCTGATGCATTTGTTTTAATTTCAATTCCCCTGAACACTAAGCATTCTATTTTTATATTACTGTTTGCTTTATTTTAAGTAAAATAAATAATGATTTTGGGTTATAGGATTTTGGTTAGTGTGACTTCTTCATGTTTTTAATGTTAATTAAAATAAGAAGTCAGCTAGTTTGGAGAAACCGATACCTTTCAGGTAAGATCAAAAGCAATTATCCAATGGTAAGATTCATGTACCCACTTTCATTAATTTCCATTTTATCACTCTAGTTTCATTTGTGTTTTTAAATTATGCTGATATAAAACTCTGTTTTGCAGCTCTTCATAAAATCTTTCAATCTTCTGCCGAATCAGATTTTCAAGATCTTATACTCTTCTCCTGGCTTTATTTCAAGAAGCAACGATAATCTTCGTCAAAACAGCTACACCAGGGAATTTCTGAACCTTTAGTTTGTTTCTTTAAGCATTCCTTTTTAGAAAATGATCAAGATGATGCTTTGAAACAAGAAGATTAATATCATACAGAAAGTTTTCATTGTGGCTGAATTTTATCGTCACTGATATCCAAAAGGCCTAAAACACTTACAATCCTACAAGATATGATTTTTCTAAATCTCAACATAAGAAGGAATGATTACACGATTATTTTATTTTCTTCATATTGTTAAGACATTGGTATAAACATTCTTGTTTGAGTTTATCTTGCGAAACTTGGATTTTCCTTCCCATTTTAAGAGATTTCTTTGTTTTTATTTTTGTTCGCTGATTTCTTTTTTCATTTTAGCATAAGAATTCTTTTCCTTTGGATTTCAATTTTGATTTTGGTGAATGTCATTATTTATATGGAAGGCCTATTTGTAACCTAACAATGGTCAGGATACGTGGAGAAAAATTGTTAATAGTCACCTATTAGCTTTTTCTTAAATCTCTTAATGAAGTTTGATTTTCTTATTATAGAGGTAGACATACTTAAGGAAGAGATTACCAATCAAAAGAAGTTGGCAAAGTATCATAAAATCTGAAAAATTTCTTTTTCATCAAATTGTAATTATTTGGAGATTTCAAAATTTCATTAGGATCTTTCAAAGTTCTATTATCAGTCAAGAAAAGTTATTTTTAACCAAGTAAAGACACTTTACAGCAAAGCACCGTTAACTCTGAAATTGTCATTCGTAACTCTTAAGGAGTCAATGATTCTCCCTGTCCCAAAGAGTCTTATTTTCTACAGTATAATCCAGAAATATATTTAAACTTAAAAGATAAGAGGTCTCATCATGAACCTGCTTACCATGATCATAGGGGAAAAATAGGCTGACATTACCAACACTGCTAAACAAACCAGGGTAATGGCTTATGATTGCAAACAATTATAAGACAAGGGGTCTCATCACGAGCCAACTTGTTCAATCCAATTTTAACCAGTGAATGGAATTGTCAACTATCTGGCTCCCATACTAGGACAATGGCTTTTAAGATTTATCTAAAAAATAAAAAAAATAAAAATAATACATAAATGGATTTATCTCTAGATCAATAATTCTTAAAAAATGGGATTCTGAATCATTTATGATTAAAAGGTAACCCTGTCGAAACTATAGATGTTTGCTGGCAGCAGTGGCTCTACCTATGACAAAGGAGTATATTTTAAAAGCTAAGCTGTAAAGTGACCCCTGCTTTATTTCTACAACTAATTAAGGACTGATGAAGAGTTTTGAAATATTTTAATGTATGAGGAATTTTAAGAAAAATTACAATCAGATGATTCTTGTTTTTATTAAGATTAATAAACCTAGCCAAGCATTCCAAAAAATAATTCTCTCTTCTTTAATTATTTTTACTTTAATCTCATTAAATAGAGATAACTGGTTCTTCTTCTGCGTGTCGCCATTGTTGTGGTAAAAACACAACCCCCCCATTTTTGACTTGCTCAACTCAAATAATGGGGACCCTTTCTATAAAAATTTTGGCTAAACACCTTTTTTGGATTTTTATTTAGTTGATTTCTCTACGCTTTTGTTAATTTTACATTTTATTTGGATTCTTGTTTTGATTGCTTTGTTAGAATCGATTTTTTACAAGCTTCCCATTGACGCTTGTTTCGTCTCATTTGGTCAACTGGTTTGAAAATGGCACTCCTTTGAAGTCTCATTATTTATCTAGCCTGGGTTAAAAATGCATAAATGTAGAATATTGCAGTTTGTAAATAAATTAGCTCAATAATGCATTTATTTTAAATATTAACCCCTAGTTACTTCTTACTAACATTTTTCCATTTTTAGTTATGCAGCCAAATCATTAATTATCGGGATTTTAAGAAATTCACTCTAATTTCTTAATCAAATCCTAATCTCGAAAACCCAAACGTAAGAGTGGTTGTAGTTTTATTAGAGTGGCTGTAGTTTATATTTTTAGTTTTATTAGAGCAGTTGTAGTTTATATTTTTACTTTTATTAAGAGTGGCTGTAATTTAGAAACTTAAATTCATAGAAATAAAACCAAAATAAAATTTATGTTTAAAATTAAATTTTATAATTAAATTTAATTTTAAAACAAAAAAAAACATATAACAAAATTGTTTTGATCGCGTCGGGACTTTTTATCGCATCGGAAGTTTTATGTGAAATATTTTAAAAATCCCGATAACCATGATTCCCCCGATGCGATATCGCATCGGGGAATTTGACTTGACATGTTTTAAAAACCTCATAAGCTACCCGGATGCGATGTGCCGATAAGGTATGTGCCGATAGCAAAAATGAATAAAAACAAAGTTTTATATGATTTGTTCAAACGACTTGTTCCTTTAAACTCTTACGTATGGTGATAATGGTTAGTTTTAAATATTTTTATATATTAGATATGGTGACAATGGTTAGTATATATTTTTTATATTAGTTTGTATATTAATATGTTATATGTAATATATTATATTATTTAAATTAATATGTAATATTTAATTAATTTAATTAAAATTTAAACATCATTTAGATTAATATTAATTAGTTTTTTTAATTAGATTAAATCCGTTTATAAATAGTTTTTTTTTTTTTTTCTAAGTTAAGACTAATCTAAGTGCCCACGGGGGATTTGAATCGGTGACCTATCGCAAGGAGTGCCTTAACAAGGCACCCATTCACCATCAATCCAAAGCCCCGTGGGCTCCGTTTATAAATAGTTAATTAAATATTAGTTAGTTAAATTAATAAATATAATTAGTTTAATTTATAATTAGCAATTAAATTAGAGACTAATTTAGGATTAGTTTTTAATTACATTTTTTTTAGCCCAGCAACAGAATTTCCAGATTCATGCCAGATTTGACTCATCAACTTTGGAAGCTCATAGAATGAGTTTTACTTGGCCAAATGAGGCCCAGGACGGCTCATTGGAAAGAGAAAATCAAGGAGAATATTTATGAGGAGATTTCATTGACAGATTTGGTCATTTATTGGGTCAAAAATCAGGCAGAAGATCAAGCTCCGAATTTTGAAAACAAAATCATTTTTCTGAGTTTTATTTTCATTGGTCCAGGCCTCTTCTAATTGCAGATTCACTCGTCAATGATATTCTTGGCCAATTAAATCATCCCAGGCATCAATAGAGAATTTATATTTTATAGAATTTGATTGGATTTGATTAAAATGCCAGCAATACCATGTTGATTTTATTGTTGCATTTTAATTTATTTTGATTTCTTTTTGCAGGAAAACAGTGGAAGAAATATGGAAAAAAGAATCTCAATCAATGAGAATGCTCCAGCAATTGGATTTGGCAGATTTCTCTTCACCAAACTTTCCTCTCAAGAATTCCTTCACAGATAGTATAAGTAATAGATTGCAGAATGTAAAAGGGGCTGCTCTCCTCTGCAATTTCAGACTTCTGAAAGCACTACTGTAATAGGAATTCAGAGTTGTAGGAGAGAGGAGAGAAAATCTCAGATCTGGGGATTATTGAGGATTTTCCCTTTGTATTTTGAATTATACATGAAGGGCAAAGTTTGCACTATTGTGGCTTTAGCTTTGAAAGTGGAAGTTCAAGCAATGTAAAGGGCCGTTGGAGACCAATGACAGATAAATGGATGCAATAAATTGGTATTTCTAATACTATTGTTTCAAATATCAATTTTATTTTTGTGGTAATATGAATGTGTCATTTTATTCATGTTTGTGCACTATTGTCAAAATGGGTAATTTGTCTCAATCTTGTTATCATGTATCTCTGTTTTTATGGATTAATTTCTCATTTTTGAGTAACTATTTACTCAGAAATCTGTCTTATAAAACTGATTTATTGAATGATGTTGTGTTGTGAACTATTTTCACATACCATTATTCAATTATTGGATTTATTGATTTAATAATTAATATCATTTTTGTGAACTACTTCCTGAATGTTACTGATTTATTATTTCAGTTAAAAGGTCTCAATAGAATTTGTTTTTGATATCCATAATATCAGTTAATTGAATTACTTCATTAACATGATATTCATTATAAGCAAAGCATGTTTAAATCACAATATTTTAATTATCTTGCTCATAGTTGGGTTAGATCTATATCTACCTAATTAAGATAGGATTTAGATTAGTTTCTTTTGCTTGCATCATAGAATAAGCTTGCATTTAGAGTAAATTATACATCCTTTTAAGTCCTCTCCTCAAAGAGGCAAAACTTTAGTTGTGGCTTGGCTGAACCCAAATCAGCTTAAGGGTCATTCTCTTGCCTGATCAGCAAGAAGAAGTGATCTGATATCCCTGTCTATTGGTATGAAAAGATACATCATAAACCAATAGCAATAGGGAAAAGGTAACTGGACCTAGTTGAACCAGTCGGAGCCACCACACCAAACGGAAAAGGAGCTGCTTTTAAGGTCCGGACCGGGTGGTTATCCCCCAATGTTGTTGCAGCGATTTTCGAGACATCAACAGAACCGCACATAGTCCATAAATTGGGGAAGCATGCATTACGCACTAGAAGGGAAATGAGGTTGATTGCATAGATTGGTGAGTGTGAAATGGATCAGGTAATCCTAGATCCGGGTTCAGATGTGAATGTATTACCGAAGCAAACATGGGAACGCATGGGTAGGCTCATGTTACAACGGTCCCCTATTCAATTATGAATGGCAAACCAACAGAAGATTTTGCCCATGGAAAGGTTGCAAGGGGTAACAGTTGATATTAAAGGCACGAGCGTGCAAGCAGATTTTGAAGTAATAGAGATTGTCGATGACAACAATCCCTATCTCGCGCTGTTAGGAATAGACTGGGCCACTGATATGAACGGAGTCATCAACCTGAAGAAGCACAAAATGATCTTCAAGAAAAAGTCACTATGCGTAGTAGTCCCACTGGACCTAGCTAAAGGAGTGCGCTACACTGAACTAGTGCATGAAAATGATAGCGACAATGATCTTGATTGTATTTACAAGATAACTACATGAGACCAGGATTGGGTGAATCCAACTGTAGATGGGAGGATCTTGTGGAAGCGCGAAAGATCCTGCACTTCAGATTCAGAAGAAGAAGCAGAGTGATGGCAAAATCAATTGCACGAAGTAACGACCCTGAATTGCAACATGATGGTTAGATCACTGCGTTGCGTGAAAATAGAGACCGTAAGAGAGTTGCCGACATATGATCAATTGACAGCAATGGTTGAATTCCTAAGAAAATTTAAAAGTGCAGTATCGGAACAACAACGGTTCTATGTGTTGAAATGGGCATTACGTGCAACACCTGCATGATGGTGGGGTACACATCAAGGAAATTTTTAGGACTAGCACGGATGTAGAAGGATGATGTGCCTATGGTTTGGAAGCCCCCAGCTTCAAACAAGAGTCGGCCAGCAAGGATGGAGCAACTTGTGCACTCACCTGTCTCGATGGGTACATACATGTGTTGTGCAACAAGCACACCCCAAACTCAGGATCAAAAAGCAAACCAAGAAACAGCAGCACAAAAGATGACGCGCACCACAATCATTCCACGTGGAAGCATTCAATAAAGTATATGGAGTCTTGAACAGGGTTCACCAGGTGAAACGAATTGATTAGGACTTGCACGTGCCAGCGGTTCGATGGGCCTATAGGGCCATGTGAAAAAACCCGAGCATAGAGATGATTCCGAAACTGAGGAATAGAGTTGAGACCAAAATTTTGGAGGAAAGGAATCCTCACACGATAGCTCCCATACTTGGGACAGTATGCGAGGACCAGGATAAAGGAATTATGCAGCTACGTGAGGGCGAACATATGCGGATTCAGGAAGCCATTTAGTGAGGGAACCTAAAGCTTTGCGAACTCGAAGAAGGTACATGTTAATAGACACAGAGATCAAAAAACTGGAAAATGAAATCGCACAAGCATGTCTCGTCGACAAACTAAGAATGAAAAGACAAGATATGGACAACCATTTTACTGCATTAGAATATTGTCGCCGAGAATTTGTGACTCTGCTACCATGGCTGCGACCGCACCTTACCAAACAAAGAAACCAGGGGAGCGCACTGGATAAGTAAGAATGTGCGGCATTGACTGCCCACCGACTAGGCTGGAAAGTGAATTGAAATCTCGCATAGGTGGTGCGACCACTTGACTAGCCGTAGGGAGCACAGTCTTAGTGCTCCAAGCAGTTGAAAAAGAGAGCGGGACTATAAAAGAGTCTGTGAGGGAGCTGCGTGATAAGGAGGTTGTGCGCAGGATCAGCATGTCACAAGGGTCATGCTCATGCAGAGGGGGCTGCGCTGCCGCGTGGGTAGGTTGGGAAGTGACTATTGGTGTCACTGTGCATGACAAGATACCCAATTTAGGACAAAGAGGAGCTGACGGCGGGCAATTAAGAGATGAATTAAGAGCTGGATTTGGGACGATCTGCCGCCATGAAGGCATTAATGACTCAGAAGTGGGGGGAATGGTCAAGCTCAAATTCAAAAGATGCTATAAAACCCCCAGGGCTAGCCACGAGACAATACTTGGTTGTTTGAGATTTGAGCAATTATAGAGCAGTGAGCGCCGAGCACTCTTACCACCTTTGAGTACGCGACAGAACATATCCCATGTAAACACGATGACTACTACTAGACCAGGAGTGCAATTCATCGAAGACATTGCTGGTGGGGCTGCGGAGCCCCATGTTATGCTCTTAACCTGCGAGAAGATACCAGAATACGAAATATGTGAAGAAATATACCCAAAACACATAACAATAAGAAATAACAACAATTATTTTATTATTCAGAAAGCAATGTTCACTTGCCTCTTCAAGGGGGAAACCTCTAATAGAGCTGGGCTCAATTACAGAATAAGACACGATGCTCCTCGAGGGGAATCTCTATCCTTTATATAGGATTCATACATGAAATACCATGGGTCAATACCATGGTTCTTATTAATACCATCTATCTAATACCATGGCCCATTTGCAACTAACTGTGGTCCCTTCTTTAAATGCGGGTCAACCACTTACAATTATTAATATGGGCTTTATTGACTCTTTACTTAACTACAACTATGACTTGATCCTATTACATAAATGAGGGGGTTATGGTTGGACCCTAACATGCCCTCCCCCATAAGAAGATCCTTGTCCTCAAGGTTGAAGCTGTAGAAACTGCTGAAGGATAGTGGTTGGTTCCCAAGTCGCATCTTCCGGAGAGGTGTCTTTCCACTTGATGAGGACTTCCTTGATCGTGCGGCCACGCAGGTGCCGTTCTCGTGTGTCAAGAACCTGTTCAGGTTGGAGCCAGATTGACCCTTCTTCATCCAATTCAGGTAGACTGGTTTGAATTTTGCGATGGTTCCCAATCACTTTCTTGAGGCATGAGACATGGAATAATGGATGGATTTTTGCAGTGGGTGGCAAAGCTAGCTTGTAGGCGACTTCTCCAATGCGTTGAAGTACTTGATACGGTCCGTAGAATTTTGGAGATAATTTCTAACAACCCTTATCTTTAAGTGATGTTTGATTATATGGTTGCAGCCTCAAAAATACCTGATCCCCTTCTTGAACTTGGCATTCTGAATGATGTTGATCTACCTATTGCTTCATGCGGTTTTGAGCTTGATGGAGATTCTCTCTGAGGTGGGCTAGCATGGTGGTGTGGTTTTGTAGGAGTTGATCTACTACCTGTACCTTTGAACATCCCTTGATATAAGAAGTAGGTGAAGGAGGGAGTTGACCATAAACTGCTTCATATGGAGTCATTTTGGTGGTGGCATGATAGTTGGTGTTATACCACCATTCGGCTAGAGGTAACCACTGTACCCATAGATGCTGCTTTTATGAAGTGAAACACCTAAGGTAGGTCTCCAGACATTTGGTGACTGCTTCAATTTGACCATAAGTTTGTGGATGATAGGAAGTACTAATTTGTAGTTCGATACCTTGTAGCCTAAATATTTCCTGCCAAAAGTTACTGGTGAAGATCAGGTCATGATTAGACACAATGGAAGTGGGCATGCCATGCAATTTAAAGATCTGGTCCATGAAATATTGAGCGACCAAAGCTAGTGTAAAAGGGTGGGGTAGGGCGAAAAAATGAGCATACTTATAAAGTCTGTCCACAACCACCATGATGACTGACATGTTTCCTTATTTCGAAAGACCCATAATGAAATCCATAGAAACCTCCGTCCAGATTGAGGCTGGGATGGGAAATGGTTGTAATGTGCCTGGGGATTTGACTATTTCTCCTTTGTGGCACTGACATACATTGCACTCAGTTACAAAAGTAAGAATGTCCTTTTTCATGCCTGTCCAAAAGAATGAACGTCGAGTGTGAGCATAAGTCTTCTGAAAGCCTGAATGGCCTGCAGTGGGAGATGAGTGCAACTCTGGCAAAATGCAGCTTTTGAGGGTGGATGTTGGTGATATATCATGACTCTGTCCTTGTAGCGAAGGATCTCATCCTACTAAGAGTAGCCCGGTGTGGAATTTGGATCTGCTCGCAATTGATTAATGAGTTGGGAGAGCCAGGGATGTGAAAGCCATTCCTTGCGATCCTCTTCAACCCATTCTGGAATGGGAAGGGAAATTGCGAGCAGGGTGCTTTCCTCCTCAAATTGGCATGATAATGCATCTGCTACGATATTTTCGCGCCCTTTCTTGTAAATTATCTCATAATCATATCTAAGCATTTTGGCGAGCCATTTATTTTGTTGTGGTGAGGATACGCGTTGCTCCAAAGAATATTTAAGGCTTTGATGGTCTGTGCGGATTTGGAAATGCCGCCCCAATAAGTATGGTCGCCAGGTAGCTACTGCATGTAAGATGGCCATCATCTCCTTCTCATAGGTAGATTGTCCCAGATTTGTCCCACTCAGTTGTTGGATAGTGAAGGCCAAGGGTCGACCTTCCTGCATTAAGACTGCCCCAATACCCATACCTAAACCATCACATTCAATCACAAAAGATTTGGTGAAATCGGGTAGTGCTAATATGGGGGTGGAACACATGGCATGTTTGAGAGCTATAAATGCCTGTTGTGCTTCGTCATTCTAGAGAAATGAATTTTTATTGAAGAGATGAGTGAGGGGTCTAGCAATGAGACCATAATTATGGAGAAATTTGCGATAGTAGCCCATGAGACCCAAAAATCCTCTCAAGCTCTTCAAGGTATTTGGTTGAGGCCAATCTTGCATTGCCTGGATCTTTTTGGGGTCCACCTTGATACCTTGATTCCCCATAATGTGGCCCAAATACTCAACTTATTCCATGCCAAAAGAGCACTTGGACATCTTGACAAATAATTTATGCTTACGGAGCAGTTGTAAGAGAAGATCTACATGTTGAAGATGTGTGGCCCAAGTGCGGTTGTAGATGAGGATGTCATCAAAGAAAACAAGGACAATTTTTTTGAGATATGGTTTGAACTGGTGGTTCATAAGGCTCTGAAAAGTGGATGGGGCATTACAAAGACCAAATGGCATGACTAGGAACTCATAATGGCCTTCATGAGTTCGGAAAGTAGTCATTGGAATGTCTACTTCTTTCATGCGAATTTGGTGATAGCTTGAGTGAAGGTCGAGCTTAGTAAAGAATTGAGCCCCATTTAGTTCATCCAACAAATCATCGACCACCAGGATGGGAAATTTATCTTTGACCATCAACTTGTTGAGGGCCTTGAATTCTAGACACATACGCCATTCCCCATCTTTCTTGAGCACCATGACCATCGGTGATAAATAAGGACTAAGGCTAGGACGAATGACGCCTACTTCCAAGAGTTCCTTGATGATTTTTTCAATTTCATTCTTTTGGATGAGCGGATATCTATATGGGTGCACATTTGGTGGTTGGGCCCCTGGGACCAAAGTAATGCGATGATCACGTTCCCCTCTCAAGGGTGGAAGCTCATGAGGCTTGTCAAAGACTGACAGATGGTTGTTTATGATCTGTTGCATCTCAAGATGAATGTGAAGAGAAGTGGGTTCGAAGGCCTGGATGGCATTAAATTGGGCTATAACTCCATGGTGGCCCTTTTTTAACAATTTTTCCATCCTGTGTGAACTAATGATAGAGGGATCACCCACCTGGAGTCCGCGGAGGGTATGTGTGTGGTTGTTCTGCTTAAAGCTCAGATATAACTCCTAGAAATCCATTGTGATTTGGCCAAGTGTGCGGAGCCATTCAGCACCCAGGACAATGTCACACCCTCCCATGTGTATAGCAAACATGTGGGTCTTTAACTGATAATTCCCCATTTGAAGTTTGACATTTTCACAACGACCTTCACATTTCATTGTCCCCCCATCAGCAATTTGGACCTGGAAGTTAGAGACTGTCCCGACAAAACAATGCACGGCTTCCGCGACCCTTTGATGGATAAAGTTATGTGTACTGCCATTGTCAATCAATACTACTACAAGGTGATGCTTAATAAAACCTCTGATTTTGAGAGTTTGGGGAGAAGAAATCCCTGCTAAGGCATGAAGTGAGATAACTGGTTCTTCGGGTACATTGTCTGGCTAGTTTTCCTCATCTTCCTCCTCTGGTTCCTCAAGTGGTGGGGCTTCCTCCGATGAACTGTGATCAGTGGCATCAATTTGAAAGATTTTGGGCTCCTTGCATTTATGCGCAGGGGAGTATTTCTCATCACAGTAGTAACAAAATCCTTGCTTTCTTCTTTTTTCCATTTCCACTAGTGACACCTTTTGAACCTTGAGTGTTTGGGTAGTGCTTTGAGCCTAGGTGGGGCGACCCTTGGCTATGAAATTTGGGCGATTGGACTGTGCGACTAATGCACGTTCTACTTCACGAGCTATCCTGCATGCATCCAACCATGAGGTAGGGTGTTGCAGTCGGATGTGGGCTTGTATGGCTTCTTTGTGACCATTGACAAAACATTCCAAGTAGAACTGATCATGTAGACCTCCTGTGCGGAAAGCTAAGGCTTCAAAGGCTGTAATATATTTGTCATTGTTCCTGTCTATCAGAGTTTAGTGAGACGACCCAAAAAGTTAGCTTCATGGTCAAAGCGATCCGTAAGAGCTTTTGCGAATGTCTGCCAAGTCACGGGCCTTCCATAGCAACGTTGATGCCACTGCCACCATTACCATATTTCTATTGAAAATAATACTGAGAGGGGGGGTGAATCAGTATTATCACATTAATAAAACTTTTTCATTTCCAAACTCTGATTCATATATGCTACTTCCACAACTTCTTATGATTAAGTTAATTGGTCTTCAATGAGTGCATTAGAACATTATCAATCATATTATCAGTTAACAGATGCAGTAACATAGAATATAACATCACACATAAGGCACACACATGAACACCATGATGTAAGGTGGAAACCCAATGCAGGAGAAAACCACCTGGTGCAAGTCATCTCAATCTTCTTCTTAATAAGAAAATCCTTTTACAATATTTGTACTGGTGCAGTCTTATACCAGTACGGGAGCTACAACCCCCTTTGCTCTTGTACTAGCCGATCCATTTACTAGTACGCAGGCTACTACCTGCTACAATGCTCCAAAGATTTCCTTTAGCTCTTGTACTAGCTTAGATACTAGTACGTAGGCGCCGGCCTACAATCTTCTCTCATCCAGGTACCACGTTTCATCAATTTTCAGACTGGATACACTGAAGCACAACACATAATCTGAAAGGCCACATTTCATCCAATTTTCATACTAGACCCAACAACAACATAAACAAGCTTCTGAATCACCCAAGCACTAGATCCATACATATACAAGTGAGTCATCAACCAGATCTAGTCCATCAGATCACATGAAGCTAAGTCATTATGAACCCGATCCATTCATCTATCAAAACTGAAACATACTCTATCACTTCTCAGAATACTGTCATAATATCAGAAACCAGACATCACTTCAAAACCCATAACACAGCAATGATAAACATGGACAGCTAAATATATTTCAAGAGAAGTACGCAGCTTCACCCTTGTAATGCCTTCGTACTGTACGCACTGTTCCCTACTGAGCACCTGCGTACCCACGCACTGTGCCTCAAAGACTTCCTGCATACCTGCGCTCTGTGTCCAATGAACTGCCTGCGCACCTCTGTAGCTGCAGCACTTCTGGTCCTGCGTATCTGCGCACCTGCAACGCTTATGTGCCGCGTATCTCCGCACTTTTCTTTCACTGTATCTGCGTGCCTTCGGGTATAGATAATTTCAAGACTTCAAGAATAACCCAGACAGTCAGATCTACAGATCTGATCATGCGCCGAAGAGATCTCAATCCATCAGTAGATTCGCCTTATTTAGATCTAGACATTACTCCCAAGAGATCATAATATTTCAGATCTAGCTCTCATAAGATGTTCAACCCCAAAAGCATGCTCAAGCCAAATGATCTCCTTTGCTTTATATAGGCAAGCTCTTCCTCAAATCATGGATTAATACGACGGGCCAAAACCATAATAACACAATACCGTCGGCTAAATACCAAGGGTTAAACATAAGAAACCCCACGTGTGCTTTTCTCTGCCTTGAAGTAAGTGAACTGGGGGTACGCACCTCCTGAATGGGATAACTGCGGGTATGTACGCACTTTATGTAACACCGGCCTGCGTGTACGCACCTTCTGTAAGGTGTACCTGCATACCCCTTATTTTCTTCAATATTTGATAGCTGATCATCAATCTCTGCTGCTGACTTGAAGTACTGTGATCTATCACCTGAATGAGTTGCCATCAAGGACAACACTTTAGCCATAATGCCAACAATCTCCCCCTTTGGACTTGATGGCAAAGCTTACTTATGAACTGTCATCTGATCCCTTTGTGCTATCTGGTAACCCATGCACTCTGTCACATCTGATATTTCTTTTGTAGATTCATCTGAATGTATGCAAGTGAGATGATATTCTATGAGAGGTTTGCCATCAAGTACAACACATGCATCATAATGCCAACAATTTCATTGTCCAAGTACATGCTACCCACACTAAACTGAGTCGCATCATCTCTGATGTGATTCAGTGTGAAATATTGCTCCATTTATGCTAGCCATGTGGCCAGATGAGAGCCATCAAATTTATACATCTCTAGCTTGGGTGGTCACGTCTGGGATTGTTGTTGGTTGCCAAAGAGGTGAAGAGAATGGCTAGACTCACCCTCAACGGTTTCATTGAAAAGATATGCCTTTGTGCATTCCTCTGACTTGCCCTTTGCAAGTGTGTCCACTAAGGTCTTGAGCGACAACAGTATTTCATTCAACTTTGTTTCAAGGCTGTCGATCTTCTCATTGGCCATAGCTTGAGCTCGAGTTTGTAGCATGCACTGATCTGATGCACTTAAAATTTAGGACCGCTTGAATTTTTTTTTTGACACAAACAATTGAATGGTACCACCTTGCTCAGCTCGTCGTCCTGATTCTTATGGGCTAAGTCTCCTATAAGCATCCCGAATCCTAGAAAACTCAATTCTGCCCAATGTCTTGCGGAATCACACCTAGGTATTGGAGCCCACACATATAGTCAGATCTGTCACGAACCCTCAACTGCAGAGTATGAGTAGGAATGTGCCATTGATCGAGCCCCTACTGCTAGATCTGAATGGTGGGTTTAATTGTTGCGACTGCTATAGATCCAAAACTGCTAGATCTGGATCGTTAATCTGATAGATCTGATTGGTGGATCTGATAGATCTGAATGGCAGAACTGATTGTTGCTGCTGCGACAAAACCCCACCTGCTAGATCTGATCTGGAAAAGATGATGCGTGATCTAGAGGGAGACAAGGGAACTATAGTCTCATGGAGTGTCAGGTGTTACAGATCACAATATACATAAGGGTATGATAGTAGTAGTCGGCTCAAGCTTTCAGGGCACTAACCAAGGAGGATCAATCGTACCCTTAGCCGTACAACCTGACTACCCTATCATATGCACGAGTGATCTCCCCGAGTGCTGTTCTTGGTGTACTATAGCAGCAAGACAGCCGACGGTTTATTTATGGCGAGGTTTCAAGAGAGCCTAGGGGGCTTCCGATATACCCAGAGGGTACTTGGAGGACAGTTCGTGCGCGGTTCTGTCTAAGGTGCTACTAATCGAAGGGGTATCCATAGGGGTTACAAGGAAGTCCAACAAGCATGACCACCTCTTGTATTTCCTATCTGCATGCCTCCCCAAATCCGCAGGTTTATGCACTCAACGATAGATCCGGTGGTTTAAAGACGCTAGAACACGTTTCTAGCCAAAAAAAAATTCGCCAAAAATTGGAGATCCCACCAGCCCTAGAAAGTGCTCTGATACCACTTGTTATTCTATTGACCTACGAGAAGATACTAGAATACAAAATATGCGAAGAAATATACCCAGAACATAGAACAATAAGAAATAACAGCAAGTATTTTATTATTCAGAAAGCAATGTTCACTTGCCTCTTCAAGGGGGCAACCTCCAATAGAGCTGGGCTTAATTACAGAATAAGACACGATGCTCTTCGAGGGGAGTCTCTATCCTTTATATAGGATTCATACATGCAATACCATGGGTCAATACCATGGTTCTTATTAATACCATTTATCTAATACCATGGCCCATTTGCAACTAACTGTGGTCCCTTCTTTAAATGAGGGTCAACCACTTACAATTATTAATATGGGCTTTATTGACTCTTTACTTAAATATAACTATGACTCGATCCTATTACATAAATTGTAGAAATTTTGAATAATATGACACATATTCACAAAGATTATCCCAATTATACACTATTGCGGAAAACATGCATAATACATAACCTCCTCTATGCTGATCATCAATTTACAGAAGCAGAAACATTCACAGGTGCACATAGAAGCATCAATCAAACTCATTAACACAGTATGTATCCTGGGGAAATCATCTCGCTAAAAACCCCAACTATCTGTATATTATATTGATTGAAAACATGTAACATTACAAAGTACAATGCTTATCACAAGCAATCCAGTACCAGCTCCACCTGTTACACACAATACAGCTAAGATCTGATCTCCAAATCTATTCCACTGCTTGCCTGCCTCCACTGCTCAATACCTGCTAAGAATGAATAAGAATGGCTGATCCAAACTCCTATTTTACCTTGTGAAAATCACCCACATTGTAAATCACGTGAGCACAAGCTATATTTCACTTGGTATTGGCCCACACTATGCAGAGATCATTGGCATAACTCAATCCCATGTATGTGCACAATCTCATGCACAAATGATAGCAATCTCAACCTCTAACACCTGTCTCCACTGAACTGTACATGCACTGAGTTAACTGATGTATTCTTCAGTTGCATTATGAGTTAATAATTAGTGAATTAATTAATAACTAATTCACACAACTCATCACTTAGTCTATTTGCAGTTAGACTAATTACAACTAGTTCAACTAAGTCAAACTGAACACAACTCCATTAACTGCTCATCCAACTCCACAGAACTCAACCACATGAATTCTAACTGATGTCCTGCATGCAATAGCTCAACTAACACATAAGAAAAACGTATTTCCTTCTGTCAGCTGCATGTGCCACATCTGTAGCTCAAACTTAAGTGCTCCAAGAGAATAAGATAAAGTTTATAGTCCAAATATTATTATGAGACAATAATATTTGACTTTTCTATTTTTGACAGCCAGTCTAAAAATAGACTTTGATCACTCCTGTTGTGATCACTCCTGCTGTGGTCACTCCTGCTGTGATCATCCCTGCTATGGTCACTCCTACTGTGATCATCTTTGCTGGGATCCAAAAATAGAACTTGCGCCATATTTTGCCTGCAGGCCCACTTAGTGAAGGCGACTCCTTTCCGCTAAGCTCCATCATCTTGTTGCATTCTCAACAAGAATTTCTTGTTGCACACTTTTCAACATAAATGAGGGGGTTAGGGTTGGACCGTAATACCCCATATGGTCGACGCGGAGCCTGGAGATGCGGCGGTTGCGCCAAAAGTTCCAGAATCGCCATGGACGTCACGGCTGCAGAAAGATAAGCAGACTATGGGACCAATCCACGTATCCCCAAGAAACCCACGGTTCAGAAAATTGTCGATGGAAGAAAAAGGCAAAGCCGTCACCATTGAATCAGAGGAAGAGGAGGAAGACTTACAGGATTTAATTGATCAAATAGAGGCGCAAGACGATGGGGAGGAGGATGTCCCACGAGTGCCGTCTGCAACAAAGTTACCCACGTACATCCCTTAGTGGAAAGGGAAAGTTATGGCGGCCAAAGACCTGGAGGCCACGAAGAGTGCGCTCCAGACCCCATTCCTCCTTGATGACATTACTTTTGAAGGTCCACCCCTCGGCCGGGTGCCTACCATGAAATTCGAAGATTGGGATGTCGTAGACAGTGAGAATTTCCCGCACCTAACGATGGAAAGCTTGATGAAATAGAAGTTGGAGGGGCCAGTGATCATGTTGGAGCAGCGAAAATGGCTACGCGGTGTAGAGAAGGTCAAGTTAACTCATCTACGATGGATACCCTATTTTCACTGCGCGCCCATCACCATTTTTGTCATCAGGCAGCTGTTGTGCTTGGTGCATGATGGGTATCTATGGCTCGAGGAACCTATTCCCATCACCGTGGAACTTATTCACTGGATTTCTCAGCTTCCCTGTAAGGGAAGGGACCCCAACGAAATAGCTAGTAAAACTAGCGATTTGGCTCTCGCGGAAGCCATGAAAACCAAGTACAAGCTGGGGGAGAAGAAGCGTGGCTATGCAATTGCAAGTATCAAGGAAAAAGGCTATTCGGGTGTGGAGCCTGATTATCTTCTATATTCAAAGGTTTCAGCCAGATGTATACCCTAGGAAGATTGTACACCTCTCCATGCGGGGGGGTGCGCGGGGGGGGCTTGTCCCCCGCTTGGGGGTCCACGGGCCAGCGGTCCCCCAGCGGAGGTTCCAAGGCAGTGCCCCCGAAGCTAAAAACATATGTAAAATAAATTTCCTTGTAAAAGTATAGTAATTTCTAGTCAATCTGGGCCATTCATTAGGCAAATTATTTGACGGTATAAGTTATGTTTAGTTTAGGGTTTTTTTCCCTAGAAGGCAACCCCTCACTATATATGAGGGAATTGTATTGCGTATATGTATATCTTTATTCTGAGTAAGGAAGAGAGAGGAGATTGAGAGTGAAGAGGGAATTACAGTGGATCTACTGTAGGTTGTATTTATTTAGTTTGTTGGATAATATAAAAAGAAGGACTGGTTGTTTCTCTGTGGACGTAGCCCAAACTGGGTGAACCATGTATATCTGTGTCTCTCTTGTTTTATGTGCTTTTTGTGTTTATATTATGCAATATTTTATGTGTTCCATTGATCTGTAATATATAATTTTCTAACAAAGGCATGTGCATAGCCACCCTGCTCCTGGTTGGAAAATTAATGCGGAAGTACCGTGCCGATGAAGTACTAGCGCCTGTGGTTGCACTGCCCAAGTAGTGCATGGAGGGGGTCTAGTTCAACTGTTCCTTTCTGAGGAATTTTTGATAAACTGCAAGCAGGCCCAAGAGTAGGGTAAGACCTTCCACTATGTGTGGTTGCTCTTATCCATTGTGCTAGTAGCAGGTGAACTACTGACAGATAGCCAGTTCCCGCCTATCGACCAGGACCTTCCTGAGGCCACGAAGTACGCTTCACTCTGGGCCATGAAGGATGCAAAGCAGATTCACGCAGTCAAGGTGTTTTGGGTGTTGATGGAGGCGAGCATCCGGATATGGATCAATAGAAGGCCATGATTGTCTCCCACAATGTATGCCACTTTGCAGAGCTTTGTAGAGTTTAAAGCAGACATGCACAACATTCATGTCCAGGCACAGAAGGATCCAATGAAGGAATGGACAAAGTTTTCATTTATTGCTATGGATGACACCATCTTCATAGCATTGGAAGCATGGCCTATAGATTGGTGCACCTCAGACTTGGCAGTAATGGAGAAGGCCGCAGCCCAACAGAGGAAGAAGGACACCAAGCTGCGTATCACATAACTGGCTGAAAAGAGGTGCCAGGAACAAGAAGCAGCTACACAATAGAAGATGACTGATGCAGCAGCAGCAACGCAGACGATAGAAACAATAGCAGCACCAGTAAAAAAGGCTGAGGGGGGCCATGAAATGTCCACAGGGTAGGGGGCTAAGGACATCGACCTGGATGAAGAGCATGTGGAACTGGAAACTACCTCGCAACAATTGAAACGGCTACACATCCCTTATAAACAGGCACCTAGAAAGAAGACGAAGGCATCCAAGACATCCATTGACACAATCACGCTTACAAAAGGAGATCTTTTTGACATCGGTGAAACGGTTCGCGATGTCACTAAGGATGCACTCCAAGAAGTGATAGTGGAGCAGAACACTGTGTTGGGGGTGCTACAAACGCAGTTACAGGGACTATAGGTGCAACCCCCTAAAATAGGAATGATGGCCCCATATGTCGCAATAGGTACATTAGAGACGGAACAAATGTTGTGTGCCCACTTGACCAAAAATTTCATGTTCCTCGAGGGCACATTAGCGGCAACAAATGAAGTTGACCAAGATGTGGTGGATAGGATTAAGGGGTTGAGCATAAACTTGGCTGCCCTTCTACAAGAAACCTTGTACCAGTTACAGGATGGGGTCATAGCTGAGCTCCGCGCCAGAGAAGGTCGTGCGCTACAGGTATTGAGCAAACAAAAGATCAATATGGAACAGCTCAGCTGGCAACGTGATGAACTCATTGTGTAGACTCAAGGACTGGCATAGGCGGTGGATGAGGCTTATAATGTTGTCCCGGAATTGGCTATCCTGACAGATCTACCAGTAGGAGAGAAAATTCACAAATTGGCCAGTGGATTCCACGAGGCAAAGGAGGAAGCAACGAGGATACAGCTGGACCTCAACCTTTAGATTGCCGAACTATGATTAAAGGCACAGTAATCTATGCCCCCAAGTTAGGGAACAGTGCGCTGGCACTATCCAAAAAGGGCTGGAGGAGATAGGACAGGCAGTGCAGAACTGTACTACTATGTTGGAAGAATCCTTCGCGGTCCTCACATCTTTACAGGAGGACCCCACCATACAGCGCATGGAAACAGAGGCGCTGGAGCTCCAAGTGTATTATGACAGTGTGCACAACACGACGTAGAAATTTGTCCTAACCCAACAGCTGGCAAAGCTACAGCAAGTGAAGGCTTTGAAGGAACAGGTGGATGTTGCGCGGAAGAAAGAGGCAGTACTTAAAGTGTGCATCCAGCCTTGGATTGATGAAGCCTTCCTCATCACTATCGAGATCAAAGGAAAACTCGCATAGATGAAGGTGATGCATGCCGTAAGACAGGGATTTGCCCCTGACATCAAGCATTCGGCTGAAAGAGTAGAGTAGATCTAGTAGACGGTAGAACAGTGCGCTGCAGACCTTCGCACAACACAGGCACAGTTGGAGGGGCTCCATGCCAAGATTGCTACACCAGCAGAGTGACTCAGGACGAGTCATGATGATTGTGTTGGGGGCCTGTTGGGCATGGGATCCCCCGCAGCATGTTTTTGGGGCTCAAAGCCCAAGTTGTGGTCAATTGTAGTGTAAGAATCCGCTAATTGCAGGCGCAGAGCGCGAAGTCTAAGACAAGTCATAGGGATGTCTGCCCTAAAATATTGTAATTTAATGTAAAGTTGTGTCAGCCTACCCATGGTCCACAGGCCATGGGATTGTATAAATAGAGTAAGTCTCTAAGTGTAAAGGTACCTAAGGAAGAAGAGATAGAATAGCAAAGGCATGGTTCAAGGTTAGAGAGGAATATGAAGTGTACTAGGTCATAGTATTAGGAAAAGGCTCTGCAGCTAAGTGCGCAAAGGCCTAGTGGAGTCCGCGGATGAGTGCACGGACCCCTGCAGCTGAGTGCCCAGGGTGGAGTTGGGTTTGTAATTGGGATTGAAAGTTAATAAAAGAGAAGTTTACTATGTGCATCTGTTCTTGAATCTGTATCTTGATGTTATGCGTTACTTTTACTCTGTTTATTTACTGCACGCAATTGATAATTACTTGTATGAATGCTTATATATGATTTATTTACTGCACGCAATTGATAATTACTTGTATGAATGCTTATATATGAAAGTAATCTAAGTAATCAGCTAACAGAGCCTAATTAAGGAAGACTTGGGTAAATAACACGGGTCGCGCTGCGGCTAGAACTGCGCGAAGACAGTATCGCAGGGCATGGGCAGCCTACTGGTGCATGTAGCATAGTAAGTGTGAAGGTTGGGCCACGTAAAAATCACCTCATATCAGACATCCCCAAGGTGCGGAAACCTGGTTCTAGCACCCTCCCATACTACGGGTGAGACCTCAGTCCGCGCTCCGCAGATTTTTTCCGAATGGGCCAGTAGTACTGGGATTTTCTTGGCTAAATCACTTTTGAACCTGGGTCAGGCCCCACTAAGCCAACACCATCTCCAACCACTCTGACAGAGCTCCGCAGCTTTCTAGGTCTTGCAAACTTCTACCATAGGTTCATGTTGGGATTTTCTCATATCACTTGGCCCTTGAGTCAAGTCACCAAGGGAGGAGCGAAAGAAAAATTCTTTTGGTTTGAATCTCAATAGAAAGCATTCATAGAGTTGAATGATCGCCTCTACTCGGCACTAGTGCTCACATTACCAAACTTGAAACGACCATTTGAGGTTAAGATAGGTGCCTCTGACTATGTTATTGGAGCAGTCCTTACTCAACACAGGCATCCAGTGGCATATCACAGTGAGACACATTCAGACACAATCTGGAAGTATCCCACTTATGACAAAGAGATGTATTCCATTGTGTAGGAAACGGTCATCCACACAGACCACCGACCCCTATAGTTCATACAAACCCAAGGGAAATTGCAGAATGATCACCATCAGAAGTGGTCCACATACCTGCAACAATTCCATTTGAATATGAAGTATAAGAAGGGCAACACCAATAAGGTTGCAGATTGCCTTAGTGGACCACCGATCATGGCGTTAACCATCGTGCTCAACTCTTCTGGGCACGAGACTTCTGATTGGCCACTTCTCTACAAAAACGACCTAGAATTCAGCCACACATACCAGACACTCTTGGGGGGTCAGCATGTTCCATATTTTCACCTCCAGGATGTCGTGTTATGCCACCTGGGTCACCTTTGTGTTCCTTCAAGTGAGCGTGCCAAGATGATTTGGGAAGCACACTACAGTTAGGCTGCTGGGCATTTCGGGGTCGAGAAAATGGTGGCAGTACTTCAGAAGTATTTCTATTGGCCAAATCTTCGACAGGATGTCGGGAAGTACATCAGATCACGCACGGCCTACGCCATTGCCAAACCGACCATCAAGAAGCAAGGCCTCTATGCCCCGCTGCCTACCCTTAGTCGACCTTGGGAATCCATCTCCATGGATTATATGTTAGGCCTTCCTTCCACTAAGAATGGAAACGACTGTGTTTTTGTGGTCGTCGATAGGTTCTCGAAGATGGCCATTATGGCGGCCTGCAAGAAGAATATCATAGCCAAAGTCACTACTAAACTCTTCTTTGAACAAGTGTGGGTACACTTTGGGATCTCACAATCTATCATATTAGATCAGGAAAACAGGTTCCTCAGTACATTTTGGTCCAGTCTCTGGTCGATGATGGACACCAAACTCACTAAGTCCATAGCCTTCCATCCTCAAACTGATGGCCAGACAGAGGTTGTCAACATGATGATCGTACACATTCTGTGCATGTACAACTCAAAGCATCCATGAACATGGGACGAGAGCCTCCCCTATGTTCAACACATCTACAATCGGGCTCTCCACAGCTCGACTGGCCACAACCTTTTTAAGATGGGCTTTGGGATTCCAGCCACTATGTCCCATTGATGTGGCCATGCCATTTGCAACTACTCACAAAGATTCGGCTCATGTCCAATACGAAACAGATAAGACAAACACATTCATTGAGCACATCCAACATATTTGCCAGTAGGTCCATGACATTCTGGAGAAATCAAATGCCAAGTACAAGCAGCGACATGATCAACATCGGGTGCCACACAAGTTTCAAGTGGGCGACAAAGTCTGGTTGCATTTGCAAAAGGAAAGCCTTATCGGAGCCTATCGGAAATTCAGAACACTCCAATATGGTCCTTACACCATTACCAAGGCTGTGGGAGACAATGTATTTGAGCTCAACATTCCTCCATTCCTCGGCATGCACCAAGTGTTCAACGTGGACTACCTTCGGCCATACTTTCCACCATTACTAGACACATCCAACATTGCAGAACAAACCACACCCACAGAGTTAAATCCAGATTGCATGGAACAAGCTGCAACTAATCGGATCATGGACACATAGATCAAGCACACTCACCAGCAGAATATCCAACTGTATCAAGTTGTCAAAGCAGGCCAACTCCTTCACTAGGGCAAGTGGCTCACCAGGGACCAAGTTCATCAGAAGTTTCCTCATCTCATGGAGGAACTCAACAAAATGGGGACCATTGCTTCCTAAGGAGGGAGGAATGATCCAAGTGTATATTGGTGGCCACTCACCAATTCCACTTGGACCCCCACCATTTCTTCTTTTAGTTTTTTAGTTTCCTTAATTGTAGCACAATTTACTATTTTTAGTAGTTTTTCGGGTCCTAAAGTTCCCGAGCCGTTTTGAGGCCCTAAACGAATTTTTTTTGGAAATCTACCACGAGCGATTTTTTGTCTAAAATCATCTTTTTCATCGTCGTCCTCGAAGAGATCTTTCCAACAGGCTATCATGCACGTCAAATGGAGATAATATGACCAAGTCATGACCCCAGGAAGTTGGTTGTCCAACTCACCCCAACGGGGCCCATAAACTCTTGGTGTTACATCTCCTCGGGTTAGGGTTTTGGTTGTTTAGGATTTGCTCTTATTGTTCAATAATAAAAAGGCCCTTGAGCCTCATTGTAGTTCAGTTTAGAGGCATGTGGCCACCACATATCTTCTCAGAGATAAGCTACCATCGCCCTAGTTGGTGTATTTCCATTTCTGTTTGTAAGCATATTTCAGTATTTTAAATTAATAAAATGAAGTATTATTTCCACTGCATCTCTGTGTTTATGGTTATCTTGTAATTTTTTGCATTCCTATTTAAATCTGAATCAGATCTAGCCTCAATCCTCCCTTCAAGGACCATGGTTTGAGGAAAGAACTCCTATGCCACCCAAAAAAGACAAAATTCTGATTTGTCATGGAATTTAGGGTTTTCTGTTACTTAGGCCAGCATTTTACTAGTTTTCAAGAATAATATTTAATTTCCATCTCTGTGTCTTCAGCCTTGCATTAGATCTCATAAAGGTTTCACATCATTTTGCAAGATTTCCCATGCATAGGCAACTAGATAATAAAATTATGTTTTTCCTTAGTTAATTGAAAAGATTTCTTGTTTAACATGATTCATGGATAAAATGTCAGTGATTGATGTAGTGCAGGAGTTTCAGCAGTACAAAGAGATTTCATGACCAACAACCCCATCCTAACCTCATCCATCCATGTTTATCACTTTCTTTCACTAAAACCCTCACCAAATTCAAAATTCCATAAGAATACTTCTCCAAGCTTGTTGAGCAAATCCGACCATCTCACAACTCTGTTTTGAGCTCTGAAGGAGTCATAGCCACTCCCTTGGCTCATTTCACCCACCATTCACCTTCCTTATGCCTTACATCACCCTCCAAATCCATCCTCTTTCTCTCGGATGTATCCTGTAGGAATACAGGGGATCTTGTAGGAGCATTAGAACATCTTGTAGGATGCATTAGGACATCCTGTAGGTTGACTTGTAGTGGCATGTTTTGAGGCCGAATTGTGGAAAAATCCCCTAGGAAGATAGGAGAAAACCACCAATTACCTCCCAAGCCATTTTACGTTTCACACAAAAAAGACAAAAAGGAAAAAAGAGTTATTTTGTTCATTTACATGCACAATAGTAGAATGTTTGGATGTTTCAAATTGCATGACTAGGACACTAGGATTTCACATATGTTAACTTAGCATTCTTTTGAAGCAAATCCTCTTAGCGGTTAGTTAGATGAATGGTGTGTTTATAATTTGATTTAAGTCTTTTCCTTACTACAATAGACAATATTTCCTTTAGTGAAAATTTCCATTTTTTCTCATTGGTAATCAAGCTTCTTCTAAATCAATAAAATTCTGGTTTGAAAAACCATAAATGGTCTATGCCAGCTTAGTAGTTAAAAAGAGCGGACCCATCACATCTACTTGTGTATACAACACTGTCACCTTCAAGTTTGTAGGAACCCTGGGTTGATAAAGTAAAGTTGGTAGCACCAGGAGTTGCAACATTCTTGCTGTAATAATGGTGCTCATTAGAAGGTTGGGTACAACCGAGATGTGGTGTTTAGAGAGTTAAAAGATGTTATTAAACATGAATTCGTACCAAAGGAACATGAGAAGATAGAGTTTGAGCTAAAGGAGAAAGAATCAGACTCTACAACACAACATAAATCAGAAGATGAAGAGCCACAAACTCCAGCCATGATAAGATCAATTCAATAAATAAGGCAACTTGAAAGGTATAGTCCATCTACTTTTGGTTCAAATTTTCTTTATCTATTGCTGATGATGATCCCAAAACTATTAGGGAGGGAGTATATTTAGAGGATGGTAAACTCTCGAAAGAGGCCATGGTTGATGAAATGGCATCTTTGGACAAAAATGAGGCTTGGGATCTGGTGGATTTGTTGGCTAGAAGGAAATCCATTGGAAGAAAATGGGTGTTTAAGAAGAAGATGAATGCAAAAGGAAAGGTGGAGAAATATAAAGCTTGTTTGGTAGCAAAAGGGTATTACCAGATGTCACCAATTGATTTTGGTGATATTTTTTCTCCTGTTGTCAAGGTAGCTTCTATTAGATTACTTTTATCTGTTGTTGCTACTTTTGATTTTGAGGTAGAAAAAATGGATGTGAAGACAAAATTTCTTCACTAGGATTTAGAAGAAGAGATCTACATGAAGAAACCTGAAGGCTTTGCAGTGAAGGGTAAGAAAGAACTGGTATGCAATTTAAAAAAGTCTCTGTATGGGTTAAAACAATAACCATGAATGTGGTATTAGAAATTCGATACATAAATATGGGGAATTGACTTCTCCAGAACCAAAGAATATCACTATGTGCATTTTAAATTAATTGGTGACCATGTTATTTATTTGGTCTTGTATGTGGATGATATGTTGTTGATTGGAAATAACAAAGAAATTACCCAGGATTTGAAGACCCAATTTTCCTCCAAATTTGACATGAAAGATCTTGGTGCTGTAAACTATATTTTGGGCATGGAAATTAAATGAGATCGGGAAAAGAGGAAGCTCTGGTTAAACCAGAGGAAGTATCTTGAGACAATACCACAGAGGTTTAATATGTAGGAGAGTAAACCAGTGAAGGTTCCTATTCTTGTAAGTGTAAAGTTATATGTTGAACAGTATCCCAAGACACAAGAAAAGGAAGAGGACATGTACCATGTTCCATATGCAAGTGTAGTTGGTAGCCTGATGTATGCACTATTTATACTATACGAGACATTGCACATGTAGTGGGAGTATTGAGTAGGTTTATGTCAAAACCAAGAAAGGGGCATTGGACAACAGTGAAGTGGGTTTTCAGGTATTTGTGTGGCACTAGTGATTATGGTTTGTGCTACCAAGAAAGGCCAAGATTGGACAGAGTTTTGGACATTTGTGGCTTTGTTGATGTAGACTGGGCTAGAGATCTGGATTAGAGAAGATCTACAAGTGGGTATGTGTTTAACCTATTTAGAGGTGCAATCAGTTGGATGAGCAAGAGACAATTTATAGTGTCACTTTCAACTATAGGGGCAGAATAAATGGAAGCCACTCATGTGAGCAAGGATGCAGTTTGGTTGCAGAGATTGGGTTCAAGTATGGGGTTGGTACAAAAGTCTATAAGTATAGACTGTGACAGCCAAAGCACAATTTTCTTGGCAAAGAACCCTGCTTATCATTCAAAGACAAAGCACATCGATGTTCAACATCACTTTGTTAGGGATATGGTTGAGGACAAAAATGTGTTTCTGGTAATGGTGGAGACTTTGAAGAATGTTGTAGATGCATTGATGAAGTTTGTGAGCACTGAGAAGTTTTCTTGGTGGAGATAAACAATGGGAATTGTAGGACAGAACCAAGGACTAAGCTCTCCTATGACCCCCTGTGTGGAAAAGAAAACAACAAGTGGGAGAATGTTGGGTGTGTGTTATATTTTTTCCACGACTAGCCCCATGCACTAGGCACAACAAGGGGGTAGAAGCCCCCCTTATTAAGGGTTTTGCAGGGCGGCTATCGCCCCCCTGCATAGGGTCCAGGGCAGTGGCCCAAGATTTTTTTTTTGGACCCTATATTAGTTGGGAAGACCTACCTATGGTTTTGTGCATGGGTTTCACACATGGTTTTGGGAATGATGGTTTCACACATGGTTTTCTAATCCAAGGTTAATGGAGTGGGGTTTATGAAAGCTTCAACATGTATATATGTGTTTTAACATTGAAAGGGATATAATGAAAAATCAATCTAGTAGTCCCAGTTTTGGTATCCAGGGGAAAATATCTGTGTATTTGTTTTGTGTTTCTCTCCATTGTATATTTTGTATTTTTAAGAATTCGTTTGCAGGTTATTTCTGTACAGGGTTTATTTCACAATATTTAGTCATAGCTCCTGCACTTTCCTGTGACATACCCTGAATTTCCTGAAACGTGACCCATTATGCAGTGTACTCATTCATTTATACAACTCATATCCCTCCTAAGACATTGATTGGAAAATACCTTGAGCTCTCCTTGAAGAAATAGCTCTAAAACCCTAAATGGAGAATCATCACTATTATAAGGCTTAAAACAATGATGGTTGCCTATTTCACTGTACTTGACCAGCGATGGCATTGCTCTATTCCCTTGCATACCTGTGATGATCCCAAAGAGGTAATTTTCCCAAAGAGGATGAGAAGCTTCGTGATCTAGAAGCTTCCAGAGCAACGAGTTGGAGGTTGTTTGGCATAGATGAGGTCGAATTCTCCCTACTTGGCCTCTTTGTCTTATGCCTATGAGATACCTCCTTGAGATGAGGGCTTAATCCTATCTTTGGAGAAGTCCTAACTCCCTTTCCTAGCCTATAAATTTATCCTCTCCCATTCCCAAATGGTTGGTCTATGTCTATTTGCACCCTTATGCTAAGCTTGTGCCTAGAGGCTATTCATTTGACTTGGAGAAGGAGTGCTTGGAGAGTTAATGGCTTGGACTTGGATTACCACTCAAGGAGAGCCTTTCAACATCAAGGCTTTGGTTGTAAGCTTCCCTTTTTTACTTATAATATACAACTTTTGGTTCATCTTCCCAAAATGCATATGTTAATGTATCATTTAGCTTGACATTCCTTGATCAGTTAAGTAGGTTGCTTTTGGATTCGTTATTTTTTTTGGCATGCTTTGTTGTATCTTGATCACTTGTGCAGCTGCATAAACACTGAGAGAAGTAGGAACAAGCCCGTGACACAAGCAGTTCAGGGTCAACAAAGGAAATCATAATAGCATCAGAACGAGATAGGTCATCCATTTCGTTCTTATTTTCAATTGTGACCTAGGAAGATGTTTAGTTGATTGTCACTTCAGTTGCTAGACCCAATCATTGGGCTAGAGGGATTGTCTCTGCCCACAGAGAGGATTAACCTTATCAACAAAATGGTGACTCTGCTGGGGAGCCTATGATCCTTTCCTTCGAATTATTCACCTTGTCTTTTGATGAGTTTGATCAACCATTAATTCTTAGGCTTCATTTCTTGTTTGTAGTCAACCTTAATTTCTGGTAGATGCTTGAAGGTTGTTGATTTGAGCTATTCTTGAAGATTTTATGTTTTTTCTTTGCTTTTCTCACCCATCACATTTTTGGCCTTGACAGTCACGATGATATCACATATGTGTTTATTATAGTAGCGATGATCGTTGCTTTTCTCTCAATAGGTGCGATGATAACAGAAATTAAAGAAATTTAGGGTTTGCCTTATGATTTTTAGTCCTTTTTTCCTTCTCCTGGTGATTTAACAGTGTTAGTTTAGTTGAATCTTTTCTTGTCTGATTGCAATCACCTCTTAACTTGGTTTAAGTGTGTTTGAAGTTTTATTAGAATTTTAGGGTTTCTAGGTCTTCTAGATCATCCTTCATCTGCTCGTTGGGATTCTCATTAGAGATCAATTACCTGTGTTAAAGAGTCATCTGTGTCTTTGGACGTCCTTTGCAAATCACTTTTGGTTCTGGTGTCTTAAGTTGTTTTCATTAGTGTCGGATTGAGTAGATACCATGAAAGTCACTTAAGTTATGTTTGATAAACAATAGATTACAAATTGATTGTCTCATTTGAATCGGAAGGAAGTGTTTGCTTTGAGTTTGTGTTTCGAAAAGAGAAAGTGAAATTGTTTATCTTTTCAATAGTTTTCGAAGCCTTTTCGTTGCATTCAAATCATTAATGTGAAAGAGAATTTCATGTTTGTTGGCTTGCTTGCATTCTCTTTTAATTTTTGCACTAGATTACATTTATTTCATTTAAGTGAAAAATAAAAAATCATGATTATATCTTAAGGTAGTTTTCTTTAAGGTTTTTGTTTTGGCATTGCATTTTTTTATGATATGAAAGATTAGATTTCATGTTTTTCATTTAGCAATTGAAAGTTTCCATTGATGCACTTTTGCATTAGTTTGATGCATGATTTGGGTGATTTTCTTCCCTACATAGATAGATTTCATCGAATTGAAGGATTTCATTTCATCATTTAGCTGCATTTTAGGAACATGTAACATCGTTAAGGCCTTCAAATCGAAACATAATTCCAAGATTAAATTTAAAATATATCAGTTAATCTAAGGAGCTTTTGAAACATTAACGTTCATACTTAGTGGTCTAGGTTAGAGACGTGTTCCAGCGTCTTTAAAACTTAGCAGTTGTCGTTCACTTTTTCATTAGACAGTGCTAGCATAGAATTTTGCTCTCTGTATCGTCGCGTATATAAAGGGATACCCTCATAGGTTGCAAACCTTTATCCATAGGAAGCTGAGTCTTCCACCCCATAAACTTGATACACTGAACATAGAATTCGGAGAGATTTCCTACACGTATGTCAAGTACTTGGTAAATTTATTTGTTGAGGTGTATATCGCAGTTCATGGTTACTTGGTAATACTTTTGCCTAGAGTTACTTGAGTGGTCATTTCGATCTTTCATGACTCTTTAAATTTGAAAAGATCATCGAGCACTTGTCCTTTCGAACTCGCTGTTGGGTTGTGTTATATTCTTTCCACGACTAACTATCCTAGTTAACTAGGGGTTAGGAGGGAGGCAGAGCCCCCCCTTTGTTGTGTCGATTGTGCAGCGGGGGGGTCATAGGGGGTTTTAGGGGGGTGGGTAGCCCCCCTCTACGAGGTCCAAGGCAACGCCCCGGGGAATTTTTTTTTGGACCCTATATTAAGTGGGCGAACCTACCTATGGTTTTGTGCATGGTTTTCGCACATGGTTTTGGGCGTGATGGTTTTTTGGTCCATGGTATTGGATGATTCGACATGTATATATATGTATTGTAACATTGAAAGGAAAATAATGAAAAATAAAGCTGGTAGTCCCAGTTTTGGGATCCAGGGGAAAATCTGTGTGTATATGTGTTTTATTTGTTATTCTCTCTCATTGTTTATTTTCTATTCGTAGAATTCATATGCAGGTAATTTTTCTACGGGGTTAAAACCTACATTTGGTAGTAGAGTTGTTTTGGATTCAAGGGGACGCCTTTGTTGCTGAGGGGTTTCGCTCGGACCTATGGTAGGCCCTGTTCAATGGGAGATCTGTGAGATTGATTTTGGTGGGGAAAGAAGATGGCGAGCAGTGGAAAGATAGAGATTGAGAAATTTAATGGTTAGAGTTTTAAGTTGTGGAAAATCAAGATGGAGGATCTGTTGGTGTGATAAATATTACTGGATCATGGTAGATCTATGTACTAAACCAATGGGAGTGTCCGATCAAGAATGGAAGAAGCTGGATTAGAAGGCAAAGAGCACAATATGATTATGTGTCTCAGATTCAATATTATTGAATATATCATGGGAATCTACAATGAAGGATTTCTGGGTCAAGTTAGGGACTTTGTACCAATCTAAGTCTCCGGTGAATAAAATTTTCCTACGGAAAAAGCTGTATAACCTGAGGATGCAAGATGGAGATTCGGTGACAGAGCATCTTAATGCATTTAATACTATGGTAAGTTAGTTATTGCTTGCTGATATTAATATTTCAGATGAAGATAAGTGCATCAGCCTTTTGTGTTCTTTACCAGATTCATGGGATAGTCTGGTTATTGCAATAGGTAGAAATGTAACTTCCTTCTAGTTTGATGAAATAGTCTCATCCTTTGTTGACAAAGGAGATGAGACAAAAAAATATGGAGAGCCAGAATGGTGATGCCTTGTCTGTATGAGGATGGTCCCAGAACAGAAACAAAAGTAAGTAATCGAATGGGAGTTCTAAGTCTAGAGGGAGATCTAAATCTCCAGGAAAACCTGTAAAGGTGGTGTGATGGAAATGTAGAAAGGAAGGGCAATACAAAAGGGGCTGTAAATCTAAAGCTCCTAACAAAGGAAAGGGATTTGATGATGCTCCTTCTATAAAGGAAAAAACCACATCAGATGAAGGTGGGTGTTAAACACACATGGACAGCAAGAAGGATATGAAAGATAAATCAGGAGAGTACAATTTTTATTAACAATTGATTTACATTTATAGTACAATATCTGACCGTTGGGTTCCACATCCCAAGGTCTCTTGGACTCCTTTTGTCCATTCGGCTTCCACACTAACCCATTAGGATTAGGTGTCCAACATTCCCCCCTTAATCCGAAGGGTTATGTATGAGTCCAAGAAGAGAGTTGTAATACAAAATGTGCAAAAAATGCATGGCAGCACTAGGCTGAATGTGCTCTATGAAATGTTGGTATAAAGGGCGGTGGTTTAAGGATGACCACCAACACTGGAACGCTTAGTGCAGTTCTCGGAACTCTTCCAAAACTGGCAAGAAACTGAAGTTTTCTGCTAGAGGAAGTGATCCTATTGTTTTAAAGAGGGAAACCTTCAACCATAAAAGGGAGGTCTCACCCCGCATAAAAGGTAAAACTTCAACCTGAAAAAGGGAAGTCTCAACCTGTGATGGTTTAAGGATAACCAACAACTCTGGAATGCTTAATGCAATTCCTGGAACTCTTCCAAAACTGGCAAGAAGCTGGAGTCTTCTGCTAGAGGAAGTGTTCTCAATTTTGTTCCTGGAACTCTTCCAAAACTGGCAAGAAGCTGAAGTCTTCTGCTAGAGGAAGTGTCCCAGATTGCCAACTGAAGGCATGCTTAGGGGCATCTTTGTCTCTGGCTACAACTCTGAAACTGGTGTGGCAGGTTGTGGCTCAGGCTCGCTTGATGTGACTTTGAAGCTTGTAGATGACCATCATTTCCCCCCCTGTCAGGTACAAGGTGAGAAGATGGAGAAAACTCAACTGCAAGACTGTTCAATACTCTGGAACAAGTTCTGACATGTGTTTGGAATATCTTCTTGGCTGTTGATGCCCACTGCCAAGAAGCGATCCATCCTAGATGAATCTTTGTTCTTGCAGGACGTTTGTTTCTGAAGCATCTGTTTGAAGAATGACTAGTTTTATGACAGTGCTTACATGGATGAAGATCAAAACAATGATCTTTCATATGGCCAACTCGGTCACAGTGTTGGCATTTTACGATCTGCTGTTGTTGTTGTTGTTGTTGTTGTTGCGGTGGAAGAGGGGCAGAATCTGGAACAGCTGAAGCTGAACTGTCATGAGGAGCAGTTGAACTGTCATGAATGAATCCAGCACTCTGAAATTGAATGGGCTTGGCATAGTCTGGAATATGAAAGGACAAGTCCTTGTCATATCCAAGACCAGTTCTGTGCTTGTTGTGGACAAGCTGTTCCCAAGGTCTGATGATGGGCTTGGGAAGTGCAGACTGAGTTTCTGCATCTGCATATACAACTGCTGCTTTATTTGAATGAAATGTAACATTATTAACATGCTGCTGATGGGTGGTTGTCTCAATGTTCTGAAAAAAAACAGGTTCAGAATGGTGTCTATTTTGATGTAGCTCTTCTTGCTGTAGCTGTGATTCAAGCTGCAAAAAATCGATCTTTTCTTGTACATTTTGCAAGCAAGTTTGAATGTTAAAAAGAGTTTCCTTACTGACTTTTACCATCCCATCAACAGTGGAAAAGATTAGACTATTTAATAACTGTAATGCATCATCAATTTGCTCCATTTAATGACAATGTTGCACAAATATCTCACACAATGCCAAATAACCGCAATTTTAAAGAATATAAACAGCCCCGAATGCTTATGAACATTGAACTCTGTCGTTCCAATTAATCCTCCAATTGTAGTATACCCCACAAAAAATATGGGGAATCTCAAAATCTTACGTCAAAGTAGTCTCAAGCCAAAAACTGCAAAATTGGACTTTTTCTACCGACAATATCACAAGAGGATTTGTGGGGGGTGTTTGAATGTATGTAGCCCAAAATAGGTTTTTCTATAAAGAGAAGCTGAATATAATACCAAATCAACTTTCTTGTTGTTGATCTTCAAATGCAGTCCACCCCCCAAAACAACGTCTAGCCTCGTGATCAAAATCCGCATTCACAAAATGGCAGGCAGAAGCACCCAAAACAGTATCTGTGTTAAAGCAACTATAAAAATTTAGTACTACTCAATTTGCATTTCAGACACCGTTAAACACAGTCAGTCAAGAGGAAGGCCTTTTCAAGACAGACTGCTTTCTACCGTCAGGTATTGCAATCAGAACTATAGGCTTTGATGGCCTAAAATAGGGCAAGTCACATCGGAAATATCCTTTCCTTTCCAGCTGTAAAATCTCGCCTCTTTTTAGGTTACGCATATTTGCATCGCCTATAGCTAGACTTTCCCATCTTGTACATGGATTGAGAACTTCAAGAAAATTATCAGTTTCCTCGAGCTTTTTTTTAGTAATTAAATGATCAAACTCAACAAGAGACAGATTCACCAGCTCAGATATATTTGGAAGCCAGGTAAGCTTTAACTTTGTTGTTTTGACGGAGCCTTCAAGATGCAGATTTGATTAAAAAGAGCGAAAAACCCGCTGCTGCTATTTTCTTTTTTTTTTTCTGTTTCTCGCTTCTGAGAAAATTTGTTAGTGCTATCTATATTCCAAAAACAACGAGGATATGAAATATAACAGCACAAATGTGACGGTCAAAGCACACAGCTTTATATGTTGAGGATACGATGATATTCATCCCAGGTAGAACTTGTAGGTTTATAACTTTAGAGATCCAATGTTCTTCGTATGAAAATAAACAAGAAAATCCTCCAGAGTTAAAGGAATGAATACTCTGGCAAAATGCAATCCCAAACAGAAGTGATCATCACAAAGTTGCATTCTAGAATATCTAAGAATCAATCATTACAATTTTGTAATGTCGTGCTAAACGCTCTGCAGTCTTGTCGTCATATAACTTCTCAATCAATTCAAATTTACTGTAATTACTTCGAAGTGACTTCTCCTGGTGCTATGCTAGCTTTTCTTCTTCTCCTCTTTGATACTGAAGAAATAAAATACTGTTGTTGAAGATGAACCTGCAGGTCGACTTAGAGAAAGGTGAGCCAATTGGCTTTCACTCTATTGATCGAGAGCCACCCTGTAAGTTGAGTTGCAGGGTTGAGAAGGGGCTTGATTGACTGGGCGATTGGTATGAAGAGTCTAGCAGTAGGGAATGAGTGCCACAAAGCTTGTGAAAAACTGCCTGTAGCGGCGGGATTGATGCCCTGAACTGGCTCAAATGATGGCTCAATGCCACAATGAGAGCAAGCCACGAGAGGAGCGTTAAAATGTTGCCCGGACGAGACAGTTTATTGATAGACAATTCACAGAGTGGGCGAATGTCTTCCAGGAGGTCTGCAGATAATTCACACAGCAGACGTGCTTCTTTCCGTAAGGCTTCAGAAGAAACCGTCGGCCCTATTACTGCATAGCAGGCTGTGAGTCTGTTAGGGCCGAAAATACCATATACCGCATTCAGGTTGGCATGGAAAGGGCGCGTCAGAGTAATGAGCAAGACAAGCAACAGACAATGAAAACTAGCATGGAAAGGGCAGAGCTGGCAGAGGATTTGCAGAGGAGTTATTCAGTCATCAGCGCTAAAACAGGTAGTGACAGCGCTATTCAAAAAATTTAACGTACAGCGCTTCTGTCTGGACAGTTTTCAGGTCTGAGGGGAATAAGACAGAGGCAGAGGTCAGGTAACGCAGAACTGACATATATATAGACCACAAAACAAGTGGCTCAAATGGGAGCAGGACCAGCAATCGCCCGCTCTGATACCATGTTAAACACACATGGACAGCAAGAAGGATATGAAAGATAACTCAGGAGAGTACAATTTTTATTAACAATTGATTTACATTTATAGTACAATATCTGACCGTTGGGTTCCACATCCCAAGGTCTCTTGGACTCCTTTTGTCCATTCGGCTTCCACACTAACCCATTAGGATTAGGTGTCCAACAGTGGGGATGTGTACTTGGCTTCTTCAAGTACACATGTAGATCATGAGGCATGGTTGATTGACTCAGGTGCATCCTTTCACTTCACTCCCCACAGAGAGTGGTTTTGCGAATATGAGAAATATGATGGTGGTGATGTATTCTTGGGGTATGACCGGAAGGCTAGAATCGTTGGTCGTGGAAAAGTAAAGTTGAAGTTGCAAGGTGGAAGGATTAGAACACTTCCAGGTGTTCTGCATATTCCTACATTAGCCAAAAATCTGATTTCTATAAGCAAGCTGGATGATCCAGGTGTAAAAATAGTGTTCGAGAAAGATACCCGCAAGATGGTTCAAGAGCACTAGTATTGATGCAGGGAGTTCGGATTGGAACTCTATACAAGCTGTAAGGTAGCACTTTTATTGATGGGTGCAATAGTTTTGTGGTTCGTGAAAGTGGGGCGGAAAATCTAGTTGTGTCTGGAGAAAAGACCATGCTATGGCATCAAAGGCTTGGACATATTGGAGAGAAGGGCCTTCGCATACTTCATGGTAAATATATGGTAGAAGGTATGACTAATAGCTCTTTGGATTTTGATTTCTATGAAAATTGTGTATATGGGAAGCAGAATCGGGTGTGTTTCCCCTCTGGTGGTAAGAGGGCGAAACAAATGTTAGAGCTTGTGCACAGTGATGTGTTTGGACCTGTGAAGGTTCTATCACTAGGTCAGTCTGTGTACTATGTATCATTTATAGATGACTTCTCAAGGAATACATGGATATATTTCTTCAGGAAGAAATATGAAGTCTTTGACAGGTTTAAAGAATTTAAGGATCTGGTGGAAAACCAGATAGAGAAGAAGATAAAGGTGCTGAGGACAGTTAATGGTGGAGAGTTTTGCAAGAAGGAATTTGAAGAATTCTGTAAGAAGTGTGGTATAACATGGTAGAGGACTACTCCATACACACCTGAGAAAAATGGAGTTGCAAAAAGAATGAACAAGATGTTGATGGAAAGGGCAAGAAGCATGCTCAGTGGTGCCAGGTTAGGATAAGAATTTTGCGTAGAGGCAGTGGAGACAACATGTTACCTGGTCAACAAATCACCTTCATCAGCGTTGGAGGATAAGACTCCACAAGAGGTATGGACTAGTAAGAAACCCTCTCTTTCACATCTGAGGGTATTTGGATGTGATGCATATGTACATGTTCCAAAGGAGAAAAGAACAAACTTGGATACTAAATCTAGAAAGTGCATATTTATTGGGTATGAGGATGGTTTAAAGGGTTATAAGCTTTGGAACCCAGTAACAAGGAAGGTTGTGTACAGTCGAGATGTGGTGTTCAGAGAGGTGAAAGATGTTATTAAATATGAAGTGCCATCAAAGGAACCGGAGAAGATAGAGTTTGAGCTAAAGGAGGAAGAATCAGACTCTATAGCAGAAGAGGAATCAAAAGATGAAGAGCCACAAACTCCGGTTGTGAGAAGATCAGTTCGAGAAAGAGGGCAGCTAGAAAGGTATAGTCCATCTGCTTTCTGTTAAAATTTTTCTTTATCTATTACTAATGATGATCCTAGAGCTATGAAGGAAGCAGTAGATTCAAAGGATGAAAAACTCTAGAAATATGCCATGGTTGATGAAATGGCATCTTCACACAAAAATGAGGCATGGGATCTGGTGGAGTTGCACATTGGAAGGAAACACATTGGCAGCAAATGGGTGTTTAAGAAGAAGACGAACGAAAAAGGAAAGGTGGAGAAATACAAAGCGTTGTTGGTAGCAAATGGTTATTCCCAGGTGCCAGGAATTGATTTTGGTGATATTTTTTCTCTTGTTGCCAAGGTAACTTCTATTAGATTACTTTTATCTATTGTTGTTGCTTTTTATTTTGAGGTAGAATAGACAGATGTGAAGACAACATTTCTTCACGGGGATCTGGAAGAGGAGATATACATGAAGCAACCTGAAGGCTTTGCTGTGAAGGGTAAGAAAGAACTAGTATGCAAGTTAAAGAAGGCTCTGTATGGGCTAAAACAGTCACCAAGGATGTGGTTTCAAAAATTTGATACATTTATATGGGGACTTGGCTTCACTAGAAGTAAAGTAGATCATTGTATGTATTTTAAATTAATTGGTGACCGTGTTATTTATCTAGTCTTGTATGTGGATGATATGTTGCTGGTTGGAAATGACAAAGAAATTATCCAGTATTTGAAGACCCAATTGTCCTCAAAATTTGACATGAAAGATCTTGGTGCCACAAACTATATTTTGGGCATGGAAATTAAGAGAGATTGAGCAAAGAGGAAGCTCTGGTTAAAGCAGAGGAAGTATGTCAAGTCAATACTATAGAGGTTTAATATGCACGATAGTAAACCGGTGAAGGTTCCTATTCCTGTAGGTGTAAAGTTATCTACTGAAAAGTGTCCCAAGACACAAGAAGAGGAAGAAGACATGTCCCATGTTTCATATGAAAGTGCAATCAGTAGCCTGATGTATGCGATGGTCTATACTAGACTAGACATTGCACACGCAGTGGGAGTATTGAGCAGGTTGATGTCAAAACCAGGGAAGGAGCATTGGAAAACAGTGGAGCGGGCTTTCAGGTATTTGCATGGCACTAGTGATTATGATTTGTTCTACCAAGAAAGACCAGGATTGGAGATAGTTTTGGATATTCGTGGCTTTGTTGATGGAGACTGGGCTGGAGATCTGGATCAAGGAAGATCTACAAGTGGTATGTGTTTAACCTATTTGGAGGTGCAGTCAGTTGGATGATTAAGAAACAATCTGTAGCGGCATTATCAACTACAGAGCCAGAATACATGGCATCCACTCATGCAAGCGAGGAAGCAGTTTGGCTGCAGAGATTGTGTTCAAGTATGGGGTTAGTACAGGGAGCTATAAGAATAGACCATGATATCCAAAGTGAAATTTTCTCGGCAAAGAACCCTACATACCATTCAAAGACAAAGCACATTGATGTTCAGTATCACTTTGTGAGGGATATGATGGAAGTCAAAAAGGTGTTGCTGGTAAAGGTGGACACTTTGAAGAATACTGCAGATGCATTGACAAAATCTGTGAGCTCTGAGAATTTCTCTTGGTTTAGAGAAACAATGGGCATTGCAGGGCTGGATAAATGACTAAGTTCTCTTGTGGCCCCCTGTGGAAAGAAAACAACAAGTGGGAGAATGTTGGGTTGTGTTATATTTTTTCCACGACTAGCTACCCTAGTTAACAGTGGGGTTAGAGGGGGGGTGGAGCCCCCCCTTCGTTGCTCCAATTGCGCAGTGGGGGAGTCACAGGGGGTTTAAGGGGGGCGGGCAGCCCCACTCTATGGGGTCTGGAGTAGCACCCCGGGGAAATTTTTTTTAGACCCTATATTAGGTGGGTGGACCTACCTATGGTTTTGTGCATGGTTTTCACACATGGTTTTGGACGTGCTGTTTTTTGTTCCATGGTATTTGATGCTTCATCATGTATATATATGTATTGTAACATTGAAAGGAAAATAATGAAAAATAAAACTGGTAGTCCCGGTTTTGGGATCTAGGGGAAAATATCTATGTATATGTGTTTTATGTGTTATGCTCTCGCATTGTTTATTTTATGTTCTTAGAATTCGTATGTAGGTAATTTCTGTACGGGGTTAAAACCTACACTCGCTAAACCAACGAAAGTGACTAGAGTCACCTTTTCGTCCTTTTCTCGACTCTTAAAACATGAAAAGGTAAAGTTTTTGTTTCAAATTCTAAAATTAACTGACCCCAAAACAAGATCCTTCCTGTGGAAATACTCTTTAGCAAATCTTAGGTTAATATTGATGGCGAAATTTCCCAAGTTTACTAGTCAAGGAAACCCCTTTGACGGTAATCCTAGTCCTTTTCCTTCTTTTATAAAGGTCGGTGCTCCTTAGATGGAATTTTTTTCCCTTCCTGGATTGACCATTGGTCTTCCAGTTTGGTTATATTCGTCCTCGGTGATTCCAAGTGTTGAAAAAGTTTTTCAACCAAGTTGTCCTCCACCTGAACAACATTAACCTCATGTTGATCCTAAAGTTGACCCCTTGCCTTCTTCACCTATTTCTTCACCATGTTCTTCCTCTTCGCCTAGTGGAAGTCTGGATTCTAGTAATCAGGAAGCTAAGAAGAAGAAGAAGAGGACAAAGAAAAAGAAGAAAAATAAGCAAGGGGCTGACCAAATAACTATTATTAAGATGCAAATAATGAAGAAAAATCTTCCAACCAACCTTGGAAAGTAAAATTCCCTTACATGCTATGTAAGGGTGACCACCTGCTTTAGAATTGTCCTGGTTGTTGGAAATAATACTCTGAGGCGGGTGAATCAGTATTATCAGATCAATCATTTTATTTCCCAAACAGATTTATATACGCTACTACAGTGAAGTGGACTAGCGTGTACACATGACTATGCTTAAAGAAACTAGCGTATGTGCAGAGAACTTGTGATTTAGACAGTTTATCATGTGTTGAGCTTAAACTAGTATATCAAAGATTTATCAGACAGTGCAGTAAAAGCATAATAAAGCATCACACATAAGAAACACACATGAACACCAAGATTTAAGGTGGAAACCCAATGTGGATAAAAACCACCTGCTACTGTCATCTCTGTCTTCTTTTAATAATAAGAAGATCTGTTTACAATCTTGTACTGGTGCAGACTCATACCAATATGCAGGTTTCTACCTACAGAAGGTTACAACCTTCTTTCGTTTTCCAGCTTCTACTGGAAGGGACCTACAACCCCCTAGCTCTTGTACTAGGCAATATGTTTACTAGTACGTAGGTGCCAACCTACAAAAATCTCCACTCTTCCACCAGGGACCACGTTTCATAAAATTTTCACATTGGACCCATCAAAGCCTTTTAAACTTAAACTGCATCAACCAATATTCATTTAATCTGAACAATCAGATCACTGACACCAGAACACTGTGCTGAACCCAGAACCCCGCATCATCATCCAAAACCAATTGTAACCTAAAAAATCATGCATTGGAGTGTATACGCTACTTGTTTGAACCCAACCTGCGTGTATATGCTACTTCCTTTAACCCAACTTGCGTATATCTCTAAAGATACTGAATCATAAACTTTTGAATCACAGACTGTACCAATCAGTGACATTCTGAAGATCTATTGTCATATTACAGAGTTTAAAATAGATAGCAACAAGGATCACCCTTCCTTCTTAATCAATCAATCAGTTAGACTCAATTTCCTTATACAACAGTTCTTTGTTCATATCTAAGAAGACTTCATTGACAGATAGCAATAAAGCAACAGAATTTGATCAGATAGATCAGTCAGATCTGAAAAGAATCTTTTCCTTTTGTATACGCTACTTGAAAGAGTCGAACCTGTGTGTACACGCCCTTTGGCCGAGACGAACCTGTGTACAAATCTGCAAATTTTGACTCAAAACTTTGCTGCAATTCCAGACTTCAGACAAACCTAGATCATGATAGATAACAAATAGAATAGGTGCAAAACATCAGATCTGGTCTCAACCAATATCAGATCATTCAAGAATAAGTCATTTCAAGTCTCATGATTCCTGATCTAATGTTGAACTCAAGGTGCACATGAATATTTCAGATCCAATCCCAAACATAATCCTGCAACATAATATATACTTCAGATAGAAGTATTCCTTAGAATCTCATTGCTTGCACACCTTGGCCTAATGATCTTCTCCTCCTTATATACTCTTAGGCCTTTCTCAATACCTTGGACTAAAACCACTTAGGACCAATACCTTGGACCCAATACCTAGGGTCAATACCTTGGACCAAATGCCTCAGACCAATTAACTTGGACCAAAATACCTTGGATCAAATACCTTGGATCAAAACTTGGTTTTCCAACATGTACACGCTTTTCCTCCTGTGAAAGTGAAAAATGCGTGTATACGTTATATGCTACTTTTGTTCTGTTAAACTGCGTCTATATGCACCTTGGACAAAGTGAACCAGCATATATCTTTCTTTCTTCATTCTTTGGAGTCTGATATGTAATCCTTTGTTTTTGACCTGCTGCGCTGTGAACTTTCATCTAAGTGAGTTGCCATCAAGGACAACACTGTATCATAATGCCAACATTGGTATTCCTAAGGTCTTAGAAGTGTTGTCCATACTTTCAGATTGACCTTTGTCATCGGCCTCTAGTGATGATGCTGGTGACAAACCCTCAGCTAGTAACACTAAAGTCTATGGGAAAAAGGGAAAATTAAAATTTCCCTCTCACCTTTTCCCTCTTATGGATGAAGCTTCCAAAGAGTTGGAAAACCTTACAACTTATCAACCTCATCTTCTGACTGGGTATCGAAAGTTTTCCCTAGATCCTTCGCTAGTTGATCCAATGTTTGATCGAAAGTCATCTTTAGTCAATCTCACTATCTTTGAAAGTGAGTCTCGTGAGTCCATTCTAGACCAAACATTGATTGAGAAACTATTAGAATTGACCCCATGTGGTGAAGTAAAATTCTAAGTGTGGACACGAGCAATTCCTCTAGCCTGATAGCATGTCTAGCCACAACCGAGACATTCTATGGAAGATTTTCTTAGGTTAGAACCAATTAAGAGGGCCTACCTCTTAGTGCACTTATCCTATTTGGTGATGGTCTTGATTTCTTGCTATAGCTATCTTTCGTTTCCTTCTTTGAACACCTGAAACAAGCAAACAATAGCAAACAATAACCGTGATAATAGAAAAATTGTAATTCAACCTACTCAAAAAGTCAAGAAGCATTAAGCCATAAACATGTGAGATGACACATTATGTAGGAAATCAATCGATAGTTGCATATATATTAAATCAAGAAGATATTACAACCATTGTCTTGACATTGTTGTTATCCTTCGACAAAACCAGGTTCCCACACACTTCCATTAGCATTCCATGATGGCCTCAACAATGATATTTTTAAGGCTCTTCCCTTTAGTCTTCACACTCAACCAAATTCAAATTTCTCCCTCACACATGACTAGAGAGCTACAACTATGGATAACTTGCTGATCACTCCAAACTTAATTAGCACTAGCACACCACCATTAACACTAGCTTGTGCTTGGAAAAAATGGAGGTTTATATAGCATGAATGGATGGGAGATGGTTCCTCTTCTCATGGGAGAATGTCTTATCTCTTGAGGTAGTTCCATCCTTATAGGGGAAAGGAGCCCAAACTAACATCCTCGACTCCATCCGGCCCAACCATTTACTAGACTTCTGTTATGAAGCTTCTAGAGCTGGAAGCTTCGGCTCCTTATTTAAAAACTTTCCAAAAGAAGATCGTGATGACTAAAATAAAGCTTAGTCGCTCCAGTGACTGCAAAAGGGAATTGTTCTGCTCATGAAAAGGGACACAATGGGAGTTTCTCCATGAAGGGGAAGCTTGTAGGGTTCACTATAGAGGTCCTCGAGGATCATGGAACACTGAGTACAAGGACAGTGACAAAATGTTGCGTAACAGATGCCCCCTAAAGCGTGAAGTCCGAACTAGAGTGAGGGATGAAATGCTTTATGAATCAGTGCGGGGAACCAGAGTCTATCGTCGTAAAACCTGCAAGAAAGTACAAATACATATACATAACTGAAAATTATGTCAATCGATACATGAATTGTGGCATGGACATAGCCATGTAGAGAATGATCATGTAAATGGATCCAGGCATGGGTGCAGCCATCCGATAAAGAGGATCATATCGAAAACAAGGTATGGTCATAGCCATCCAATAATGAGAAGGATCACATATGATAACTCATGGTATGGTCACAACCATCCATCTGAGAGGGACATGCATATCAACATAATCATGTCACACCACTTTGCAACCTGGACATTTGTAATCTAATCCCAGGGTCTTGCGCTCCAACATGACCAGATCAAAGTACAAATTCTAACATGTGAATAGATGTGTTGACATTGAACATTCTAGAAAATCATTTGATTACCAGTGAAATCACCCGAACACCTGTGAAATCACCCGATCGAAAGCCAATGATGTGAACTTGTCATCAAGTGCGAAGAACTTTCAGTTAGGGCATGCAAGCTCTAAGGTAATGGAAGGGAGTCTCTTGATCAACTTCCCAGATAATGAGCTGAAGTTGACATGAAGCGACCATGTCGAAGGAGGGCCATAATGTATCCCATATCATCGACATGAGACAAAGGGATGCAAAATCATTTTGGATGATATAGAGAATCAAGGGTAGGCATAACTGCAGAAGGACAAATCTTGAACATATCGGTGGATCCATAGGATTGGCGGTCATGATGACGTGGAAGAGATCAAATGGAAGGAAGAAATGAACAACCCAACCTAGGAAGGTCAACGGTAAAAAATAGGATATCCCATCCCGACACAAAGCAGAAAGTGTCATGTTTAAGAGTGAGCTTCTGACACAACTGATTAGATTTCCAAATTTTCCCCCACCATTCTTGGCAAGTACCCCAATTATTTTTTAATCGCAAGCTTAAAGGGGATAACATATGTTTGCACTGTAAGTTCATCCTTCGGACGAATCCGACCTAGTAAGTTTAACGATCCCTAGGAAGGAGAAGCTCATGTTCGTCATGGTGACAAATCCGATGTCATTTAGTATTTTAACGAGTCTGACAAAGGCGTAACTTGGTATATTTTTCATGTTTAGAGAGTTTGAAAAAGACATATATTTGCGTCTCTCGAGCCCGAAAAGGTAGAAAATGATACTTGAGAGAACCGCTTAACCATTTTAGTCAAGGAGTACCTTTTTCATAAATAGTTCATCCCAACCCGAAAAAGGGGTAAACATATACTGGGCACACGATGCTTTGCATTTGTTAACGAGTTCAAAATGACAAGGGATCGACTATATTTTTGTGTTTAAAGGGTCAGAAAAGGGCTTGAAAGTAGACCCCCCATTTTTATTCTCTTTAACGAGTCAAAAAGGGAAAAATACTCGGAAATATTTTCATTTTTTACGAGTTAGAAAAGAGTTTGAATGTGACTCATCCTGGAGGAACGAGTGGTATAAAGGGTAGCATCTGCTTCTGGCAACGGTGGAACTACTCAAAACATGCAATGGTCAAGAGGCTGATTAATAAAACCACTCATTGCTATAGTCCCTTAGGAAAGGAAAAACAACCAAGTGAAAGCATATGATTGGCCAAGGAGATGGTGGCGATGGAATGAAATAACCAAGGCTCATCTAGTAAAAATTAGCTGGTAAAAACAATAATCACGAGATGTAAATTGGGCATGGGTTCATTTTTACGTAAGCTTGAACCATGGAGAACTTTGCTTGGATTCGGTTTCATGTTTACACAAGCTTGAAATGAAAAACTATGCTTGCTATAAGTTTGCATGCCCCTAGCATAAGGACTCAATCAAGGTAAATGCCCCCCAAAGCTTCATTTCAGTCAACTAGGTGGATGGAATGAAGGTTCACTTTCGAGATCTTGGAAAGACTCAACTGAGATTTTACGAGATCTTAATCAAAGACTCGATTTGGAAAAGGGAGTTGCTTCATTTTTTAATGAGGTTGACACAGTAAAAGAACTATCCTCGAGACCCTTGTTTCATTTTTTAACGAGCTTGACAAAAGACAAATAACTATGCTCACACCCTTTGTTTCATTTTTTAATGAGGTTAACACAAGACCAAGAACTATCCTCATATCCTTTGTTTCATCTTTTAACGAGGTTGACACAATACCAGGAACTATCCTCATGACTCCTTGTTTCATTTTTTAACGAGGTTAACACAAGACTAGGAACTATCATCATGACTCCTTGTTTCATTTTTTAACAAGGTTGAGACAAGACCAGGAACTATCCTCATGACCCTTTGTTTCATTTTTTAACGAGGTTGACAAAAGACTAGGAACTATCCTTATATGCTGTTTCATTTTTTAACGAGGTTGACGCAGAAAAAGAACTATCCTCGTGACAGCTAATCATGGACCATACGAGAACATGGCTCCAAAGAGGTCCTCACTAGATGAGAGAACTATACTTTGCGAGGAACACATTTCAATTGGTACAAATGACAGATCAGGTTCCACTGCCCCTAGTACATAATGTACTATATCATCTGTGTGATCATCAGCAGATGTGGAGATGGAATAGGTAGCCACATAATTGACATGTGGTAGCAAGGGTACTGCTTGCAAACAAGAACCAATAGGGGACGATGGATGCAAATGAGGCACCTGGTGACCAATAAATGAAAATTGATCAATGGTCACTATTCTCCCTTCATGTGGAAAACAAACCACATGGAAGAGTGAAGAAACAAGAGCTCCCATGACATAAACATAGTCACGTCCATGGACAAGATTGAAGTCTAAGTTCCGTGGACTACCATCACATCTATATAGATGGTCTTTCCTCCGAAAGTAATAGGGAACTTGGGAAGGATCCCCAAGGGCTAACTGGTTCCTCCGTTGAAAGCCAACAGACTTTTGGTGATAGGCACAAGATGTGGAGAACCCAAAGCTTGCCAAGTAGTAGAAGACATGATGCCAATAGATGCACCTTCATCTAATATAGTGCTAGGTACTACCATATTATAGGCTTGTACTGTGATCTAGAAAGGTACAGAAGATGAGAGGTGGAAAGCATTCAAGTGACTCCAATTGAAAGAAACAACATAACTACTTGGTAGGGGCATCATATGATTGCCCCCATGCCCTACAGGAATAGGAGAAGGACTCTCCTGAACAACCAGGATGGGAGGGTCACTCTTTGATTCATGAGAATCTTAGGAGACGAGAAGAACATGAGCAGTATGATCACCACTCTCTTCTGGAACAGAGTGAGAAACTAGTGGTGAAACCAAGTCGACACTCTTTTCGACCAATGGTTGGTAGGGAATAGACACAAGATAGTCTCACTCAGGAAGAATAGGATTGGTAAGAGATGAATCTAAGTGAATTCATTTACCAACCAGGAGAGGGTCAGAAGAAAGCCTTTGATAAGCAACAAGAAGTTGGGTTTTAGGAGCTGTAAGGTCTTCAAAAACTTTGGAAGCTTTATTCATGAGAGGAAAAAGGTGAAGAAGATGATCTCCTTCACATAACCTACAGGGGAATATAATATTCCCTTTCTTCTTATCATCACTAACTGAGGGTGTAGCATTAACATGATCTCCAGAGGTTGATGGGGATGGTCGATTCAGGTCTTGAGACCATACCTCTAAGACTTTGGGAATGCTAGGACAATCTTGAAGGAGATGGTCACCCTTACACAGCTTGCAAGGGAATCTGACCTTTCGTGGAGGATCGAAAGGTTTGTCTACATGTGGTTCATTTGGAGTAACAACCACACGGTTGGCCTCTCTCTTATCTGACTTCTTCTTATTCTTCTTAGCCTCCTGATTATTGGATTTCAAACTTTCACCAGGCGAAGTAGAAGAGGAAGAGGAAGAAACAGGGGAAGAAGGGGAGAGGACAACCTTAGAATCAACGTGATGTGATTCAAATGAAGGAGATGGCGGTGCAGGAGTTGGGACACTCATGACCATCAAGGTCGAAAATAAATAGATAGGTAAACCAATGGTTAACCTAGGGAGGGACAACATTGCCATATAAGGAGAACTAGCATTTCCAAAAGAAGGAAAAGGACCAAGATTCTCATCCGAGGGGAACTCTTGGTTGGTAGACTTTGCGAATGTTTCCATTGGAATCAACCCTAAAGAATCACTAAGGAAGATAACTTTAACCAGGAATATTTCATGGGTAATTAATTTTAAGACACTGGAATAAAACTTTTTCTTTTCATATTTTAAGAGTCGAGAAAATGAGGAAAGGTGACTCTAGTCGCTTTTGGAATTAACGAGCTCGAAAGGACAAGTTCTCGATGATATTTTCAAATTTAAGGAGCCAGTAAAGATAAAAAAATGACTGCTTAGAGTACTCTAGGCATAAAGGATTACCAGGTAACTGTGAACTGCAGAATACCTCTCGGTGAACCGAGAAGTACGGGAAGTCAATCTCCTTGAATGTTTTGTTCAATGTATCACGTTTACAAGGCGGAAAAATCGACTTCCTATGGATAAAGGATTGCAACCTAGTGGGGTCTCCCTTTATATACACGATGGTACGGGGAGCACAAGTCCTTACTAGTGTTGTCTAGTGCTGAAGTGAATGATAACTGCTAGGTTTAAAGACGATAGGACATGTCTCTAGCCTAGACCTCTAAATGTAAGCGTTAAGTTTCAATGATTCCTTAGGTTAATTCGACAAATTTTAACAGTTGATATTGAATTAGGTTTCAATTACAAGCCCCTACTGCTATCATCTGGAAAAACTTGTACATGTAGCTATATGAGAAAAGAGATCTTTGTCTTTGATGAAAGCTATCATTAATTGATAGATATAGAGCACACAACCAATGCAACAATTAGAGAATGAAATATTTCACTTATGCATGTCCTAAATGCACTTAATCTTTCCTTAATAACAAAAGAAGTTTCATTTCATTTCTCATGCCTATGTTGATGCAATTCTAGCTTCTTAATGATGCTACTATTGCAATATTTTCGCTTAAGTAAACTAGAATGATGTTATTCTTTTCATAAAATGAAAAATGAATCTTTCACATAAAGAAATTTAATGAAAATTTCACTGTTCCAAACAAATAAGAACCAATCAAATCCAAAGCATGATAAATGAAATTAAAAGCAACTTCTTCCTTGAATCGAACAAACCAAACACATAAAAGCTTGAATAAACAAACCAAGCAATGTAATATATGCTCAAAATGATAAAAGAGATTCTCGAAATAAGAGAACAAATGAGACTATTTCACTCATCCAATTGAAAATGAAGCAAACAAAGTATCCTAATCACTTCTGGGGGGAAGAAGAGAGTTTGAGGGTCAAGACACATTGGCACTAGAATGGAAGAAATTCTATTTTTTTCTTAACTTAGAGAATGGAGAGACTCCCTAACTGACAACTAGTGCCGATAGGCACGATTGACCAGTACTACAACTAGCGGTGATGGCTTGATCGATGCGACTGCCTAATTGACAACTAGTGCTGATCGAGGGATTCAAAGAAAAAATAAAAAAGAACTTCACACAGGGCTAGACTTAACACATCTTAAGGTGGGCTAAACCAAGAAAGCACACAAAGTAAGCTAAATGAAGCTTTCTAGTCAAGGAGAACATAGTCAGAACAAACTAAGAGGCAAAAATCAAGAGAGCAAGACACACTGGTCGAGATCTAGGGTGGACCCTAATCTTCACTTACAAGCATCAACGCGGCTAAGTAACTAACAATAGGCGCTAGACGGGGGTCGACATGACTGTTTCTCAGTATATCGTGTTGTTCGGCGTGACTATCAGCGAATTAAGCGCGCTGAGCAAGGATGCAAATAAAAAAGTAAAAATTTTCAAAAGTTGGGACTAGACTTGCTACTATGAATTTCAAACCCAGAGCAATAAGCAAAGGAAACCAAATAGAACTAAAGGGAAATGGAAAAACTAGAAAAGTTCACACAAAACCATGATATTCCAAGCAAACAAATAGAAGGATTGTCTCCACAGTGGCATCACCAATTTGTGGTGAAGTAAAATTCTATGTGTGAACACAAACAATTCCTCTAGTCCGATAGTGGGTCTAGCCACAATCGAGACATTCAATGGAAGATTTCCTTAGGTTAGAACCAATTAAGAGGGCCTGCCTCTTAGTGCGCTTATCCTGTTTGGTGATGGCTTTGCTTGTTGGCTCCAACTATCTCCCGTTTCCTTCTTCAAACCCCTGAAACAAGTAAATAACAGCAAACAACAACCGTGATAATAGACAAATTGTAATTCAACCTACTTAACAAGTCAAGAAGCATTAAGCCATATACATGTGAGATGAGACATTATGTAGGAAATTAATCAATAGTTGCATATATATTAAATCAAGAAGAGATTACAACCATTGTCTTAACGTTGTTGTTCTTCTACGACAAAACCAGGTTCCCACAAACTTCCATTAGCATTCCATGATGGCCTCAACAATGATATTTTTAGGGCTTTTCCATTTAGCCTTCACACTCAACCAAATTCATACTTATCCCTCACACACAACTAGAGAGCTACAACCATGGATAACTTGCTGATCACTCCAAACTTAATTAGCACTAGCACACCAACATTAACACTAAGACCAACATTAACACTAGGTTGTGCTTGGGAAAATTGGAGGTTTATATAACATGAATGGATGGGAGATGGTTCTTCTTCTCATGGGAGAAGGTCCTATCTCTTGAGGTAGTTCCATACTTATAGGGAAAAGGAGCCCAAACTGACATCCTCGACTCCATCCCGCACAACCATTTACTAGACTTCCATTATGAATCTTCTACAGCTGGAAGCTTCGGCTTCTTATTTAAAAAACTTTCCAAAAGAGGATTAACATGACTGAAACAAAGCTCAGTCTCTCCGGTCAGTGATCGGGGCAGTGTTAATCCTTGCATATTGGCACAAGGAGGACAAGGTCCATTAGCGTTGGCCTTGTAAACTGGGAAAAACAGAAGATTTTTTGGAAATGATGCAAAAGGGAATTGTTTTGCTCATGAAGAGGGCCACAATGGGAGTTTCTTCATGAAGGGGAAGCATATAGGGTTCACTGTAGAGGTCCTCCAGGATCATGGAACGGGGAGTACAGGGACAGTGACAAAGTGTTGTGTAACACCCTACCTTCAGTTAACTGTACCTTTCTGATACAGAGTGAGCCTCATACTACTCAGGTTCTTCTGGTTTCTTCAGTTTCAAATGAACTTGAGGTAAATCCTCCATTCCCGAGGTGCATGAGATAATTTCTTCTATTCCCATTGAGCAAGAGGTTAGATCTCTTCCTACGACACCCACTCCAAGTAGTTTAGTCACTTCTTTTGATTGGAGTCGACTGGCAGGATATCACCTTTCGTCTTATGTGCCTTTCTAGATTATAGTACAAGATTACCATATGGCCATACCTAGCATAGTTATAGAAGAGGGCACATCTGTTAATATATTTTCCTCAAATGCTTGGTAAGCTTTAGGTTTCTTTAGCTTGTCCACGTCACCCAGAATCTGTTAGATTTTAACAGAGGAACTAGTTAACCGTTAGGGATCCCTCCTAAGTTTCCTATTACTTTGGGAGGAAAGATTGTCTATATAGATGTGATGGTTGTCCAAGTCCCTTTATATTTTAATCTACTCCTTGGTCGTGACTATGTTTACCTCATGGCAACTCTTGTCTATTCCCTCTTTTGAGTGATGTGTTTCCCGCATGATGGAAGCATTGTGATCATTGATCAACTTACATTCATTGGTCTTGAATCAACTCCCATTCAACCGTCATCCCTAAATGGTTCTTATGTGCAAGTAGTATCACCCCCACCACAGGTTAATTATGTGGCCATTTGTTCCATGCCCACATCTACTAATGATCTAGTAGGTGATGTAGTACACCATTTACTAGGGGCATTGGAAACCAATTTTTCATTTGGATCCCTGGACATGTATCCCTTCCAGAATGTTGTTCTCCCTTCTGATGAGAACCTCTTGGAAGCCATGTCCTCCTTTGGTCTATGATCAAAGGGCTCTGGAGTAGAGTTCCATGTCTTGTGTCAAGATTGTTAAAATATGAAACAAGGGATATGCAAATAGTTCTCTTACTATGTCAACCTCGTTAAAAAATCAAATTGGTCTCCATGAGGATAGTTCTTTTACTATGTCAACCTCGCTAAAAAATGAAATAGGCCTTCATGATCATGGTTATTTTCTTGTGTACAATTAAAAAATGAAACAAATCCCCTTCCAATTCGAGTCTTTGATTAAATCTCATAGAATCCCAGTCGAGTCTTTCACTTGATCTCATACGTGAAACTTCTTTCCGTCCATGTAGGTGAATGAAATGAAGCTTGGGGGGCATGTACCTCGAATTGAGTCATTATGATGGGGGCATGTAAACTTAAATCCAAGCATAATTTATCTTTATTTCAAGCTTGTGTAAAAATGAAACCATTCTCATTTTACATCTCGTGATTTCCATCTTTATCAGCCTGTCTTTGCTAGAGGAGCCTTGGTTCTTTCATTCCATCGTCACCATCACTTTGGCTAATCGTACACTTTTACTTGGTTGTTTTACCCTTGATTGAGGAACATCTGCGATGAGTGGTATTATTAGCCAACCTCTTGACCATTACTTGTTTTGAGTAGTTCCATCATTACCGAAACCAATTGTTATCCTTCTATACTACTCGTTCTTCTAGGCAGAGTCACCTTTCCGCTCTTTTCTGACTCTCGAACTCGTTAAAGTAAATGAATTGAAGTCTACTCAGTATAATTTTAACCCTTTTCCAAACTGAGGTAGACTATTGTATGAAAAAGGAACACCTTATTCAAACATGGCTAGGAGGTTCTCTCAAATTTTTTTTCTAGCTTTTCAGATTCAAGAGACAAATTATGAAAAGGAACATGATGGAGTTTTCTTTTTCAAACTCTCTCAATATGAAAAAGACACTGAGTTACTCTACCATCAGACTTGTTAAAAATTAAACAATGAAATACGTGTCACCATGATGTGCCCGATTTTCTCCTTCCTAGGACTAGTAAAACTTAGTAGGATGGATTCATCTGAAGGATGGACTTATACGATAAGAATTTAGTATCCTCTTCGAGATTGTGTAAAAATAAAGAGGTACTCACTAGAAATAGTGGGGTAAAAAATTAATATGAAACATCCTTTGTATAGGCAGCATGTCGCTCTTGAACGTGATACTCTTCTGCATCTCGTGTTGGGTTTGGGATATCCTCACTTACTCACTTGTCCTTCCGGGTTTGGGTGATCCATTTTGCCTCTCATTCCACCTCTTCATTATGACCCTTGGTCCTATGTTGAGTCTAATGCTGCCAATTCCAGAGTCGTGTCGCCAATATGTTCAAGAGAAGTCCAATATGCAGTTATTTACCTATACACTGTTTGAGTCATTGCTACAGTCTTGGATCTTACTCATTTCATTCCACTTTATTCCTTATTTCATGTGAATGATGAGGGAATCATTATGAACCTCCTTCAATGGGTCTCTTCCTATTAAATTCAACTCATTATCCATGAAGATGACTTAGAAACTCCCTTTCAGTAGCTTAGATCTTGCATGCCTTAATGGAAAGTTCTTCACATCCGATGACAAGTTTTTGTCATTGGCCTTCGATTGGATGATTCCATGAGTTTTCGACTTCAACTTCGTTATCACGTTCATGGATTGTACTGTCAAAGCTTGAGAGCAATTGTCATTATGGGTGGTTCCTCTTGTGCATGTTAACAGTCCACATCAATGGCCGTAATTAGGTGGTTTTCTAGCATGTCCGACTGTGACACGTTCATTCACATATTAAAATTCGTACTTTGATTGCTTCGGGATGTAGCGCAAGACCTCGAGTCTTGTCTGATATGACTCACGCTACATGGAGTTATATGTTGTTCATGATTGTACACATGTTTCTACTATACGGATGGTTGTGACCATACCACAGGACTTTACATTTATGATGATCCTTCTATATCGGATGGCAGCATTCATACCCTGGATCTTAGATTTACAGATGATCCTTCTTATTTGGATGGCTGCGACCATGCCATGAATCCTCTCATATAGTCCTTGTTATCCGGATGGCTGTGTCCATGCCATAGATTCATGTCTTGCTATCAGATATATGCATCCTTCCTTTGCAGGTCTCCTGACAGTGTGTGTCCTCGTCCTTGTAAAAGCTCTCAAAGCATCTCATTCATCACTCCTCGTTCTACCTTCATGATTTAGGGGGCATCTGTTACACAATATTTAGTCACACCTCTTGCAATTCCTCGTGACATACCCCGAAGTGCCCGAAACATGACAATTATGCAGTGTACTCATTCATGTATACAACTGAGATCCCTCCTAAGACATTGATTGGAAAATACCTTGAGCTTTCCCTAAAGAAATAGCTCTAAAACCCTAAATGGAGAATCATCGCTCTTATAAGGATTAAAACAATGATGGTCACCTATTGCACTGTACTTGACCAGCGATGGCATCACTCTGTTACCTTGCATACCTACGATGATCGCAAAGAGGTAATTTTCCCAAAGAGGATGAGAAGCTTCGTGATCTAGAAGCTTCTAGAGCAGCGAGCTAGAGGTTGTTTGGCATAGATGAGGTTGAATTCTCCCTACTTGGCCTCTTTTTCTTATCCCTATGAGCTACCTCCTTAAGATGAGGGCTTAATCCTATCTTTGGAGAAGTCCTAGCCTATAAATTCATCCTCTCCCATTCCCAAATGGTTGGTTTATGTCTATTTGTGCCTTTATGCTAAGCTTGTGCCTAGAGGCTACTCATTTGAATCAGAGAAGGAGTGCTTGGAGATTTCTTGGCTTGGACTTGGATTACCACTCAAGGAGAGCCTTTCAACATCAAGGCTTTGGTTGTAAGAATTCCTTTATTTCTTAATAATATACAACTGTTGGTTCATCTTCCCAAAATGCTGTTGAAATTTGGTACCGAAGGACAGGTGGTTCCCTTAGGCTTTGATCTTTGGCCTAGGGAAAAGTGTCCAAAAGAATTTAATTTTTCTCCTAAAGTGACTTTATAATTTTATAAAGTTAAATCTAATTTAAAAGTGACTTTAAATGATAAAGTTACTAAGTCTAATTTTAAAGTGACTTTTATAAAGTCAATGAAAAATTAGAAAGGAAAAGTGACTTTGGAAATAAATGACTAAGTGGGTCTTTATTAAAGTGGGGTGAATTAAAAAATAGAAAGTGAGATTTAAATGAGCATTTAATCTCAGCCATTGATCTAAGTCTATTTCAGCCATTGGATTTAGAGATCACCCAAAAGTCACTTGGATCACCCAAAAGTCACTTGGAGTTATATTAAAGGAGGAAAAGGTCATTCATTCTTTCATGAGCAGATTGGGAGAAGGAGAGCAACAGAGCAAGAGAGATTTCTGAGCAGGGAGGAGAAGGAGACAGCAGCTTGGCACACATTCCAAGGCAGCAGTTGAGCAGATTTGTACAGCTGATTCAGCACATAGTGAGGCAGATTTTTGCACAAAAATCGAGGAGCAGTTTGCTGATTTTTCTGCACACAAAACGGAGGTCGTACAACATTTATTGCTGTCCTGTTTGCTGTAATTTCCAGATTGCTGTGAGGCACGGGAAAAGAGATAAGTTGTAAATTTGCTTGCTAATTTTTTGCTGAATAATTCTCACTGTAAAAAGACAATTTTCAGAAATAAAGAAGAGCTCTCAAACTGGTTTTCCCCAAGAGTTGTAGGGGATTTTTCCAGGGTCAAGTTGACCAAAAATATCAGAGTTTTAATGTGTTTTAATGGCTGTTTTTGATTGCTGATTTTTAATTTTGCAATTTTCAGCATTCTGAAAAATTTCCAGAATTTGTGTTTTCAGCAATATTTATTTTTTTCAGTCTGTTAAATGTATGGTTATGGGAATGGGCATTTAACTACATGGGAGAAAAAAGGAGAAACTGAAAACCGGGGTGGGAAAACAGAAATTTCTACAAATGCATATGTTAATGTATCATTTAGCTTAGCATTCCTTGATCAATTAAGTATGTTGTTATTGGATTTGCTTTTTGTTTTGGTATGCTTTGTCGTGTCTATAAACATTGAGAGAAGTAGGAACCAGCCTGTGACACAAGCAGTTCAGGGTCCTTAATAAAAGAAATCAGAATAACATCAGAATGAGGTAGGCCATCTCTTTCATTCTTATTTTCAATTGTGACCTAGGAAGATGTCTAATTGATTGTCACTTTAGTTACTAGACCCACTCATTGGGCTAGAGGGATCATCTTTGTCCATAGAGAGGGTTAACCTTGTCAAGAGGGTTAAAACCTACATTTATCAAGTAACCAGCCCCTAGGTCCCACTAATATTTTAGACCATTTAACTCCCGGGCACTCCCTTGGTATGGGCATGCATGTATCCAGGTGCTTTGGACGCTCCCACAACATGGGTATGCTAGTGTTTAGGGACTTTTATACCCAATGTTGTGCCTGCATCCCCAAGATTTGAGCCACTTTTTTAGGCCCAAAGATCAGGTCACTCCACAAAACTCAATGACACCTTCAGGAATGAAAAATAACAATAGAAAAATGATACAAATTCAATTTCTTGAACAAGGACTTGACTGGATCCCTACTAACCATGAAAATAATTTCTTCAAACATTCACAAATATGTAATCTACAGGTTTAAACAATAGATCTAAGCATAAGGGTCTCATACTTATCTGAGAATTGTTAAGAAGCATTGTTCCCTTATATCATTAGCTGCACTATCATCTATTAGGTCATAGATACATTAGCCATTCATTTACAAATAAAAACATAAGGAGAGACATACATCATCACTATCATAAAACATGCTTATAACCAGCATAATAACAATAGAAATATCAAGGATACATCAGCCATAAAATCCACATATACACCAATACATTTACACATAATATATGAAAGAAAGAACCTCTTATTAATGAATGAAAGAGCCAACTCGGGATGGGGCTATCACGTTCCACCCGACCAAAGAATTGTTGATCCAATCCTCTCTTCAGCTATTCACCCCCATGCCATATTCCAAGCATGAATGTGGGACTCAAACCAGAAGAACCAACCAGGGAATCCTGAGGCTAAAGCACCTCACCCTCATCAATAGAAACTGGGCTTTACCGCAATCCAAATCGGATCACTAGGCCAAAACAATAAACATGTAATAACATGATTTACCATGATCTCCACTAGATCACTAGGCTAGAACAAGCATGGATGCCACCAGATTTCTCCACCTACACCATGAGGATTTTTCATGTCTCCTAGTATGTCAGGCTTTACTGTAATCCATAGTCTGATCCAGGGATCACTAGGCCCTAAAATGAGACACCGCCCTCTAGGATTTACCGTATATCACTCCATTCAACGACAAATATTCTTGGGCCTAATTAAGGGAAACTACCTCAAGGATTTACCATATATCTCGCCATTCACTAGTCGAGGATTTCTAGGCCCACCGAGGTAACAAAAAAATTGGCTTAACGCAAATCACAATATGATTCATGGGTTACTAGGCCATGTGTTCTATCATTCAGATATCCACCTCACTCATCTTCTAATCCGTCTAAAAATCTAGCTCAACCAAAACATGAGAACCCAATCACACCATGGCTATTCAGAAATTGAAAGGCCAGGTTGGAAAAACTGCCACATCTGGAAAAACCCATGCCATAACAGAAAGGAACCACATGTAATACCATGCATGACAAATCTAGTAAGGAAAACAAACATTGAAATCAATACCTACAAAGAATCCTATTGTAGTTTCTTGATCCTGCTCTTCCTTTCTTGCTCCTTCCTTCTTCTTGCCTTCTTTTCCTTTCTTGATCCAATGTCAAAGTGCTCCAAGAAAACTCTAATTGTCCAAGAGTGATAGAGAGAGATAAGAATGAGAGAGCTCCAAAATTGAACTAACAAAAGGTACCAACTGATCCTTAGAAGCCTTTTTATCAATTAGGCCTATATTTTCTTCATTTTCCATTATTTTGCTTCAATTTCCTCCTCACAAGAAACCTGTGACCTTTCACCTTCCTTTTCTCCTAATTTCCATTATTTTCATAAATAAAATGCCAAAAATGCCATTTTTTCTTTCCAAAGACTTAATCATTACCTTTGCCAATTTCCTTAGCCATAATAAACCATATGAACACCCACACTAGGATGTCTTGCCCAACATTCACTTGGAATCAACTGTGATTATTATCTTTTCCATTATTAACTTGTATCACATGGAATATTCATCAGGGTTGTTGCAAAACCCTCCCCCTTGGGGGACACCATCCTCAGTATTCAACCACACCTATACCTCAAAAAAACTGTTGAAAAGAAAACATACTACCCATGTAGCTTTATAACATAGCTCGATGTAGTATTTACAATGATCACCTTGCTGAAAAGGAAACCAACATGACAACATAACAACATAATAACATGACACCAATACCACTTATTGGAGTTTTATAACGTAGCTCATGGCATTATTTTCATCCACATACATATGTACATATACCAAAAATCACCAAAACAAGTACCAAAAACATATACCAAAACATTTTCTCAACCAATGAATATGGAAGGATACATAGCCTGCATCTAATTTGCCTTCTCCCATGTAGCTTCATTGGGACCAAAGTGCTTCCACTGCACTTTAACATGTTTCATTTCTCGCTTCTAGAGCATGAGCACCTTTTTTTTGCATTATACACTATTTGACTGGAATTCTCCACCAGACTCCACCTGTAATAGAGACCAATCAATCACATGATCAACATCTTTAACATACTTCTTGAGCAATGACACATGGAAAACATCATGGACTTTCACTTTCAGAGGTAGTGCAAGTCAATTGGCTACCAGTATGATCCTTTCAATAATCCTGAAAGGTCCACAAAATTGGTGTGCCATCTTGGAACATGACCCAATCCGAAAGGAGCTCTTCTTCAGTTTGATGCACAAGTACACCTATTCCCAAACCTAGAGCTCCTTAAACAACCTATTATGATCTACATAGCTCTTATTCCCATTGTGTGTTTCCTTTAGATTCTTCTTGATTACCTGCATTTCCCACTCCATGTCTGCCAACATGTCCAGTCTAATCAACACCTTGTTAATTGGATCACTCCAACTGATGGGAGTATTACAATTCCACCTATACAATGCCTCAGATGGACTCGTCTTCAAAGAATCCCAATACACAATTTTGTAAGCAAACTCTACCAGTGGAAGATACTCTTTCCACTTTCACTACTGATGCATCACGTACATCCTCAATATGTCCAATATCCTATAGACCCTCTCAGTCTGTCTATCTATCTGCGGATGATAAGTTGTAATGAAGGCCAAATATGTGCCCAAATGTTTAAACAACTTGTTCCAAAACTTGGAAGTGAACTTTTCATCCCTATCTAATACAATCTTCTTCAGAATACCATGCAATTAGACCACATATCTATTGAATACCTATGCTACATCGCTAACTGAGAATTTAGACTTCAATGGAATGAAGTGCGTAACCTCTGTCAACTTGTCCACAACCATGATGGAATCATGTTGTCTCATTGTCCTTGAAAACATTTGATAAAGTCCATGGAAATGACCTCCCATCTCTGTTATGGAATCATAATCGGTTGTAGCAGTCCACCTGGATCCTTACACTCTACCTTTACCTATTGAAAATCCAAACATCTAGCCACAAAATTTTCTACATCCTTCTTCAGATTCGGCCAATAATAAAAATTCTTCATTGCTGTCAATGTCTTATGATAGTGTGGGTGACCTAAATATGGTTTCTTATGAAATTCCCTCAAGATAACCTTCTTGAGATCACTACTATCAAGAATATATATCCTATCTCTAAACTTGACCAATCCATCTTCTGTAAGACAAAAATCCACATCCTATGCACCTGCACCTATACCACTACTTGTACCTATACTACTACATGTATTTATACCTATACCTGTACTTGTACCTATACCAACACCTGTACCTGTACCTATTCTTTGCTACAACTTGTGCAAAATATCCATATACTTGACATCCTGATGACCTGCCTGCAAGATCCCACCCGTAGATATGCCCCATAGGAACTCATAGCTTCTATATGATTTACCTATATCCACTTGCTAAGAGCTTCTGCAACCCTGCTCTCCTTTCCTTTGATGTATCTGATCTCAAAATCAAACTCATTTATCGTGGCCAACCATGTAGCTTGTCTAGCGTTCAGATTCGGTTGGTCAAACAAGTATCTCAACCCACTTTGATCAGTCATCAATACAAACCTCTTGCCAAGAATATAGTGCCTCCACATCTTCAATGCATGTATGATTGCCGTTCACACAAGATCATGCGTAGGATAGTTATGCTCACGCTCATTTAGTTTCCATGACTCATAGCACACTACCTGTCCTTCCTGCATAAGGACTCCACCAAGTCCCTGCTTGCAATCATCTATAAATATTGTTGTTCCTTAAGAAACCAAATGAAGGACCTAGAAAACTTAGTCTTTAACTCTTAATACATGTATGACCAGAACATCTCAGAATGCCATTTGCTTCTAGATATAAATGATGAATGAAGAAGGTTTGAAGGGGAAAGTTAAAGATAATATGCTGATCTTTCATAGAAATTACTATCTGTAACTTAGAGGAATTATGGTGATGAGAACTAATCACAGACAATATGCTGATGTTTCACAGAAACTATTATCTATAATTTAGAAATGAAGTGAGGACTTCAAGTATAGGAGTGCTCTTTTAAGGAATTTTAACTTTATGTACATAAGCAAATAAAGACCTGCAGCTTCATTACTATACTTGAAAAGAAGAAAACCTAGCATGACACATGACAGAGAGGCTTACAGAATTATATGCAATAACTCATGGAAACTTCTCATTCTTTCATTAATCAACAATGATATCAGGAATATAGTGGCTTAGTCTCCGGGTTCTCCAAAATTCGAACCACCAACCCTTTCTCTATAAAATTTCCTTCTTTTATACATTTGTGAAGCAATTGTGAAACTATCAAACTACTAAATTGTTTCCATAACTATCTGAATTAAAAATTATTACAGAATTTTACAGAGGTTTAAAGACACCTCAAAGAATATAAAATAACAGAAAACAACTGAATTTAGAAGAGGACAATAATTGTTGACTTGCTCTGTTAATCTACTGTTGATTTTCTTATGTAGATGCTTTAATAATGCTTAATCCGCTTAAACCGTAATTAACTATGTTGACCTTTGTAAACCTGAGCTTATGCATGTACCGGGACCTATGTCTTTAATGATCTTCCGAGTCAAACTTTAAATCCATAATGGTTAAGGCCCCTTTCATAAAGCCCTATGTGGAATGATTTATTAAACTCAATATAGACTAATCCTTAGTCACATTCACTTATCGGGACTCAATCAACCCTTTTAAACCTTCAATATCCTTTTATTAACCCAAATATATATGCCCACTTAAGTCACTCCTTAACATTAGTTATATCATGGTCTTCACCTATAAACCCTTATATCGGCGATAAATTCATTATAAACCATCTATAATGAACATATCCATAAAGCATGCATTTCCGCACTTTTCAAAGCCTCTTCACAGTTCTCTAGGCAACAGATTTTCCCAATAGATCCCCACCGTAGATCTGCGCTTAGTGGATCAGATGGTCTATAAATATTTCAGGCGAGACATAAGCCCTGAGAATACCCGCCCGAAATGGGCGGTTTTCTCTTTCCCCCAGCTGCTACGTGTCAAACAATAAGTGGAGTCGGGTGAGCCCACTAAAAACCGCTTACCACTTTGTATCCACCCGAAATTCCACCTTTTAACTTAAAATCCGCCTTTTCTTCGCTTTGTGGCTTTAACACTAATTTTTCGTTTACACAGCAAAATCGACGCAAAACACATAAAGCGGAACTGAAATGGAATTAACCCAATTTAATAAATATATCAGGTCTGGAACCCAATTGCAATCACAATTGGCGTTGTGAACATATACATAAGGCGCTTTATGGACCCGATGGAGTTATTAAGCACATTATATATCATTTCGGGTCTGGCCCACCCATATCGCAATTGGCATAGCCACATCTATATATAATAATAGTTATGCGATATCACGGTCCTGACGGGGGATTTAAACTATATATATATATATATATATATATATATATATATATAGATATAACATCGGGTCAGACTTACCCATATCGCAATCGATGCATATTTCTATTATAACCCTTTTATAATAGAAATATATAAAAATGTGTAGTTATAATGTATATGAGGGACTTTATATATGGTCCTGACCCGATGGTACTTAAAACCACGCTGTATATACCTTTCGGGTCTGGCTATATATGTTTTAACACTTTTCCTTTGTAAATTTGACATATTTCTTTATTTCTTTCTCATTTCGATATGCACTTATATATATACATATCTCTCTATATATACATATAGCTCCATATAACCATTTATATCCGATTCTTTTACATTTCTTCCTTTAGCGATGCTGATATATAACAAACAAAATATTTCATTTCTTTTAGACTTTTCGGGAAGGGTAAAGGATATAAAGGAGTTTTATTGAGTTTGAACTCCCGATAGTTATATAACTGATAAATAATCCTCAAGCACAATATAAGCTACAACGTTTGGCTCCAATTGGGGATAGTGCTTTAGCCACAGAAGCACTAAGAACCATAGATCAGTGCCTTATCCATTGGGCATGGAGTCATATATTGCTTCTCTGAACTCTCAATTGTATGAAAAACTGTATAGTGAACCCACACCAATATCTGCAGTGATTAGATGCTTGTGCTCTGATAACAAAATATTGAGAATCGTAGATCAACAATCTTAGTTGGGCATGGAGTCCAAAACTGTGCAAACCCTGAAGTCTGACAATTGAAACCTAACAATATTGAAGTCTGACACCTTTGCAAACCAGTTTCCAACTAGGAAAGTCACCCTTATTCATCAACTAATCATTAAATTGAAGAACTGAAACTGGAAACCAAATGCTCAACACTTAAGCTTATTTATGTATAAGTCCCTACATATGTACATGACTGACCTCAATCAGGTGAAGTCAATCTTCCAATGATACCAGATTAGCATTTGAGTGCATAATCTTGAACCATTCTGCCAGTGAATTTTTAAAATACAATTCATCCTAAATGAAAAATAAACTATGCATAAAGGCAACTCACAACAAAAATTAGAAGTATATCCACAAAATGATATATGTAGACTGCTGATAAACTCCTCCATGTAATCTGCCACAGGATCTTCAAGAGTATAAGAGAAATTTTGTTGTTGATCAGCGCCAAAAAAGAAATTTTCTGTGTATGAAGGTTCATGCTCAATTGAACCTTCTGTTGGGATAATATGTTCAGTATAATAATTAGAAACATCTTTAAGAAAATGATCTATGTCACTTTCATGTCTCCACTCTTCATCTCTAAGCTTTGATTGAAAATAATTTGTAATTATAGCCTTAGGATGAAAAAGGAATTTTTTTACACTACTGTACAATATATGATCAACTTCAAATAGATTTTTTACCTCTGATCCATGAGCATTCTTATGTTCTTCAATGCAATGATATACAATCTCTTTATCAGCTTCTTTTTTACATGAGATAGCCTCTTTTTCTATGATAAATGGCTCAATATATTGTTGTCCAACATATCCCTCTTGCTGGTTTCTTCCTGTATGTTCAACACCCAACTGATGAACTTGAAGAGCTTCATGCTGCTCCCCATTTAAAACATTTTCATTATATATAGGAGGATCATCAAATTTAACAAAATTGGAACTCTATGGCTTTATTTTCAACCCAATTATTTCTTCCTCTTCTCGACTGCTAAGTAGATATCCTTGATGCATGTTCGAACTTTCCTCTATCTAAATACTCTCTTGATCTGCTTGGAACAGAGTCAACCCATTCTCTGCTTGGAATATTATTGAAGAGAACTATTCTATAACCCTCTCTACTTCATTTTGAGAGAATGATAGCTCTCGCTTTTAGAGACTTGCTCATAACTCTGAATGCTTGATATATTATCAACAAAATCATTAGTTTCATCAATAAGATTATCTTGAGCCTTTAAAGTTTCTTTAGCATCATAATATTCACAACAACCTTCAAAAAGAAACTTGTGTGGATAATAAGTTTTACAGGAAGAATTGAACAATGAATGGAAATCTTTCAAAGATGAAATACTTGAAAGAGGCAGATACATGAACCAAGCCCTAGCTTCTAGGTCCAAAGAAAACAAAAACAACTTCATATTCACATCTTCATGAATAATTCCCTACTTCTCCATGCATTCATGAAACTCTTGGAGATGCTAAGCCAGATCTTCATATTCCTTTCTACTGAATTTTGGAAGATACTCATTCCACACAGAAAATGTGGGCATATCATGAGGATAGCCAATGATCCTATTAAAATCAAATGGATCAAATTTATGGACTAAGAATGCAGGGAGAGCCATTAAAATCCAAAAAAGAAAACTTCAAAATACAGTGGAGTCACCAATCAATATTGTAACTGAAAATCACAAGTGTGAATGTACAACCAACTGCTGAAACATGTCACTCTCAAGAATCAGCTTCAAACTTAATAAATTCAAGGAAAAGTATTCTTATTCTATTGCTTTGTAGTCTTTGGTATTTGTTACAATGGAGTCGCCTTTTATTGCTTTTATTCGAAACAGCCAAGTATTTCCTCCTCACTGAACAACCAGAGGAAAATATTGAAACCCAGGGAAAATTCTTCTTGTCTTCTCTCCCGACATTGACGCCAATTAATGTTGTTCCTTAAAAAACCAATCTCCTAGCTGTGGGGAAATTGTGCTTAAGACATTAATAAATATTACTTACTGTCACTTATTTTGTTGTGTTCTCAAGTGAAGGACCTACAAAACATAGTTTTAACTCTTAATACATGTATGACCATAACATCTTAGAATGCCATTTGTTGCTAGATATAAATGATGAATGAAGAAGGTTTGAAGGGGAAAGTTAAAGATAATATGTTGATCTTTCACAGAAACTACTATCTGTAACTTAGAGGAATTATGGTGATGAGAACTGAATCATAGGCAATATGTTGATCTTTCACAGAAACTATTATCTATAATTTAGAAAGGAAGTGAGGACTTCAAGTATAGGAGCGTTCTTAGGAATTTTAACTTTATCTACATAAATAAATAAAGACTTGCAGCTTCATTACTATACTTGAAAAGAAGAAAACATAGCATGGCACATGACAGAGAGGCTTACAAAATTATATGCAACAACTCATGGAAACTTTTGATTCTTTCATTAATCAACGATGATATCAGGAATACAGTGGCTTAGTCTTCGGGTTCTCCAAAATTTGAACCACCAACCCTTTCTCTGTAAAATTTCCTTCTTTTATACATTTGTGAAACAGTTGTGAAATTGTCAAACTACTAAATTGTTTCCCTAACTATCTGAATTAAAAATTATTATAGAATTTTACAGAGGTTTAAAGACACCTCAAAGAACATAAAATAACATAAAACAACTGAATTTAGAAGAGGACAATAATTGTTGACTTGCTCTGTTAATCCACTGTTGAGTTTCTTCTGTAGATGCTTTAATAATGCTTAATCCGCTTAAACCATAATTAACTGTGTTGACCTGTGTAAACCTGAGCTTATGCATGTACCGGGACCTGTGCCTTTAATGATCTTCCGAGTCAAACTTTAAATCCATAACGGTAAAGGCCCCTTTCATAAAGCCCTATGTGGAATAATTTATTAAACTCAATATAGACTAATCCTTAGTCACATTCACTTATCGAGACTCAATCAACCCTTTTAAACCTTCAATATCCTTTTATTAACCCAAATATATATGCCCGCTTCAGTCACTCCTTAACATTAGTTATATCATGGTCTTCACCTATAAACCCTTATATCGATGCTAAATTTATTATAAACCATTTATAATGAACATATCCATAAATCATGCATTTTCGCACTTTTCAAAGCCTCTGCACAGTTCTCTAGGCAACAGATTTGCTCGATAGATCTCCACTGTAGATCTGCGCTTAGTAGATCAGACGGTCTATAAAGATTTGGGGCGAGACATAAGCCCTGAGAACACCGACCTGAAATGGGCGGTTTTCTCTTTCCCCTAGCTGCTACATGTCGAACAATAAGTGGAGTCGGGTGAGCGCACTAAAAACCGCTTACCACTTTGTATCTGCCCCAAATTTCACCATTTAACTTAAAATCCGCCTTTTCTTTGCTTTGCAGTTTTAACACTAATTTTTTGTTTACACAAAAAAATCGATGCAAAACACATAAAGTGGAACTGAAACAGAATTAACCCAATTTAATAAATATATCGGGTCCAGAACCCCATCGCAAATCACAATCGGCACTTTGGACATATACATAAGGCGCTTTATGGACCCGACGGATTTATTAAGCACATTATATATCATTTCGAGTTCGGCCCACTCAAATCGCAATCAGAATAGCCACACACACACACACACATATATATATATATATATTGTTTAAATCTCACTTCGGGTCCGTGATATCGCATAATATATGTATTAAGAGTTATGCGATATCACGGACCCGAAGGGAGATTTAAACACATTATATATCATTTTGAGTTCGGCCCACCCATATCGCAAACGGAATAGCCACACACACACACACACACACACACACATATATATATATATATATATATATATATAACATCGGTCCGTCTTACCCATATCGCAATCGGCGCATATTTCTATTATAATCCCTTTATAATAGAAATATATAAAAATGCGTAGTTATAATGTATATGAAGGAATTTTTATATGGCGGACCCGACGGGACTTAAAGCCATGCTGTATATACCTTTCGGGTCTGGCTATATATGTTTAAACACTTTTCCTTTGTAAATTCGACATATTTCTTTATTTCTTTCTCATTTTGACATGCACTTATATATATACATATCTCGCCATATATACATATAGCTCCATATAACCCTTTATATCTGATTCTTTTACATTTCTTCCTTTAGCGATGCCGATATATAAAAAAAAACATATTTCATTTCTTTTAGACTTTTCGGGAAGGGTAAAGGATATAAAGGAGTTTTATTGAGTTTGAACTCCCGATAGTGATATAACTGATAAATAAACCTCAAGCACAATATAATCTACAACACATACTACAACCTCGTTATCCAAATATGAAATATTTAACATTGGAGCATGTGTCAACAACTGCTTAAGCTGTTCAAAACTAGCCTCACACTCCTCTTTCCATTCAAACTTCTTACTTTTCCTCTGTAATGATGCAATAGGATAGGAAATCTATGAGAATTTCTTGATGAACGTGTTGGAAATAATACTGAGAGGGGGGGGTGAATCAATATTATCAAACTCTTTTCAATTTATACAAATATTTGCAGTTCTGACTAATGAAACTTGTGTATACCTTCCAGAGTTATAATTTAATATATTCTTCAGATGTGGATCATTAATCTGAGTGTCAGAACCATATAACAGTAAACTGGAACAAGAAAAATAGAGCAACCAATCACACCAAAGAACACAAGATATAAGGTGGAAACCCAATGTGGGTGAAAACCACCTGCTGCAATATGTCTCTATCTTCTTTCAATTAGAAACTTCTTTTTACAATGCTTTTGTACTGGTGCAGTCTTATACCAGCACGCAAGCTTCAACCTGCAAAAGGCTACAACCTTCTCTTTTCTCTCAAGGACCACGTTTCATGAATTTTCAGACTGGATCCATGAATATCAATCAAACTTCAAATAGATCTACAATTAATCAACTTCCTTGTGCAACTACGGAATCAATAAATTCTCAGAACACAGTACCAGTAACCAGACACTAATTCAAAACCTAGAACACAGCAGTAACAGAAAGAAGCAGTTAAAACAGATTTCAAGAAAAGTCCGCAACTTCACCAATAGAAACATGCGCACATCTGCGGTCTCTCTGAGTCTATTCTGCAGGTCTCTGTGCCAACACTGTGTCAGTCCTGCGAACTTTGCACCTGCGGTGTGCAAAACCTGCGAACCTCCGCACCTGCGGTGTGTAAAACCTACGAACCTCCGCACCTTTTCCTTGATATACCTGCGGATCTCTGCACTTTCTCCTTCACTGGCCTGCGGATCTGCGCACCTGCACCGTGTCGCACCTGCGTTGCTATGGTTATAGAGTTTTTCAGACTTCAAGTATACCCCAGACTATCATATTTACATATCTGATCATGCGCCAAGGAGATCTCGACCCGTTAGTAGATTCGCCTTATAAAGCTCAGGTTTCTCCTTGATTTATATCCAGCTATCACTCACCAACCGATCACCAGAATTTTAGATCTTGCTCTCCTTAATATATTCAACACATGAGTACCAAGTCAAATGATCTCCTTTTCTTTTTATAGCCAAGCCCTTACTCAAACCATGGACCAAAACCATAGAAAGCCAATACAAGCACCCCAAAACCGGGGTTCAATACTTTAGAGACAAAAACCACGGACCAAAACCATAGGATCAAAAACGTCAGACTAAATACCATGGATCAATCATAAAATTTCCCACGTGCGCGCGCTTCTCTGAATGAAAGTGTGTGAATTTGACGTCCGCACATTTTGTTCGGAGAACCTGCGGGTATGTCTGCACCTTTTGATCGGAGCACCTGCGGGTCTGCGGCTTTTGTTCGGCGCACCTGCGGGTATCTCATTTCCTATCATTTTGAGAGCCTGAACTGAGATTTTCCACTTGAGTGAGTTTCCATCAAGGACAACACTTATGTCATAGCGCCACACCTATGTCATAATGCCAACAATCTCCCCCGTTGGACTTGATGGCAACCCCAAGATCCTCAAAGTCATTCTCCCCCTTTGTCATCAAGGGAAAAGGGTTACGCTCCCCCTGAGAACATGCTGAAAACTCTGTTCTGCTATGTTGATCGTGCTCCCCCTGACTGTAGGCTAGCTTGACAAAAGAAATATAAGACATAGAGACAAAACATTAGCAGCATTATTCAGACCAGCATCCATGTTCTTCTTTTGTACTTGCTCCTCCAAGATCTTCTACCATAATGCCAACAATGCATATTTAGAAGAATATATGCTCCCCCTAAACCTGTGCCAACTAGTCTCTGGCCAATCCATGTACGTGTATACCCCATATGAAATTCGCGTACAACAGACAAGATTCAACAGCAAGATGATGCATCAACTACTCCCAGCTTTTGTCTGAGGTATTCAAATGTTTCCCTGGGCAGTGGTTTGGTGAGTATATCAACAACTTGTTCCTTAGAGGGAACATACTCCAACTTGACCTTTTGTTCAAGCACTTGTTCCCAAAGAAAGTGATATTTGATAAGTATATGCTTGGTCTTTGAATGCATGACTAGGTTCTTTGAAATGTTGATTGCACTTGTATTATCACATAGGATGGAGATAGGTGGAGTACAAGTGATTTGAAAATTCTGCAAATTTTGCATCATCCAAAGAAGTTGTGTGCAACAAGATGCAGCAGCCACATACTCTGCTTCAGCTGTAGATCATGCTATTGAACTTTGTTTCTTGCTGAACCAAGATACTAATCTGGAACCCATAAAGAATCCACCACCACTAGTGCTTTTTCTGTCATCCAAGCTTCCAGCCCAATCTGCATCTGTATAAGCATGAAGTGTGAGATCTATATCTCTAGGATACCATAAGCCATAGTTTTGAGTTCCTTGAAGATACTTGAAGATTCTCTTAACTGCCTAAAGATGAGTTTCCTTTGGATTTGCCTAAAATCTTCCAACTATTCCCACTGCATGCATGATGTCTGGTCGGGTACCTGTCAAATACAGCAGACTTCCAATCATGGATCTATAGGTTGGTTGATGTACTGCTGCTGATTCATCATTTGCACTGAGGCTACATCCTGTAACCATAGGGGTACATACTGGTTTCGAATCTTCCATGCCATATTTCTTCAAGGTCTGCTTGAGGTACTTGGTTTGAGATAAAAAGATACCGCCTTCATTTTGTTGGATTTGTAAACCAAGAAAATATGTCAGCTCTCCAAGCAAGGAAATTTCGAATTCTTTCTACATCACCAAGGCAAAGTTTTGACTCATACCTTCTTCATTGCTGCCAAAGATAATATCATCTACATACACAACAAGTATTATCAATTTGTCATTTTCAATTTTTATATAAAGATTGCTATCTGTTGATCCTTTTGAAAAACCTTATTGATGAAGGTATTTGTCCAAACGATAGTACCAAGCCCTTGGAGCTTGTTTAAGACCATAGAGAACCTTTTTTAGTCTGCATACAAGATTTGGATCATTCCCAAGGATGAATCCATCTGGTTGCTCAATGTACACTTCTTCTTCTAAGTCTCCATTCAGAAAAGTTGATTTCACGTCCATTTGAAATACTTTGAACTTTTGAAAGCTAGAGAGAGCAAGGAACATTCTGATGGCCTCAAGTCTAGCAACGGGAGAAAAATTTTCTTCAAAGTCGATTCCTTCTTGTTGAGAATATCCTTTACAAACAAGTCTAGCTTTCTTTCGAATAACTTCTCCATTTTCATTCAACTTGTTTTTGAATATCCATTTTGTCCCTATGACATTCTTGTCTTTTGGTCTAGGAACCAACTCCCAAGTGTTGTTCTTTTCAATCTGCCCAAGTTCTTCATCCATTGCCTTGACCCAGCATTCATCCTTACATGCTGTTATCACAAAATCACTACTGAGGGCTGCAACCAAGCAAGATTTCATGTAACTCTTTCAACCTAACTTTAGATCAAAGATTAGCCTCTTTGATCAGAGAGGGCTCTCTCACAAACTCTTGATAAAAATCCTTCACTACAACAGATGGCTAACTCTTTACTCATTCATGAAAGCAAAAGCTGGTTGGATACATATCAAACTGGTTCTCATTGGGCTATGGAGTCTCATATACTAAGTAAACAAGAAAAACATAGTCATTTCATGGAAGTCAAGGCTCTTTGCATTAAATGTCAAACATACTCCACCAAAACCACAGCTTGCCAAACACACAGGAAGTCAGAGCATAAGATTATGAATTCTGAGTGATTGTGTTACAACAAGGCTGTAAAAGAACATAAAATATAAAACACCATCATTATATTTGAACACAATAATCCATCGAGAATCTTGAGAAGAAATCAACACTGTTTTACTATTACTGTCACAAGTCTTACAATGGCCCAAAACAACTCTGTTTTTGTATAAAATGTCCAACATTTTTTACATCAGAGTCATTTCTATATATAGCAAACCAAAATACTACTACCTGAGACTCCTCAACAAGCATGAAGGGAGCTCGGAATTCTATCATTAATTATCTTATCTATATCTTAAACAAACTAATTAATTACAAAGGTATTGTGCTGCGAAAACAGAGGGTTCCATTCCCATTGAAACTTCAAGTCTATCTCCTCGTGTGCATTGATGCGTTCTTGAAACTTGACACCTGTAGCACTTCAATAATAGCCAAGCCAAGCTGGAAGAACATTCACTGAATGAGCAGCTTCGGATGCCTGATATGTGGATGATTCATCAACAAATAAGAATCTGTGCCCTATGTTCACGGTCTCTGCCTCCCATTAGTGTTCATGCATTTAAGATCATGCTTCAAGCCATTTAATCCTCTAATAGTCACGTATGATGGAAGAAACCTTATGATCTGGCCATCTCATAAACTGAACAGGTGTACCACTCAACACCTCGGCAACCCTACCAGAACCCTAAAAATTCGGATATAAAGTGAAAACTTTAACAAAAGACAAAATTTCATCTTTTCCTTAAATACTTACACCTGGCACCTTTTTAAACATCTGAATGGCTTTATATAATCTCCATGCTAGCCTCGAGTCATTCCTTTAAGATTCGCTGACCTCAGCATCAATCTCAAATTTTTCACATAAACAGTCATCTACAGCAGTTTCGTAGCGCGCTACGAAACTGCTGTAGGTAATCAAAACTAAGAATATGAACCTTAAAGCAACAATGACTTAACTCTGTGATTTCTTCAGCTATTTTACACAGGTGTAAGGACTTCAAAAAGTTTCAAAAAGTTTCAAAATGATGACAGCCAAAATTTACCAAAATTTGGAAGACAAATTTCCCCTTGGATCAATTAGCTAGTTTGCCTAGCTTCCTCTTCAAGCTGCTAACTTCTTCCTTTAACACCTTGTTTTCTGCTCTTAAGCTTGTATTCATTTGTTTCATGATTTTTGCCTGCTTCAGAGCTGGCACTGTCCACACATATGCATCAGATACTGAGTCAGTTTGGCTGATCAAACTTGTTCTGCCTTTCATTACAACCTTTTTATAATTTGTATATCTTACTGCCCTTTCCTTAGAAACATTTTTAATCTGAGGTATTTCTTCCTTTGTTGCTCTAGCTTGTTTCTTGATAGCAATAACATTTCCACTTTGACTGATGATAACCTTATTGTCCTTGTTCTTGCTTTTGGCTGCTTGAACTATTCCGGTGAAAACCTCAAGTACCTCTATCCTAGGGACTTCTAAAGGTGTCTTCTCTTTCTGTGCTTTTTCCACTTCTTTGATTTGCCTTCTTGTGACTGGTCTGCGTGGCTTAAAAGCATATTCTTTACTAGGCTCTTCAAATTTCAACCTTTTAGAAGCCCTTGATTTTTTAGAACTTTCAGGTGAGGACTGAGTGAGGTCAATATGCATTGGCTGCACCGAGTGATCTTGCTCAAATTCTAGTGGTTCAATTTGTATTGGCTGATCTTGCTCCAGTTCAATGGCTTCAAGTAAGTCATTTAAACTACCTTTTGAAATAGGACTTTCTTCCACAGTGACTGACTTTCCTTTCTCCTTGTTTAGTTGACCTCTGGTTCTCACCCTTGAAATCTTTTCAACTTCACTTGATTTAGCTTCATCCTTCCTTTTCTGAATCTTCTGCTTTGATGACTGAGGTGTTTCCTTAGATGATGACTTAGGGGTTTCCTTTTCAGATACTCTAGATGACTTAGGAGTTTTCTTCACTGATGCTTCAGGTGTCTCTTTAGCTGCCACAGACTTCTCTGATTTCCTTGATTTAGTTTTAGGCTTCTTATGGTCTGTCACTTCTCTTCTAAGTTCAGCCAAAGTGGGTTCTTCACTCCTTTCTTCCCTTTCTCTCACAGGCAATGGAGTGAGGCCTGTTTTGCTTGGGAAGCCGGCCATAAACACAAATGAATCCCAATCTCTGCCAATTTTTTGTAAACTATCCAACACCAGCAACTTTACTAGACCATGATGAAAAAGGGATGTTTCACAACCATCTTTCTTTAACTGAATTTTATCACACATTTTGCTAATGCTCCTGAACAAATAGAAAGGTATGTCTATTGAAACCTTACCTGTGAAATGTAACAGAAGTTTGAAGTGGTAGGAGTAAACTTTATTGTACCTACCCTCGCATGTCAGGTATTTATGGATGCATGTGAGGAGCATAGCATAATTCTCTTTTATATAACTCCTTGGCACCGCTTTGGTGAGGTCTTCATCTACATAAGGTTCCTTCAAAAACTCTTTACAGGGACTCATGTCGAACTTGAAGTTTTTGAACCATTCTTGGCCACCCCTCGGAATTTCAGTGACAGTGGAAATAACTTCAGGAGACACCGGAAACTCTAACATTGCCACCTTTGAATTCAGTCCAGTGAAATTTAATGCGAAGGCCTTCGTCACCTCTGCATGTCCTCCTTTCAATTTTTCGCAAAACTTCCAGCAACCAGCATTTCGAAAGGCTCTTGCTACACCTTCATCGCTGAGAGTAACATCTAACCCCTCCGGCTCTGTCCTCACACACTTACCGGATCGGTGTTCCCTCCTTTCCATCTTGCTTTGAATATTTTCACACAGGAAACTAATGGTAGCTTGTAGCACGAAAACAAACTTCGACTTTGGAGTGCAGGCTCGCTTGCAGTGGTCCTTTTAAATAAGAACTTGGGCTTCTCATACAGCAAACATGTTTACATATTATGAAAAACCCATTATGATATAACCATTCCTTGTAACATCCCTTAAACTAACACTCAAATGCATGACTTTGGACCTTATGGCGGAATAATGGTTTATCATGACATGGAGAGGACGTAAACTGACAATCATGAACGGACCTATGACTCACTTCTCTCGGATTTGACATTCAAAGGAAGAGCGCTACAAAAAACCCTGAAACCCCGATTTCGTAGCGCGGGCAGTTCAAACTTAACAAGATGCGCTACTAAATCGCTGACAAACAAAACGCTGCGAAAAAACAAAAACATCATTTCGCAGCTAAACTGACCAATCAAACCTGCGCTGCGAAACTGCGCAAAGTACTAATGACATCAAACCTGCGCTGCGAAACTGCGCAAAGTACTAATGACATGACATGCTTTAACTAACAATGATGGAGGGTGTCTAATGATTTTTCCTTTACACGAATTCACATCAATACCTTTTGAAATTCAAATTTCAAATTGACATACACCAATAAACCTATTCACAAGACTTAAAACCTTTATATGAAACTTATGGACAACCTTATATACATGAACTATAGTTCTAAGTGATAACACATGCCTCTCTTACATTTTGTGGTTCAGTGGAGGAGAGTAATGCCAAATAGCTTGAAGCTTCTGCAATTGTTCTTCTTGTTTGTATACCTGCCTCTTTCTGCCCCAGAATTTGAGTTTCTGGATGATTCTTCTGAACGTATCTGGATGGAGTCTTCTCTTCTATCCTTGTCTGTTCTTCTGGTGCCTCTTGAGCTTCTTCTTCATCATAAGTCTGATTGGATGTTGAAGGATAGTGCTCATCATCTTCAAAATCTTTGGACTTTACTTGCCTAGGAATGTTTCCTTCTTCATCCACCACTACATCAATGCTGTCAACAATTCTTCCAAGTCTTTTATTGTAACACTTGTATGCTTTGCTGTGGGGAGAATATCCAAGGAGAATGCCTTCATCTGCTCTAGGTTCAAACTTGCCAAGATTTTCATCAGTATTTTTAATATAGCATTTGCTTCCAAAAATTTTGAAATGTTTTACCGTAGGAGTCTTACCATACCAGAGCTCATGAGGAGTTTGAGTGTTGTTCACCCGGACATTTGTCTTGTTGAGAATAACAACTGTAGCAAATGTAGCTTCACCCCAGAAAGTTGTGGGAGTTCCAGACTCATCCATCATAGCACGAGCCATTTGTTGAACTGTTCTGTTCATCCTTTCCACTACTCCATTTTGCTGAGGAGTCCTTGCAATAGAGAATTCCCTTCTTATTCCATGTTCTTCACAAAAATCGAAAAATTCGTTTGAGGTAAACTCCCCACCTTTGTCAGACCTGAGGCATTTAATTTTGTGATTTGATTCGTTTTCAACCAAGGCTTTGAAAGATTTGAATTTTTCGAAGGCTTCGTCTTTGTGCTTCATAAGTCCTATCCAACACATCCTAGAAAAATCGTCAATGAATAATATAAAGTATTCTTCTCCTCAAGGTGACCTTTTCCTAGATGGACCACATACATCAATATGAACTAGTTCAAGCGGCCTGCTAGCTGATCCTTCCTTCTCAGGGAAGTTAGTTCTAGTTTGCTTACCAAACTGACATGATTTGCATATTGTATTGTCTGGAATTTTGATGTCTGGAAGACCACGAACTACCTAGTATTTGCATGCTTTCCTTATCTGTGAGAAGCTTAGATGCCCCAATCTTCTATGCCATAGCCAGTGTTCATCATTCTTGCTTAGATATCATTGATGTTGTCCTTCTTTGAATATGTATAAATTATTTGGAGTTCTTATGCCTTTGATCACTGTTTTTCCTGTATCAAGATCACGAACACTACATCCATTTGATCGAAATATTACCTCAGTTCCTTGATCGCACATCTGACTGACACTCAATAGATTATGCTTTAAGCCATCAACATACATGACATTTCCAGCTTTGACCTTTTCCTTTAACTGAACAGAACCTTTACCTTTTATGAGAGCAGGGGTGTCATTTCCAAAAGAGACCTTCTTCTCCTTCTCTAAGGCACTATATGACTGAAGTTTTTCTTTATCACCCATCATATGTTTCGAACATCCACTGTCGATGTACCATTGATTTTCTTGCCCTTCCGCATATAAAGTTATACCACATCTCTCTGGTTGTGGTTCCTTCATTCTCCATGTTTTGGCACTTGAGGCTTGCTCCTTCTGAGTTTTCTGCCGAAACTTGCTCCTGCATTTAGAATCTTCATGACCGAAATTGTTACAAATAGAACATTCTATTTCATTTTCAAGAGCAGAAAAGTTATTGTAGGTTCTTTTCATGATCCCAGTCATACTCCTCTGTTTTTGAGCTTCTCTAGTCATGATTGTCTTATAGGCAACACATTGAGCTGCTTTGTGGCCAAAGTTATGACAAGAGAAACATTGGCCATTGAAGAAACTCCTGTGATTATCAAATCTACCAGCCAAATGATTGTAGTTTCTATTGACATCCATTCTTGAGGCAAATTGAGAAGGTTTTACCTGAGGCTGGTTGTAGCTTCTGTTTGTCCTTAAAGTAGATTGCCCCGATTTACCTGGTAGTCTTTGTTCATTCTTGAGGTAAATTGTCCTTGATTTACTTGGTGATTTCCATTGGGTCTTTGTTCACTTCTCCTTGCTGCATCAAGATAACTTTTGGAGGTAGATGGTTTCTGCACTTGGGTTGTTTCTTCATTATATCCCAGACCTGTCTTGATTAGTGGAGAACACTGCACTTTGATAATCTCATCTAACGTTTCAGATCCTTTAACAAATCTAAGATTAAGAGCTTTAGTTTTCTCAATCTCTTTTCTAAGTCCCACAATTTCACATTCTAACTTTTCATGATGTTTTTCCCTTTCAGCCAGTTGACATTGCAGAGTATCAATAATCATATTTTTCTCTTCTAAACAAATTTTGAGTTTAGAAATCTCTTCATAAAGACCTTCTTCATCTATAGCATCCATGAAATCATCATCTTCAAAAGCCATTAAAAGTCTATAATTATTACCTTGTTCATATTCATCACTATTTGAAAGTCCATCACTGTCTTCATGAGTGTAATAGCTTTTCTTATTTACATTCGGTTTCTTGTTCCATCTAACAGTTTCCTTACCTTTGTCAAGCTTATCTTTATGAGGACACATGGCAGCATAGTGACTGACTCTTCCACAAGCAAAGCATTTGAAAGGCAACTTACCTCTGAATCTTCCAGCACCCCGTTGAAGGTTCTTAACAAAATATGATTCTTCCTCTTCTTCTGACATATGTCCTGACTCATAGTGATCTCCTTTGCCTGAAGCCTTTAATGCAGCTTCTCTCCTATCTGATGGTCCTCCTTTCCTCATTTTGTAAGCAGTTAGAATTTCATGCAGCTGTGACATGGTAAGGTTTTGTAGATTCTGTTTTTCTTCTATTGCAGAAACTTTTGATTCAAACTTAGAGGACAAGGATCTTAGAACCTTTTAAACCACAACAGCCTCTTTTATTTCTTCACCCAAGTTTTTCATACAATTAACAATCTCATATATACGTAGGAAATAGTTAGCCACACTTTCATCATTGTACATTCTGAGATTTTCATACTAAATTCTGAGGGTTTGAAGTTTTGCTCGTTTTACCTGTTCATCTCCTTCATAGCTCAGAACGATCTTATCCCATATTTCTTTTGTGGATTTGTACCGCATAACCTTGACGAATTCTAATTGAGATAGACATCCTAATAGAGTATTGATATCCTTTGCATTTGTTTCATATTGCTTCTTACCAGCCGGATTTGTAGGAGTTGCTGAAGGAAAAGTGTACCCTGTATCTATGATATCCCAGACTTCTGTACCAAGAGATTGAAGATAGGCTGTGACTCTTACCTTCCAATAGACGAAGTTGGTCCCATCAAAAATTGGTGGCCTGATTGATGCTTCTCTCTCGTAGTTGCTCATGATGATAGATCTTCATTCAAGCGATCAAGCTTCTTCTGAAGAACCTGCTCTGATACCAATTGTTGGAAATAATACTGAGAGGGGAGTGAATCAGTATTATCAAACTCTTTTCAATTTATACAAATATTTACAGTTCTAACTAATGAAACTTGTGTATAAATTCCAGAGTTATAATTTAATATATTCTTCAGATGTGGATCATTAATATGAGTGTCAGAACCATATAACAGTAAACAGGAACAAGAAAAATAGAGCAACCAATCACACCAAAGAACACAAGATATAAGGTGGAAACCCAATGTGGGTGAAAACCACCTGCTGCAATATGTCTCTATCTTCTTTCAATTAGAAACTTCTTTTTACAATGCTTCTGTACTGGTGCAGTCTTATACCAGCACGCAGGCTTCAACCTGCAGAAGGCTACAACCTTCTCTTTTCTCTCAAGGACCACGTTTCATGAATTTTCAGACTGGATCCATGAATATCAATCAAACTTCAAATAGATCTACAATTAATCAACTTCCTTGTGCAACTACGGAATCAATAACTTCTCAGAACACAGTACCAGTAACCAGACACTAATTCAAAACCCAGAACACAGCAGTAACAGAAAGAAGCAGTTAAAATAGATTTCAAGAAAAGTCTGCAACTTCACCAATAGAAACCTGCGCACATCCACGGCCTCTCTGAGTCTATTCTGCGGATCTCCGTGCCCACACTGTGTCAGTCCTGCGAACTTCGCACCTGCGGTGTGCAAAACCTGCGAACCTCCGCACCTGCGGTGTGCAAAACCTGCGAACCTCCGCACCTTTTCCTTGATATACCTGTGGATCTCCACACTTTCTCCTTCACTGGCCTACTGATCTGCGCACCTGCACCATGTCGCACCTGCGGTTATAGAGTTTTTCAGACGTCAAGTATACCCCAGACTATCAGATATATAGATTTGATCATGCGCCAAGGAGATCTCGACCCATCAGTAGATCCGCCTTATAAATCTTAGGTTTCTCCTTGATTTAGATCCAGCTATCACTCACCAACCGATCACCAGAATTTCAGATCTTGCTCTCCTTAAGATATTCAACGCATGAGTGCCCAGCCAAATGATCTCCTTTTCTTTTTATAGCCAAGCCCTTACTCAAACCATGGACCAAAACCATAGAAAGCCAATACAAGCACCCAAAACCGGGGTTCAATACTTTAGAGACAAAAACCACGGACCAAAACCATAGGATCAAAAACGTCGGACTAAATACCATGGATCAATCATAAAATTTCCCACGTGCGCATGCTTCTCTGCATGAAAGTGTGTGAATTTGACGTCCGCACTTTTTGTTTGGAGAACCTGCAGGTATGTCCGCACCTTTTGATCAGAGCACCTGCAGGTTCGCGGCTTTTGTTCGGCGCACCTGTGGGTATCTCATTTTCTATCATTTTGAGAGCCTGAACTGAGATTTGCCACTTGAGTGAGTTGCCATCAAGGACAACACTTATGTCATAGCGCCACACCTGTGTCATAATTCCAACAGAACGTCCTGTAATAACTTGTCAATCTCATGAAGAATCTCACTTCATCTACATTTCTAGGAGTTTCCCACTCCATGATAGATCTTACCTTTTTTCCATCCACTTCTATGCCATCCTTGGAAACCACATGTCCCAAGTAGTGTACCTCAGTCTGAAAGAAACTGCACTTGTTGGGCTTAGGATACAACTGATGCTCTCTCAAAAATCTCAACACTACTGCTAAATGCTCGGCATGCTCTTCCTCATTTTTAGAATATACCAATATATCATCAATGAATAAAATAACAAACTTATCCAAATACATACGCAATACATTATTCATCAAGCACATAATGGTTGGTGGAGCATTAGGCAAAAAAAATGGAACTACAATAAACTCATAATGCCCATACCTGGTCCGGAATGTTGTCTTATAAATTTCCTGCTCTTTAATGTGTACCTGATTGTATCTTGATCTCAATTTGATCTTCGAGAACATTGTTGCTCCCTTAAGCTGATCAAACAAGTCATTAATCCTCGACAATGGATACCTGTTCTTGATGGTAACTTTGTTCAACATCCTTTAGTCAATGTATAATTTGAGAGTACCATCCTTCTTCTTCACAAACAATAACGGTATGGGCCAAGGTGATACACTTGGCCTCATGTATCCCTTGTCCAACATTTCCTTCAACTGCAACTTCAACTCTACCAACTCAGGTGTGCTCATCCTGTAAGGTGCTTTTGATGTTGGAGATGCCCTTGGCACTAACTCAATAGAAAATTCTACTTCCCTGTGAGGTGGAAACTCTGAAACATCTAAACGAAACACATCCTAAGACTATTGTAGAACTAGGTACGTGCTTAAAACATCTACATCCTCAACTTCCTTACCTTTGTCATTAGAGATATGTACAACAAATAACACACACCCTCTCCTGCTACTACATTTTGCCTGCATAGCTATCACCATCCTAATTGATGTAGCTTCCTTCTTCCCTTGTAAGACTCTTGGTTCCCCATTGTCATCCATGCACTCAATGGATTTGTCATAAAAATCCACCTCAGTCCTATGAAGGTATAGCTAGTACATACCCAATAACATACTATATGATCCCAATGGTAATACATTCATATGTGTTGCGGTTGGCATACCATTCAAATCAAATGCACAAGCTCTTACCCAATGATGAACTCACTTCTTTGTACCTATAGCCAACTACACTAACCAAGGTTCTACATGCACTTATTTATTCAAAGCACACTTATCCACCAATTTAGGACTAACATAACTATAATTAGATCCAGGGTCAATCAAAATATAAATAATTTGATCACAAATCTTACCGACCATCTCAATGATAGATTCCCGATGTTTTGCTTGTTTGTTATCTAGTGTTGCATAGATACAAGGAACACTTTGACCAACATCCCCAATAGTCTGCGCCCCTTGTGCACTATATATCTGAGGCCTACCACCCTGATTCTATGGGAAATATCTCTTAAGGTGTTCCTTACGTATGTCCAACACTCCAACCGTCTAATATTGTCACCTCTATGATATTGATGTGATCCATGTCCCTATCTAGCTACATTGAACTTGTTTGGTGGTGCCACATTTTCTTTCTCTTCTACATTCGGAGGCCTTGTTATTTTCGGCTTCCATTTACCCTTACCTTTATCCTTATCCTTCCCTTTACATCCTTGTTGAGATTCATTCTTACACTTTGAATGTTCATATCAATGCTTCAATTTCCCAATAAATTCCTCAAGTGGTCAAGGCTCATCATACTCAATCTGATCTCTAAATGCTAATGGAAAACCACTGACAAATCCCTAAACTTTAGCCTTCTCATCTTTAAGATATGGTACATACCTCAATAGCTCCATGAACTTAGTCATGTACTCTTTGTCTATCATTGATCCCATACTTATCTCATAGAATTATTTAGCCTTGCCATTATAGTACCTTTCTGACAAGTACTTCTTCCTAAAAAGCCTCTTGAACTCATTTAAACTCAAGTCCCATGCCCCAATCTCTCTGACTCGCTTCACATCTTCCCACCAGATATTTACTTTACCTTTCAGGCTGAAGATAGAAATTCTAGCCTTAATTTTTTTTGTGTACTCATGGAACTCAAATAACTTGTTCATCCTAAGAATCCAAGCCTCTGCATCTTCTGGTTTCTTCAAGTATCCATCAAAATTAGGTTGCTTTAATTTCTTAAATTCATCTAGGAAATATCCCCTATCACTCCTCCTGTAAGGATGATAACGATGATGATCATGATCCCTATTAGAACTAGAACTAGAGTAGTACTTGTGTCCATCACCTCTCCTATCTGGAGTATCCAACAACCTGCCATTTCTCACTATATCATCTCTATTTGACCTGTGACCACCATGAGACCTACTACAATATGATCCATTAGTTATGTCCTCCTATCCATGGTTGATCCGAAGTGGTCCTTGTCGCTGCAATTTTGACAAACTCTGAAGGAGTATTGCATTAACCTTTGCTTGTTTCTCTTGTGCCTGCATGATTTTGTCATTGTCCACCTTACAACCCCTTATTTCTTCCTTCAAGCTTCTCAATGTGTGTTCTAAGTTAGAAGAGTTCCCAAGACCATGTTTCTCATTTTATTAATAGGGAGAATCTTTGTAGTCAACCATCTTGCTATTCATTTTGATCTCTTTCTTGCAAGACATATTATGTTAGCTAAACCAAATCACAAATAACCAACGTAACTTAGCAAAATTCGGGAAGGATATCTCATCTGCAATATCATCCAAATCAACGTAATACATGTATAACATAGTCGTGACAACATATATACATATAATACATAATCACATAACTATATAACCATCATTCTAGCTAGAGTCTAGTCATCAATGCATGGCCATATCAACTACACATACCATGACAACAACAACCATACCAATTTACATTGACAATACGCAAGCATAAAAAACATGCAACCAATCATACACTCATGACGACAAATTACACAAAAACAACCTCCTCATTCACATGTTGACATCACTACAAACATGATTAACACCATGCATATTCAACAAGCATACAAACCACAAGGATGATTCACACACATGCAACCGACATGAATGCATGACCAACACACACCACCCATCCAGTCTAGGAGGTGGACCATGCTTTGATACCACTTTGTAACAACCTCCTCCTACATCTACCCAAGTAACCAACCAACTAGGGTAAACATATGATGAGAAGTTACTATGATATGATTCAACCTCCTAAGCCACCTCAAGGAAGTTGAACCAACAATAACACACCATAGAGACCTTCCTCGTCAGCAACAGTACTCCCAGGAACCATCCCAACCTCTCAGGTAACTAGTCTCTAGGTCCCACTGATATTTTAGAACATTTAACTCCCGAACTCTCCCTTGCTATGGGCATGCATGCATCCAAGGGGCTTTGGACGCTCCCATATCATGGGCATGCCAACATCCAGGGACTTTTCTGTCCAGTGTTGTTCCTACATCCCAGGGATTTGAGCCACTTTTTTAGGTCCAGAGACCAGGTCACTGCCTAAAACCCAACGAAACCTTTAGGAATGAAATACAATAACAAAAAAATGATACAAATGTAATTGCTTGAACAAGGACTTGACTAGACCCCTATTAAACATGACAGGAATTTCGTCAAACATGTCACAAATATGTAATTTACAGGTGTAAACAAAAACTCTAAACATATGGGTCTCATACTTATCTGAGAATCACTAAGAAGCATTGTTCCCTTATATCATTAGCTTCATTATCATCTATTAGGTCATAGATACATTATCCATTCATTTACAAATCAAAACATAAGGAGAGACACACATCATCACTGTTATAAAACATGCTTATAACCATCATAATAATAATATAAATATCAAGGATACATCAACCATATAATCCACATATACATCAATAAATTTACACATAAGATATCAAGGAAAGAAACTGTTATTAATGAATCCAAAAGCCAACCCAGGATGGGACTACCACGTTCCACCCAACCATAGAATGGTTGAGCCAATCGTCTCTTCATCTATTCACCATTGTTCCATATTCCAAGCATGAATGTGGGACTCAAACCAAAATAACCAACCAGGGCATCTTGACACTAAACCACCTCACCCTCATTAATATAAAGTAGGCTTTATCACAATCCATACCAAATCACTAGGCCAAAATAATAAACATGTAATAATAGGCTTTACCATGATCTCCACTAGATCACTAGGCTAGAAAAATCATGGATGCCATCGAATTTATCCACCTACATCATGAGGAATTTTCCTCTCTCCTTGTCTCTCAGGCTTTACCGTAATCCACAGTCTGATCCAAGGATCACTAGGACCTAAACTGAGACACCACCTTCTAGGCTTTATCATATATCTTGTCATTCACCAGCAAGGATTCATATGCCTAATCAAGGGAAACCACCTCTAGGCTTTACCATATATCTCACCATTCACCAATTGAGGATTCATAGGCCCACTGAGGTAACAGAAAATATGACTTTACCATAACCCACACTCCATTTCAGGGGTTACGAGGCCATGCTTTCTATCATTCAGAGATCCACCTCACTCAACTTTGAATCTATCTGGCAATTAAGCTCAACCAAAACATGAGAACCCCATCACACCATGGCTATTTAGAAATGAAAAGGCTAGGCCGAAAACAATGTCACACATGGAAAAACCCATTCCATAATAGTAAAGAACCACATGCAATACCATGCATTCCAAATATACTAAGGAAAACACACATGCAAATCGATACTTGCAAATAATCCTATTGTAGCTGCTTGATCCTACTCTTCCTTTCTTTATCCTTCCTTATTCTTGCCTTCTTTTCCTTGCTTGATCTAATTCCAAAGTGCTCCAAGAAAACTCGAATTGTGCAAAAGTGAGAGAGTGAGAGAGAATAATAAGAGAGCCCCAAAACTGAAATAACAAAAGGTACAATTGATCCCCAAAATCCTTTTTATCAATTAGGCCTATATTTTCTTCATTTTCCTTCAATTTACTCCTCATGTGAAACTTGTGACCTTTCACCTTCCTTTTCTCCTAATTTCCATTATTTTCATAAATAAAATGCCAAAAATGCCATTTGTCTTTCCAAAGCCTTAGCCATTGCCTTTTCCAATTTCCATAGCCATAATAAACCAGATGAATGCCCACACTAGGATGTCCTTCCAAAAATTTAGATTGGAATAAGTGTCCCATCAACCATGGTTATTATTTTTTCCTTTATTATCTTTTATTACATGGAATTTTAACTAGGGTTGTTACAACCTACTCTCTCCAAATTACAACAACCCCTTGGTTCCCTAACCAAGTCCACAAAAAATATAAATAAAATCATTCCCCTTGGTTTAAGTCATCTCTTGCATGAGTCAGGAGTGCATGAATTTCCACTCGGTTTGATCATCCAACAACTCGCTTGTTCACCTCTATATTGGAACAAATTCACTCTACCACAAAGGTAGAGAAAGCCTTGATTTAGTTGATCTCCTCCTTTGGAAATATTCCAAATTTTGTACACTTTCTTTATTGTGTGTCTCCTCATTCATTCCATTATATATATATATGCTCCCATCGTGAATGTGAATGGTTTCTTGAGCATTGGATCAACTACTACATCTCCTTGGGTCTACTTTCGTTATGTCTCCACTCATGCAGAAAACCCAACTTTCAGTCTGGTTGGCTCATTTTGTCTCAAGTGTTGGCACTTGTGCATTCTTGACCGACTCATTCCAATATTTGGATGTGATCATGTGGGAATGCTCATTCCACCCCATGCCCATTTGAGTGAGTGCATTTGTTTCCGTTCATAGCCACCTCATGCCACTTCGGGTGCATTCATGCCTACTCTAGTGTCATAATGTGGGAACATTGTAATATGACTTGGGTGCCTCTCATGTCATCGAGTCAACTTGGTGAGGAGGCATTGGTGCTTTGGGCGCTCAGTTTAGATGGGCACCTAGGGGCCTTACATCATTCCCCACCACAATCCATTATCGTCCTCAATAATCCTAGCACAACTTAGTGTATCCTCTCCTCAAACTCACAAATTTATTTCTCCCAACTCCCCAGTCAATTTCCCATCTCCAATCCATCCTCCTCGGGTGAATTCTTCCAAAAGACAAGATATTCTTTCTTCTTTTTATTGTCAATCCTTGTAGTCTTGTAGGATACTATCTCCTCAAGCTATAAATTTGGATGAATAAAAATCAATGTTGGTCCACACAATGGATTTTCTCTCTTAGGATCCTCTATGTCTACCAAGCATGGTTTTTGAATTGAGATATGAAGTTCATCAAGAAACTCACCCAATGTTTGTATGGAATAGGAAAATGTTGCAATAGTCCTCCCTGTAATTTAACATCTGGTTTGTCATACTAATAAATGTTGCGCTTTTGTACATAGTCCTCCACACCACATCTCATATGCTCCAAGAAGTAACCTTTCTCCAATAATTCTAGTGTTCTATTTTGTCCTAGGTGACTAACCCAAGGCAAGTCATGACACTCCTTCAAGAGCTCCTTTTGGAGTCCACTCAACCTAGGAACATAGATACGATCACAAAATAATAAGAGACCATAAAAAATGTAGAATCTCTTGGTATTCCCTTCCTTTACCTACTTCATAATGTTCTTCTCTATAGAGTCTGTCTCCAACCATACACGAATATTCCTCTGTGAATATTATATCATTTGAATCTGACTCTCTCCTAGCATAGGTGAGTTCTCTTCTTCCTTAATCAGAATTGACTTTTCCTTTCTACTCAAGGAATCTTCTACAACACTAAAATTCCCTGACCGATACTCAATGCTTATGTAAAAATTTACTACAAATTCCTTACAACGTGCCTACTTCTCTGACAATCTGGGTTGAGATGTAAAGCAACTTACTACAATGTTATCTTCCTTGACCATAAATGATCTTCCAATCAAATAATTCCTCCACACATGAAGACAGTGGATGACTAATGTTATCTCCTTCTCATGAATGGGATATCTCCTCTCCCTATCTTGTAACTTCTTATTCTCATAGGCTATTGGGTGTCCATCCTGCATCAAGGATCTAAGAAAAATTTTAAGTATGGAAATTTATTACACCGAGAGGTGCTCTACAACCTAGTATAAGGGGAGATGTGTAGGCATAAATGTTTGTGAAACTTAACATTTAACATAAACATTTATATGTTGGCTCAATCAAAAAAATAAAATATAATATAAAGTATAGGGGAGATGTGTACACGTAAATGTTTGTAAATATTTAAAGTTTACATAAGAAGTTAAAAGTAATTAAAATAATACAATTCATTTTGTTATATTGTAATTTTGTTTTTATAAATAAAATTATGAACAATTTTTTAGATAAAAGAAAACTATAATATATATATCATTTAAAAATATATCACATATAAATAGTATCTATAAATTTAGATTCATTTTACCATATAAATTCAAACAAGTGTTGCAGGGTAGCTTAGCCCCTATCATTAATGTTAGAAATTATGCTATGTGAAAAATTGCATAAAACATTAAAACATACATTGGTCAATGCTAAATTAATTGCATAAAACATTAAAACATGCAAATTGAATCCTATAGTATTTATTTGGAAGGAGCTAATAAATTGAGATATGAAGTGGATAATTTAATTTATTGTTGAGGCACAAGGACTTGCACAGATTTTCGTCGGTGGTAACTGTTCAAGAATCTAGGGCATCTAGGATAGGATGAGATTCTTCTGATGATGATAACTATTTGTGAGGTACTTTTTACTTTTTCTTATTATCACAATCTTCTCTTATTATTATTAGTGTGTGTTCTCTTACTTCATCAAATAGTTATCAAAAACAAAAGAGACAAGAACACAAGATGTTGGCTTGTAGCTAGGGAAAAACCTCTCTATCTCCTAGAGACAAGTAGATCCTCCAAGCACAAGACACAATCTCTCTTTCTTTTGTCCTTTAATTGATGCCTCCTTCTATATTGCACCCTAACCTCTTCCTTTTCTCTTCTTTCAACCACTGATGGCACTTTTTGCAGAAACCCTAATTCTTCTTAAGGACCTTTACTTTGGTATTTTCCTTTCCTTCTCAACCTCACTTGGTAGTATTCCTTCTCCTTGATACTTAGACTAGAGAATGAGGATTTTATTAGGGTATATCTTCAAGTTAGAGGTTGATCCTCTTAACCTTACTGCAACTTTGATTTCTTCACATGCGTGGTTGATCTAGGGCTTAAAATAGACCCTTTTACTCGCTCCCTTTATTCCATTTAGGTGGGACCTACTTCACTTGAGATGGAGGCCTATTAGGAGCCTATTCTTAGCCCAATCAAAATTTATGATGTCGCTGCACTTATGAATCTGATGTGACCATAGAAATATCCTTTAACTGATGCCTCCTTCTATATTGCACCCTCACCTCTTCCTTCGCTCTTGTTTCAACAACTGATGGCACTTTCTGCAGAAACCCTAAGTCTTCTTAAGGACCTTTATTTTGGTATTTTCCTTTCCTTCTCAATTTTACTTGGTAGTATTCCTTCTCCTTGATACTTAGACTAGAGAATGACACTTTATTGGGGTATATCTTCAAGTTAGAGGCTGATCCTCTTAACCTTACTGCATCTTTGATTTCTTCGCACGCGTGGTTGATCTAGGGCTTGAAATAGACCCTTTTACTTGCTCCCTTTATTCCATTTAGGTGGGACCTACTTCACTTGATATGGAGGCCTATTAGGACCCTATTCTTAGCCCAATCAAAATTTATGATGTTGTTGCAGTTATACATCTTATGTGACCACAGAAATACCCTTCTTCCTTCATGTTGTGACAAAATTTGGACCCAAAAAAGTCCTTCAAAAACTCGAATTCCTTTCTCTCCTTTTTTTCTAGCTTAGAAGAACATTCCTGCTCTTCTTCGCATCTCCTTCTTGAATCTCTTTCTCACTGATTTTAGAGATCACTTGATGATCATTTTGTGAGGTTGAACTACCCTATATATAGGAGTCTATCCCTCCTATTTTGGCCCCCTTGAGCTAGTGAGGCCGACTTGACTTTAAGTGCACCAAAAATTCATTATTTGAGCCAACATGAAGATGAGACTTGTCTTTGCTTTGGAGGATCACCTTTGACATATTTATTTGACTTTAGTACATAGATTTATATAGTGTAACATGCCCATATGGGTCTTCAATAATTACATTAACTCTTTGACTTTCCTAGAAGCACTTAAACATGTGCTTGACCTATCAAATGGGCAAGAAAACCATTCTTGATAATTACACAAATAATAATTCTTTTCTTTTAAAAGTACAAAGATCAGCATCACATTTATGAATACAAAAACTGGATACACTTTCTTTGACACTCTCTCTTAACTAGGGAGGTATTCATACATCACTTTACAAGGCATTTCGACATTTTCAATCTGAATAATTCACATAAGAGAAATTGGATTAGAAATCCATATGTTATATAATTGTAGTAGCCAACATTGTTTCCACATCAAGGCCTTGACTGAAAACTCTATCTCTCATTATTAGAGCACAATGTTGGCGAGACCAATGACTATAGACACCTTCATCATTGTCTCTCAAGGTACATACCCACTCGAGTTTTCACTGAGTATGACCTTCTAGGACTATTCTTGTCTTGGGTTCCCAGCCCTTAAATAATATTGGTTCTCTTTCCCACTCTTATCTTGGATGCCCTACACATTGTTATGCAATTAGATCATAAAATAGAAGAAAATATAGATCAACGACTTCAAAATCAGCCTCTTCGAGGGGGAAAACTCCTTTACATTACACAAAAGAATAATTCTTAGATGATACAAATGACAAGTCCTCCTTTCTATATATAGGACTCTAAGGGGTCACAATATAATCAGAGTTGACATAACAATAATATTCTAAGGGCATGTTGATAGTTCTAGACCCATCAACATGTCAAGGGATCTCCCTGGTAAGAAGTCCCAATTTGACCTCAAACTATTTTATGTGGGAGTCCCAGTAGTGGGTTGTATAGCAGTGCCTTAACCACAATTTCACATAGAGGAAAGTAAGATAACTCTGTTGGTAACAAGGGTGTGACCGCTGCAGTGAGTCAAGGAAGGTGCATGAGAGGTTCTAACACAAGTGGGTTGAGATAATAGTACTCGGATGGGAAGGGAACACATGAGCGAAGATACATCACAAGCTGGAAATCAAGTTAGTTGGTAATCCAAAGTGATGGGTAAATGAATCAACACATTTCAGAAAGATTCATACATACTCATACGGAATAGTCCATACATGCATGCATAAGAAATTAAATACATATTCCATTTAGAGTAAACAAGACAATTGGAATACAATACAACATATGCATGAAAAGTGCTAGCTCTTATTATATAAATAAGTGTAAGTTACAGTCATACAATACATCCATATACACCCACTATCCCCAACAGTGGAACGTTACAGCCACATCAACCTCCAAAGAGATGAACTAGCTCTGTGTGGTGGAGAAGCTAAGGCGCATTACAATAATGTCCGAGATCTCTCCAAGATAGTCTTATCGGAAGCTTGGCTGACTAAAAGCCCATACAATGAGTTATGAGGGACTAGTTATAGAAAAGGGTAGGGTGACCCTTGAAATTCCCCTTTGTGACTGTTCAACTACCCTCATGACTCTTCACCTACTCTATGACTGTTACATCCAACTATTGACATTTGACTTACATTTGATATGGCTTAACATTACAATGCACATGTACCCATGTGAAAAAAATGGCTTTAGCAAGCCATGCTAGACATCACTCTGACTTAGACAACCATGGAAGTCCAACTCCTCAACATCCTCATGCTGATCAACAGTAACATATTGATGCCAAGATAGGTAGTCCTTAATGGTGTTCGTGTGCTCCGCGGTGACATCCGTATGAAACCTGACTCTTGCCTCCATAGCGTCTGGGTACACTGCTCAGGCTCCTCTGTCCAACTTGTCTGAAAACATGTGCATCATTGTGTTCATTGTGGCCGGACCATCTACATACTTATGGATGATGTCTGCACTGATTGGCAAGTCTGGGCTGGTGGCAATGCGCATCAACTCATCGAGTTATGAGTCAAGCTCGAGTTGGACCTGTTTCTTTGTCTTTGCCTGGGTGAGAGTCCCAATAGATGGGATCGCATGTGTGTGCACCACAACATCCATACTCTTGAATACTAGTGCATGGTAAGCCTGTGTGCTAGTGATGAACTGCAGGACCTCTTCATAGTTCCAGATATGACTCCAGATACATGCCTTCAACTCGACTACATTGACCCTCATCATCTTATGCAAGTGAAGTGGGCCTCCCTTGTACTTCATCGTCCATGTTTGCATGTCATCAACAACAACATGCAAGTTCATCAAGATATGTGCTCTTCTAGCATATCACTGCTGCCATCCATTGAGATGGACGACTGCCTTGTGCATGGTACCAAACTTGGATTACAATGCTCGCATGACTCTATCAAGGGACAATAGTTCATCTAGTATTGCCTTCTTCAGTTTAGCTTGAATGAACATTGTCGCCAAGTCTCCTCCTTGCTTAGCCGTTTGTAGTTCCTTTGCCATTCACTCATTTTCAACTATTAGAAAGTGAACACTTGGGCTAGTGGCTCCAGAATACACTCTGGTTGCATTGGCCAAGGAAGCTTGATGATTGTGCACATCAGCCATGATCAATTGTTCCTCAAGTTGCGCAGGAGACGTATGATCCTCTGGAGTTGACACTCTATGAGACTACACAACCCTATGTTGGGATTCGACGAACGAGATGTTTTGCAGTTCTTCTTCTGGATGATCACCAAGTATCTCAGTTCCTCCTTGGTCATTAGAGACTTTCTCATCATCTAGATGCATTGAAGCAGGTGAGTCAAACTCTTTGTGGTGAGGCATCAAGTCAGTGTCCTGTTCCAACTCCTGCTGCTCCATGTTTGCATCCAACTATTGAAGTGCTTGTTCTATCTCATAAGCAAAGTCTTGCCCCTATGATGATTCACCGTGTTCGCTTCATGCCAGATGTTTTGATGAATCAAATACTTGTACAGGTGATACTTCATCTGTTTGCACATGTTATGCCCCCTATTGTATCTTCTACTGCTGCACTTCCCTCTCATGTTTGCATAGCTCTTGTTCTTTTTATAGTTGCTACCTCAGCTCATGCAACTCCTTCTTTGCTTCTTCCATTCTCTTCTTATCCTTTTGCCTTCGTGAAATTCACTTATCATGCTGGTTCCTCTTGGCCTCTATAGCCATAGCTGCTTGACCTACAAGTGGATCTACTCTAAACTTGCAGCTTTTCTCCTCCTCCATGTGATTGATAATATTCCTCTTACCTTTGTCGCGCAATGGTATGCTTGCCTCCACTTCCACTGTTACTACTACTAGTGCTGGTGCTCTCTGTGATGCTACTTCATGTTGCTTCGCCAACCACTCCACAGCGAGGCCAACCTGTTCATTGGGTATAGAGAAACTATAGCAATATCTCCATGGGACCTCCTCAGCCCAATGACATGCCCCATGGATCCAGTTGAACTAAACTCTTGTGCAGTGATCCTTCACAATACAATCTGGGTCATACGGATTGTAGTTTTGGAGGTCGAATGAGTACTTCTTCATCAGTTTTGCTTCGATATCTGCTTGCTTGACATTCTGAATCTCATATAACCCAATCCACAATGGAAGAGCAGGCCAAGGTGCCTTATTCTTCCGATGTAGTCTAGCTATCAATCCTACTGAGATGTGATATGCTACTTCCTGCATGACAAGTACATCCAAGGAAAACTTTGGTAGAATGTGTGGAGGCTTCTTCGCACTAATCATTCTGATGAAGATGGCAGATAGTAAGGCATACCAATCAACAATGCCTATTAGTGCCTTTGTTGCTTCCTTCAACATGCAGGGTGGATCCTATTCCAACATCATCTTGTACACTAGGGTGACAAAATGATCGGACAATCGTGTGATTACTCCTTTGATGCTGCATTCGGACAACAAATTGAAATACATGTTCGCAATAATCTTCGTTGTTGACCATGCCCATTCCAGACCTGGGAACTCTCGTGGGAACAAATTTCATCTAAGATGTAGGTGGACATATAAATCTCTACATGCATACCTCCAGGTGACTGTTGAGCCTTCGTTACTTGTTCCTTCCGCTGGTGAGCCAATATGTCAGATTAGTTACATGGTTTTCCTTCCCTAGCCACTTGGTCGAGTGCGATCACCCAACCTTGTGGGAAGGTTTCCGTGCTTGCTTGGCCATACAGTTAGCAAGAAAATATGATCAAGTATTGGTACACCTTCCTCTGCATCTTTGTCTTGTAGATTTGGTTGGGTTTCAAACTGAAATGAGTCGGCTCCTTTACCTAGTTCTTAAGAATGTCTCTGGAGTTAGCATTGTTGTTGGGTAAGTTGAATGGAGTCTTCATGATAGTCACAAGCTCTAACATCTAATACATCTCATCATAATCTTGTGCCTAGAAGGTCACAAGCTTCGTCCCACTGACATTGCTCAAGGTCATCGTCTCAGGATCAATCTGAGAGATGCTCCAGTGTATCATGTTCGCACATGGGAATGCGGGGTATCTGCATGCAATCCGGTACAAGCCAAACTTGTGAATGTTCACGTACACCTAATGGTCTTCGAGGCCTTCCTCAAAAGTGCTTGCAAATGTTTCATTGACCTCTTGCCACTTCAGTTTGATGTCCTTGTCTAGATACAACTTTGTATCTTCATAGATCGGTAGACTAGAGGACACTCGCTCAACTGCTGCTCCAGCTGCATTTCCATCAATGTCCTATGATCCTGTTCTCTTGGAAGCCATTGATTCGGTACTGCTAAGAGATGGATGAACACCTAAAAGATCTAGAGACAAGAAAAATGTATGGCAAGAAATTTGTTAGTGAAAACCAAAGGAAATTCGTTGAATGACACAACACATACCTAGGAAGCTGATGGGCAAGATTGCATAATTTCTTCTGGAAGGCTGGGTGACTGGCTACCAAAATTGTGCAAAAGGTAGTATGAGCCATATGGGAGGCAAGGCTGGCTACTGGACTTGTGAAATGTGCAATCTAGACTGGATGTTAGCTGCTGGGATTGCGCAATGTCCAATTCCTGCTGGGAGTGACTACAGGCTCAGCAACTGCATTGCGTAATTTTTTGGGCCAGTGGTCATTGTCCCTCAAAAATGAAAAGAACAGTCTTGGAGGAAATTTCTAGGTAGAAATGTGCATTTCTGGAGAGGAAGAGAGAGCCTTCCTTCCCCAGATTGCACAATGTTGTCTTAGTGAAGGCAGAGTCTGGGCCATGGTTGGCCCGACTCGCCGATCGGAAACTGAAAGAAAATATGATAGTGAATGCCTGGTGACACCAAGTGAAAGAAGAAGTGATTGACAATGCATACAAACATGAACGAAAAATTCATCAAACAGATCAACATGCATGTGGGTGAAGTGATTTGCCGAATCAGCAACCATTCATGCAAAACAGTTTCATGCATGCGACAGCAGTGAGATAGCAACACAAACTGAAACAAAGCTAGGAAAAGCTAGTATACATGAAAATGATAGCAAGAATCGAATAAGTCAAGCAAATAACACTCGCACAAGTGAATACACAAAAAGAGACAGGAATTCTGAAAAAGACAAGTTGAGGTCACTTACCCGTGAATAGCTGAGCCGGATGTGTCGAAGAGTCCTGGATGTGCTGTGGGATGTTAGAGCTCCAAGATAGATGTAAAAGAATGAGCTCTGATGCATCAAATAAATAATTTTTGAGCTCACGACACGCATGCTAGAAATCTAGGAAAAAGTGACACTTGGAGGGAAGTTTCTAAAACAACTTTGCATGTAACCTCCTGTTAGCCTCCTGCTGCAGCAGGTATTCATCTTTCATGATCGACATTTTTTCATGCCAAATATGTCATACTTTGCATGCTGCAATGTTCCATATTTGCTACAGAGGCCAAAGAAGAGGCCATGAAAGTGTGCTAGTCTAAGTGCCACTGCTGTATTCCAATTTTGATGAGTCATTCCATTTTGAAGAATTTTCAGTTAAGGGAAGGCCAAACAGCTTCCCTAGGTTTCAATTTCTTGTTGTAGAATATAGAGAATGGATATCTGTCCAAACAACTTAATCTTAGCAGATTTGTAGATAGGTAGAGAAACGAGGGTGCTCAACAGCTTAATCTGAGCCTCTGGATGCAATAAGTATAGATTTAGATAGGAGGACAGCAAGAAGAAAAGAATGAAAAGCTGGGTATGCTAGTTCAAGTGCACCCAAACCAAAAAGAAAAAAAATGCTAGGTGAGTAGGCTGGGTAGGTAGCTTTGTGGTTGCAGATTCATGGCTTGTGATCCATTTCATATTTTCAAGTGTCATATCTATTCACATCTCAAGCATGAGGCAGTTTTCCATTTGAAGGAGCTCAAGCGAGGCATGTCTAACTTCCCCTTCTTCCTCTTCCCCAAACCACTCACTAACTTCCCCTAAAGAGGTCAAGATCTGCTTGATATCTCTTAGTCTCATCATATTCATATCAATTGCCTTGGTAAAGATCTGCTTTACTCAAGAAATGTCCATACTTCCTCTATGAGTCATTTTCCCCCTTAATAGCCTAAGATCTCATACTTAGCGTTTTTTCTCATCATTATCATGTTAACTACTAACTTTACTATGTAACTCCCTATCTATCTCCCCTCCCCCTACTAAAACTATGTTAATAACTCCCCTATATACTTATCCCCTCCCTCTGGTTGAAAAATAACCATAAGCATGCTTGGAAATTTCTAAGCTTATCTGAAACTTGGCAAGAACCCTCTTTTTCCTTTTTAACCACCTTCCAAATGCTTTAGGACTCTTTCCTAAGCATTAAATCCTCTTCCAATGCTTTGGACCCCTTCCAAAAGCATAAAACCCCTTTATTATTTCATAAAACCCTCCTTTTTATGCTTCAGACCCCTTCCGATGCATTAATAACCTTCCTCCGATTTCATTGAACCTTTTGCAAGGCATGAAAACCCTTCCGATGCTTTAAAAATCCCTTTTATGGCATATAAACCCTCATCCGATTAGAATCCCCTCCCTCCGACGTGATATCGCTGTCGGAGGTGATAACAATGTTGGCCGCGTGTATATCTAACACCAGTCCCCTCTCCCCCGATGCGATATCGCTATCGGAAGCCCCCCCACCATCATATTCCACTTTTTATACATATATCCACCATTCTATCGCTATAACCCGCTTTATCGTTTAAACCTTAGTTTTTCATAAAACTTGGGTTTAACATTAAAAGCCCGCATTTTCCCATTTTTTAATATAAGTCTCGCTTTATCGCATATCGCATCGCAATACACATAAAGGCCCGCCCCCTTGGGTTCTCCGATAGTGATATGCTGACTGCATCGCAGTCATCCATCGCCCCCGCTCATCCAACGGTCTGAATCATTTCGGCGATCGCCCATTTCGGCGATCGCACATATGTGTATACCCATGTCCCTGCCAACTGCCAAATTGCCAACTTAATCTCAGCCGCCCATTCGGGCCTAGAGATCAACGGCTCATGTCTTATCGCATCATTCCATATATATGGCTCCGACCAGCGGAGCCGAAAAGCTACAAAGCACGGCATATATATATTTCGGGTCCGTAAAGGCCCCTTGTACAGCGAAGTGGAAAGGCTCCGATATGTCGGAGCCGAAAAACAATAAAATGGAGCATAAAGATTTCAGGTCCACGGACCCGTTCCATTGTAAAAACTGTCGATTTGGGTTCCGCCGATGGGCCGGACCCGAACTAAAATAAAGAGGGCCTCAAAGCAATTTTGGGTCCGTGGTATATCGCTCGTCGGGGTTTTTATATGTTGGGACCACCGATCTGCCATCTGCCGAGTTAGCGCCAGCCGTTGGATTGGCCCGCGCCGGATCCAACAGCCACGATTTAATCTAGTGAACAGTGATCGATCCCACCCCAGTTTTGACGAAATTTCATGTTTTAAGGCATTTTTTCCTTTTAAAAGGAAAACAGCCATTTTCCACAGGATTTCCTCCAGCGCCCGCGCCCGGCTCCAGTTAAAGGGAATTGATGCGTCCTTAGGCCATTTGTGGATCGCTCCAAGTCCGGTTTTGTTCCAAAAGGCCAGTCTCGGCCTTAGCAAAGCCATCAGTGTCTATTCCTCCTCCTGTTTGGCAATTTTCTCCAGTTTAAACATTATTTTGATCGGCCATGTGCCGATAGCATTCCAAAGGCCACGGAAGACATCAGCAACAATTATTTTTGTCTTGAAAGGATAGGAGGAGGCGATTTGATAGTTTCAAATATATCAGAGGAGAGAAAGTGGCCCGATTGAAGCGGCAAAGAGTATCAGAGGAAAGACAAAGCCCAAATTCATGTCAAAGAGTATCCGTTTTGCGGTAGAGAGTATCGGTTAAGTGTTTTTAGTCAAAATCTTTATTTCCAAAGCAGGTGAACATTGAATGGCCTACAACAAAGTCAAAGAAAGCGATGAAGCCATTTAAAAGCTCTCAGAACACAGTTAATGATATTAAAGCCACCTGGGAAGCGGTAGATCAGAGACCAATGCGCAGTTATGGTTAAATGAACAGCACAGAGCCACAAGGATAGATATTTACCCATTTTTTGAGGTAGTTGCCCAGCGAAGCACTTAAATAGATCATTATGCATTTATTTCAAGATAACTTAGATTAAAAAGCACCTATTTCCCTCAGATATGCCTAAGATCTGCTGTAAGAGATATTTTGGGATACCAGCTGCCCCAGCGCAGCTCATATAGATATTTCTTGCATTTATTTTTGTACAAATTAGGTTAAGGCACTTATTTCATGAGATCTGTCTTAGATCTGTTTGTTGGTACATATTTTCCCTATATAAATCACCCTCTGCATTGTTTAAAGGGTTGGTTGGTTGTATCTTTCATTCCAAGACTTGCGTTGTACAAGCCTGAAAGTTTCTATAATCAAAGATGTTGGAATGCTTGTTTCTGAACTGCTGGTTGTGGATTTGATGGCCTAAAGAGTATACTACAGATTTCTGGTGTTTCTACATGACTCAATAAGTCCTTCTTGTCTCTGTTTTCAGTTTATATGTGTTTATGCCACCCTGGTTTCACCATCTAAATAGCAGGAAAGAAGAATAGCTTAGAATTTGCTTATCAGCACTCTGTGCTCAATTCCTGTCATTTCTTTATGTTTTCCTCTGAATTAGTGATGGATATGAATACTTTATTGATCACGTTTAAGCTAGTTCTCTCATTTCTGAATGCTGTTAGGAATCCTTCATTGCTCCTATTTAGCGCTCATCCACTTTCCCTCTTCGGCTGGATGAGAGATCCTTAATTTCCTCTCATTCCCTAACCTCCATTTCATCCTTGTTCCAGCATTTAACATTGTGCCATGTGTAGCTATCCTGCTCTGTATTCCCCTCTTTCTGCCAAAGAAAACACACCCTTCAGTTCACATTCATTGACTCCATTCCCAATGGTCTGAAATTCTCATCCTTTGCAGGCCAACTCTGTCTGAAGCATCAACCATCCCACCAATCTTAAATCAAACTCATGCACTCATATCTAGCCTAAAATCACCCCTAAACAAAGCTAAATCCTAAAGAGAGAGCCCTCTCTGACTGCTGGTAGGCTAGGACCTGCAGTCCAAAGATTGGTTTGTGGTTACCTCGGCTGTATCCCTTAAGGAGCCAAGGGACAACCTGAGTGATAACATAATTGGCGACTCCACTTGGGAAAATCTTCAGAAAATTCCAAAAAATAAGTTAGAAGCTGGCTACAAAGAGGAAATCTGGAGAAAGTGCTCCTTTTCTTCAGATCTTTTCATGTTTAGTTCTGATCTTTGATGGTGGACAGAGATCAAGCATTTCAAAGTTAAGTCATCCACCTGGCGACTCCACATCATTTTCAATCAAGACTCCACTGGAGGAACAAACCTAAAAGAGAAAATCTTTAAGTTTCCTCTGAAACAGTTCAGCAAAGCTATATTCCAACTCCTTCTATAATTTCCTTTTCCATCCCAGCTGTTCTGTTTCTTCCTGCTGTTCCTTTTATCCCTGCAAATATGGCGAATCGTTATACACCTTTACAGTTACCTGCAATTCTAGGAGCTATGCCTCAGGATTATCAAACCAAAATCACATATTTTGATGGTACTGGTTCTTGCATAGCCCTGCAACATACCAAAAGCATGCAGGACTATTTTGATATTTATGAAATAGATGATGATGCCATAAGAATGAAGATTTTTGTCCAAAGTCTCAAAGGTGACGTTAGGCCCTGGTTTAGAGCTCTTCTTGCAAATTCCATAGCTGATCCAGAGGCCCTTTACCAGACATTTCTTAACAGGTGGGAGAAAAAGAAGCATCCCCTGCACATATTATCAGAATATGATACTATCAAAAGAGGCGCTCAAGAGGCTGTCTTAGACTATTGTGCAAGATTTAACAATGTTTATAATGCAATCCCACAGAACCTCAGACCTCCACCTGATCTTTCTATGTATAAATTCCCAGATGGTTTTGATATCGACATGGCATATCAATTGAGGGAGAGAGCCCCTCAAACTTTAGTAGACATGCAGAATATAGCTATTAGTGTGGAGGCAAATCTGATTTCCAAACGAAACAGAGCAAGAGCTGAGAGAAGAACTACTTTCAAAGATGAAACTTCAGTTTCTGAGCAATATATGGATGAATCTCCCAATCTATTGTATGAATATAATTGTTGTTCTTCTTTCAGTTGTCTGTCCAGGTATCATCAATATGAGGATGATTATGCACCTAATGTCCAAATCAGCCTTGCAGAGGAGTCAGAGCCTATTTTGGCAGAAAGCACAGTTCAAGTTCAGCAGCCTGAACCCAGTGATCAGCTTGCTCATTTCGGCTATGAAGAGGAGGAGGAAAGTGTAGAAAATTTTGAAGTCAGCGAAGGAACTTTGCCATTTTGTTTTGAGTCTTTTTAGTTTAAGAGAAATTATTCGGCGTAAATCACAAGATAAAACATTTGTCAAAATGTTTTAGTTTATTAGGGAGAACTATCATACAGTTTGTAATCAAGTGTTGATATTGACCATCTAGAGGAGAGTCAAATCCTTGCTCATAATGCATTACCTCTAGATTTGCAGCCCCAAAGAGCCATTGAATGTCAGATTGAAGAAAGAGACTCGGAAGCAGCTGCTTATGATCAAATGGTCCAAGTGGATCCCCGGCCACTCTGTTTTGAGTCTTCTGAGCTATATAAAGAAAAAGAGGAGCAGCCGGTGCAGATTTGTCAGGTTCCAAATGAGCCTGTTTGTAATGAATTGCAAGTATCATTCCAGGTTCTGTATAATCCATCTGCTGACAGGCTGAGTGATGAAATAAATCACTACTCTGCTCCATTAGCAGGCTGTAAGGCTCAAAATCAAGATGCTGGTGATTTCCAAATTCAAAGGCATGATAGTCATCCTAAACCTTTGTACAGTTGTTTATTTCAGCTCAGCAATAATGTATATATGTTGCAGAACCCTTTTGTACAATGTTTAGATTCAGCAAAGGAGGTCATCAGTTTCCTGATCTTCTCAAAGATCAACACAGCTATATCTTATTGCAAGATCTCCATTTCAAGCACCAACAAGCACAGGCAGCAAAGCTCATTAATGTTTATAATACTCAAGTGGCTGCATTGGATGTTTCATTTCACCTAACCAGCAAAGTAAGTGTTGATTAGAGTAGGTAGGTAGGATTTAATTTTTCTATTTGGATAGCAGCTTTCTGCAGTTGAAGCCTAAAGTGAAGGCCCTAAGCTCTTCAAGTCTGCTATCATATATATAAATAAAGCAGCCAGAACAGGGGAAATTTTCAGTTCTATGGCAATCATAGAAGATCAAGGCAGTCTGACCTGTTGTTCTTGGCTTTTCACAAGGAAAATCCATCCCCAAGTGGAGCCACTGTTAGCCTCCTACTGCAGCAGGTATTCATCTTTCATGATCGACATTTTTTCATGCCAAATATGTCATACTTTGCATGCTGCAATGTTCCATATTTGCTACGAAGGCCAAAGAAGAGGCCATGAAAGTGTGCTAGTCTAAGTGCCACTGCTGTATTCCAATTTTGATGAGTCATTCTATTTTGAAGAATTTTCAGTTAAGGGAAGGCCAAACAGCTTCCCTAGGTTTCAATTTCTCGTTGTAGAATATAGAAAATGTATATCTGTCCAAACAGCTTAATCTTGGCATATTTGTAGATAGGTAGAGAAACAAGGGTGCTCAACAGCTTAATCTGAGCCCCTGGATGCAATAAGTATAGATTTAGATAGGAGGAAAGCAAGAAGAAAAGAATGAAAAGCTGGGTATGCTAGTTCAAGTGCACCCAAACCAAAAAGAAGAAAAAATTCTAGGTGAGTAGGCCAGGTAGGTAGCTTTGTGGTTGCAAATTCATGGCTTGTGATCCATTTCATATTTTCAAGTGTCATATCTATTCACATCTCAAGCATGAGGCAGTTTTCCATTTGAAGGAGCTCAAGCGAGGCATGTCTAACTTCCCCTTCTTCCTCTTCCCCAAATCACTCACTAACTTCCCCTAAAGAGGTCAAGATCTGCTTGATATCTCTTAGTCTCATCATTTTCATATCAGTTGCCTTGGTAAAGATCTACTTTACTCAAGAAATGTCCATACTTCCTCTATGAGTCATTTGCCCCCTTAATAATCTAAGATCTCATACTTAGCGTTTTTTCTTATCATTACCATGTTAACTACTAACTTTACTATGTAACTCCCTATCTATCTCCCCTCCCCCTACTAAAACTATGTTAATAACTCCCCTATATACTTATCCCCTCCTCTGGTTGAAAAATAACCATAAGCATGCTTGGGAATTGCTAAGCTTATCTGAAACTTGGCAAGAACCCTCTTTTTCCTCCTTAACCACCTTCCAAATGCTTTAGGACTCTTTCTTAAGCATTAAATCCTCTTCCAATGCTTTGGACCCCTTCCAAAAGCATAAAACCCCTTTATTATTTCATAAAACCCTCCTTTTTATGCTTCAGACCCCTTCCGATGCATTAATAACCTTCCTCTGATTTCATTGAACATTTTGCAAGGCATGAAAACCCTTCCAATGCTTTAAAAATCCCTTTTATGGCATATAAACCCTCCTCCGATCAGAATCCCCTCCCTCCGACGCGATATCGCTGTCCGAGGTGATAACAGTGTTGGCCGCATGTATATCTAACACCAGTCCCCTCTCCCCTGATGCGATATCGCTATCAGAAGCCCCCCCACCATCATATTCCCCTTTTTATACATATATCACCATTCTATCGTTATAACCCGCTTTATCGTTTAAACCTTAGTTTTTCATAAAACTTGGGTTTAACGTTAAAAGCCCGCATTTTCCCATTTTTTAATATAAGTCCCGCTTTATCGCATATCGCATCGCAATACACATAAAGGCCCGCCCCCTTGGGTTCTCCGATAGCAATATGCCCACTGCATCGCAGTCATCCATTGCCCCCGCTCATCCAACGGTCCGAATCATTTCGGCGATCGCCCGTTTCGGCGATCGCACATATGTGTATACCCATGTCCCCGCCGACTGCCAAATTTCCGACTTAATCTCAGCCGCCCATTTGGGCCCAGAGATCAACGGCTCATATCTTATCGCATCATTCCATATATATGGCTCCGACCAGCGAAGCCAAAAAGCTACAAAGCACGACATATATATATTTCGGGTCCGTAAAGGCCCTTGTACAACGAAGTGGAAAGGCTCTGATATGCCGGAGCCGAAAAACAATAAAATGGAGCATAAAGATTTCGGGTCCGCGGACCTGTTCCATTGTAAAAACCATCGATTTGGGTTCCGCCGATGGGCTGGACCCGAACTAAAACAAAGAGGGCCTCAAAGCAATTTCGGGTCCATGGTATATCACTCGTCGGGGTTTTTATATGTTGGGACCGTCGATCTGCCATCCGCCGAGTTAGCGCCAGCCGTTGGATCGACCCACGCCGGATCCAACGGCCACGATTTAATCTAGTGAACAGCGATCAATCCCGCCCTAGTTTTGACGAAATTTCATGTTTTAAGGCATTTTTGCCTTTTGAAAGGAAAACGGCCATTTTCCATAGGATTTCCTCCAGCGCCCGCGCCCGGCTCCAGTTAAAGGGAATTCATGTGTCCTTAGGCCATTTGTGGATCGCTCCAAGCTTGGTTTTGTTCCAAAAGGCCAGTCTCGGCCTTAGCAAAGCCATCAGTGTCTATTCCTCCTCTTGTTTGGCAATTTTCTCCAGTTTAAACATTATTTTGATCGGCCATGTGCCGATAGCATTCAAAAGGCCACGGAAGACATTAGCAGCAGTTATTTTTGCCTTAAAAGGATAGGAAGAGGTGATTTGACAGTTTCGAATTTATCAGGGGAGAGAAAGTGGCCCAATTGAAGTGGCAAAGAGTATCAGAGGAAAGACAAAGCCCAAATTCATGTCAAAGAGTATCCATTTGGCGGCAGAGAGTATCAGTTAAGTGTTTTTAGTCGAAATCTTTATTTCCAAAGCAGGTGAACATTGAATGGACTACAACAAGGTCAAAGAAAGTGGTGAAGCCATTTAAAAGCTCTCAGATCACATTTAATGATATTAAAGCCACCTAGGAAGCGGTAGATCAGAGACCAATGCGTAGTTATGGCCAAATGAACAGCACAGAGCCACAAGGATAGATATTTACCCATTTTTTGAGGCAGCTGCCCAACGAAGCACTTAAATAGATCATTATGCATTTATTTCAGGATAAATTAGATTAAAAAGCACCCATTTCCCTTAGATCTGCCTAAGATCTGCTGTAATAGATATTTTGGGATACCAGCTGCCCCAGCGCAGCTCATATAGATATTTCTTGCATTTATTTTTGTACAAATTAGGTTAAGGCACTTATTTCATGAGATCTGTCTCAGATCTGTTTGTTGGTACATATTTTCCCTATATAAACCACCCTCTGCATTGTTTAAAGGGTTGGTTGGTTGTATCTTTCATTCCAAGACTTGCGTTGTACAAGCCTGAAAGTTTCTATAATCAAAGATGTTAGAATGCTTGTTTCTGAACTGCTGGTTGTGGATTTGATGGCCTAAAGAGTATACTACAGATTTCTGGCGTTTCTACATGACTCAATAAGTCCTTCTTGTCTCTGTTTTCAGTTTATATGTGTTTATGCCACCCTGGTTTCACCATCTAAATAGCAGGAAAGAAGAATAGCTTAGAATTTGCTTATCAGCACTCTATGCTCAATTCTTGTCATTTCTTTATGTTTTCCTCTGAATTAGTGATGGATATGAATACTTTATTGATCACGTTTAAGATAGTTCTCTCATTTCTGAATGTTGTTAGGAATTCTTCATTGCTCCTATTTAGCCTTCATCCACTTTCCCTCTTCGACTGGATGAGAGATCCTTAATTGCCTCTCATTCCCTAACCTCCATTTCATCCTTGTTCCAGCATTTAACATTGTGCCATGTGTAAGCTATCCTGCTATGTATTCCCCTCTTTCTGCCAAAGAAAACACACCCTTCAGTTCACATTCATTGACTCCATGCCCAATGGTCTGAAATTCTCATCCTTTGCAGGCCAACTCTGTCTGAAGCATCAACCATCCCACCAAACTTAAATCAAACTCATGCACTCATATCTAGCCTAAAATCACCCCTAAACAAAGCTAAATCCTAAATATAGAGCCCTCTTTGACTACTGGTAAGCTAGGACCTGCAGTCCAAAGATTGGTTTGTGGTTACCTCGGCCGTATCCCTTAAGGAGCCAAGGGACAACCTGAGTGATAACACCTCCATCTACTAAAAATATCTCCTTGAATCATGGGATTCCCTTCGCATGTTTCCTTTTTCTATTCCAGGAAAAATCAAGCCATGCATGCAAGTCAAGTTTCCTTGGTCTGAGGTGGAACTGGTCAACTGGATTGCTGATGCATGAAGCTGCTCAACTGCTTGAGAAAAATGCGCATTTCTGGCTGGGAGCTGGGTTGTTGCCTAGGAGATTTTTGCAATTTTTGGGTAGAGTAGATGACTGCTGCCTAGATTTTCACAAATTATGGGCGTAGTAGCCCTGATGGGAAAAATTTCGCAATTTTCACAGGGAGTGTTGACTGACAGAATTGTGAAATTATGGAGCCCAGCAGGTAGCCAGACAAGATTGTGCAATTTCTGGAGTCAAGGCTAGTTTCCCTCTAGAAATGTGCAATTTCTTGGGGGAGATTCTCAACCTACAATTGGACCAAGTCTAGGTGATCAGCCTATGAGGGGAATGCATCAAGCTGTGATCGACAGGCTACCTTTGTGCAAGAAAAATACTAAAGCTTGTGTACTTGATGAAGCAAGACAAGGTGCTGTGAAAGGTTGGTAGGGAGGCTCCAAAACAAAGCTAAGGAAAAATTTTGGAGGGTGGTTGTAGCTGCTACAACACTTGGCGACTCACTAGTAGAACTCCAACTCTCTAAATGGACCTTATTCATGAAAAGAAAGTCTAACACCTCCGGAAGTATTGTTCAGTTCTCAGCTCATCTTGGTTTCACACTAGTTTGATTGTAAGATGTAGCATCTGCCAAAATATTGGTCAATTGACACACATTCCAAGCCAAGGCAACATAGTTGTTTAGATTTGGGTTGAGGGGTATATTGGTGCACAAGTAGTATAGTATTGGTGCACAAGTAGTATAGTCGTTAGAGTATTATTTTCATCTCTAATGTTGCTCCGCTGCTAGCAGGCCTGGATAGTACCCCGACGAAGTCACACAGGAGCACAAGCATGGATCCGCTTCCAACGAGCCTGGTTAGTACCCCGACGAAGTTACTTGCATAACCTCCCTATGCAAGAAGCCTTTCTCTTCTTTTTCCTTATTCATTTTTCATTTTTTTCATTTTTTCCTTTTTTCAACTATGCATAGCACTTATTCATTTCAAAGGCGGAAGAGGGATCTCGACTTATTGAGAGTATAAAAGGTTTTTCAAGCAGATAAGTAGTTTATTATATCTCTAACGTTCCTGTTAAGGTTTCCCCCCTCACCTTACTCTACTTAACTAAGCTGACAAGGGTTAACCCAAAAACAATCGACCAGAGAAGGTGACGCTAGTTAGTGCGCAAGCGTTGTGTTTTCACCAAGGTTCACTTCGAACTGTACGTATTTTCCTTCGACATATCATGGACTAAAAGTAACAAGATCTTCATATAGAGGCAAGATGATAGATAACCAAGTAGTGATAGCTATACAGGCCCTCTTGTACTTCACCAAGCTCGTTTCAAGAGTCATAAATGGTTTCATGCAAAAATAACCTACGAACGAAATAACAGAACTATACGAACAAAACAAGAAAACTAACAAACAATGAAGTAAAGCAAGAGAATAAGCGAAAGCGGAAATAAAGCAAGTATCCAAACAAGTAAGCAAACACACAAACAAACAAATAAACAAAGTGAGTAAGAAAACAAGCATGCAAACAAACTGATTGAAAGCAAACACTACTCCTACTCGTACACTAATGGTACATGAGCCAGATCGTGTGAAGTGATATTTCCAATGCAACCACCGACGCGTTGGTTGACCCATGTTGGTGAAGGCTTGCTCCGTGAGCAACCTAGTTGTGTGAACCAACAAGTAAGAAAGATATAACAATGAAGAAAACCACACTTCATGTTTCAAAGTGTCCACAGGACATAAGTGAGTGCAAGAACATGATGAACAGTCTGTGGAATTATCATAGTGCTATGTGACACTACGTGCAAATTTGAAACATAAGCACAATCTTGACTGTGTTATGCAAGCAAATGAAAGAAACAAAGATAACTTGTGTCGTGAATGAGTGCTTGCAATGTAAGATTCCTATAGTGCATGAGTGATGGGATCGTGCAGTTTGAGTGGAGGAAGTATGATTTGTGTGTGATATGGATCTTCAATGCATATAGATGAGTGATGAGGAGCCTTGGTTGATTGAACAGTTTCATGATCAAAAGTGAGACTATCCCCAAGAGAGTGAGGACTTGACATAACCATCAACTCGGGTTGAAGTGCCTTGATGGTCTTGGGTGTTTCAACTTCATCATCAAATAGATCATCATAAACGGTGGCTTCAAAATATCAACTGTGATAGAGTCATGATTGTGATCAAATATGCAAGCAAATGGATCACGACTGCCATGATAAAAAATGTCAATGAACTCATCGGCATCCTCATGATTAGATGAATCAAACAGAGGGGTGGATGAAAAGAGGATGAACTCATCCTTTGTGTTTCTGGAAAATACAAATGAAAGATCAAGAGGGTTTTCAACAGATAAATTATCTTCTTCATTATCGAATGATGGACCAACATCTAGCAAGTCATGTGAGTGATCAACAATGGGTGCATCCATGAAATAAGACACACATGCAAAATCATGGATGGTAGGTTCACCAAAGATGTTAGGAAAGAATGAAGGGGGCTCAGACAAAAGGGAGCCATCCTTTGTCGAGTGTTGATGCTCAAGCTCCCACTCATACTCTTCGTGAATGACAACGCACGTTGGTTGTGCAACACCAACTCTGTTAGTGGTTTGTTCCTCATCCACAACAAGTGAAGAGTCTGGAATGGATGAACACAAGACAATATCATCTGGAGGAACACCCAGGTGTGAAGATCGATGTCATATAATAGAAAGCACATGAGAACTCAAAGGGCTCACAACTAAATCTACGTGAAAATTGAGTGAAGTGATTTTGGGAGAATGTGAAAGCTAAACAATTGTGTGAGCATGATCCTCAACATCACTCGACAGTGGTGGGGCTATTAAATGAGGGGAAGGTGGACAATTATTTGAGACAGTGACCACATCCACATGAGATTGTGTAGCTCCCTCACTAAAGAATGTTGAGCGAGGCTTGATTTCAAGCTTCTTGTTGGGATGGGTAGATTTCTTAAGGCAATACTTGAATCGGTTCCAAAGATAGCCAAATTTCATCTGGCTCCTTGGAGCTTGAAACTGCAAGTCACGGAAGCACTGCCAAAAATCCATAACTGATTCATGCAAAGCCTTCTATTGCTGTAACAGTTTTAAATCAAGATGGTTTTCTTCAAAATGATAGAAAGTGTCTTCAATGAGATCAAAGAAGTGCTCAAGTGAGTGCATGCTATTAGCTGGTAGGTTGAGCAGCCATCAATGTGGAGATTCACGAAGTGTGTGTGTAAGCAACAAGATGTCCTGTTTGTCAGAACACCCATCTTCCTCATGAAGCATGGAAAGAAAGTCACATAAGTAATTAGGCTAGGCCACTTCACCTTCACCATCATGCGTGTAAGTGGACAAGAGACCAAATAATTCCCCCATGATGGTGACATCTTCATGATTCGAAAAAAATCGCGCAGGGAGAAGAGTGCAAGAATCCATGAAAGGTAAGAAAAGGTTCAAAACTAGATGAGAGGACACAATTTGTCATCTGGCCCTCCTTCTAGGGCCAGAAATGTTGATGACGCTAGACCCTCCAACATGTCAGGGGATCTCCTCGGTAAGAAGTCCAAATTAGACCTTAGACCATTTGGTGTAGGAGTCCTAGTAGTGGGTTGTATAGTAATGCCTTGACCACGATTTCACATAGAGGCAAGTTGGATAACTCTATTAGTAGCAAGGGTGTGCTCACTGCAGTGAGTCAAGGAAGGTGCATGAGAGGTTCTAACACAGGTGGTTTGAGATGAGTGCAGCCCTTGGAAACCTATAATAGTACTCGGATGGGAAGGGAACACACGATTGAAGATACATCACAAGCTAGAAAGTAAGTCAGTTGGCAATCCAAAGTGATGATTAAACCAATAAAAACATCTCAGAAAGATTCATACATACTCATATAGAACAGTCCATACATGCATGTGTAAGAAAGCAAATACATATGCCATTTAGAGTAAACAAGACAGCTGGAATGCAATACAACATATGCATGAAAAGTGATGGCTCTTATTATATAAAGACTGTGTAAGTTCCAGTCATACAATACATCCATGTAAACCCGCTAGCCCTAATAGTGGAACATTATAGCCACATTTGCTTGCTCCTCCAAAGAGATGAACTAGCTCCATGCAGTGGAGAAGCTAAAGTGCATTACAATACTATCCAAGATCTTTCCAAGATAGTCTTATTAGAAGCTTGGCTGACCAAAAGCCCATACAAGGATTTATGAGGGACTACTTATAGAAAAGGGTGGGCAACCCTTGACATTCCCCTTTGTGACAGTTCAACTACCCTCATGAATCTTCACCTACTCTATGATTGTTACATCCAAATATTGACACTTGACTTACACTTTACATGACTTAACATTACAATGCACATGTACCCATGTGAAAAAAAAATGGCTTGAATAAAGCATGCTAGACATCACTCGGACTTGGACAACCATGGAAGTCCAACTCCTCAACATCCTCATGCTAATCAATAGTAACATATTGATGCTAAGATCGGTAGTCCTTGATGGTGTCCGTGTGCTCCGCGAGAACTTCAATCTGAAACCTGACTCTTGCCTTCATAGCATCTGGGTACACTACTCAAGCTCCTCTATCCAACTCGTCTAAAAGCATATGCATAATTGTCTTCAATGTGACCAGACCAGCTAGATAGTTTTGTATGATGTCGGCACTGATCATGCAGGAGGTGAAATATTTCATTGAACAAATCAAGAAAGATTGGAGGTGACCAAGAGTACCATTCTATAGTATGTGACTAGGCCAACCAAAGTTCATATGAATTTATTCATGTTGTGGAGTAGCATACAATTAAACTCCAAATCCATACTGTCGGATGCATTGGAGGTGAAAATGTGGTTTAATGTAGATCCACTGCCAAGAGTCAAAGTTATTGCAGCAGATTTCAAAGCATGGCACTCGTACACTACTAATGAGATCCACTCTCAAGCTATTGATTTGTCTTTTCCTCCTACGTGACGAGTTTTGTCCTATTATAGTTTTGTATTATATAGCCACCATTTTTTAATGTAATTTGTCTTTTATGAAAATAAGAAATTCAAATGTAAAAGGAATTCCAAGCTACACTTGTGGAATATGAAGAGTCACATAGAAGTCCATAGGTTGTAGAAGTCAAAGAATCATGAGAAATCTCAATGGTCACTTTCATTTGTTATAGATAAGACCTCATAACTCAAGTAAAGGTCTTGGACTTTTGGAGAATTACCCTTGGATTCTCTAGTTGTGCATAGGGGAGAAGATCATTATCTGGAAAAGAAAGTGGTAGCTTCATGTTCCACTATTGGGGCTATTGTTTCATCATTGTAATAGTGTACTTCGATTTGTCGTTTAATCATCAAAAGATCTTAGAGTCAGCATAATTTTATGCATGTATCGTGGACGTTGTAAGACTATTCTTTAGATGTTTGTGGTATATGTTTATGTTACACTGTTAAGTTATGGTATGTTCTATGCTTATAACAGTTTACTTCTTTTTCTTATTATATTCCACCGATTAGCAATCACATGTACATAAAGTAAAGTGCAGATAGAACATTAAACGATCGAAAAAAAACAAGCCAAGACAAGAGACACAAGATGTGGCGGATAGCCAGGGACAAACCCCACAATGTGTGGGGAAACCCTTTGATCAAATCTTCTTTTATCTTCAATAATTCAGCAGAGAGAAATAGTACAATAAATCTTATTCATATCAGCAGTAGCAAACCCTAGATCAGTAGCATCAGCATTAGCGGCTTCATTATCAAACTAGGGCAGACCATATCTCACAAACCGACAGTCGGATTGACTTCATTCCACCACCAAAATTTTCAGCTTTCAGAGGAGGTTCAGACGAACCTACAGCGCAGTTCAGATGAGGAGATCTTCTAGGCCACGCAAGTCAATCTTTACTTCTGCAGTTGCAGCTTCAGTTTCAGCAGTTTCCGGCTTCAAACTAGGGCAGTCGATATCTTGCAAACCGTTCGTCGGATTGACTTCATTCCACCACCAAAAGTTGCGGCTTTCAAAGGAGGTTCAGATGAACCTACAGCGCAGTTCCAAAGAGGAGATATTCTAGGCCACACAAGTCAATCTTTACTTCTGCAGTTGCAGCTTCAATTTCAGCGGTTTTCGGCTTCAAACTAGGGCAGTCGATATCTTGCAAACCGTTTGTCGGATTGACTTCATTCCACCACCAAAAGTTGCGGCTTTCAAAGGAGGTTCAGATGAACCTACAACGCAGTTCCAAAGAAGAGATCTTCTAGGCCACGCAAGTCAATCTTTAATTCTGCAGTTGCAGCTTCAAATTCAACAGCTTCCGGCCTGACCCTTGCCCTGCTCTGCTCTATTCTGCCTGTTCTGCTTTGTCTTGTTCTGCCTGCACTGATCTGTATTGTTTTGCTCTGTTCTGCTCTGCTCTTGCATTGTTCTATTCTGCTCTTCTTTTGTCCGAATTATGAAGAAGAAGAAATGATCGAGGATGTATCATACTGACTCAAAGTCAGTCTCAGAGTATGTACCACTGGTCCCAGACCAGTCTCAACCAACCCAAAGTCAGCGTCATAGTGAGTACAACTCCAATGGTCCCAGACCAATATCATCCTCCACTGACTCAAAGTTAGTCTCAGAGTATGTACCACTGATCCCATACCAGTCTCAACCGACCCGAAGTCAGCATCAGAGTATGGTACAACTCCTACCATTGGTCCCAGACCAGTATCATTGATCCCAGATCAATGGAGGTCATCCTAGCGTAGGGAGTACGGTAGTTACAACGATGTGTCCATTGGTACTACTATGGTCCCTAACTTCATTTCCTTGCTCATTGATCAGATGAGAGGTACTTCCCATGAGTCCCAGACTGCATGGGTAGGATGCCTCGACAGGAGAACTAATCAATCCTGTCCTCACAGGAGAACACATCAATCCTGCTACAATTGCCATGGAGAACACATCAATCCAGGCCTCACAGGAGAACACATCAATCCTGCTACAATTTCCATGGAGAACACATCAATCCAGGCCTCATAGGATAACACATCAATCCTGCTACAATCGCCGTGGAGAACACATCAATCCAGGCTGCCATGGAGAACACATCAATCCAAGCCTCACAGGAGAACTAATCATCCTGCTACACAGGAGAGCAAATCATCCTGTTCCACAAGAGAGAAAATCATCTTGTCCCACAAGAGAGCGAATCATCTTGTTCCAGTGTGCACCACCAGGGGAGGGTGAGTCACCCTATGGTCATATGTTGCTCCAGTAGGAACCGCAAGCCCTTAGAGCTCCCAGAGCTCAATGTATGAAACATGCAGGACCCTTGTACAAAGGTTTCTTGCCGACTCCAAGTCATTTGGGAAAATCACAGATTAGATCTTTCCTCGGGGCTTTGACAAGGTGTATCAACCTGTACATCATCTTAATGTGATGGAGCTTCCTTGCTCATCGACTTACCATATCCCAGATGATGTCTATCTGCTGGAGCAATTGACGAATACGGGATTCCTCAATAATCGAATCCCACCTCTGGTTGTTACAGAGAATCACAGTGGTATCCAATGTAAATCCAAATAGCTCACTGAAGAGCTTTTGCAACCAGACTGCCTCACACGAGGTTATGCTAGCAACAATATATCCTGCTTCGGCGGTGCTCAACGCCACCGACTTCTGCTTCCTGCTCATCCAGGATATCGAAGCAAATCCCAAGGTGAAACAGTACCTGGAAGTGCTCTTACGGTCCACCACACTGCCTGCCTAATCAACATCAATATATCCAAGTAGTCTCACATCTCCGGCAGTGTATCTTAATCCATGAGAGGTTGTGTCCTGAAGACATCTCAGAAGATTCCTAGCATCAATCCAGTGAGGCTCAACCAAAAATGAGCTCACAATGCTAACTGCAAAACATATGTTCGGACGGAGGTTCACCAAGAACATCATTGCGAATGAGTTTTTGAAACTCAGAGGCATTTCCCAAGTCTGGTCCGACATCACTACCATATAACTTCTAAAAGTTAAGATCCTCGAGGTAGTCACGGGCTTGCAATCCATCATACTGAATCTTTCCAACATATTTACCACACACTTCAAGTCCTTGGTCCTTCATTTCAAATTCAAAAGCCATCTCCCTCTTACATTTGTGAATGAGAGGTTTTGCACCTATTAGAAAGAGGTCATCCACATACAACACCAGTATGAGAGGCTTGTCATCTTCAACCTTAAAGTAAAGGTTAGGATCAGCTTCACTCCTAGTGACTCCCAGCTTCATCAAGTAGCTATCGATCCTCTCATACCATGCTCGGGGTGCTTGCTTCAGCCCATAGAGAGCCTTCTTCAACCTGCATACATGAGATTTTCAATCATAAATCTCAAATCCTCCAGGTTGCTCCACATAGACCTCTTCTTTGATAGAACCATGCAAGAACGCGGTCTTAACATCCATCTGATGTAGATTCCATCCTTGTGAAGCCACAAGGGCTATGATCAAGCGGATGGTCGTATATCTGGCAACAGGTGCAAATATCATAGTCTATACCTCCCTTCCGGGATAAACCACGAGCAACAAAATGAACCTTATACTTTTCCATACTTCCATTTGCTACATGCTTTATCTTGTAAAGCCATTTTTAAGTAACAATTGTCTTGTCCAGGGTCTGGGAACTACTTCCTAGACATCATTCTCCATAATAGACTCATATTTTGTGGTCACAGCATCCTTCCATAGTTAATGCTTGATGACATCTGAGAATGATGAAGGTTCATTTTGTATGATCGTGCTCATGATGGTCAGGTATCCCTGATACCTGTTAAGTTTCTTACTTTGATGGAAGGTTCCTCAGGGTGCAGCATGTCCTTCAGCATCATTAAGTATCCCCCTAAGCCATGAAGGCCTCTTCCTAGAAGAGTAAGGCTCATGTGAATGAGGATCAATCGGATCCATGGGTTCTTCTACATCAGGCATTGATTCATCATCCTTTTCTTTCAGTTCCCTGGTGTCAGCTTCTTAAGAGCTACTCAAAGTCAGCAGATTGTCCACCTTGTTGAGAGCCATATCTTTGTCAAAGGTGACATCATGACTAATCACGACTTCCCCTTGACCGGTGGTGAACATTTCTTCAGGAGTTTAGGAACCCAATGCTTGATGAGGGCATCAATTTTGTACATATACGACGGTGATTGTAGTTTCAGCCCATAGAAACTTTGGAAGTCTTTGATCATGTAGCATGGCCCGGACAACTTCCATCATCGTGTGGTTCTTCCTTCTTGCCACACCATTCTGCTCAAGAGTATGTGGTGTAGTAGTCTCCCTCTTAATGCCAGCCTCAGATATGCCTGAGTGAACCAACTGTAATACATCAGAGGTCTTGCTTTGGCTTGAGGGGAACGGTCCCCTTTTGAGCTTTCCTTCGACACATCACGGACATACACCTTCTTTCTCTACTTGGAATTCGGGCATCCCTGTCACCATTTGTTTTACACCAAGTAGAGCTTTGTAATGAAGGTGGGCAAACCTTTGATGCCAAAGTTCGGACTGAAGAGTTGTGTCACAAGACATGACACCTAGCGGACTTCCATCGACCTGATATGATGAATCAACACTAAACCCAAGAGTAAAGGCATTTCCATATACATACCTTGACGTTGCTGAAGGTTACCTTGTAGCCTTTGTCTTCCATTGCCGAGATGGACACTAGGTTCTTTTTGAGGTCAGGTGCATTTAAGACATCCTGGACTTTCTAGCCTTCTTGAATGGTTGTCCTCTTCCTCGATCCCCAGCTCTCCTCTTACCTTTGCTGTTGAATTTGTCATTCCTTTGCTTTGCCATCAGAGGGATTTTGATCATTGTCCCGGTGTGAGTCCTTTCTATCAGGGCACTCCCTTGCATAGTGACCTTCTTTATCGCAGATGTAACATCATCCTTTTCTTCCACCCTTAGGTCCAACCTTTCCTTTTGATTTAGACCCAGAATTATTTCTTTTCTTAGCATGAGAAGAAAAAACAGCAGGAGGACCTTTAGGCAAGGGCATTTCCTGCTCTTCTACCCTTGTTTGTTCTTGAATGCATCTAGCCATTAATTCCTCGAAACTAGGAATTACATTATTGTTCAGAAGAGTAGTCCTGAACACATACCATTCAGATGGTAATCCTCCGAGAGTTGTGAGTGCCATTTCTCTGTCAGTAATGGTTTCCCCAATAGATAGGAGATCGTTCTTGATCTCAGTGATTCTTAAGAAGTATGCTTGCATACTTTCATCTTTACCCTTCTTGATTTCCCTCAACTTATTTCTAAGAAACAAAACCTGATTTGCATCATTAACTTTAAATAAACTCACCAGTCTGTCGTAGATTTCCTTGGAGGTGTCTAGATCATAGATGTAGGCCACCAAGCGCTTGTTGATAGAGTCCCGGATGATCTTCTTTGTTTTGACTTCTCCATTTTTCCATTTGTTCCAGGCAGCAGCAGATGCATTTGATGAAGGCTCAACAATCTTTCCTCTTACATGGTCCAGCACTCCTTGATCTTCAAGGGTTAGATCGATAGACATCTTCCATCCATGATAGTCAGCTTTCTCACGGAGCTTGTCTTCGGCAGGAAAGAGTGTTGAGGACCCCATAGTTCTTTTAGGATAGCCTTGCCAATCTTCTCTTCAATGATTGCTCTTGCTCTTGCTCGGGCTTTGTCTTCACCTCAGCTCCTATACCATGTTAAGTTATGGTATGTTCTATGCTTATAACAGTTTACTTCTTTTTCTTATTATATTCCACCGATTAGCAATCACATGTACATAAAGTAAAGTGCATATAGAACATTAAACGATCGACAGAAAACAAGCCAAGACAAGAGACACAAGATGTGGCGGCTAGCCAGGGACAAACCCCACAATGTGTGGGGAAACCCTTTGATCAAATCTTCTTTTATCTTCAATAATTTAGCAGAGAGAAATAGTACAATAAATCTGATTCATATCAGCAGTAGCAAACCCTAGATCAGTAGCATCATCATTAGCGGCTTCATTATCAAACCAGGGCAGACCATATCTCACAAACCGACAGTCGGATTGACTTCATTCCACCACCAAAAGTTTCGACTTTCAGAGGAGGTTCAGATGAACCTACAGCGCAGTTCAGATGAGGAGATCTTCTAGGCCATGCAAGTCAATCTTTACTTCTGCAGTTGCAGCTTCAGTTTCAGCAGTTTCCGGCTTCAAACTAGGGCAGTCGATATCTTGCAAACCGTTCGTCGGATTGACTTCATTCCACCACCAAAAGTTGTGGATTTCAAAGGAGGTTCAGATGAACCTACAGTGCAGTTCCAAAGAGGAGATATCCTAGGCCACGCAAGTCAATCTTTACTTCTGCAGTTGCAGCTTCAGTTTCAGCAGTTTCCGGCTTCAAACTAGGGTAGTCGATATCTTGCAAACTGTTCGTCGGATTGACTTCATTCCACCACCAAAAGTTGTGGCTTTCAAAGGAGGTTCAGATGAACCTACAATGTAGTTCCAAAGAGGAGATCTTCTAGGCCACGCAAGTCAATCTTTACTTCTGCAGTTGCAGCTTCAAATTCAACAGCTTCCGGCTTCACATGTGTGAGAGAGAGAGACCCATTTCAGCGCAGTAGAGAAGAGACTCATATCTACGCAGTAGAGAGAGAGAGATGTGATGAGATGAGTGAGTCCAAATGAGGAAAAGTCCTCTTATATTTATACACAATGTTGGTGGGTGAATAGATGCGACTGTTGGGCTTCTGAGCCTACATGAGTTGTAGGTCGGCTTGATAATAATTCCATAATCAAAATAAATTCATATCTCCATGAATACTTATCGGAATCGGATGATCTTTATATCAATCCTACACCTCTCGACGAGAGGAATATAATAAAAAATATTATCAGCCATGAATAAGATGACCCACATGAATTTTTGCCCTGGTTGCCAATTTTAACATACACATACTAAAGAGAATGAACTATTTCGTTCTTTAGATATGAATCTTGTTGAATGTATTTTTCAATGTGTTTTCACGATCATTATTATCTTGTGAACTATTTTGCAGGTTAATTAATGACTCTTATTATATTTCTCTTGTGTGCCTCTCTTAGGATAGTACTACTAATTTTCTATAAGAACTTTCCCTCTTATCTCCCTTTCGTGGAATCTCCCTTTGTGCTTTACAACTGGTGTCACACAAAGCTTAGACACTTGCAGTCCCCAAAGTTATGCGCATGATCTCTTATGTGTGTTTGGGAGCCAAGGCATACTCTAACATCTCTTGCAATTGTGTTTGGGTGTAATATCTGGATGGGGCTCCTATCCGAAATGGTGTGAGGTCTAATTGGGACTTCATATCGAGGAGACCCCATGTATGTTGGTGGCATCCAACAGTGTCAACATTTTGGTGCTAGAAGGAGGGCCAGATGACAAGTTGAGCCTATGAAGTCTGTTTAAATCTCTTACCTTAAATGGCTTCATCCTGAATCTTAATCCTAAGATTGTTTTCAAATGCTTTAGATATTTCAATCCTCGTGGAATGTTTACATAACTTGTTACATTTAAAGTTTGATGGAAAGGGTTAAGCAATCGTTCTTGATTATGTGGTTGAATTTCTTCCATTCTTCTTTTCAAGATGAGTTTATTTTGAGGATATCCTTGCTAGGTTATTTACCCTCACATTGGAAGGTCATGTCAAGCACTGGTGTTATTCTTTACCGGTTTCTTCTATTCACTCTTTTCAGCAACTTGTTAAGGAGCTTCGAAAATATTTTGACAAGTATGAATATCGAGATGTTTGTAAGACAATTAATCAACTGAGGATGAAATTGGATGAATCTTTAGAATAATTTGTTGATCGATCTCTTCATATTTTTTATGAGTTTCCTGATGAAGATATGGATTGGGAATCTATGAATGAGAAATTTTGGTATTTGGTTAGAATTTTGGTATTTTCGAATTTATCCTTGCAAAGTTTTCAAGGTGGATGTTTTTATGATCCCATTCCTGGTGAGACCAATGGCTCGTAATAAGAATCTTCGTGAGTTGATCCAAACTTTTCATAGATGTGAGTCTAAGAAGTTTTCCCCGAGTTGTCTCCTTTTATCATCCATCTTACCATCATCGAATAGAACATATATCTACCTCACACCATTATGCTTGTACTGCACACCTTCGTATTCGTGTGCAGATGTTTTGGTCATTTATCCCTCTTATTGCACATTATGTTACTTTGGTCTTACTCGTTGTTATATTTCATTCCAAGGGTCGGAAGTATATTTTACGGTTGCATTGGAAGTTTCACTTCACTTAGCCTTGACCTTTTAACACCTTAGTTTAGGTTAGGTCTATTTGTATCTATTTAGTTTGTGTCACATTGTTTTCTTTTCATTTTCATTGTTCACGTCATTTTCCTTTTTTGTTGTTTTGAGTCATTTGTTTTTGTTTCAATCCACATCGCCAACTCTGAGATAATGTGGTTAAAATTTGAAAAGGAAAAGTGTAGCGATGTGAAACTCTTGGCTAGCCTTCAACTCTTCTCCTTTGTTCAGGCCTACATATCTTTTAGTGTCAATGATGTGTAAATGGAAAATATGATTCATTCAACCAGAAATCCATAAGTAGAACCATGATGCCCGAATCTACTTTAGAATCTTCATTCCTTAACTCGGTATTGTAATTAAAAGGTGTTTTTCATGTTTATCCAATCAAGCAGAGAATGGAAAATGGGAAAACTAGTAGCGGGCATATCAATTTCAGAGGTATATATAATTTTCTCTAAAGAAACAACCCCTTCTACTCTCAATAAGTCAGGATCCCTCTTCCACCTTTGAGATAAAGAGCCTATAAAATTACAATGAGCATAAAGTTATAAAAATAAAATAAAATAAAGGAAAGGATGAAAGAAGATAAAGGTTTCCAACGCATAAGGGTGGAGCAAGCAACTTTGTCGGAGTATTAAACAGGCTCGCTGGCAGCAAAGCAAAGCTTGTGTTCTTGTAGTGAATATGTCGGAGTACTAAATAAGCTCACTGGCAGCGGAGCAACACCAGAGATGAAAACTAAGACTCTGGTCATCTTAAATTCGCAACTACAGATTACCCTTGTCCCGGATCGAAACAATCGTGACCTGGAAGCCTTTGTGAACATGTTTAACCGAGTAATGGAGTAGAGGAATATATACCCATAATCAGGTTAAATGGGGAAACCAAGGTAATCCATATGGTGAATCAATACTTCCTAAAGGACTAAGACTTCATGCATAAGGTAATACCTAAACAGAGAAGTCTGAATTCTTCCAGTGTGTCACCAAGTGTTGTCATTGCGACAACAACCCTTCAAAAATTTTGCCTCATTCAATTTTGGAGCCTACCTTTGTTTTCATGAGTTGTCACTCTTAGCTGTCTTGTGTGGTCATGTCATTTGTTCGTGTTTTACTATGTGTCAATCATCCTTTCAACATATATAAGTGTTGATTTGTTGATTTTCCTCCTAGGTCAAAGTTTCCTAAGTGTCGCTTTCTCATCTTATGGAAGTTGATGTGTAGCCTTTCAAAAGATAGAAAAAACATGAGTTTTCTCTATGACCTAGTCAAACTCTCTTCACTTGACATGCACATCTCACATAAGCAAGAAAGTGCATCTTTTTTTCCTAATGAAAACGCACTTTCCAAACTTAGTGACCACACGTGCACTGTTGATGAAAATTGCGCCCACTTGACCCAAAGTGCACTTCCCTTTCCTAGTGGAGCACACTCCTTGTCTTCAGCAAGTGCACACTCCTTGTCTCCAACAGGTGTGCACTCCCAATTCTTCATACATTCGCACTCCTTGTTTGTGTTGAAAATGTAACTAGTTTCAATCTTCATAATTGTTGTACTCATTTCAATATGTATCCTATGTAACAAAGAAGAAAAAAAAAAGAAAAAAATTATTATTATTAAAGCATGGATTCCATGCTCTTTATTTATGGTCTTCTAGGTAAAAGCATGTTTTTCATGCTTCTAGGGTTTTTTAGGTCTTAGGCTTTATTTTCATGAGTCAAAGGAGTCAACATCATGTTTATAAGACCCTTCTCTGAAAATGTATTTATAAAAGGAATTATTTTTTAGTCTAGAAAGTCCTATAATCTCCTAAAGTACAAGTTGGCCCTGGAAACAAGAAGTTTGCCTAAAGGAGGGAATTCAACCCCTTGAGAAGACTATATAAAGGAGCAGTTAGACCTCATTCAACCAAGACGAATTCAATCATCACATTTGAAGTTTCTAGCGAAGGTACAAAATTGGGTCGCTGGTACAAAATCAGGTGCAAAATATGCTAAAGGCACAGAACCGGGTGAGGAATAGGCCAAAGGTACATAACCAGGTGTGGAACAGGCCAAAGGTACAAAACCGAGTGCAAAACAAGCCAAACTTTACTGAACCAGGTGCGGAACAAGCCAAAGGTACAGAACTAGGTGCGGAGCATGCTAAATGTACATAATTAGGTGCGGAACAGGACAACGGTACAGAATTGCATGCATAATAGGCCAGAGGTACATAACAGGTTGAAGGTGCAAAACTAAGGTAATACACCAAAGGATTAAAGTAGTTTTGCAAATTGCAGAGTTGAGGCTGGCAGGTCGAAGTTACATCAGGTTTGTGATTCAACGAAGGACTTGTTGGAAGGGTTGACTTGGTACTTGGAGAAGGATTTGGTCTAGAGTTGGGTCTTTGTATCTCATTTGAAGTAGATTCTAAGAAGAGAATAGTTTTTCTGAGTTTTCCCCTTGGAGGGGTTTTTCCCTGGCTGAGAGCCTAATTTTTGTACCCTCTATTGTTGTTATTTCGTTTTTTATATTTGTTTGATGAAAATACCTAACTAAAGAACATAAAGAACACTAATAAAGTTCACAACCAAAGATCAAGGTAAAGGAAAATAATAATTACAAGTTGTCACTTTACATTTATCCAACAAGGTATCAGAGTTAAGGTGAATAAGGAAGGCAGCTAGAAGGACACTAGAAGGAATTTCTTGTCAAGGGGAAGGAAAAATGAAACTCTCATGGAGTGTCTATTGAAGGAATCTAGTTAAAGACTCATTAGTAGAAGATATACTAATATAGGGTTTCTACATTGAAGAAGACCAAGGACTACATCAATCTCGCAAGAAGGGTGTTGATCTCACAAGAAGTTTATTTGGAAGGCATCAATCTTGGAAGTTGTTAGTGGAAAAATCCTAGCGAACATCTTTCAAGGAAGTCTCTTCAAAGATATTGAAGGCATCAAGAAGGTTGGATACATCATCAAGAATAATCTTGGTTATCAAGTATCATATTATTACATCATGTCTAAATCTACAGGTCATATGGGTTCTTTCTACAAGGAGAGCATTAAGCTCATTCGAGCATCAAATTATCTAGCATGGAAGAAAAGGATTGACCTGATACTCACAGAACAAGAAGTAATGGAGTATGTTACTGGAGAAATTATTGAACCAAGCAAATACAAGACACAATAACTAGCAAAGTACAAGAAAGGGGAAGTAAGGGCTCAAAGGATCATAGTTGAATCAATTAAGGATTCTCTTGTTCCATTTGTTGCAAACATAAAGACTTCCAAGGCTATGTATAATAAGACAATGAATTTTCACTATGTAAGTACAACATGACAAAATATGTCTTTTCGGAATAAGTTATATAGAATGAAGAAATCAAAGGATGGGGATGTGGCATCCTTTCTCATGAGAGTCTCTCAACTAAGAGACCATTTGCAAGGACATGGGGAATCAATTTCTGATTTGGAAGTGACCATCTGTGTACTGAATGCATTATCACTGGAATGGAGTAATTTTGGAACAAGAATCTACTCCAAGAAAGATTCAACTCCCTTTGATGAGGTGTGAGCTCAATGCATTTTAGAAGAATCAAGGATCAAGGTCAAGGAGGATAATGGATCAGAAGAGCAATATCAAACCTTTCTAGACCGAGTCAAGAAGCAGAAGAAAGGAAAGTTTGTTAAGTCCAAGAAGAAAGACACGTCCAAGGTTCAATGCTTCAAGTGCAATGAGCTTGGAAACTTTAAGAGGGACTGTCTAAATCAACAGAACAACAAGGGAAAGGAAAGAAGTGAAGCTCATGTAGTTTAGGTAGTGGGAGAAATAGAGAAGAAGTCGAAGAAGGAAGAAGTAAATGATCTTTACTATTGAAGAAGGCATATTGGCTATCAGGTTCCCTATGAGGTATGTATTGTTATCTTGACCATGTATAGAATCATAGAGAGAAGCATATGATAATATCATGTCTATAATTTACATGGCTAAGCTTCTTTATAGAGATCATCTAGATAGACCATTTTTTGCATAATGTTCATCTAGGTATTATCTAACATTACGTTATAAGTTGTCATCTTGCTTAGTTGAATCATCATGATTCAGGAAGGACCATCATTTTGGAAAGTCCTTGGGAAAAGAATCATGACAAGGTTAGTAGAAATTCCATTTAATGTGGAATCATTATTGTTAAAGGGATGAAGGAATGCAATGGGCCAGGTTGCATGCTCTCTTTAGGGAAGATAGCTAGATGATTGGGTGAAAGCATAGGAATGCATGTTGGATATAAATTTGGGTAAGATTCAAATATACAAAATCTTGTGGAAAGAAAGTTGGTCACAAAATACGCTTTAGTATATGGATATATGATTCTTGAAAAGAATACGATTTGACTTACTTTAAGACGAATAAAAGAGCATGACTTTCTATAGAATATGTAAATAGTGATTAACATACAGTATAATCTCTAGAAGAAAAGTTGTAACTTGGTAATCAAGTTTGATCCTTGGGCACTCTGATGCATGAAGGAAGTTTCAGGGGGAGATGGTCGATGAGGATGTTTATGGAATGAGAAGGTCACCATGATAAGATAAGTGTATTTCATTTATCATTTGGTTATTTTATTAACAATTTATTTTTCTACCTGGAAAATGTTGATTTATGTGTAGCTTGGGAGGTACTCCAAGCCCTAGTGTTCGGGGTTTGGAGGGCATGAAAGTGCCACAAGTAAGCTTGTGGGCTTGGAACCCAAGCATGGGGTTTTGCACCCATCGGGATTTGGGCCAAAACCATGATGAATTTGAGCATGATAAAATTTGAGGTGATAGAGTGGCATGTCGATTCCAACGCTTCAAAAATCACCCAAATCAGAGTTCTAGAACTTAAGATATGAATTTTTTAAGTTGGCAACTAATTATGGACAGTCAAGTCATGTAGGCTTGGTCTAAGAGACATGCCTATTCAAGAAATTCGTTGGAGCCCTTGGATTTGGTATAAATACAAGGTGAGGGAGCATTCATTTGATCATCCATTTGTGTATCACACACAAGACAAAAGGAGCTCAGTGGAGGAGAGAAGAATCCTTGGACTTGGCCACAGCTAGGAGGATGAAGCAGCATGATAGAGGAATTGTTTTAGGGTTGCTTCAGGGGTTCGAATGCTGGAGAGGAGGCTAATTTTTCTTGTTGGAAGATCAAGACCTTGAGGATCTGAACGCGGTACCTTTTGAGGTATTTCACGAGTGGAGAATCCTTGGGAGAGGCAGAAGAAGTTGTTGTGGGTAGGCCACAGGCCCTACCAATGGTTTCAAGGGTAGCATTGGGGTATTTAGGGGTTATCTATGCCCTAAACAACAGCCAAGGGAGGCATCACCTTTCCAAGGATATGCCATAGTCAAGCAGGGTTGTTTGGGTGATTGTTTTGGGTTTGTTATATTAATTCAATATGCCCTAACCAGTCACAGTCACAACAACAGTGGAGCAAACTTGTAACAACAGATTGATGTGTGTTGGATCCTAGTTTAGGATCAGTTTTGGATCAGTCTACATTAAAGTTTGTTGGTATCCATTTGTTGGAGTTGCCTTGGGCATGAAGGAACTCCAACTAGGAGCAGATCAAGTTATGGAGTGATGTAGGTGTCCAAGTGTGGGAAGAGTTTTTGCCACCTATGGAAGCCAAGGAGGTAGGGCTAACGTGGCATGTTAGAAGCTCTAACCAATGGGAAATTTCACAGTGAATTTTGGAGCCTAGATTTTTGCAATAGATCCTCTATTGCAGATCAAGGGGAGGACGTGGAAAAAAAAATTGGCAGTTGTGTGTAAGGGTCTTCTAGGTGTAGGGATGCCCTAACTAGGTACAGATGCTACAGCATGGATTAGCCACTCGTGGACTGTTGGAGGGCAGTGTGGGAGTGGATCAAGTGGAACGTGTATTGGGCACTTATGGTCTACTGGAGGACAATGTGATAGTGTCCAAGTTGGAGCCCGATGAGAAACGCCTTGATGGACAAAGGTAGTTGTGAGAGAGGCAGCTCTTGAGCTCAAGGGTCTGATCAACCAGGAGCAATTTGTAGAGCTCAAGACTTTTGTGTGGAGAAGGACTTCTATAGCAGATGATGGGCAGTCCTCCTAGCCCATGTTCATCGTGGGAGGTGTACATCTTGTAGTGATAGGTGGCATCCCTTCGTGCCCTATGTTGATCTTCATTGGAGCAGCACAAGAAGACCATAGTGGGGTGAAGTCCCTTAGTAGCTGAGAAGCAGTGAGCAGATTGAGAATTGTGAACAACCCAAAAGGAGTCTCCGTGTGTTGATGTGTCGATGGATGAATGATCAACTAGTTCACATATTGACAATCGAGATTAATGGCTAAATGGACTTGGAGCATTGATTGAGGTAGGAGCTGCAGATCGGGAGTCAAAGGACCGAGCAAGTACGGGGTATGACCAAGGGGAGATGATAAATTCATCTTCATCAGCCAGATGATCAGATTATATTGTTGAGGGTAGATTGGTTGTCAATGGACTGACGCCAAGCCCCAATTTGTATCTTCTACTAGTGGATGTATGAGGGCCATTGTTATCGGGAAAACTAGTGTCTATACAGAACTGCTAGTCCCACTAAGGGTGATAGCTACCTTACAAACAAACATAGTAAAACTACTTTTGTTTTCCTTTATGAGAAGTAGATGAGAGAAGAAAGAAGGAGACCAACCTCTGTCTTGCGCTTGGTTCCTTGCTTGATTCCTCTCTCTTCTGGTAGATCTTTGCCACTCGCTTCCTCGTTTACCCAGCTTCAAGGAGTACCTATAGAATCAAAGCAGCATAATACTATCCAAGAACAGAGATCTACTATCATAAACAATATAGGATCAGATGTACATTGACCACATAAAAGTATATATCATTAATCATACAAGAATGTGGAGGAAAACTTGAATAGCTTTATTAATAATCAAGAAAGAGCAAAGGAGATTACAACCAATTGTTCTGACCCAGCGTCATCCCCTCAGCAAGAAGCCCTTCTTCACCTCATGAAAAGCTTAGATCACCCAACACTATGATATTGCACCAAAACACCAGCAACACTTCCTTACAAGATATAAAATTCCAGCATCCGAATCTCTGGGATGAGGGATCCATATATAGATGTTTGCAAGAGGGGTGAGTCAGCTTTTGAGATTTGACTAGTGTCTTCTCTCTGATAGTTCTTGATTCCACTTGGAGATTGATGATCTCTTACTCATCCCTGGTCGAATTCAGAGAGGCAAGTGTCACAGGAGAGGTTTCTGGAAGGTTCCATGCTCCTCCACCTTGCGGATTGACCCTGCCATTTGTCCACTCTCGCCCATCGCACCCCATAGAAGGGTTTTTTGACATGCATCGCACCTACTATGTGTACTCAGGTGGGATGCAACGCACTTTGCCTATGGAGCAGGTGAAATGGTCCAGTTTTGACCAGTTCTGAGTAGTTTTTCATGGAGAACTTCTGGGAGAAGATGTAATCAGTTGACCTTGTTCTTTTAGGGGTCGGAACAACACTTTTAGGGACTTAAGAGCCCTTGGTTTATTGACATTTATGATTGGGGTTGTAGTGCCCAAAAATGTCTATAATAGTTGCCCCCTAAAGCATGAGGTCGTTAATTTGTTGATGTCGGGTGAAATGCTTTATCATGAGGATCTGAAGTTCTTTCAAGCTGGAAGGAGACCTGTAATAAGATACAATACAATACATTATCTTCATAATATTTTCATGATCTAGCTGAGGCGGGCATTCCCATGGTCAGCTTTATAAATTCATTTTCATGTACATGAGATAGACAATCGTCTGAGTGTAGACTAATGATTCTGGTAGAGCCATCATCCCTTAGATTGGATGATTATCTGTGCAGCAATGATGTACATTTGATGTCTTTATTTTCCTGAATATATATCGCAGCCTGGATGGATGAAACTAGATCCGGGGTCTTCAATCTCGTTCGATCTTCACTCAAAGTACAAGTCGATCCATGTGAGAGATGTTCTGGAGTCGAACATGGAAAGGCATCGCCTGGTTACCAGCCAATGATGTAAGCTGTTAACAGGCGCGAGAGGAATCACCGATAATGATGATGACCCTCAAGGTACTACAGTACAATTCACATGGTGTGAATAAAGGACTTGGCGTCAAACACCACACAAAATCTTTCGGTCGAAGGCCATTGATGTAAACCTGTCGCCGGAAGTGAGAAACTTGCCATTGAGGCATGCAACCTTCAAAGCACTGAAAGGGTTGTTCCTAGATTGACTTCTTGGATAATGAGCTGATGTCAACAAGAAGCGATCCGTCATAGGAGGGCCTTAGTGAATCCCACATCAATGACACGGAACGGAGCAAATGATTTTAATGGAGGTGAAAACGATCTGGTGATATAATGTTCGTGGTGGTGGTCATGAAAGAATGGAGCGTAAATGTATTGCAGTCGGTGATACACAGGTGAATTCTCTGAGCAACTTCTCTTGAACATATCGGCGACACTGACATGATGGATTGGTAGCATTAACCCAAATGTGGATGGTGTGACGGAACCATGGTGATGTGACCGGTGAATGGAACAACCTAGCCCGACTTGGATGCGGAGTGAAAGTGTCATGTTCAAGAGCGACTTGCTACCAACGAAGTTTCTTCAAGTTTTCTTCCCAATTTTCCCCAGTCATTACTGACCAGTACCTCTTTATTTTTGTCAAGCTTGAGGAGGATAACATATGATTTTTCTATAATTCGCCCTTCGGGCAAACCCATTGCTATGTTTTAACGAGCCTAGCGATAGTGAAACTCGTTCTTGTCTGTTATGGACAAGTTTGTCGCTATTCGGTTTTAACGAGTTTAACAACAAAGAAAACTCGGTCCTTTTCAATTTTAGAGAGTCTGAAAAGGGACATAAAGGAAACTCCAAAAAATCCTTTTTCGTTATCTAATCCCTTAAGTCCGAAAAAGTATAAAACAATACATAAGGGATGAATTTTCGGTACTTTTAACGAGCCGAATAAAACAAGCACTCAATCTTTTTGTGTAATAATCCCTCAGGTCCAAAAAGATTAAAATCTAAAGGAGGGATAGCACTTCTGGTCACTTTAACGAGCTGGAGAGGCCAATGGCTCAGCAATCTTTTCATATTTTACGAGTCAGTTGAAAAGAGCTTAAAGGAGACTCGTCTTTGAGGAACGAGTGATAAATTCGGGTAGCAGCTGATTCCAGGTAAGGTTTGGAATTTTCCAATCACGGCAGTGTTACAAGGATGGCTAACAGGATCACTCTTCGTAGCTATTCCTCAAAAGGGGTAAACAATCAAATGGAGATGAATGATCGGCCAATACAGAGTGGAAGTGATGATGAGAACACGACCAAGGCTTCAAAGGTTGAAGTACTACATTCACGATGGTTATTTACCGTAAATTGGTTCATTTTTTATTTTAAAATGAGCTTAAACACTGGTGAAACATTTGCTCATTGCTTATGTTTATTTTTTAACGAGCTTGAAGTCCATGTTAAAACTACTTGATATAGCGGTCATTTCTTGACTTTACCATTAATAACTTTGTTCCTTCAAAGATTGTACTGCATGCTCAATCGCTTCATCAAACTAGTTAGCAATGAACAATATATGCTTGAAAAATGAGTTAAGACACTAATATTTTACTTGAATTACGTAAAAAGTAATTTAAAAGTGCTTTTACCCCTGATTTTACCATTTCATTTGAACTTTGGCTTGTTGGAGCTTTGGAGGTGCTTTCCCCCTTGATTTTCACCAGATGATTCCGAGAGATTCTGTGGACGATTTTTGGCGCCGTCTGGACCAGGTAGGAGCTAAATCTGAGCTCTTTCATTTCATCTTTTCCATTTTGCATTCGGAGCCTGATTTCTAGTTTTTCTGAGCCTCTGGGGTTTGAAAAACTTGCCCTGGCTCCATCGCACCCTTTCTGTATCGAAAGGTGCGTTGCATGTTGGCCTAACCACTGGACAGTTAGCATGCAACGCACCCAAAACACTGCTAGAGGTGTGATGAGCGCAAGGAGGGAAATTTGTGCACAGTTTTCAATGGAAATTTTTGCCTGTTTTTCACCAAATCAAGATCTAACTCTTTTCTTGTTTTTTTTTCAGAGATTCATTGGAGAAAAATGCCTGTTACATGGTGAGAACGTGAGCATGAAGAAGAGGACATGCTTGCTTTACATGATCCGGTTACGGTAAATGCATTGCGGAACTGCGGCTTGCTCAAGTTCTTCCGCATTTATAGCATGAGGCAACAAATCAACTTGTTGCAATATTTGTTCGATGCATGGGATCCTACCAGCCAGGTGTTCCAGATTAGGGGAAAATCCATCCCCTTGACTGTCGTGGACATCTATTTTTTTGACCGGCTTATCGAGGCAGGGTGCCCCTATCTCCTTATCAGGTTCGGCCCGGGGGGGGCGAATCTGTGAGAGATTACATTCGCAGGTATTGCAGAGAGGGATCCCAGCCGAGTAAAGACGGCAAGATCAACATCTGAGACGTCACTGACAGGTCCTTGAGGACCATTCTGTACACTTTTGGTAGGATGGCTGGTAGTGCGGCTTTTCATGTGGCCAACCGGTCTTATATGCAGTATGCCTTAGAATGCCTTAAACCGAAGGTGTTCAACTGGTGTGATGTAGTACTCTTTGTGATGAAAGAACAATTGACCAAGGTGAAAAATGGGAGATTGAATAACTTTGAATATGGTTCTATTTTGACCGCTTTCTCCTTGGAAAAGATCCCGCTGCTCACCAGCCGGCAGTACCAAATCCGGGTCACCCCGGAAGTCCATACCATCATATGGATACTCGGAATAAACCATCTCCTGACGATCGAACCACCCGAAGAACGTATCAGAAAAGGAAATCTCCTGGAGTCGCCATTTTGTTATCGGGAAAACTAGTGTCTATACAGAACTGCTAGTCCCACTAAGGGTGATAGCTACCTTAGAAACAAACATAGTAAAACTACTTTCGTTTTCCTTTATGAGAAGTAGATGAGAGAAGAAAGAAGGAGACCAACCTCTCTCTTGCGCTTGGTTCCTTGCTTGATTCCTCTCTCTTCTAGTAGATCTTTGCCACTCGCTTCCTCGTTTACCCAGCTTCAAGGAGTACCTTTAGAATCAAATCAGCATAATACTATCCAAGAACAGAGATCTACTATCATAAACAATATAGGATCAGATGTACATTGACCACATAAAAGTATATTTCATTAATCATACAAAAATGTGGAGGAAAACTTGAATAGCTTTATTAATAATCAAGAAAGAGAAAAGGAGATTACAACCAATTGTTCTGACCCAGCGTCATCCCCTCAGCAAGAAGCCCTTCTTCACCTCATGAAAAGCTTAGATCACCCAACACTATGATATTGCACCAAAACACCAGCAGCACTTCCTTACAAGATACAAAATTCCAGCCTCTGGATCTCTGGGATGAGGGATCCATATATAGATGTTTGCAAGGGGGGTGAGTCAGCTTTTGAGATTTAACTAGTGTCTTCTCTCTGATAGTTCTTGATTCCACTTGGAGATTGATGATCTATTACTCATCCCTGGTCAAATTCAGAGAGGCAAGTGTCACAGGAGAGGTTTATGGAATGTTCCATGCTCCTCCACCTTGCGGATTGACCCTTCCATTTGTCCACTCTCACCCATCGCACCCCATAGAAGGGTTTTTTGACATGCATCGCACCTACTGTGTGTACTCAGGTGGGATGCAATGCACTTTGCCTATGGAGCAGGTGAAATGGTCCAGTTTTGACCAAAACTGAGTAGTTTTTCATAGAGAACTTCTGGGAGAAGATGTAATCAGTTGACCATGTTCTTTTCGGGGTCGGAACAACACTTTTAGGGACTTAAGAGCCCTTGGTTTATTGACATTTATGATTGGGGTTGTAGTGCCCAAAAATGTCTATAACAGCCATTATCACTAGTACAGGAGCCCTAGATTGTTGTATTTTATGTTGTTTAATATAACGAAGTTGGGATGAAAATTGTAAAAAGTTGTCAATATTCTGTGCATGTGTGATTTACTGTTGTTTATATTCCGTTGTGCAAAGTATTTATGTTGATATTATTGGTTTGCTAGCATCAGATATTTTAATATTCTATCCTAGACCCAAGATCGTGGAAATTCAACATGGTTTCAGAGTGTATCTGAGCTACTTTGAGGGATAGTGAATCAAAGTGTGCACAGCGAAGCAAATCAGAGGGAGTTGTGGGTGTCTGGATCATGGAGCAAGGGTTCAACTGAAGACATGGAGATGTGGTTTCGATAGACTACACGATGATATGGGTTGGGAGTTCTGGTGGATTGGTGGTGAACCTGGTGCATTTCAGTATGTTGTGTGGCAGTTTGTAGATCATGGATTTCCTATGTATTGTCATGGATGGTTGGGACAACTCGAGGGTTTTTTTGGCTAGGACGAGATCAGGTTGATCGATATGGCTTCATGCGATGGGCTACAGGTTGGCAGGCTAGAGTCTTCATCGGATCATGATGTTGCATATCCAAGATTAGTGAGATTTTCACGAGTGGTAATTCATCCAGGAGGTTGAGTGCTTATAGGACTAATGTAGTGGAGATCGTGTAGGACCATAGGGAGTCTATCCTCAAAGGGATGACTTTACTTTAGGAGATTCTGGGATTTTGTAGATTCCAGGAGTCTACAAAGTCCTGGAATCTCCTAAAGTACAAGTCGTCCTTGGAAACATCAAGTTGGCCTAAAGGAGGGAATTTGAAACCTTGAGAAGGCTATATAAAGGAGAAATTTGACCTCATTCAACCAAGATGAATTTGATAGTCACATCTGAAGTTTCTAATGAAGGTATAGAACCGGGTGCAGAATAGGCTGAAGGTACATAATCAAGTGCATAATAGGTTGAAGGTACAGAACCAGGTGTGAAATAGAATGAACGTACATAACATGTGCGGAACAGTTCAAAGGTAAGAACTGGGTGCAGAAAAGGCTGAAGGTACAAAACTGGGTGTAGAAAAGGTTGAAGGTACAAAACAAGCCGAAGCTGCTGAACTGAGGTAATAGATCGAAGGGTCAAAGTAGTTGTGAAAATTGCAGAGCTGAGCCTGCAAGTCGAAGTTGCAACTCGTTCGTGATTCAAGGAAGGACTTGTTGGAAGGGATGACATGGTACTTGGAGAAGTAATTGGTCTAGGGTTGGGTCTTTGTATCTCATTTGAAGCAGATTCTAAGAAGAAAATATTTTTTTCGAGTTTTCCCCTTGGAGGGGTTTTTCCCTATCTGAGAGCCTAATTTTTATGTCCTCTATTATTTTTTTTCCTCGGAAAAGCGTAATTTTCATTAATAATATAAGATTATGTCCTCTATTGTTGCTATTTCATTCTTGATATTTGTTTGATGAAAAGATCTAACTAAATAACATAAAGAAGACTAATAAATTTCACAAGAAAACATCAAGGTTAAGGAAAATAAGAATTACAAGCTACCACTTTACATTTTCCAACAGTTTTCATGCAGAGCGCACTCCTAGAAAATAGGGATTCTCTCCCACTTCACTAACCTAACTCAGTGATCAAGCGACAAGTGGTGAGCATGCATCGAAACCCTAATCCTAACTTGCATGTCAATTTCCTTTATAAGGAGACCAGTTGATTGTTCATTCTCACAATTACTATTCACTTTGAGCTGAGTGTATCCTCTCATCACAAGGTGTTTTCCTCACTCTTGGTCAAAAGTGCGTTGATTCTTGGTAACTTTTGCAAACTCTTTCTTTTGTTTTCTTTTGTCGCTTTTGGTGCCGCTTTTTCTTTCCTTAGTGGTGTTGTGATCTTATTTTTGCATATTAAGTATAATTTTTAGTTGTTCTTTCTCCTATAAGTGTTGTCTTATTTTCACATGTAGTTTTTTGCTAACTCTTCATATTCCATGACCTTTCAACTTCTAGTCATGATTGCAACAGGTTATATGTGTTGAAATATGTAACTAGCATCGGTCTTCATGATGAAAAATGTAATCATGATTTTATGTATTTGATGTAAAGAGAAAACTAAATGTATTATTTTTATTCTTGAGGCATGGGTTTCATGCTGCATGGAAATTTACTTTTAGGTCAAGCACCCATTGGGTGCTTCTAGGGCTTGTCATTGAGCCTACAAGTCAATTGAGTCATTGTCATGTATGGAAGACCATTTTGGGCATGTTACATATTGTAAAGAAAAATTATTTGAGTCAAAGACCCTCCAAGACCTTGTCAAGGGGCTAGCAACAAGTTGGCCTACATAAAGGGACAGGTCGCCCTAAAGATAGCAATTTGTACCCCTCAAAATCCTATATAAGAAGGAACTTGACCTCATTTGGTCTCACACTCAAGCAAGTTTGTCTCCTCAAGATAGAAGCTGGAAAAGGACGAAAAAGAAGAAGAAGAGAAAGATCTAAGTTTTAGGCCTCTCTCTCTCTCTCTTGTGTTATGGTTTCTACAGTTTTTGAGCAAGTCGAAGTGTTGGAAAGTTGCTAGGTCGAAGTTCCAAAAGAAATTGTTGGGTCAAAGTTGCAGGAGAAATTTTTGTGTCGAAGTTCCAGAAGATATTGTTGGGTCAAAGTTCTAGAAGAAACTACTAGGTCGAAGTTCCAAAAAATATTGGGTCAAAGTTCAAGAAGAAAATGCTAGGTCAAAGTTGCAGAAGAAATTGTTGGAGTCGACGTTGTTCAAGTCGGAATTGTTGGATAGAAATCTCATCAAGGAGAAACATTTACTTGGTCTTGGAGGAGTCTTGGTCAAGGGTCATAGGTCTTGGAACTCGTCAACTAAATTTATATAAGAAGAGAAGATTCCTTGTGGGTTTTCCTCTCAAAAGGAGAGGTTTTGACCCTGGTTGATCGCCTACATATTGTGTCTCATTGTCTCATTGATTTTATTGTTTGGTAGTTGTTTAATGATAGATAACACTAATAATAATCAAGTAAAAGAAGAATTTAATCAAGTAAAAATACATCACAAGCAGTTATCAAAATAAGAGAAATAACCTAATCTCGCTGCCATGGATTTCTTAACATGGTATCAGAGCTAAGGTGACAAGGAAGGAAAGGCAGCTTGAAAAAGGACCATCAAAAGGAGTACCAAGGAATTTCAACTCATCAAGAGGACATTGAATCATCAATAAAAGATACACAAGGGCCGAGCACAAGGAAATCATAAAAGAACTAATCCACTCATCATTTTGAACATAAATTTTCAATCATCATCAAAAAGAAGATCTCAAGGACCCTACCTCCACTCAAAGAAGGACTACATATTGAATCATCTTAACGTCTCTGCATCCAGAGGAAGCAAGAAGAAGCATTGCCATCATCATCAAGGAATCAAGGTGATCTCCCGCTTCTTGATTCAAGGGTCACCATCAACGCATACTTGAAGGAAGAAATCTTCATCAAGAAGATATCTTCTATTATCAACATCATCAAGAGATAAATCAAGTTGAAGATTTCATCATCAAGGAGTATCTTCACTTAACAAGTAAGTATCTTTATATATATTTTTGAATCTATCAAAATGACTTCATTTTTCAAGAAAAGCAACAAATTGGTTGGGTCATCAAACTTTCTTGCATGGAAGAATGTTGGAAATACTGAGAGGGGGGTGAATTAGTGTTTCTTTTCAATTGTCGCTTTTACCAGTTAGATCACTAATATTTTAGAACACAAAATGAACAATAAGAATAAATTCTTTTCTTCATTTCTTTTTCAGAATAAATCAAGTACAATGTATATAGGGCTCCAACCCTAGATGAAGACATCGATCTTCAATCTCCTAGGCTCCAACCTGTTGCTAAGCACCAACTTGGACTTTTGTGAGGCTCCGACCTCTAGGGCACCAACCCTATCTTCTCAAGGAACCAACCTTGTGTTTAGAGGCTCTGACCCCTAGGCCACCAACCCTTCTCTGGTACAGGATCCAACCTTGTTTCTTGAGGACACCAATCCTCTAAGGCTCCAACCCTATCCTCCAAGGCACAAACCTTGTCTTTTTGAGGCTCCAACCCTTAGCTTTACTTCGTCAATATATGTTTAGTTGTACTTCACGACTCCCAATGTCTTCTTCAGTGAGCCCTGCCAATATTCAGCTTCACTGTAGTCTTCATGGTACGTCATCAATGACAACCTTGATCTCTTCACATGAAGGTGTCTCCATTGTCCTTCATGGTACCCAAAACACAATTCTCCAAGGTCACCTCATGATGACATCAGCGATGCATCATGATCTCCAAAAGTATCTTCACAAGATGCTCCAAGGTGTCCTCAATGTGCTCCAAGTACTCTTCAAGAGTTCTAAGTATTTCACTGCTCCAAAGGTCCTAATACTTCATTGTCTAAGGGCTTCCAAAGCTACTGCACTGGTACAAGCTTCCAAATTCACTTAGTCTGGGCTCCAACTATCAAATCTCCATATACTTCAATGATGTTCAATGATCTGCTTCAAGGGTGACTTCAAGGTATTCCAATTGTCTTTCTTGCCAATCACATAGATCACCACAGGAGTTCACCATAGGAGGGCTATTCCACAGTCATGTGACGAGCTCCAAAAACTGTGCTTGACTGTCCAATATAGGTCTCCACCACCTTCCTTCGTTGTAGCTATATCTTCACTGTAGATATAAGAGTGTTGATGCTGCAATCATAATTTAACTCTGAATCTAGGCTTGATCTCCACAGTCTAAGAGAAACATTTGTCACAACATTGTTCCTTCAATGCTTCATACAAACTGAACCATCTAAGCCACTATCCACTGTACCTGACCCACAAAAAGTCTCTGTCCACAGTATCTGAGCCTTCTTCAAAGTTTAATGATGTTTCATACTCCAAAGTTGTCACAACTCTAAAATTGATGCCACGGGTTCCAGTTGCTCACAAAATAAATTCAGATTTGAAACATAACAACTTCGACAAGTCTAAAATAATATATCACATGTTTGAAGCTTTTATGCACAAGTCTGAGCTTTGTTTTACAGATCTGAGCTCATAAAACTTTGCTTACATGTCAGGAAGAGGTCCTATATAGGTCGAGGCTTTGTGACACAAATCTGAGTTCTTAATCTTCACAGGTTTGAAGTATTCTCCTGCCCAGAACCGAGGTTTGTCCACAGGTAAGCACAGGACCAAACAAAAAACGTTGTTCTGTCCACAATTTTGATGTTTTAGCCAATCTGAACTGTAAAGTGAAGAAGGCCTGCAAAAGGAGGACGAATAGCCCAAAAACCGACCACAAAAAAAAACTTAAAGATCTTGCCCAAACTGAATTCTTCGTCCTCTTCTCCTCCTGTTTGTTTCTTCTTCTTATCTCTGTGCTTCTTCACCGAATTACAGTCCTCTGAAATCATCACCGAAAATTGACTGAAACAAATGAGATTAGGTTTATATTTATAGTGGTTTGTCCTCAATGAAAAGATGTGACGGTTGGAGAATAGGCCGACATGAGAGCCGACATGAATGTGTAAGTGTAGGTCGGCTAGCAAATAGGTATATTTATCTTAACTTAAAAATTAAATATCTCAACAACTACTAGGAGTTTTGGGACAAATAAGGGCTCATTGGAAAGAGGAAAAAATCCTCTTTCAGATGGTCTAGGTCCCATCTTGAAAGGTTGCCTCCAAGATCTTCAATTTTATTTTTCTTTGAAACTGTCCTCAAATTGTTTAGTGCAGAAGCTAACTAGGACAATATGAGTTCTCTTTGTTTGGCTAATCCATTATTTGTATTCTCCATTTTTTAGCTTCTTTATCATCATAGGATCATGTAGGACATCCACATCATCATGATAGTGTCCAGCAATGAGTGTATCATCGATGTCATCACATAATGGTGCAGTGATACATTATAGTGTAGCATCATTAGGAGAACTCCAAAATAGTCTTCCAACCCTTAAATGATCTCCAACCATGTTACAACCATCAAGTGTATGACATCATCAAGTATCATCAAGTGTGGTCACTCTTCAAGAGTATGATATCATTAAGTGTATGACTCCATATGTCATCAAGAGTTAAGGTCTAGATCATCAAGTCCATGCAACATTAGCTCAAGGACTTCATAGGAATTCTTTCATTAGTGACTTGACATCTTCATTGATGGTATCCTTGTCATGCCATCATCATCTGGAACCAAGCATCTCAAGAATATTGACATCTCGGTCAATGCCATAACGACATCAATGACAACCTAGATTAACAAAGAAGAGGACAGATTTGATCCTCATAGAAAATATAGTTGTTGGTCATGTTAAAGGTTCAATAACCAAACCTCCAAAGGAATTATCTCAAGCTATAGAAAAGTATATGAAATGGGAAGTAAGTGCTCAAAGGATTCTTATAGAATCCATCAAAGATCCCCTCATACCTTATGTATCAAAGTTGGAGACATCAAAAGAAATATATGAGAAGTTAGTAGAATTGTTCTCCATAAGCACCATTGGAGAAGTCATATCTTTGAGAACCCATCTATATAAGATGAAGGTATCAAAGGAAGGAATAATAGCCTCATATCTTATGAGGGTGTCAAAAATAAAATACTAACTGTAAGAGTTGGGAGAAATAATTTCCAATAAAGAAATGACCATTGTGGTGTTCAGTGCACTACCTGATGAATGTGGCAACTTTGTATCAAGCATATATTGAAAGAAGGAAACCACATCATTCAATGAACTTTGGTCATTTTGAAAGATTGAAGAAACTAGGTTAAAAGCAAAAAGTGATGTGGGACCAAGCGAACAAGTTCAAGCATTTGCTTCCATGGCCAAGAGAAAAGAAAAATTTGGGAAAAATAAGATCAATATGTTAAAGATCCAATGTTATGGTTGTCATGAATATGGGCACAACAAAAGAAATTGTCCTAAAATCATGAAGGACAACAAAAAAAGAGGAAGGGATGAAGCCCATGTCACCGAAGAAGTGGAAGAAGCTGAGAAGAAGAAATCAAAGGAGGAAGTGAAAGATCTCTACTATGACTGAGATAATCTCCTTCACTATGTTCTTTTTTTAGTTTTCATGAAAGATAGCTATCATGGTAAAAAGAATTATAAGAATGATAGGATGCATCATATTAGAAGATGGCATACAAGAGATCACATCATTATAGAAGCGTGAAAAGGATAGCTGAAGTATAAGTCTACATGGTTATAGCAGTCATCATAAAAGGAGTATCTCTTAGTAACCTCATTGAAAGCATAAGTAGCACTTATGGGTAGAATAAAGTCATCTAGGATAGCATTCATCATGCATCATCATCATTAGGAAGGAGCATTTACAAGATGAGGATAATCAAGATCCTTTATTGGAATCTTCATTAGAAGGTTCACCTCTACTTGGAAGAAGTGTCTCGTTGATCATTCTACCTTGTGTGGGATCCATTATTTAGAAGGATGATGGTATGACAACAAAGGAGTGCAGCATGTCAAGATGGTTGAAGTACTTTCAATCAAGAAAAGTAAGTTGTTGAAGGAAGTCTAGATGACCAAAAGGAGAAAAGAGGTATGTATATAGATTTAAGTCATGCCATCATATAGTTGCAGAAAGCATGGGTAAATGTTCTACTTCATGAGCATGATCAAAGAAAAAGGATCTCTTCTTTGGAAAGATGCATGAAGGCATGGTTTACATATTGACAAGATGAAATCAACATAATATGTCCTTATATGGAATATGAGGTGGTTGGCAAAGATGAAGGAACTATGGATGGAAGTTCCTGTGGAGCAAGGTGTGAAGAAAGAAAGAAGAGATTGTGAATATGCAACTATGTTCACGGAAATCAAAATACAATGTCTAGAAGGATTAGATATGACATCTCCATAGAGAAGGAATGAATACCTTGATGAGAAAGAAAGGAGAGCCTTGACATTGAAAGTCTTGGATATGTGTTATGAATGTGCGATATGTTGATGTTGCAAGCAAGCAAATGTCATGATGAAAGGCCAACACAAAAGGTAACTTTGATTTTATGTTCATTTTTTTTATTTTTGAACAACATATGGATGGTTTGATAAATGGATACCAAAAGAGAGTTGTAGACATTACCTACAACTATTACTCATGTAGTTACATGGAAGGTCTTGAAGGAAACATTACTTGGAAGAGGTAGTTGTATGAAGAACAACCAGATGTAGACTAGAAGATCAATTTTCGATGAAAAGAAGGATGACATGACTATGGGTTCATTATGATCATTCGTTGAAAGAAAGTGATGGATGGTTAATGCCCTTTAAAGAACAACTAGAAGATGAAGGATCCATAATGATGAAGACGAAATTCATGACATCAAAAGGAGGAGATCTACAAGTACTTGAAGGCACCATGGTCTCCACCAAAGAACAGATAGTTTATTTTGGAAACAAGTCCCTGGTTAAGAGAGAGTTTGGACAAGTCCCTAGATAAGAGGGAGCTTGGGTACATTCTTGTTATAGGAATGGGTAGATATTCCCTAGTTGAGAGGAAATATAGACACATCATTATTTTCTTCACTTCGTGAAGAAAGAATGGAGGATTGGGTAAGTATCTGGCGTATGATACTCTTTAAGGATGAGGTAGGGAATCCAAGATAAGAGTAACTGTAGAGGAAATTCTTTGAGGATGTGGTATTCCAAGATAGGAATTATCTTGGAAGGACATACCTTGTGAAGACTCGGATGGGGTATGTGCCTTGAGAGACAATGATGATTGTGTCTACTAGTCATTGGTCTCGCCAGCATTGTGCTCTGATCTTGTGGAGAGATAGAGTTGTTAGTCAAGGCCTTGCTATGTGACAATGATGGTTGGTATGATGCAAAGAGATGGCTTACCAATCTGACTCTTCTGATGAGAATTATTCATATTGAGAATGTCCAAGTACCTTGTATAGATTATGAATATTGTTGAAGAATGTAACTAGTGGCGGTCTTCATAATTGTACTTTAGTCATAATGTAATATATTTTGTCAAAAGAAATCTTTATTATTATTAATTTGACTTATTAAAGCATGGATTTCATGCTTGGTTCAATTGTCATAGGTCTAGCCTCCATTATATGTTTTTAGGATTTTTCAAGTCAAAGTCAAAACCTATTTTGTCATGTCAACAGCTTCCTCCATTAAGTCACCTTGCAAGTCGGCCTCCAAACTAATCTTCTACAAGTCAGAATTATAAATTTCTCATGTCAACTCATTTTATAGTTGGAAACAACTATAAATATACATGTAAACTCAGAGAAGGAGAAAGGAGTTCGGTTGATTACAGAGAAGGATAATTCAAAGGTTGAAGGATTATAATGCAGGCCAATACATCTAAGCTACCACATAATTGAAGCATGACTAAACCGAATCATGATTAAGTTTCAAAAGGACCAAAGCATGATTAAGATACCACAGGACCGAAGCATGATTAGGTTTCCACAGGACAAAAGCTTGATTGGGCTGCCACAGGGCCAAAGCATCATTGGACTGCCCCAAGACCAAAGTATGATTGGGTTGCCACAGGACTGAAGTATGACACTGTTACAACACTAAAGTATGACTGAAGAATAACATAATTGCAAGACTGAAGCATAGTACCAAAGTTTGTCAAGGGTTGCAGGACTGTGTTATTATATTGTTGCAGGAACAAAGTGTTGAGTACAGACTAAAGAACAAAATACTGACTACAGGACTCAAAACTGAAGCATGATGTAACAAGGTTGACTTGATGAATGGAAGAATTCTATGGTCTAGGTTATAAGGGTCTTGTTCATCTCAACTTTTTTTTTTAATCTACTGAAGGAAGAGTTCTTGATTTGGTTTTCCTCTACCTAGGGATTTCCCCCTGGTTGTGTGCCTACATCTTGTGTCCTCCTCTGTTTATTGATTGGCATTAGTCTTGATGATAAGAACAAGATAAATTGAAAGAAGAAGAACAGATAATGAAACATCACAAGATAATGTCATAAAAAGAGAAATCAATTAAATAAACACTCAAGTTTCCACCCTAATGGATTTCTCAACATGGTATCAGAGCTATGGTGGAAGAAGGTTGAAGATCACCTTGTTGGCAAGAAGGAAAAGCAGTCTTGGAAGAAAAAGGTTACTCCCTGGAAAGTTATTTGAAGATGGGTTTCAATATCATGAATATTGCAGGAAGCTGAAAGAATCATATACAATCTATTTAGAAGAATCTAAATACCCAAGGTCGAGTTCCTTAAGGAAAGACTAGCGAATCATTGGGCTCCCCTAATAATCCTAATCACAATACCTATAACTGTAGATCTATACAAAAAGGAGCAAAGACATAAAACTTGTGTTTGAAGGACTGAATAATTAATTAAGGAGTCCATGAAAAACTGAGTTATCTGGAGAAGAAATCAAAGGTGTAAGGCTCCTCTAAATAGTCTGAAATCATCATTTGAGATTTATTTTGTGTGCTACAAAACTTGTGAATAAATCATCATTCGTGTAAGGAGAAAGCTGGTTGTATATCTTACAAGTTCATTTTGATATCCACAATCACTGTGAAAGGGAGTTGATCTCCTTTATAAATAATAATTAAAAAAAAAAATTGAGCCCTAAAACTGGCCACTGTCACCTTCAAAAAGGAGCCAAAAATCTGAGCAAAGTCGTATGATATATCACTCTCCTTCACATCATCATTTTGAAGCAAGCTACATAGTAATATATTGGGTGATAAAAGATCCTCTATTCAAAATTATATAAATACAAAGTTGAACCTCAACAATGATATAGAAAGTTGACCTTGGAACCCAAGTATACATCTAGATAAATATAACAAGAAACCAAACTCAAAGATTGTCATAACAAAAGGGATCACGTCTCTTATAAATATTGTCATATAGATATATATTCAAAAGCAGAAATCCGAATGAAAGAGGTTGATCCTGGTAACCGAAAAGGACAGTCATCCTAGGCACATCCAAAATATGGACAGTATGATCCTGAAGTTTCCTCAAACAAAAGGCATTCAACGCTCTAGGAACCAGCTCGAAGAAATCAAGTGTTGTCACTATTCCTTATTTAAACAATGCATATGGATCATCAACTCAAAGGTATGTAAACACGAGGTACGTATATTTATTTTGTTTAAATGAGTTTCTAGGACTTGAAGGATTTCAATGTATCTAATATTATAAAACCCTAGATGGTCCATATAAAAATCATTGGTTATAGTCTAGGGTAAATATTGGAATCCCTAAGTGACATATGAAAAACACTTGTCATATAGAAACCTTAATACTTATCTTCTAGGGTTTGTAGGTAATCTAGGGTGTCAAGTAAAACCCTAGTGTTGATTGCAAGAAAAGCTAACTTGATTCTTTTGCTATATCTAGGATTTATCATAGGATTCCATCCTCCATTATTGCATAGAAAAACATGATTCAAAATTAACATCATGTTCTTGGTATCACATGTTTTTCTTGGAAGTATTTATTGCAAGTATAAAATGTCATGGCTTAATTCAAAGAGAGCACTTCAAGGAATCCCTACAAGGTTTGTTAAGGAACATCGTTATGTCAAAGGTTTTTGAATCTTAAAAGATTCTTATTTGGGTGATTAATCATTAGAGTGAATCTGCCCTCATTATATTATCATTTGATCATTTTTGTGGAACCCTAAAAGGTTCTTTGTAAAACCCTAACCTAAGGGTGTGTCAATATTGATCATAAAACCCTATTCCTTTAGGGTTTGCTATTAATGTCTAGATGAATCCCTAGATCTTTAAGGATTGGTAATATAAGGGTTTATAAGCAAGACCCTTGTGATAGTTGTAGTAAAGATTCTACAAATAAAACCCTAGGCATATATTCATTTGTCTATTCGAAACCCTAGTTTGATCAAGTTTTAATACATCTAACCTTGATGTATTGTGATATATGATTATGAAATCATAGATATGTATATGTGAGTACGTTGACTTAATTATTTTAGTTTGTGGAATTCTAAGGCCTATGATAAAACCCTAGTAGAAATTGATATTCTAGGACTTGACGATATTATGATAAAGAGTCTAGGGTTTGGAACAAACCCTAGTAGAGTTTGTGATAAAATATATTTTAGACGTATAGTTCTATGATTGGATTATTATTTTGAATTATTGATATCTAAAGCTTTGTGTCTCGAGGTGAAGTCTAGGATTTATGACAAAACCCTAGCAAGAAATCTAGAAGATAAAAAGATATGACCCAAACCTAACTAGGTTCAGGTATTTGATGTCTAATGATTTGATGCTTCCATTATGATATTTTGACATAGTTAAACTCATGCTTCTATATGTATTTGGGTCTATTTTCTATTAAAATTTTGCAGGTACATAATCTTCAAGGTGTTGGAGATATTCGTAATTGAAAAATAATGATGAGTATGATGAAGGAAGCTATAAGGATGATAATGATCAAGATAGCCTTGATGAAGTCATGAAAGGTTGAAGGTTCTTTGATAGTATAGAATTATTGATCTCCCTAAATTAATAGGTAGCGTGGTTGGAAGAAAAGGGTACATCTCCCTAATTGAGAGGGAGATCATATTGAATACCTCATAGAAGAAATCGGAAAATAAATAAATCAGCTATGCATTGAGGATGTCTTTGTGTTGATAAAAAATAAAAATAAAAATTTCGAATAGTTGAATATGAATAAATAAGTGGCCCCGAAGGTTTGTGTTTACTTGTATATGTATATTTGAAAGTTTATTACTGATTGGGGTTGTGTTTGTACAGAAAAATCTCTAAGGATGATAATGATCAAGATAGTTGTGATGAAGTCCTGAAAGGTTGAATGTTCTCTGATAGTATAGAATTATTGATCTCCCTAAATTAAGAGGGAGCATGGTTGGAAGAAAAGAGTACATCTCCCCAATTGAGAGGGAGATCATATTGAATACCTCATAGAAGAAATCGGAAAATAAATAAATCTGCAATGCATTGAGGATGTCTTGGTGTTGCTAAAGAAATAAAAGAAGAAAATATTTCGAATAGTTGAATATGAATAACTAAGTGGCCCCGAAGGTTTGTGTTTACTTGTATATGTATATTTGAAAGTTTATTAATGATTGCAGTTGTGTTTGTACAGTAAAATCTCTCCACAAGGAGAAGCATGCTTGAACATATGAATATATCTTGTTTAGGAGAGTTGACGCATCTAATAGTGGATGCTTAGGAGAACATTTGGTTGGTCATGATAATATTTTGATCCTGAAGAGGGAGTGTGGCGTTGGTCATGGAGCTCTGACCTTGGATATGCACCTATATCCATGGGTTGATGGTTATCAAGTAAGCATGATGGTACCTAGAGTGGTTGAAAGCTTGAAACCATCTTAGTCCCACCCAGATAGAATACCCTAGTCAGGTTTCTACTCTGAGGCACTAAGTGTGCCATAACTCTTCATAGTTCATGTTATTTTGAGAACTTCCATGCACCTATATGTAACTATGAGTACCTCCCTAGTTAAGATGGAGTGTTGAAGAATGTAACTAGTGTCGGTCTTCATAATTGTACTTTAGTCATAATGCAATATATTTGTCAAAAGATGTATTTATTATTATTAATTTGACTTATTAAAGCATAGATTTCATGCTTGGGTCAATTGCCATAGGTCTAGCTGTTACAAGTCAATTTGGGCACATCAACCCCGACTTCCAAATCCGTATTATTAGGGTCCATCAATCCCTAATTCAGTTGTTTCCATTCCCTAATGAGGTCAACCTACATCATACTTGCCTCCCAAGAGTTTCCATGACACGATTCATTCAAAAAGTGTCCCTAAGGAGATCAGCACAGGAAGCCTTCTATCAGGGCGCATTGCAATGCAGGAACTACACTGACTGGGTGCACTGCAGTGCACTTAGCCTTTGTTTCACCTACGCTGAGCAGGTTTCAACTATTTTTTTAAATGAATCCATTAGATTCCTCATCCAATGGATACTTCTGGAAGTTTCCAAGTTGGTTGAGCTCGCATTTGGATGAGGAAGAGGATGAATGAACCATAATCCATTATCCCTTCCTCCATGGAACCACCTCCCAAATTTGGCAGAGCATTCATGAGGGCCATTAATGGCTTAACCTCCTCCATTCAGCTATAAATTGATCAAGAATTCAAAGGCTAGTCTAAGTTGGAATATCTTGAGCTAAGGAGATGTTGTTTGAATTAGATTAGTAAGAGTATTGTAATGATGTCGAATTTTTGCTTCATGAGGAGAGAAGGGATCGAAACTAGAAGGAGGACACTGAATCGAGCATGAACATTCATGGGCTGTAATCTTCCCTTTTATCAATAAAGAATTCAAAGTTTTTTCCATTCATGTTCTTATATGATGTATATGTATTCTGGATTCTATGATATGTTTGATTAACAAATATTTATTGTATGCTTTGATGGGTTTCTGTCTCGGCTTGTGTGCAGGTACTTTCCAAGTGAGTTAAGTACGGAAAGGAGCGGCAGAATCGGTCAAGGGAGAGAGGGAGCGAGCGAAAGCTACAGGTTGGTTTCCCTTCTTACCTCTCTTATCTGTTGATCAAAGAAAAGGTAGTGAATTACTTTGACTGTTGTTTCTAGACTAGCTACTAAGTCTAGAGGGTTAGGCGTTTGATAAAACACTAAATTTGCCCAAAACAAATTGGCGACTCTACTGGGGAGCGATCCTATCCCTTGTAGTAGCTTATCGGTCTCTTAAAGCACTTTGACATACTGTACTTCCTGTCATTTATGGAATTCAAGTCTAAATTCACTGAAAATTGAATCAAATTTAAGCATAAAATCGCCTTCAGTAATCAGCGCACTTCTGTGACTGACACAGTGCGCTGCAGTGCACTTCCTGCATAGATACAGTGCGATTCAGCGCACTATCTCTAACTATTGCCTGCGTTGATCCCTTTAGGGTCAGTTTTCCCATCTAGGAACTGAAAACTTTTGTCAATTTTCAGCTGTTTGAATTGCTTGTTGAATGTAAATGAAGTTTTATCTCTGAAAACAGTCTTTTATCTCCTTATTCGACCCAATTTAGACTGGATTTTTGGATGTTTTTTATGTATTTGTTTATCATTTGCAATCCACTGTCGAAAGATAGTTTTGATCGATTGTTTTGTCGAAAATGAAGTGTCGTAAAGTCTTCCTTCAGAAATAATCAATTGATCTATTTGTGCATTTGATTTGTATTTTCATTTAAAGTATCGAAAATCTTCATTTCTTTAAAATCGAAAGTGTCATATAATCTTCCTTTCCCTTTAAAATAAATTGTCATAAATCGTCATTTTTTATGAAAAGACTTCTGAATCGTTTGTGCATTAGTTTTTCTTATTGCATCATTCACATTATGTTGGGTCCCTATAATACTAGTGATTACCCCATTAATATTGTAGTTGCATCCCTTATTAATATTTTTGTGCCCCTATTATCCGCATATTGTTATTACTGTGCCCCATAGAATCCCTCTATTGTTATTTTTGTGGCTTTATATTATTATTGTTAGGTCGGCTGGGTTATATTGTGACTCCTTAGACTCCTATATATAGAAAGGAGGTTTTGTCATTTGAATCATCCAAGAATTGTTCATTTATGTAAGTAAAGGAGGTTTCCCCCTCGAAAAGGCTGAATTCTAAGGTGTTGATCTATCTTTTCTATCTTTTCTTGAGCTGGTTTCATAACATTTGGTATCATAGCTTTGGATTCTAGGGTTTTGCTGCTCCAAACAGGTCATTGTGGAATTTTCGCTATAACTTTTTTTCTGCGACGTTTCAGAAGCTAAAAAAAAAATCCATTTGAGAAGAAATCACGATAAATCTCGGGTATGAATTTCAGAGTTGTTCGTGTTATATTTGTGGAGATATGATCTGAGGAAGTTGGTCTTCTTGCAAACTCCTGAATTTCATTCCAAACAGGTGACCTGGGGAAAATCGTCATAACTTTCTCTCTGAGCATCTGATTGAAATTTCGTAAGAAGATACAGAAAGAGGACGGGCTGTAGTTTCTTCTATATATTTTTCAGAGCCAAAGGTCGAAACAGTGACTCGTGGCACATCGTACAAGTTTGCTCTAGTGAACTAGTCTATAATCAGGTCACAGTGGGAGATTTTGCATAACTCTTTCTTGGAGAATCCAATTTGGATCAGATTGGTGGCATTCGAAAGAGGACACAGAGGGTTACTGCAGGTCGTAATTTCGGAACTGGATGATCTGAAAGTACAGAGATACATCAGAGGCAATATCGAGCTCCTACAAAGTGAAAAAAGGTGTGTAGATTATTTTAAATTTTTGCTTAAGATTGGTTTGAAAATTTATTTTGAAGGAATTCAAAGGGCATAGTAGAGCATTATTATCGGTAAGGGATGCCCCGAGGAAACAAAATGCAAACACCTAGTAAGCAACCTGAAAGCCCTAGCATGACTCATGAAGAAGAGGAAGAAATGCTACATGATATATCAGAATTACAAGAACAAGTGCAACAAATGTCACGCTCACAAAAACTAACAGAAGCTAAGATAAATGGCGTGGAATATAAGATAAAGGGCATGGAAGCTAAGATGGAATATTTGAAGATAGATTTGAAGAGAGACTTGGCAGATTTGAAGACAGATATGGCAGATTTGAAGACAGATTTGACAAATTTTCTACAAGAAATACTTACTAATGGTGAAAAGGTTGTAAAGAAAACTCATGATGCGAACAAAAGAAATGTTAATCATAATTTCATAGACTCCAATGTGGGATCAAAGACCCACCATATTCCAAAAATCGATATGAGGAAGTTTGATGGCAAGGATCCCGCAACATGGATATTACAAATGGAGCAATTTTTCGATCTCAATAATGTGCAAAACACACAAAAGGTACGTATTGCAACTTTATATTTGGAACCAAATCAGTTTGTATGGTATCAATGGCTTTTCTCTCATAAACAAATTATCACTTGGGCAATTTTTACGGAAGAATTGACAGCACATTATGAGGACACAAAAAGCAACACTTTTTTTAGCCAATTGATAAGTCTCAAACAAAAGGGTTCAATAATGGAGCACATTGAGGAGTTCCAAAAATTGAACATAAGGGTAAAAAATATTCCAGAGGAGCATAGGATTGATGTGTGCATAGGGTCTTTAAAGGATAATATCCAACATGATGTTCGCCTTTGGGAACCTGATTCATTATAGAAGGCATTTAGGTTAGCAAGAAAAATAGAAAGCAAAATTATGGCAACTATGAAGCATACCACTCACAACTATAAAGATGGAAGTGTTGTTGCCCCTAATCTTCCACAACCTATAAGGTTGACACCACAACAATTGGAAGAAAAAAGAGCAAAAGGGCTTTGTTACAGTTGTGATAGAAAATACACTAAAGGTCATAAGTGTGCTGAGAAGAAATTATTCTACATAGATTGTGAAGAGGAAGAAGAAAAGGAGCAAGAAAGGTCAAAAGAAGAGGATATACTCCAGGAACAAAGCCTAGATAAAGAATAAATGAATCCGACCATATCTTGTAATGCATTGGCTGGAATTACCACTCCTCAAACCATCAAGATAGAAGGACAAATCAAGAAGAAAAAGGTATAGTGTTGATTGATTCAGGAAGTACCCACAATTTTATTGATTGTAAGGTAGCAAAAGAATTGGATTGCTTCTTATACCCAGCACCAGAGTGTGAAGTGATGGTTGCAAATGGAGGAACAATAAATTGCTCTGGAAAGTGTCATAAAATCAAGCTATCGATAAGAGAATATGTATTGACTAGCCCAATGCTTTCCATTCCAATGGGAGATGTTGAAGTTGTACTATGAGTCCAATGGCTACAATCCTTGGGTACAATAGCTTTTAATTTTCAAGAACTTTTCATGAAATTTTCTGTGGAAGGAAAGGAAGTTGAATTAAGGGGTATTGCAGGGAAACCAGGAAAGATAATCAGCTCTAACGGTATGACAAAGCTTCTAAGAAATGAACAAAGGGGTGTAATTGCACAATTATGTTCGCTAGATGTTTCCACATTGGAATCATCTATTTCTCCAGATCTCCAAAAAGTCTTGAACAATCATTCCAAGGTATTTGAGACTCCCAAAGGTCTCCCACCTATTCGTGATCATGATCATGCTATTCATCTGATTCCAAGAAGTGTTCCTCCAAACATCAGGCCGTACAGATATCCCTATGCCCAAAAGAGTGAAATTGAACGTATGGTTGCAGAAATGCTAGAGGCTGGTATAATTCAACCGAGTCAAAGTTCTCTCTCTACTCTAGTAGTATTAGTGCACAAGAAGGATGGATCATGGCGCATGTGTCCGGATTATAGGGAGCTCAACAAGCTCACTATTAAAGATAAGTTTCTGATTCCCATCATTGATGAATTACTGGATGAATTGCATGGATCAATTTACTTCACCAAGTTGGATCTTCGTTCAGGATATCATCAAATCAAAATGAAGACTGAAGACATTCCGAAAACAGCATTTAGAACTCATGAGGGTCATTATGAATTTTTTGTCATGCCTTTTGGCCTTACCAATGCACCTTCAACATTTCAAGGTTTGATGAATTCCATTTTCAAACCATTCCTTAGAAAATTTGTGTTAGTATTTTTTGATGATATACTAATCTACAGCAAGTCTTGGAAGGATCATGTTGAACATGTTGACAGGGTGCTACAACTATTGGAGGAGAAACAATTATATGCAAAAAGATCCAAATGTTTCTTTGGAGTACAAGAGGTGGAATATCTGGGTCATATTGTATCTCATGAAGGAGTTAAGGTAGACCCTAGCAAAATTAAAGCCATTAAGGAATGGAAAATCCCCACATCCATAAAGCATCTGCAAAGATTTCTCGGGTTGACAGGGTATTATTGCAAGTTTGTTAAGAATTATGAGAGAATAGCAGCACCTCTAACAACATTATTGAAAAAATATGTGTTTTCATGGACTCCAGAAGCAACAAAGGCCTTCGAACATCTTAAAGAGACAATGTGCCAAGCACCGGTCTTGGCTACACCAGACTTCCAAAAAACCTTTATTGTGGAATGTGATGCTTCAGGAAATGGAATTGGTGTTGTTTTAATGCAAGATGAAAGACCCATTGCTTTTGAAAGTTGTCCAATCAAGGGAAAGTTTTTACACAAAGCTATTTATGAGAAGGAAATGTTGGAAATAATCCATGCACTTAAGAAATGGCGACCCTACCTAATGGGAAGACACTTCAAGGTAAAAACATATCATGATAGCCTTAAATACTTTTTAGAACAAAGATTATCCTCTGAAGAGCAACAAAAGTGGGTCACAAAGATGTTGGGTTATGACTTTGAAATCATCTACAAAAAAGGGAAGCAAAATGTGGTGGCAGATGCACTCTCAAGAAAGGATGAGGATGTGGAAGCATTGTTGTGCGCCATTTCTATTATCCAACTAGATTGGATAAACGAAGCAAGGGAGGAATGGAAGAATGACGAAGAAGTGTGGACACTTATTCAAAAGTTACAACAAGATTCCAGTACGTCTGATACATTTAGCTGGCAAAATGATTCTTTATGGTACAAAGATCGCTTATACCTCTATAAGAATTCTCAACTAAAACAAAAGATTCTTATGGAATTGCACACTTCTCCCTTAGGAGGGCACTCAGGATTTTTAAAAACTTACCACAAGGTTAAGAAGGAACTTTTTTGGGATGGCCTTAAATCGAATATTCAAAAGTTTGTGGCAGAATGTTTGGTTTGCCAACAAAATAAAGTTGAAACAATTAAGACCTCGGGTCTATTACAACCTTTATCCGTTCCAAGCCAACGTTGGGAGGAGGTTTCAATGGATTTTATCACAGGTTTACCCAAGTCTGAGGGAAAGAGTGTCATCATGGTGGTAGTTAACAGAATTACCAAGTATGCACACTTTTGTGCATTATCACATCCATTTAAAGCCAGTACAGTATCTACTGCATTTATGGAAACAATTCAAAAGCTACATGGAAACCCAAAGATTATTGTAAGTGACACAGATCCCATTTTTACTGGAAATTTTTGGACAGAATTATTTTCTTGTCTTGGTACTCAGTTAGCTCATAGCTCATCTTATCATCCTCAATCTGATGGGAAAACTGAGATAGTAAACAAATGTTTGGAAGGATATCTTCATTGTTTTGTATCTAATAAACAGACACAATGGATCAAATGGTTGCCTCTGGCTGAATGGTGGTATAACACTTCCTTCCATACAGCAACAAAAATGACCCCATTTATGGCACTTTATGGATATCAGCCACCATCCATCACATCATATTTAAGAAAAAATTCTAAGGTTCAAGCAGTGGAACATCACATCGAACATCAACAACAAGTCCTCCAACTCTTAAAGGATAACCTCGTGTTGGCACAGAATAGAATGAAACAACAGGCAGATCAACATCGCAGCGAAAGAAGTTTTGATGTAGGTGATTGGGTATTCCTACGGCTACAACCATATAAGCAAATGTCCCTCAAGCAAGCCAAGAAGGATAATAAATTATCACCAAAGTATTATGGTCTGTACAAGGTGTTGCAAAAGATTGGTACTATGGCATACAAATTGGAGCTTCCTGCAGCTTCTCGATTGCACCCAGTTTTCCATGTTTCATGTTTAAAGAAGGTTATAGGCGACAAGCTCCCAGTTCAAACAATATTGCTAGAACTTGACGAGGAAGGAAAAATTATATTGGAACCAGAAGCAGTCACAGAAACAAGAACTTGACAGCTATGAAATCGATCAATTTCGGAGTATCTTATCAAGTGGAAGAACTTATCCGCTGAAGATTCCACATGGGAGGATGAGAATTTTATACAGAAGCATCCAGAACTACTCAAGTGTTGAGGACAACACTTTTTTGAAGGAGAGGGGCATATTAGGTCCCTATAATACTAGTGATTACCCCATTAATATTGTATTTGCATCCCTTATTAATATTGTTGTGCCCCTATTATCCCCATATTGTTATTATTGTGCCCCATAGAATCCCTCTATTGTTATTTTTGTGGCTTTATATTATTATTGTTATGTCGGCTGGGTTATATTGTGACTCCTTAGACTCCTATATATAGAAAGGAGGTTTTGTCATTTGAATCATCCAAGAATTGTTCATTTATGTAATGTAAAGGAGGTTTCCCCCTCGAAGAGGCTGAATTCTAAGGCGTTGATCTATCTTTTCTATCTTTTCTTAAGCTAGTTTCATAACACATTAAGAGAAATTGAAAAGAAATACATGCAATTTGCATTTCAGAGTTTGATTTTGTGTGTTCAAAAGGAATGGTTTAGGGAATTGCATTAGTTTGTGATCTTTTTTGTTTGTTCGAAAAGTACTTGTATGCTCTATCCCTCATAGCTAGGATTTTCATTGCTGAAAATAAATGGAAAGAGTGCTTCTCATTCTAGTTGCATTCTTAGGAATTTCGAAAAACATCACATGGTGAACCTTGAAAGGCAAATTCTAAAAAATATCAACTTAAAATTTACATCAATTAATCTAATAACGCATTGAGACTTAACGAAAAACATCTAGAGGTCTAGGCTAGAGACGTGTTCCGACGTATTTAAACCTAGTGGTTGTCGTTTTCATTGAGGTTGGGTGATTCCTCCTCTCTGATTCGATAAGTGCTAGTACAGACTTGTGCTCCCTGTACCGTCGAGTATATGGTGGGAGACCCCAATAGGTTGAAATCCTTTATCCCTAGGAAGCCGAGTTTACTGCCTTACCAATCGCAATGCACCGAACACAGCATTCGGGAAGATTGACTATCGTACGTAAAGTCCTTGGTCATTTCTCTTTCATTTATCACCAAGGTGTATATTGTAGTTTTGCGATTTGTCTGGTAAACCCTCTTGTCTAGAATCTCTAGAGCAGTCACTTTCGTTCCTTTTCGACTCTTTAAAAGTAAAAGGATCATCTGAGCACTTGTCCTTTCAAGCTCATTAAACATCGAAGGCGACTAGAGTCATCTTTTTTTTTTCTTGACTCTTTAAAAATGAAAAAGCAAAGTTGTGTTCCAGTGTCGTAAAATTAATTGACCGCGAATAACATCCTCCACACTCGCTCCTTAGTTGACCTTAGGTTGAAACATATGGCGACAAATCCGGAGTTCACCGATCAAGGAATTCCTTTTGATGGGAATCCTAATCCTTTTCCTCCTTTCAGAAATATTGGTGCTCCTTATATGGCTACATTGTCCCTTCCGGGATTTACCTTTGGCTTGCCAGTATGGTTGTTTCAACCTCCTTGGTTCAAAATGTCGTGATTTCTCCGCAATCGAGTACACCTCCAACTGGACAAAATCAACCTCCAGTTGATCCTAAAGTTGACCCTTTTCCTTCTTCCTCGGCCGTTTCTTTCTCCCCTTCTACCTCTTCGCCTGGTGAAAGTATTGGTACTAGTAACCAAGTGGCTAAGAAGAAGAAGAAAGGGGAGAAGAAGAAGAAGAAGCAAGTTCAGCAGAGGGAAAACCAAGAAACCATTGCTTTGAATGCAACATTAGATGAGAAATCATCCATCAAGCCTCAAAAAGTTCGATATCCATGCAAACTTTGTGCAGGAGACCATCTTCTTCGAAATTGTCCTAATATTCCTCAGATCTTAGAAGAATGGTCTTCTCGTTCACATCATCCTGTGTCATCAACCTCTGGAGATCATGTTGGTGACACACCATCAACTAGTGGTAATAAAGTTCATGGAAACAAGGGTAAAGTTAAGTTTCCCTGTAGGTTATGTGAAGGGAATCATCCCATTCACCTTTGTCCCTATCTGGATGAAGCCAAAAGAGTGTTGGATAACCATCCTGCTTCACTGCAGCGACTTCCATCCGGTTACAGGAGACTATCCCTTAATCCTTCACTAGTTGATAGATTGACTGACCAAAATCAACCATTAGTCAAACCCACGCTCTTTGAAAGTGAATCCTATGAGTCCATACCCGAGCCAAATCAACAAGTCGAGATAACAGTTGACCCAATTTCACCTTTAGTTAATCGTACCTTTCCCAAAGAGAGTGAACATTATACCACTCAGGTTCTTTCTGTTTCTTCAAATTCAAATGAGCTTAGGGGCAATCCCCCTATTCCATCAAGACAGGAGGAAAATCCTCCCATTCTCGTAACTCAAGGGGTTAATTCTCCTGTTTCTACGGTACCCCCTCCAAATAGTCTGGTCACTTCCTTTGATTGGAATCGACTGGCAGGATTCCGCCTTCCTTCTTATGTGCCTTTCCAGATCATAATACAAGTTTGTAATATGATTGTATCTGGCACCATTATAAATGAAGGTGTATTTGTGAGTATCATTTCCTCAACTGCTTGGCAAGCGCTCGGTTTGCCACCGCTTGTGCCTGTTACCCAGAATCTGTTGGCTTTTAACAGAGGAACCAGTCAACCATTAGGGATCCTCCCTCAGTTACCTATTACTTTGGGAGGAAAAATCATTTATCTGAACGTGTTGGTAGTCCCAAGCCCTTTAGATTACAATTTACTTCTTGGGTGTGACTATGTTTATGACATGGAGCTATTGTTTCAACACTCTTTCGAGTGATTTGTTTCCCGCATGAAAGCAGAATTGTCACCATTTACAAGCTTTCATTTCTTGGTCCAAATATGGCTTCCAGTCAACCATCTTCCCTAATTGGTCCTTTTGTACCAATGGTATCAACCCCATCACAGGTTAATTATGTGGCAACCTGTTCCATACCTACATCAACTGATGATCAATTCAGTGATGTTGTACACCATGTACTGGGGCATTGGAGCCAGATCTCTCCTTCATGACTTCTTATGAGTTGTGAACAAAGAATATGAGGATAGTTCCTTGTCTTGTGTCAACCTCGTTAAAAAATGAAACCAAGGATATGAGGATAGTTCTTTTATTGTGTCAACCTCGTTAAAAAATGAAATAGGCCCATGAGGATAGTTCCTGGTCTTGTGTCAACCTCGTTAAAAAATGAAACCAGGGATGTGAGAATAGTTCTTTTACTGTGTCAACCTCATTAAAAAATGAAACCAAGGTATCGAGGATAGTTCCTTGCCTTGTGTCAAGCTCATTAAAAAATGAAACAAGGTCCCATGGAGAAAGTTCCAAGTTGAGTCTTTGATTAGATCTCGTAAAATCTCAATCGATTCTTTCACTTGATCTCGTAAAAGAAACTTCATTCCATCCACTTGATAGCCTTGAGTAGTCTACTTAGGTGAATGTAATGAAGCTTGGGGGGCATGCACCTAGTGGTAAAATTAAGTTTTCTTGTAGGTTATGTGAAGGGAATCACCCCATTCATCATTGTCCCTATCTGGACGAAGCCAAAAAGGTGTTGGATAACTATCCTGCTTCACCGCAGCAATTTCCATCTGGTTACAAGAGACTCTCCTTTTTATCATGCTGGGGGCATGTAAACCAATTCAAGCATAGTTTTTCATTTTAAGTTTATGCAAAAATGAAACTGAATCCAAGCATAGTTTTTTTTCATTTCAAGCTTATATAAACATGAAACTAAATCCAAGCATAGTTCCCTATGGTTCAAGCTTGTCTAAAAATGAACCCATTTCTATTTTTAACCCTCGTGATTTCCATTCTATCAGCCTTTTTCGTCAGATGAGCCTTGGTTGTTTTCATCCCATTGCCACCATCCCTTTGGCCGATCATACGCTTTCACTTGGTTGTTTTACCTATTTTGAGGAATAATTGCAATGAGTGGTCATATTAGCCATCCTCTTCACATCAATCAACATGTTTTGAGAAGTTCAAAGATCGCCGGAACCAGTTGCTATCCTAGACACCACTCATTCCTCAAATTGGAGTCCTCTTTAAGCTCTTTTCAGACTCTCTAAATATGAAAATATTGTCGAGTGCTTATCGTTTCTAGCTCGTTAACAGATTAGAATCGGTATCTACTCAGTGTAGTTTTATCCCTTCTTTAGGCTTAGATAGATTAACTACGAAAAAGGTACTCGTTGATCAAACATGATCAATAGATTCTCTCTTGCATTATTTTATGCTTTTTCAGACTTGAGAGACAAATTTATGAAAAAGAACTTGTGGAGTTTCCTTTTAGTCCCTTTTCAGACTCTCTAAATGTGAAAAGGACTGAGTTATCTTTGTCGTTAAACTCATTAAAAACATTAAAATAGCGACAAACTTGTCCATCTAGACAAGACCGAGTTTCACCTTCGCTAGACTCATTAAAACATCAAATAGCGATGGATTCACCCCAAGGATGGAATTATACAACAAGCATATGTTATCCTTCTCAAGCTTGATAAAAATAAAGAGGTATTGGTCAGAAATGACTAGGGAAAATGGGAAAAATCCAAGAACACTTTATGGTAGCAAGTCGCTCTTGAACATGACACTTTCACCTCATCACCGTGACTATGTGGGTTGGGTCATTCAGCTTGATGGTTATCATAACATTGGTCTATCATACCATCCATCACTTTGTTTTGGGTCAATGCTACCAATTCATTTCAGTGTTGCCGATATGTTCAAGAGAAGTCATTCAGTTCAAAACTTCATCCTTTACAATACAGTAAACCTTCATTTTCATGCCCGCCATTCCTGAACCTTGTGTCGTCAGTTGATGTTTCATCTTTAAAATCATTTACTTCATTTCGTGTCGTTAATGTGGGATACATCAAGGCCCTCCTGTGACGATTCGCTTCTTGTCGACATCACCACATCATCCAAGAAGTTTACTTAGAAACACCCCTTTAGTACCTTGAGGCTTGCATACATCAATGGCAGGTTTCTCGCTTCCGGCGATAGGTTGACATCACTGGCCTTTGACCGAAAGACTTTGTATGGTGTTTGACATCAAATCATTTATTCACACCTTGTGAAATGTACTGCAGTACCTTGAGGGTCATTATCATTATCAGTGATTCCTCTCGCGTCTGTTAACGACTTACATCATTGGCTGGTAATCAGACGATGTCTCTCCATGTTCGACCTCAGATCATCTATTCACATGGTTAGACTTGTACATCGAGTGAAGATTGAATGAGATTGAAGACCCCGGATCTAGTTTCATCCATCCGGGCTGCGATATATTTTCAGGAGTACTATATCAAATGTACAAATGGCCTTACATTCATGGGTCTATATCTGTAGACAACTATATTTGTACATGTAATGAAAGTTTATAAGTTGAGCATGGGTATGCCTTCCCTCAGCTAGTTCGTGAGAAAAAATCAAATTATCATGATATTTGTATTGTAACTGATGCAAGTCACCTTCCACTTTGAAACCTTCTCTCCAAATGGTAAAGCATCTCACTCGACATGTTTATTTTCGACTTCATGCTTTAGGGGGCAACTGTTACAGGTCAATTTGGGCACATCAACCCCGACTTCCAGATCCGTATTATTAGGGTCCATCAATCCCTAATTCAGTTGTTTTCATTCCCTAATGAGGTCAACCTACATCATGCTTGCCTCCCAAGAGTTTCCATGACACCATTCATCCAAAAAGTGTCCCTAAGGAGATCAGCGCAGGAAGCCTTCTATCAGGTTGCATTGCAATGTAGGAACTACACTGACTGGGTGTGTTGCAGCGCACTTAGCCTTTGTTTCACCTGCGCTGAGCGGGTTTCAACTATTTTTTTAAATGAATCCATTGGATTCCTCATCCAGTGGATACTTCTAGAAGTTTCCAAGTTGATTGAGCTCGCATTTGGATGAGGAAGAGGATGAATGAACCATAATCCATTATCCCTTCCTCCATGGAACCACCTCCCAAATTTGGCAGAGAATTCATGAGGGCCATTAATGGCTTAACCTCCTCCATTCAGCTATAAATTGATCAAGAATTCAAAGGCTGGTCTAGGTTGGAATTTCTTGAGCTAAGGAGATGTTGTTTGAATGAGATTAGTAAGAGTATTGTAATGATGTCGAATTGTTGCTTCATGAGGAGGGAAGGGATCGAAACTGGAAGGAGGACACTGAATCGAGCATGAACATTCATGGGTTGTAATCTTTCCTTTTATCAATAAAGAATTCAAAGTTTTTTTCCATTCATGTTCTTATGATGTATATCATATTCTGGATTCTATGATATGTTTGATTAACAGATCTTTATTGTATGCTTTGATGGGTTTCTGTCTCGGCTTGTGTGCAGGTACTTTCCAAGCGAGTTAAGTACGGAAAGGAGCGACGGAATTGGTCAAGGGAGAGAGGGAGCGAGCGAAAGCTACAGGTTGGTTTCCCTTCTTACCTCTCTTATCTGTTGATCAAAGAAAAGGTAGCAAATTACTTTGATTGTTGTTTCTAGACTAGCTACTAAGTCTAGAGGGTTAGGCGTTTGATAAAACACTAAATTTTCCCAAAACACTAGCCTCCATTATAGGCTTGTAGAATTTTTTAATTCAAAGTCAACATCTATTTTGTCATGTCAAAAGCTTCCTCCATCAAGTCACCTTGCAAGTCAGCCTCCAAACTAATATTCTACAAGCTAGCCTCAAAAATTGCTCATGTCGGTTCATTTTACATTTGGAAATAACTATAAATATACATGTAAACTCGAAGAAGAAGAAAGGAGTTTGGTTGATTACAGAGAAGGATAATTCGGAGGTTGAAGGATTATATTGCATGCCGATACATTTAAGCTACCACAAAACCGAAGCATGATTAAGTTGCCATAGGACTGAAGCATGATTAAGTTTCCACGGGACCAAAGCATGATTGGGCTACCACAAGACTAAAGCATGATTAAGTTTCCACAGGACCAAAGCATGATTGGGTTGCCACGAGATTGAAGCTTGATTGGGCACAGGACCGAAGCATGATTGGATTGCCACAGGACCAAAAGTACACAAGACCGAAGTATGACATTGTTACAAGACTGAAAGTATGACCGAAGCATAACATAATTGCAAGACTAAAGAATAGTACCGAAGTTTGTCAAGGGTTGTAGGATTGTGTTATTATATTGTTGCAAGAACAAAGTATTGAGTACAGATTGAATAACGAAACACTGACTACAGAACTCCGAACTGAAGCATGGTGTAACAAGGTTGACTTGATGGATGGAAGAAGTCTTTGGTCTAGGTTATAAGGGTCTTGGTCGTCTCAATTTTGTTTTTGAATCTACTGAAGGAAGAGTTCTTGACTAGGTTTTCCCCTACCTAGGGTTTTTTCCCTGGTTGTGTGCCTACATCTTGTGTCCTCCTCTGTTTATTGAATGGCATTAGTCTTGATGAGAAGAACAAGATAAATTGAAGGAAGAAGAATTGATAATGAAACATCACAAGATAATGTCATAAAAAGAGAAATCAATTAAATAAACACCCAAGTTACCACCCTAATGGATTTATCAGCAAATACCTCCCTAGTTAAGAGGGAGTGTTGAAATATGTAACTAGGTTCGATCTTCATAATGACAAATGTAATCATGATTTTATGTATTTTATGTAAAGAGAAAAATAAATTTATTATTATTATTCTTGAGGTATGGGTTTCATGCTCAAGGGAAATTTATTTTTAGGTCAAGCCCCCATTGAGTGCTTCTAGGGATTTTCATTGAGTCTACAAGTCAGTTGAGTCATTTTCATGTATAGAAGACCCTTTTGGGCATGTTACATATTGTAACGAAATTTTATTTGAGTCGAAAAAAGATTCAAGGACCCTCCACGACCTTGTTAAGGGGCTAGCAACAAGTCAGCCTACATAAAGGGACAAGTCAGCCTAAAGATAACAATTTGTACCGCACAAAATCCTATATATAAGAAGGAACTTGACCTCATTTGGACACACACTCAAGCAAATTTGATTTCCTCGAGATAGAAGCTAGAAAACGACGAAAAAATAGAAGAGAAAGATCGAAGTTTTGGCCCTCTCTCTCTATCTTGTGTTAGGGTTTCTGCAGTTGTTGAGCAAGTCGAAATGTTGGAAAGTTGTTGGGTCAAAGTTCCAGAAGAAATTGTTGGGTCGAAGTAGCAGAAGAAATTGTTGGGTCGAAGTTTTAGAAGAAATTGTTGGGTTGAAGTTCCAGAAGAAATTGTTGGGTTGAAGTTCCAAAATAAATTGTTGGGTCGAAGTTCCAAAAGAAATTGTTGGGTCGAAGTTCCAGAAGAAACTATTGGGTTGAAATTGCAGAAGAAATTGTCGGGGTCGAAGTTTTTGAAGAAGTCATTGAAGTCGGAATTGCAAGAAATAAAGCTCATCAAGGAGAAACATTGACTTGGTCTTGGAGGGGTCTTGGTCAAGGGTCATAAGTCTTGGAATTCATCAATAGAAGTTCTATAAGAAGAGAAGAGTTCTTGCAGGTTTTCCTCTCAAAAGGAGAGGTTTTGGCCCTGGTTGATCGCCTACATCTTGTGTCCTATTGTCTCATTGATTTTATTGTTTGGTAGTTGTTTGATGATAGAGAACACTAATAATAATCAAGTGAAAGAAGAAGTTAATCAAGTTTAGTAAAAATACATCACAAGCAATTATCAAAATAAGAGAAATCACCTAATCTAGTTGCCCCATATTTCTCAACAATATGAACACTTGCAATTTGTTTCTCTCACTTTTACTGTGCTCTTGACTTCTTATTGACCATCACTTGGCATTTTGGAGTTTGTCCCTTTGTTTGAGCATAGCACACTTGCAGGCAACAAGCACCCATTGTAAATCTGACCTACGCCCAGCTAAGAAGAAGCCTTCCTCTATAGTGCATAGCGCACTTATAGCCCACAGTGAGGCATTCCTTGCCCACTGTAACCTTGGCATGCACCCTTGCTAAGCCTCCCTAACACATTGCACACTTTTAGTCAGCAGTGTTTCGCTACCTTGCTCATTGCAACTGCAAACTGCGCCCAAGAGAAGGCTCTCTCTCACAAGTGCGCACTACACAGTTCTAAGCTTAAGACTTGATCCCCTTGTGCATTATGATCCCAACTTGCGTACCACTAGCCTTCTCTTCCTTGCCTTGGCGTAGTGAGAACTTCTAGTGGCTAGTGAAGCCACCCTGTCTCATCCTTATTAAGATTGTGCTCCCAACTTGCACAATTCCTCCTTAGTCACTATCTTTTGCATAGTTTACATGTGATAGCTAGGGGATTTACAGGAACTAATTTTGTTCGCCATGAGTGATTTTCCACTTGTCGGTGTTGCAGACACAAAACATGTTAGCCTTTCATCTTCTGCAAAGACAATGCCTCCCACAACTTGACAAGCTACATCAAAAGAAACTTCAAAAAATAGTATTGAGGAGGTAGTGGAATGTTCCAAACCAATTGTTCCCATCTTATCAAAAACAAAATGTTTCATTGATAAATCTCTCAAAGTCTCATGGAAGGATATAAAATATGATTTCATACAAAAGGAATTCCTAAAAAACCTAGAAGACAGAGAAGTATACATAAACATTAAGAAGTCCATAATGCATAGAGTAGCATGCAGATTTCCAATACTACCCTATGCAAAAGTTAATGAATGGATCTTGCTACATATGGACAGCAAGAATTTGGTTCTCAACAGTGAAAGTGGAAAGGAGATTGCCACCTATCATCCACATGATTTACATTCCTATTATAAGATGGTAACTCCCATGCAGTATTTGAATACACACAGTTATACGCAACTTGGGCTAACTTGAATACCAGGGACATTATCAAACCATGGTGGCAAGAGCTTACAAAGTTTTGCCAAAATCCTAGTGCAGTTTACAAAACCAAATCCTTGAGAAAATTTTATCAATTTCTTATGGTGATGTGCAATAGATTGCATGGGCGGAAGAACACAAAATATTTTGAAGAGAGATGGATTTATTCATTCAACCAAGTTGTTTCTAGAGGTGGGATCTTCAACTGGGCTAACATCCTCTCTCACCAACTGCAAATCAATGTACAACAAGCCAAGACCGTGTTAGAAGCCAAATAATCACTAGAATTCTATATGTCTTCTTATCTATTGGATGGAATTTGCACTCGTTATGCCTTCACAAGGATGAAAGGGAGTTGGACCCCTCAGGAGAAGTTGTTTGTTTATTTTCATTGCAGATTGTTATCAGGAGTTAGTTTCAAGGAACAATATATGAGACGAGCCAAACACTTCTTTGCAATTTTATATCAAATGATTTTTAAGGTGGAACCTCCCTTCATGATCGGTCAGGTGAAGGACACACTCAATGAGATTATGGATTGGTTCGCTTCACCACGAGGCACATACATCAGATTTTTTGATTGCCAAATCACCCCTCACCTTATGCCAAGGTATGTGACCAACAAGGTGGTCATGTAGGAGGTTTCCTACAAGTTGAACAATGGTTTGTCTGCACAGCTCCAAAGGAAGAAGAAGTCTCCTTGGCCCTCTTTTTTTTTACGGATTGGATCGTATGAGCTCAAGAGCCTTAAGGAAACTAAACTTGAGATTGAAGAACTTAAGCGCATTCATTTTGGAGTAATGAGCTTTCATAGATATGACCCTAGAAATGTCTGCAAACAACATTGTACCAAGATACATTACACCTTGTCGTATCTACCTATCATAGTTCCAAAAGATGAGAAGATCAAGAAATGGTATAATGCATTAAGGAAGGATCGTCCAGGAGATGAGGCAGGGCCCTCCCATGTTTCACAAGTACCGGATACACAGATGGAAGAGATTCAATAGGAAGTGATTGCCTCGGCTACCACTGTTTTATCAAAGAAGAGGCCAAAGCATGATCTAGTAACAGAGGGCAACAGAAAGTTCAAGGTGGAGCAGCAAATAAAGCTAAAGGAGGAAGAAAAGAAAAGACAATCAGAACAAAAGTTGCAAGAGGAAGAGCGCAAAAGAGAGGAAAAGCACAAACAGAAGGAGTAACAAGAGAAGAAGAAGCAAGATGACTTGCTTAAGAAGAGAGGGGAATTGAAGAAGAGAAGTGGAAGAGCTAAAGAAGAAACAACAAAAAGAAATCTTAAAGAAGCAGAGAGCAGAGGAAGAAGAACCACAAAAGTGGTTCCAGGAAGAGATGAAGAATGGACAGGAAGAGGAAGCTGCATAGAAAATGGAGGAAAAACTAACAACCCGTGACATAGAGGCAGCTGGAAGAGGAGGTAGATATTGAACCAATTGCATATGATCCCGACATTCAATCAAAATCTCCTCACTAATGACCATCTCCCATTCAGCGAAATGGGAATTGTTCCTCCACTTGATGATAAGGTCAGGGATATATCCAACTTTTCGTTTAGCCAGTTGAAGAAGTGGATTGTACAGTAGAGGCGAAGTTACTATCCTAATGACCTTGTTCATCTTGTCACCATAGACACAGAAAGGGTTATAGCATCTAACACTAAGAAGAATCCTCGAGCGGTCATCACAACAAATGTGACCTTTGCAAGAGAACCACAGGATAATACATAATATCTTTTGAGTAAGAATGAACAGTTGCGAAAGGAGTTGAGATCATCTTGTTGCATAAAACCAAAGGTTGGCTTCCACCAATATCAACACATCAGAATTGTTTTCTACCATACTTGAAGAGTTGAAACCACTGGAGGATATTATGAAGCAGTTTTACAATGAGATGATCCTTTTACATGAGGTGATGGCACCCCCGGTTGAAATCTAGAAAATATCTCAAGAAATCCTGAAGGTTATGAAGGTTGTAGGCATAGTTGTGGATCTGATGCAAGATTAGGGCATCAAGTATCTTAATATTCCTGAGTGGTTGGTCAAGAAGGACATATTAACAGCCGAGGTGGATAGAGCATATTTGAGGCTACACACTCAGAATTATAATGAGCTTGGCGAACATGTGACCAACACTATAGATGTCTACGCTCAACTGCATAGCAATTTAGAGTCCCTGGCACGAAATCATAGAACATCTTTTGTGGGTCCACTTGGAGAAATAAGGGGTAAGAATGTCATCATGCAGGAGGTGAAAGAGTTCATTGAGCAAATTAGGCAAGTAGAAAATTAAGAAAGCTTCAAGGTGACCAAGAGTACCATTTTACAGTATGCGACTGGGCCAACCAAAGTTCATATGAAGTTATTCATGTTGTGGAGTAGCATATAATCAAACTCTGAATACATGTTGTCTACTGCTTTGGAGGTGAAAATGCAGTACAATGCAGATCTACCAATAAGAGACAAAGTTATTGTAGTAGAGTTCAAAGCATGGCACTCTTACATTAGTAATGAGCTCCACTCTCAAGTTATTGATTTTTTTTTTCCTCCTACATGACGAGTTTGTCCTATTATAGTTTTGTCTTATATAGCCACCATTTTTAAATATAAACTATCAGATGCATTGGAGGTGAAAATGTGGTACAACGCAGATCTACTGGCAAGAGTGTTGCAGTAGAGTTCAAAGCATGGCATTGTTACATTGCTAATGAGCTCAACTCTCAAGTTATTGATTTGTCTTTTCCTCCTACATGACAAGTTTTGTCCTATTATAGTGTTTGTCTTATATAGCCACCATGTTTTAATGTAATTTGTCTTTTATGAAAATAAGAAATTCAAATGTAAAAAGAAGTCCAAGCGACACTTGTGGAATATGAAGAGTCACATAGAAGTCCATAGGTTGTAGAAGTCAAAGAGTCATGAAGAAGTTCAAAGGTCACTTTCATTTGTTATAAATAAGACCTCATAACTCAAACAAAGGGCTTGGACTTTTGGAGAATTGGCCTTGGCTTCTCTACTTATGCATGGGGGAGCAGACCATTCTTTGGAGAAGCAAGTGGTAGCTTCATGTTCCACTATTGGAGGTAGTGTTTCACCATTGTAACAATGTATTTGGATTTGTCATTTAATCATCAAAAGCTCTTAGAGTCGACATACTTTCATGCACGTATCGTGAATGTTGTAAGACTATTTTTTAGATGTTTGCAGTATATGTTTATGTTATGCTTGTTAAAGAGAATGAACTGTTTCGTCAACTTTAGATATGAATCTTGTTGAATGTATGTTGTTATGTGTTTTCACAATCATTATTATCTTGTGAACTATTTTGCAGCCTAATTAATGATTATTATTATATTTTTTGTGTGTGCCTCTCTTAGGATAGTACTACTACTTTCCTATAATAAGTTTGCCTCTTATCTCCATTTCGTGAAAGCACCCTCTGCACTTTACAATTGGTGCCACACAAAGCTTACACACTTGCAGTCCCTAAAGTTATATGCATGATCTCTTATGTGTGTTTGGCAGCCAAGGCATACTCTAAGATCTCTTGCAATGGTGATCGGGCCTAATATCTGAATGGGGTTGTTATCCCAAACGATGTGAGGTCTAATTGAGACTTCATATTGAGGAGCCCCCCTATATGTCGGCAGCATCCAACATCATCAACAAAACCTTAAAGGCTATTAGAACAAATCAAAAGCTTAAAAGATGAAAAGATCAAATGTCAAAATAAAAATGACTCAAAAAATGAAGAACTCTTACGTTGCAAAAATCACAATCAAAATCTACTCACTCAAATTAAGAAACTTAAAAATGATAAGAAATCATTGGAGAACAAATAAGAGGAACTTATGACAAAATCAAAGTCTTCAGATGAAACAGCCCGAGTTGAAAAGGGAACAAACATTGATCCACATAACATAATGATTTAGAGCAATTCCAATCCAATTGAAGTGAAGATGTACCTAGAGGTTGCAGTTCAAGTGATGGAAATTTCAAGTGAAGATCTAGCGATTAGCCAAACAACTTCCATAAGTGAAGGAAATCAGATACCTAAAGTAAATCAGGAAATTGCCAAAAGCATGATAAGGAAAAATCAAGTCAGAAGAAATCCTTATCAACATCCTCATTATAAAAACAGAGACCTTAATCAGTCATCTTGTCAACATCATACAGAGAAGAAACAATAGACTTATGTTCTAAAAACCATTGATGGAAGTACTATATAGTCTTAATAATAAAAATTTATACGAAGTATACAGTGACCAGAAGATTCCACAGAAGATTGATTTAGGATGGTCAGATCCCCTATCAATTTGAAAATTTTGTTTAACACTCAAAGGATCTTATCATCTTTTATCATCAAAGATGATAACTCAAAGAATTCCAAAAGATGTGAACTAATTACAAGACAAAGAAACAGATCATACGCCATATCAGAAATAAGCTTTGAGGACAAGGTTTTTCTAAAGATGAAGGCAACGTTATGAATTTAATATATAAAAATAATAATAATTAGTTATTAAATAGACATGTCCCAAAGGACATGACTTCGTGAAGGGGCACCTTGCCTAATATATAAGCATTGGCGCTTATTTTTAACCAGTCATATTCATATATTCTACATTAATACACTTACACAATATATATTTTATTCCTAAAATGGATTCTTTTACTATCCCAAATATCTTGGACTATTTGACATGCGTCTACAAACTTTGTTTGCTACAGGGTCCTTGCTTATTGGCTCTTCATCATGAGTCATTTTCTGGAATTACACATTCCTCTTACATCTCTATAACTTAACAAACATATTGAATTGATTGTCAAAATTGGTTGATTTTAGTTCTATATTACCCTCTTATGTCTCAACACATTAAATCCCTAATGTTCTTTGCTTTATGATCATATCCAATTTAAATTGAACTTGTTCATTTTATTTTCAGTTAGTGATCATACTCTGCTCGGGATTTGACTTTCAAACAAATTCAAACTACGGCAATGGATACACATGGCACTCACAAAGATGTTTCGTGCCAAATTAGAGCATCCCTTCAACAACAAATCAAAACTAGACATAGCAAACAAAATTCTCTTAGGTGTTAAGAATTCTTCGATGGTTTATTAAAAAGTTTTTGATCCATCATTTGAATAATAAAAAATTTCAGCGATCACACAATTAAGCCATGGAACTAAATATTAACCAAAGCAAAGGACATCATTTCTAACTTCCCCAACATGTAGCCTGTATTATATGCAAGAATCTAAAAGTAGTTTAGTTTTCACAATTGAAAAATATGGATCATCTTCAACCTCAGGACCTTGCACAAGAACACAATATCATGTTTCTTTAAATTCCACAAGCATCATCCGTTGCCTTCAACAAGAAGGAAATGCCAAAATTGAAGGCTACATTGACACGTCAGAGGTCTTTTTACAGCTTGATCAACCCATTTCCCCTTTGGGCTTACATATTACCTTCAATGAGTGTTGACCTAGTACTAGAGTTCTTTGGGGATTCAAAATTGTGACTGAACATGCATAACAATATGGAACCCGTCTTACATCTGAGTCAATGCAAGATGTGAAATCTTATAGGTTTTCTTTGCCTTTTATTCCTTTTCAATCTACTTGTAGACTGGAGCATTATGTGCCACCAAAGTAATTAAAGAATCTCAAATCGCTCTCTTTCTCATGTAAATGATAATATTTGGCAAGATCATAATTGAATTTATTTGCTACTTTGCTAATAGAATATGCAAAATTTGCAATATTATTACTTAAGTATGTAGAATGACTAGTGCTTACATTTCCCTGCTAAAAGTTCAAATGGCACTAGACATGTCCAAAACTCGTTGTCATCTTCTTAAACCTAGTTGATTTAACCATTGTCAATGCTTGTTTGAAAAAATGTACTTTTTAATCTCTTTGAAAATTAATTTTGCTTAGTATTAGATGAAAATATGCACACTTGTCCACTCTCGGTAAAAACTTATCTATGCTAGGCATTTTCCCCCTTCTCAAAAAATGAAGGTTTATATCCAACAAAATTTGCAAAGCAAATAACCCATAGCGTCGATTGAGAAATTACTCATTGGGTTGTCCTATAAGAAATTGCAAGAAAATAAACAAAATTTCCTAAACAAGTATTTAAAACACACGGGAAAAGTAATTCTTATGAGAGGTTTTGAGAAAAGGCTAAAATAAAAAACAATTGGAGGAAATGATTTCTTATTCTAATGTGTTTTAGATGAAGCCCTTAAATGTAGAATTGATAAAAAAACCAATTCTCTTGAAGACCACATTACTTACTCATGAACAATTCAAAATTGAGAGAAATAATGGTGAAATCGTGAAGAACCATTATATGGAAGAGACACCAAAATTGGTTTGAATATGCGGATGAATGAAATTCAAATTCGAAAACTGACTTTCACATTGTAACAACAGTAATAAACATTGCTTAAAACTTACAACCATAGCTGCCATGGGCCTTACTCACTAGTCTCAGAATTTGCAAGTCAGGGTAGATAGATGCATGTATCTATGAAAAGACAAAAAATTTAGATGTTGTCCCACCTTTAGCTAACATGCTCCATGTCGAAATCTTCCTTTTATCACTAGCAGTATGACTTGTATTTTTCAATAGAATCACAGAATAGAGGATTTGAGCATATGAGAACAAGTATGCTGCAAGAAGAGAATTCGATACAAATCCATAAACATTGATGCCAAAATATTTTGTTTGTTTTCATTGATATCAACATCAATTTCATGTACTTTTCCCATTTCATGTGATGAGCTTCTGTATTGCAACAAGAATGTTGCAACTCCCAAAGCTACCAACTTTAGTTATCAACCCGGAGTTCGTACAAACTTAAAAGGTATCAGCTCTATATGTGCACAATACAATGTGTCATTCATTCATTGTTATGATGTAATGGAGTGAATGTAATAAAATCAGATCCTTACTAATCGCGGAAATGGAAATGCTCGAAATGGATAAAAAAATAATCCTAGGTAAGAACAACAAATTGTAATGAAATCAAATCTTAAACTAATTGAAAAAAATGAAATGTTCCAAATGGACACCTTGACCTATTGCAAGAAAGAAAATACAAAGAAATAAACATATTCTAATTGCATAAAGTAAAGATCGTGAACTAAATGTCAACCATTACATTTCAAAGAGTTTAGATCCATTAACAGAGTTCTTTGGATGTGGCAATCAAAAAAATCATCATCGTATCATCCAATTCATAAATTTGTCCCTTAACCCAAATCGTTAAGATGTTTTGCATGGGTAAAAAGGCAAGTCCTAAGTGGTGTTTATCCCCCTCAACCATTGATTTAGAGCCTAGGATCATGATTCAACCCTAAAGAACCAAAACCAATCTTTTTGAGCAAATTTGGGCAAGCATATACACATTGAAAGATTACTATAAGAAACTACATGATGTTACAGATTTACTACAGGAAGTTATACGTCGAATGACCAAGCAAATCAAATCCAAATTAAATGGGACAAACTTTGTTATTGACTAGGATGTATTAGGTCTTCATTCCAAGTGGAATCACTCAAAAAAACATGTGTTAACTCATGCTAAAAAATAACGGAAAATTACTAGTCTAAAATCTAGAAATTCGAGAACTAGTGAACTAGTAAATCTATCAAATGCCTAACCTAATCAAGTGAAAATGCAATGGGGTAACTTTTGTTATTAAATAGAATGTTTTTGTGATCTAATGCAAGTGGAATCAATTTGATTGAAACCCGTTAGCATGTTCTAAAAAATAGCAAAAATTTAATGTTATGTGTCACAAGGGACTATCAGAAATCTAGATTTGAAAAAAAAAAACTAATCCAAATAGTTCAATGATTACTATGACCTTCCAAAGTTGTTTCAATGATGAAATAATGTTTGTGATCCTGCAAAAGAACTTACTTCAACCTTTTAACTCAATCCTACAACAAGAAATCATCAATACTAAATGCACAAATAGGAAAAAAAAACAAGAACAAAAAATGGATGTGAATAAGAAGTGAAAAAAAAAGAAAAGTAAATGATACAAAAGGGCTATGAGGCTCCTGGAATGGCCAAACCCAAGGAAACTCGGAGACATATAAAAGAGACAGATTTAGAAGTTGAACATGGCACCAATCTTCATTATTTCCATCAATACAATTATATCCCTGCAATAAATAAAAGTGGAGCTGCAAAAATACAAGTTCTCTCTACAAAAAGACTAAAAAAAATCAACCCTAGAGGGAAATTCAATTTGGTATTTATACAAAATTATTATGAAGCATTCCCTATGAAAAGAGGAAGCTTTTCCCACCAAAATCCCTCAAATAATGGATCTGGTTCCCAATTGGAGCTCCAAAATCTATGCAATAATTTCATAATATCTTCTTGATTTATTATTTAATATCGATCCTCCTGTAGTAGGGAACAAGTCCTTAAATTATCTCATCCTCCAAATGTTCATAATCTGTCCAATATTCTCACAATATTCCATAAAAATAAATAATACTAGACACAAATATGCAATTATCCATAAACTTTCCTAATGAACATATTAAAGTTAAAAATACATTTAACTAATGCAAAAAAAGAGATTTAAGGTGTTGAAGGATGGTCAGATGGACCTTAATTTATGTCTAATTTGAAGGCCCATCATCATGTATCCTTAATTCTATCATATGAAACTCCCAAGTCATCAATGATACCATTGTAAAAGGAGAATTAATACAACGGGAATCTAGATGACGGTTCATCCATATAAGATCACTTTTTCTACGTGGCACATTATATTCACCAATGCATATTAGACCCTTGTCTTATAGCAGCATCTGAGGGAAGAGACTCAAGAACCATGGCACTAGAATTTTTTGTGAAGAAAAATCAACTTGTTGCCTTTGAACATTCAAAAATAGATATCACCACGGGAAAGATCTTACCATTTTTAGTTTTTCTTTAACATCGTGCATAGCTTATCATGCAACCAAAAATGTTAGTAAGAATCTAAAACCTGTTTAGTTTTCACGGTTGAAAAATGTGGATCATCTTCAACCTCGAGACCTTGCACAGGAACACAATATCATGTTTCTTTATTTTCCAAAAGCATCAGCCAATTGCCTTCAGCAACAAGGAAATGCCAAAATTGAAGGTTACATTGACATGTCAGAGGTCTTTTTACAGCTTGATTGATTCCATTTCCCCTTTGGGCTTACATATTACCTAAATGAGTGTTGACCCTGCACTAGAGTTCTTTGGGGATTCAAAACCATGACTGAACCTGTACAACAATTTGGAACCCATCTTACATCCGAATCAATGCAAGAGATGAAATCTGATAGGTTTTCTTGCCTTTTATCCCTTTTCAATCTACTTGTAGACTTGAATGGCTGAGTGGAGCATTATGTGCCACCAAAGTAATTGAATAATCTAAGTCTGCTCACTTTCTCATGTAAATAATAATATTTGGCAACATCATTATTGAATTTCTTTGCTACTTCACTAATAGAAATTGCAAAATTTGCAATATTGTAAGTATGTAGAATGACTGGTGCCTAATTCCCCTGCTAAGAGTTCAAATGACACTAGACATGTCCATAACTCATTGACATCTTTTTAAACCTAGTTAATTTAACCACTGTCAATGCTTGTTTGAAAAAATGTACAAGCTATGTTTTTAAATCTCTCTTTGAAAATTAATTCTGCTTAGTATCAGACAAAAATATGCACACTTGTCCACTCTCAGGAAAAACATATTTATGCTAGGCATTTTCCCCCTTTTCAAAGAGGGTTTACATCCAACAAAATTTGCAGAGGAAATAACCCAAAGCATCAATTGAGAAATTGCTCACTGGGTTGTCCTGTAAGAAATTGCCAGAAAATAAACAAATTTCCTAAATAAGTATTTAGAACACATACGAGAAATAATTCTTACAAGAGGTTTTGAGAAAAGGCTTAAATAAAAATCACTCGGGGGAAATGATTTCTTATTCTAATGTGTTTTAGATGGAACCCTTAAATGCAGAACTGATCAAAAAAACCCTCTCTTGAAGATCACATTCCTTGACACGGGAACAATTCAAAATTGAGAGAAATAATGGTGAAATCGTGAAGAACCATTGTATGGAAGAGACACAAAAATTGGTCCGAATATGTGGATGAATGAAATTCAAATTTGAAAACAGACTTTCAAACTGTAACAGCAATAATAAGCATTGCTTAAAGCTTACAACAATAGCTGCCATAGGTCTTACTGACTAGTCTCAGAATTTGCAAGTCAGGACAGATAGATGCATGTATCTATAAGAAGACATAAAATTTAGATGCTGTCCCACCTGTAGCTAACCCGCTCCATGTCAGAATCTTCCCTTTATCACTTGCAGTTAAGCCTGTATTTTTCAATAGGATCACAGAATAGAGGATTTGAGCATATGAGAACAAGTATGCTACAAAAAGAGAACTCAGTACAAATCCATAAACATTGATGCCAAAATATTTTGTTTGTTTTCGTGTATATCAACATCAATTTCATGTACTTTTCCCATTTCATGTATCCTTAATTATGTTATATGAAACTCCCTAGTCATCAATGATATCATTGTCAAAGGAAATTTAATAAAACGGGAATCTAGATGATTGTTCATTGGTACAAGAAGATCAAGCTTTCTACATGGCACATCATATTCACCAATGCATATTAGACCCTTGTCTTAGAGCAAATTCTGAGGGAAGAGTCTCAAGAACCCTGGCACTGGAATTTTCTGTGAAGAAAAATCAACTTACTGCCTTTGAACATTCAAAAATAGATATCACCACCAGGAAGATCTTACCATTTTTAGTTTTTCTTTAACATTGTGCATGGCTTATCATGCAACCAAAAATGTTAGCATGATAGTTATAAAGTTCACCCTTGCTATCAGCACGCTCTCAATAGCGAGAGAGTTCATGCATAAAGAGCAATCTGTACATAAGTTATTAATCAGACAAACTAAGCAACCATCACATGTCTTTGTACACATTTAGCTACTAAAAATAATAACCTCTATCAGGGAATGTAATTAGGTCTATTTGCTAGTTTAACTTGCTGACTCTTAGAGTGTTCATTTATAGCTTACAACCTTAGAGCTTAGATACACTAAGCACGCTGAGTACTTAACACCAAATCCATATAAAACCTCTACAGACGTGCATAAAGGATGAATTGATATCTTGGATATATTTGCAAGCTCACCCAATGCTATTCCCAATTCTCAGTGCATTTATTTTCAATGTTTGAACAAAAGTAATGCAAGTTGTTCATCAGAAATTTTTTCTTCCTTGTATAGCTTATGTGCATCTGCCATTCTTGCTGCCAGTTGATGTTTACACTGCCAGTCCAAAAATAATAAATATTATAGGAAGATGCAAAGTAAGATGCGCAGATAAGTAAAACATGAGGTAGAATTATTCACTAGAAGGAAGGAAGGTAGGAAGTATCATTAATATGGAACAGAATCCTGTCACAAGGATATGCTACTGTTAGTCACTTGTAATAACAGACATCAAGTTATCAGAACCGGACCAGTCATCAAACTGGTCAACCCCAAAAATGTGAACCAGACCAGAGCTGGAAAAAAACCAGTTGACGAAAAATACATAAAATATTCAAATTAATAAGAAAAAAAATGCATATATATCCATGTGCATCCATATGAACCAAAACCATTTATACACAACAATGCAAAGTTTCTCATTAATATAGCAGATAAGAGTGCACATCACAGAAATAGCACTTAGTGCAATACATCTTCAAACTAAAATACATCAACAAACAAGCTCTAAATAGCCTCTGGAATCCAAAAGTAAGCATAGTACTACTACTGACTATCATCAGAATTAGAATCATCTTAATTCTCATCCTCCTGATCCTTGGGGTCAGAATGAGTGGACTCTACAATGGGATTCTAGCTTGATTTCCCCAGCCCTGAAGATAGTCATAACTCTCCCTGTGGAAGGGATTAAATTTCAAATCTGTGGGTCACTGTATGGAACCCGGATTCGGTGAGAAAAGGCCGGTTCGGTACTGACCCAGCCTTTTCTGGTTTGGGGCCACCAATTGAACTGGTTTTGCCTCCCAACTGATCGGACTGGCTGATCCCACCACTTCCGGTCCGGTTCTGACAACATCGTAACAACCACAGCCCAAAGAAGGCCCATAAGGCATGATGCCAAAACTGCTAATGATGTTAGTACCATGGTGAGGGAAGATGCTATCAAATTAACCTGGGGACTTGCACCCCAAAAGACATCCCCAGGATCGGTAAAGCTTTAGGGATGGGTAATTACTGATAAAACAACTGTCTTCTAACTGTTATCCATGTGAGCAAGAAACTTACACAGAGTTGTTCACCTCTGTTCACTGTTTCATAGAAAAATGCATAGCATGTACAGTGGTGCTCCGCAAAACATAAGTACTGATCACTGTTTTTTGATTCTCCAGCAACCTGAATGTCACAAATAGATGAAAACAGCATCTCAAATGTTATTGTCAAAGAGAACACTGCAGTGAATTGCAAAATAGCTAGGTCACCTGGTAAACTGCACGGCCACTGGGTATGCCAACTATACGTTGTACACCACCCTGATCTAAAATTCGCATAGCTCGCTCGAAGTTCTTCCCATAGAGGAAGTGAAGGCTGTGGACATGAAATTATCAGGCTACAAAGAAAACAAAGTGAAACAATGCATTAAATTTGCCATCTACAAAGTACGCAAATTACCCAATAAGTCCTCTGCTTATGAGGAGAAACAGAGAGAAGATGCAAACAGGTTATGATAAAACCTGCTGGTTAGGTGATAATAAAGCAGCATCTATAATGCCTGATGGACAGACGTGCAGTCAATCTACTTCATTTTGCTATGCATTTTGAATCTATTCAGTTAATCAATACAATACATACACGACATAATGTCAAACGGATGTATTAAAATTAAGAATTATGATCTTCCAAGTTGTACAAGTTATGCATTCTTAATTTAAATTTGGTTAGGCAGAAAATTACTAACAGGCTTGCTATTGTGGTTCTATTGAAGCTGATTGCAACAAGAAGATATACGGAACAGAAGCCAAAACACAAAAACCAAATTGTGGAAAATTCCAAATACTGTGAAGAATGCCCAATGATATTTTTTTCATCATAAGGAGAGCATTCTTATAGGTTTCGCTTAGGGACTTTGTTGCAATCTTGGGTTTCAACCTTCATGAGGTAGGTGACAGTGTGGGGCCCAATTGACTGACAGAATGTGCCAAAAGGGTGTTTTAGGGACCTCTGCATCCGAGAGTGCATGGACACTCCCTACATGTCAAGGAGCTTGTTAGCATTCCCAACAAGAGGGAGCCTGTACAATCTCCCAAGCATAGAAAACTCCCCAGAAACTGCTACTCAGTTCCCAAAAATTCCTCTCAAAAACTTCCAAAACACTCCTGAGTTCCTTCCTTTAAATCTGGAACATTTTGTTCCCATTCCAATGCTCCCAGAAATGCCAAAATGCCAGAAACAAGTTTCCAAAAGTCCAGGACCAGTTTGTTGGATATGTGTTCTATTCTTCGTAGTTTTGGGGTGGTTTTTGGATCAATGTTGTTGGCCCATGTTTTTCAGCCAATGGCTCTTGGTCGATGGTTTTCGGCAATGTTTCTTTAGCTAATGATTTTTATTGGCAAATGGTTTTCTTCCATTGTAATCTAATTCCAGTCAAGGAATTGGGGTATCAGAGGTTGGAGAAAATCTATATATATTGTATTGTACATGGCATCAAATCCTTGGCCCAAGTTTGATTCACCAAGTTACATCGGAAGGGTGGTTTTGGACTGTTACCCACCACCTGTGGGCAATGTCACATGGTTTGGGTTCGAGTTCGACAATGATTAAGTTCGATTCGAATTTGAATTTTATGATAAGGTTCGAATGAGGTTCACCATTAAATTCGAGTATATATATATATATATAATTTTCCTAAATTTAAAATATAACCCAATATAATATTTATACATTAAATTTTTAATGCTTATATTATATAATATAAATGAAATTGCCTCGTCCCCACACAAATATATAAAACATAAAATTTTATTAAATTTAATATATAACTCATAATATTAAAATATTATGTTTAATATATATGAAACAATATATAACAAATTATTTATAAAATTATCTTTCTATAAGATATTAAATTTAAAAGCAATTAAATTAAGTTAAATTTAATAAATAATTTATTATAATATTAATATATTATGTTTTTAAAATATATAAAACAATATGTATCTACAACAAATTATAAAACTACACTGATTCAAATTAAAAAAAAAAAAAAAACGTTAAAGCTTATTCCCTAACCTACCGAAGCGTCATTCCTCTGCGTAACCTATCAAAGTGTTATTCCTCTCTGTGCGAGTGCAACTCCATCGATGGTTTCTTATCATATATTATATGTAAAATCGTTGGCTCTCGGACGCGTGATGGCCCTCATATAGCATATGGTTATCTTTGTGCACATTTTCATCGTGATGGTAAAATTTGAACATAAATTACCTTATGGAATGTCACAAAAACCATTTTCTGTGCGCTTAACAACCCTAACAAAGTTACCCTTCATCTACACGCTTGACGACTCAAATAGAGTTAGTGGGGCAACTAGAATATAAATAATCGATAGGAACTTCAAAACTAAAATATGGCAGACAACAGACCCGGTACCGTAAAATAACACAAATGAAAAAGCGAACTTGAACCGAACATGATCGAACCTCATGCGAATTTGAAAATATTTTTGAGGTTTGCCGAATTTTGAACCTAAAGGTTCAAATTCGGCAAACCCTGTGACATAGCCTGTGGGTGACACCCATAGGAGAAAACATTTCTCCTAGGTGGTCCTCAATCGACAACTCCTTGCAACCACCAAATAGCTCGATGTGCCACTATCTTTGCCACCTAAGCCAACCATGTGGTCCCTCGCCCATCTGTTATGATCGTATGTTTGAAGGTGGGCCTCTCGACCCCGAAGGTATGACTTTTCATTGTGTAGTTGGGTAATTTTGTTTACTTATCATGGACACTTTTGGGCATGGACTAGTGGGGGGATTCGGCGGAAAGAGTGGGTTAGGTTTGTACTCTTGTCTCCTATGACCGATTCGATGGTTAGCCTTGTATCCTAGTCCCGTGGGATCTCCTTTACTGGCCACTAGCTTTAGCGCTGGCACTACATGGGAAATCCTGATTTTGGTTGCGTGGTCCCACTTCCCAACACCATATACATCACTCCCTTCCACTCATTTTAACCCCATTCATCACTTTTCCCATCCGGGTCCACATGTGTCTACTAGGTCCACATAGGGTTAGCCTCCCCCTCTCCTTGTCCACACTTTAGGTCAAGCCTAGAACGATGCCTAGAGGTTGATGTAGCTAAAAAGAAAAGAAAAAGCATAATTTGGCCACTCTCAATAGGAAATGTACCACAAAATGCAAAAGATGGCTGGGACATACAAATTTAGCACGTGGGCAAAAGCCAAACATGAGCTCTACCCCTTATTTATGGCCATCACCCTGGTTCCTATGGGCCCTAGATGAGCCCCCTTAACATTAAGGAACCCATGATCGTCCCAATTCCTGGTGGGCAATGAAATGCCCCACCTTAAAAGGGGGTACCTACTGCTATATTTTATACATCATGCTCTCATCCCTTGGAGCCCCGAGCAGTTATGAAGAAAAATCAATCAAAGGAAAAAGGCATATGAAGAAGGGTGGAAAAACAAGGGCTAGGGTAACTCATGTAACACGATATGCTCCTTCCTACACTCATATACCCAAGTGTGGGCTTCCCCTATTATAGCTACCCTTATACCATGGCATGTGGCTTGGAGCCTTCCCTTGATCCCCACTTCATTCAATCACTATATCACATGCCACCTACCACATGATGGATGTACCATGGACATGTCACCCCCTTTAAAGGCTGAAACCACCTAATAGGGTCTTTGGTTAACCCCCTTATTGAGTTGGGAGACACATGTACATGCCAAAGCCCACTATGGAAGGGCATGCCACCATGAAGTTCCCCATTGATTCCATGATTTGTAAGCTCTTTTACTTGATTTTTCTAATGATTTGTTGCATTGGAGGGCAAAGGGACGCATTGGATCTTATGCAGGATTGCAGGTGGGTCTCCATTTGGGGTTCGATCTCCCTATACAGGGTCCAAGCCCTTCAAAGGGCCACATGGACACTTGTAGGGTGAGCGTTGAGAGTCATGGGCCTCCACCATAGCAGAGAGTACTTCATGGATCCACAACACCATTCAGTGATTGCTCGTGTTCAAACTTTTTGGATGCGGATGGTGCACCTGGACCACCATGCCTAGCCCACTTCACACTGGTACCACACACTTGGAAGAGGTTCCAAGGTCCAGATGAGGATGTGCCTCACTGCAGGAGACAAAGGGAGGGCTTATGTCATCATCCTAGCCCTTACAGATGGTATACAGACATTATCGATCCACTTGGAGACCCATGAGGACGTCATATTGCCCCCACACCCACTTGGGGCACCACATATGACTTGCTTGGATATCAAGGGGCCAAACCCTTGTCCACTATGATGTCCATTCTCTCACCATGGCACACTTTGGACTTCAACAGGTCTTCTCAACGGCCCAACGACTCATTATGTTGATTATTCTACCCTCTTGAGAGGCTTATTCTTATTTTATTACCTTGTTGGGCTTGTCACCAAGCAATGTTATTATTACACATTATTTTATTATTTGGGGCTAAATAAGCCAAATTAGGCTATTCGAATCCCCTATTGGATTGTATAAATAGATGAGAGGATGATTCATTTCTCTCATCGTCACTTGGATTGGATTAGTATCTCTTGAGAGATTTTCGCACTTTTTGTTGGGATAACTTTTTGGAGCTTTCTTGATGCACTATGATGTTTGGATTTTTGCTATTGCCTTTGGAGCTTCTTTCTAATGCGAAATTGATGAATGGATATACTCTCTCTCTCATATAAGTCGAATTTTTGATGTTATTCTTGTTATCTTACTTGTCAAATGCATGTATCTTGTTATCATTGTTCTTGTATGGGTTAATGTAATGTGAAATTCTTCTGGACCTTAAATAAGCGATTAAATGCATGTGTTGATCTTTGAGGGATTGGGTGAATGTTCCTAGGTTGAAGACCTCGAAAATTTCTCTTTCGCAAATTTGAAGAATAAATTCCTATTGAGCTAGTTGTTGCCCTTAGAGAGGCTAGTGAAGACCAATTAGGGCTCCTTAGCTCACGAAAATTCTCAATATTTGTGTATCTTGACTCCATTAAGCCCAAGCAATAAGGCACTGATCCTCATATCCCTTTGGTGGTCAAATTTACCTCTCTTTTCTTCACTTTTCCAAATTCTAGGCCTTGTGAAAATTCCTACTATTGAAGGAACCCCTACTGCAGCAAATCTAAATCTACTTCACCTACTTGATTTTTAATTTACATTCATCAAGTTATTCTTCTGAATACTGAAGCAAATTACTTCTGCAACCTACACTAATTAAATATTTGATCTCATGAAACAGAAAACAGAGCAAAGAACAAGATACATAGGACACACTTATTTTTGGACACAATAGTCCTCGGAAAAACCCAATGCGGGAAAACCGGTGCAGCAGTTCTGAGGGTTTATTATTATGCAGGAGAAATATCTGAATACAAATCTAGGATGTTCATCTAGCAATCCTTTACAAAGAAAATACTGGCGGAAAATCTGAGTGAGTTTTACCTCACTTCACCCAGCAGAATTCCGACTGATCCGGCACAAGACTAGCTAACCTCGACTATTTCTGTGTTGGCTCTGCGTCAGCCCTGCGTCACCTTCTTTGCCCTCTACGTCAACTCTCCCGATTGTTTCGGCAATTCCAACAGTTCTGGCAATTCTGGATTCTACGTGACAGGCAACTTTTCTACGTCAACTCTCCCGACTATTGTGTTGCCTCTGTGTCAGCTCTCCCGGCAGTTTCGGTTGTTCCAACAGTTCTAGATTCCACGTGACAGGCAACCTTTCTGCGTCAGCTCTCCCGGCTATTGCACTACCTCTCTGCAAGCTCTCCCCGCCTCTCTGTCAGTATTCTCTGGAAAGTCTTTCTCTCGGATGTCCTTCTGCTATAGAATGATCACTAAGTTCGAATTTCTCAACTTCCTAGCCCCAAAAACCAAACTCTAGATCAATTCTCTCCCTCTGTGTTTTTCCAAATGAACCCCAAGCCTCCATTTTATACTTTTCTTGTTGAGTCTTCAACGGCCGAGATTAAGTCTCTAATCAACGGCTAAGATTAAAACATGACTTGATCCGCCTTCTAGATCATTCTCACCCATATTTTGATTAATACTCATTAATATTTTAGTTTCCCTAAGTTTAGACTTAGGGACCCCATTAAAAATATTAATTATTTTAATAAAATACAATCCGGGTGGAATTTCACCAAACATTTCTGGGTTCTTTAGAACTCATGCGCCTTAGCCTCTCCACCAATTTTCAAGGCTAGAGCACTTCTGATGCTACCAAAAACTAACAGGCCTCACGCTAGAGGATCACCTAGGGCATCAAGTGAAATCCATTCTAGCCATTTTGAACCTTCGAATTTTGGTCCACTACTGCATTGAGGTTTTCTCAATAGGTCCTCCAAATTTGAGGCAAATCCGAGGGTGGAATCCCGAGCTATTGCAAGCCCTAGCAGTAAGACCATTTCTTTCCCTAGGTTGATTTTGGGTTAGTGTCCTTGTTAATTTTAAGATAACAATGGTATGTTCTATTCTTAGAGCAATTTTACTTCAATTTTCTTTATTAGCCCAATATTATCCATTATAGCAAACACATCAACATGATAGTAAAATGCAGATAGAACATAAACAATAACAGTAGAAGACAAGCCAACACAAGAGGACACAAGATATGGCACCAGCCAAGGAGAAACCCCAATGTGGGGAAACCCTTGATCAATTCTTCTTATAATTCTTCAAAAATTCAACAGAGAGAGAGAGTACAATTTACAATATTCACTTGCCCAAACTGATCAATCCAAACAGCAGAAACAAAAAGCCCTAACCAGAAAGTCAACATTGGTCAACAGGGCTAAAATTGACCTCCAAAATAGCTCGGTCAACCTTGGTCAACTCGGTCCCCAACAACAAGATAATGCAGCCCAAAAATAGTCCAAAAATAACTAGTCAAATCTGGTCAACAAAATTCAACGCAACAACTTGAATTAGGGCAATCAACATTGGTCAACACAAGGGTCAAACTGCCTTGGTTTTTGTGCCCAAAACAGCAGCCTACCCAAATAGAAGTCTCCCTCACAAGACCAAAGTCAAAGAGGGTCAACACTGATCAAAGTCAACCTCTTCAAATTTCGGCATCCTAAATTTCAGTCAAATCCGGTCAATGCAGCAGCTAGAAAAGATAGTCTTCCTTTCGCACGTGTGGAGAGGGAGGCCCAAAAATTTGTACCCAATCAAGATGAGAGAGAGAAAGATGAATGAGATGAGATGCCAAAATAAGGAGGAAGCACCTTGTATTTATACGCAGCGTTGAAGGCTGGAGGAGGCTAATTTGATGACTGACCGACCTTGACAATTTGTCCATAATCAAAATAAATTCATAACTTCATTTGTACATGTCATAATGGGATGATCTTTAGATCAATCCTACACCTCTCGGAAAGAGGAATCCAGGAAAAATATCAACTGCCTCATAAGAGTTGTCCAAAGTGACGTTTGGCCCTAGTTGCCAAATTTAACACTCCCTCTCAACTAGGGAGAACATCACCTGCCAAATTGCTTGACAATCTGTACCATCCCTGTCACTGCACTGCTTTGCTCTGCTTTGCTGAACCATGAAGAAAGAAGAAATGATCGAGAATGTATCGTACCATTCTCCACTAACCCGAAGTCAGTGTCCAACAACAGAGAGTGTCATACCACTCTTAACTGACTCGTAGTCAGTTTCCATTGATCCTAGATCAATATCAACATCCTAGCATAGGGAGTACGGTAGTACACGATGCATCCATCGGTAGTACTATGGTCCCTATCCTCATTTCCCTACTCATTGGCCAGATGAGAGGTACTTCCCATGAGTCCCGGACTGCATGGGTAGGATGTGCCAACAGGAGAAGGTGAACCATTCATCTTGCTCATATGCCATAGGGGAGGGTGAACCACTCAGCCTATGCATATGCCACCATGGGGTATCACAAGGGAAGGTGAACCATTCACCCTGTACACAGCGCACCACTAGGGGAGGGTGAGTCACCCTATGGTCGCTCATCGCTCCAAGAAGTACCCCAAGCCCCCTGAAGCTCCTAGAGCTCACTATCCATCTCATACAGGACCCTCATAAGAGGGTCTCTCCACAACTGCAAGTCGTTCACAAAAGGTTAAGAATTTGACCTTCTCGAGGTGCTTCATAAGAATATCGGCATCCTGCTCATCGGTCCCAATATTATGGAGCCTTGTTGCTCCCCATTGTACCATATCTCGGATAAAGTGGTACCTAATATCAATATGCTTGGAGCGATCATGAAACACGGGATTCTCAGAAAGACAAATCCCACTTTGGTTGTCACAGAAGATCACGGTGGTATCCAGCACATGTCCAAACAGCTCACTAAAGAGCTTCCTCAACCAGACAGCTTCATAAGAGGCCAAACTAGCAGTAATGTATTCAGCCTCAATGATGCTTAAAGAAACCGACTTCTGCTTCCTGCTCATCCATGATATTGAAGCAGAACCTAGAGAGAAGCAACATCATGATGTGCTTTTGCGATCCACCACACTGCCAGCCCAGTCTGCATCAAAGTAACCATGGAGCCTCACATTCCTAACAGTGTATCTCAGTCCATAAGTGATTGTGCCCCGAGATATATCAAGAGATTCTTGGCAGCAATCTAATGTATATGATGAGGCTCGACCATAAACTGACTCAATGTGTTCACTGCAAAAACATATGTCCAGACAGGAGTTCACCAAGAACATCAGGGCCCCTATGAGTTGACGATACTAGGAAGGATTTCCCAAATCGGGCCCGGTAGCACTTTCGCATAACTTCTTGAAGTTAAGTTCCATCAGAGTAGTCACAGACTTGCAGTCCACCATGCGAAATCTTTCAAGTAGTTTCACAACATATTTTTCTTGAGAAAGGAAAATCTCCCCTAGCTTTTGCAAGACCTCCAACCCTAGGAAGTAATTCATCAGTCATCGGTCCTTCATATCAAATTCGGAAGCCAACTCTCTCTTACATTGATGAATAAGAGGATCTGCACCTATCAGAAAAAGATCGTCCACATAGAGTACCAAGATGAGAGGTCTATCATTCTCAACCTTAAGTAAAAGTTGGGATCAGTGTCACTTCTTGTAAATCCCAGCTTCATCAGATAGTTGTCAATCCTCTCATACCAAGCCCGGGGTGCTTGCTTCAACCAATAGAGGGCTTTCTTCAACCTGCATACATGTGTCTGACGATCTTGAACTTCAAACCCCATAGGTTGTTCCACATAGACTTCTTCCTTAAGTGAACCATGCAAGAAGGCAGTCTTGACATCCATCTGGTGTAGATTCCATCCTTGCGAGGCAACAAGGGCTATAATTGAACGGATGGTGATGTAGCAAGCAATAGGTGCAAATATCTCATCATAATCTACAACTTCCTTTTAAGAGAAGCCTTGAACAACAAATGTGGCCTTGAACTTCTCAGCACTTCCATCAGCGCCATGCTTGATCTTGTAGAGCCATTTAGAGGTGGCAACAGATTTGTCCTAGGGTCTAGGGACCACATCCCAGACATCATTCTTCATAATTGACTCATACTCTATCTTCATAGCATCCTTCCATACTTGTTGCTTCATAGCTTCGTCGAATGAGCAAGGTTCAGATTGATTAATGGTGCTCATAGCAGTTAAGTACCCCTTGGTACCTATTAGGCTTCTTGCTTTCACGAAATGTCCCCCTTCGTGCAACATGTCTCTCGGCATCTTCGAGAGTTTCCCTCAGCCATGAGGGTCTCCTTTTGGAGGAGGAGGGCTCATGAGGAGGAGGATCAATGGAATCCATTAGTTCTTCAACATCGGGAATCAGCTCATCCTGCGAATCTCCCTGATTTCCTGCATTTGCTTCTTTGTCCTTCCTTGGAATAGGAAGGTTGCTAATCTTCCTTAGGGCAGCATCCTCATTGAAGATGACATCATGACTCAACTCTACTTCTCTTTGACCAGGCACATAGATTCTATATGCCTTAGAAGTTTCATTGTAGCCCACAAAAGTTCCTTTCTTCCCAGATGCCTCCAATTTACTTCTCTTTTCTTTCGGCACATGAAAGTATACAGGACTACCAAAAATTTTAAATGAGAAACATCAGATTTCTTACCAGTGAAAACTTCTTCGGGAGTTTTGGAGTCCAAAGCTTGATGAGGGCATCGATTTTGAACGTACACAACAGTGTTGGCAACTTCTCCCCATAGGAACTTTGGAAGTCCTTGATCATGAAGCATGGCACTAGTGGCTTCTATAATGGAATGATTCTTCCTTTCAGCAACACCATTTTGCTCAGGAGTATATGTAGTAGTAGTCTCCCTCTTAATGCCAACTTCCCTGCAATACTCATTGAATTCATTTGACTCATACTCGGTTCCATTATCGGTCCTCAATATCTTGATCTTCTTCCCTGTTTGATTTTCCACCAAGGCTTTGAAGGCACAGAACCATGAGAATATTTCGTCCTTCTTCTTCAAGAAATATATCCAAGTTTTGCGAGAGAAGTCACAAAGATAGCATAATATAAATATCCTCCTAATGATGTCACAGGCAACATACCAAATAGATCAGAATGAACCAATTGCAAAATGTCTATGGTCTTGCTATCACTTGAGGGGAATGGTCCCCTTGTATGTTTTCCCTCGGCACATCCCTGACATACACCTTCATGCTCTATTTTGAATTCAGGCATACTTGTAACCATCTTCCTTGCATCGGGTAGAGCCTTATAGTGAAGATGAGGAAACCTCTAGTGTCATAGTTCGGATTGAAGAGATGTGTCACAAGACATGGCTCCAAGTGGACTTCCTCCAGCTTAATATAAATTGTCAACCCTGAATCCAAGAGTAAATGCTTCTTTGAAATTTCTTTTCAACACACGTACCTTTCCATTGATGAATGCCACCTTGAATCCTTTGTCTTCCATCGTCGAGATAGACACTAGATTCTTCTTTAGATCAAGTACATATAGTACTTCTTGAAGATGAACGGTGTTACCTTGATTCAATTAAAGGGTAACATTCCCAACTCCCTTCACAGGATATGTGGCATTGTCTCCAAGGATAATTTCCAAATTTGTATCCTTCTCTATCATTTTTGAAAGAGCTTCCTTGTACCCAATGAAGTTCCTTGAGGCACCACTATCAATCAACCAATTTACCAAAGTATCGGGGGGAGAGGCAGCAGAGGGTAGATATAAGAAAAAATTCCTTTTGCTTAGAATTTACAACATTAGACTCACCATACCTGGAGTTTCTTGTTCTTTTAGAAGCTTGATCATTTCCAAGTTGAGTAGCGTAAGCATTCCTTTTCCCTTTGTTGTTGAACCTGCCATTCCTTTGATTGTTGTTGTTGCCCCTGGAATGATTGTGATCAATCATCACGAGATGTGTCCCTTCTATTTGGACACTCCCCGGCATAGTGACCAAACTTGTTGCAAACGAAGCATCTTCCCTTCCTTCCATTTTTGAATCTCGGTCTTCCTTGACTTTGCTTCTTTGAACTTGCATTGTTCTTCTTCTTGGCACGAGCAGAGAAAGCGATAGGATTATTCCTATTCAAAGGCATCTCCAACTCCATCATCCTTGTTTCTTCTTGAGAATATCTAGTCAGCAATTCTTCAAAACCTGGAATTTTGTCATTATTGCGAATAGTAGTGTTGAACACATGCCATTCGGGAGGAAGATTTGAACATCCCAATCAACCTATCATATATCTCCTTTGATGTAAGAAACTAAGTGCTTATGAATAGAATCCTTGATGATCTTCTTGGCTTTGACTTCACCCTTCTTGTACTTTGTCTTAGCAGTAGTCGTGCATTTGAAGGAGGTTCCGGAATCTTTCCCTGCACAATCCATGACATTTTGCTCTTTTAAAGTCAAATCAAGAGGCATCTTCCATGCACGATGATCAGACTTATCATGAAGCTTATCATCAGACTTGAAGTAGGATGTGGAGGCCATTGAGACTTGTTCTTGATCAGTGATTGCTCCTCTTAGTGATTGCTCTTCACTCTTGCTTGGGCTTTGTCTTCACCTCAGCTCTGATACCATGTTAATTTTAGGATAACAATGGTATGTTCTATGCTTAGAGAAATTTTACTTCAATTTTCTTTATTAGCCCAATATCATATCCAGTATAGCAATCACATCAACATGATAGTAAAATGCAGATAGAACATAAACAATAACAGTAGAAGACAAGCCAACACAAGAGGACACAAGATATGGCACCAGCCAGGGACAAACCCCAATGTGGGGAAACCCTTGATCAATTCTTCTTATAATTCTTCAAAAGTTCAGCAAAGAAAGAGAGAGAGTACAATTTACAATATTCACTTGCCCAAACTGATCAGTCAAAACAATAGAAACAGAAAGCCCTAACCAGAAAGTCAACGCTAGTCAACAGGGTTGAAATTGACCTCCAAAACAACTTGGTCAACCTTGGTCAACTCGGCCTCCAATAGCCAGATAATGCAGCCCAAAACAGTCCAAAAATAACTAGTCAACGCAGCAACCTGAATTAGGGCAGTCAACACAGGGGTCAAACTGCCTCGGTTTTTGTGCCCAGAACAGCGGCCTGCCCAAACAGAAGTCTCCCTCACAAAACCAAAGTCAAACAGGGTCAACATTGGTCAAAGTCAGCCTCCTGAAATTTTGGCCAAATCTGGTCAACGCAACAGCGAGAAAAGATAGTGTTCCTTTCGCACGTGTGGAGAGAGAGGCCCAGAAATCTGTACCCAATCAAGATGAGAGAGAGAAATATGAATGAGATGAGATGCCAAAATGAGGAAGAGGCACCTTGTACTTATATGCAACGTTGAAGGCTGGAGGAGGCTAATTTGATGGTTGGTCAACCTTGACAATTTGTCCATAATCAAAATAAATTCATAACTTCATTTGTACATGTCAGAATGGGATGATCTTTAGATCAATCCTACACCTCTCGGAAAGAGGAATCCAGGAAAAATATCAGTGGCCTCATAAGAGTTGCCCAAAGTGATGTTTGGCCCTAGTTGCCAAATTTAACAGTGCTCAATTGGGTCATTGCATTTGCATTTCAAAGAAAATTAGCCCTTTGATCCTATTCTCCTCCCTAGTCAGGTCAAGCCCCTCAATTGGTGATCAACTCCATACCCTTGACCTGGCTTGGGTCCACTTGGCTTCTTTGTGGTCCTACAACTTTATAACTCAAATTTCACAAGGATTACAACAAAGCTATTCCTTCACAAGAATTCCTAGGTCTAGGAAACTTATTATCAAGGGATACAATCCAAACCTAGGCTCAAGTGTCCTCTTAGCCCTTCCTAGAGAGCCCATCACCTTGCTTCCCAAGCAAGTAAGCCATTTATTTGAGCCTCTCTTGTGAATATGCCTTAGGAATCACTCTCTATCCAATCATAGATCCATCCTTCCTAGTGATTCCCCTTTATACCCGGTCTACTCCCATCGGTGAAAGTCTGTAAAGCGCAGGGAGCGTTAGCTGAGGTGACAAGTGGCTATCGCTCTATTGTTGCCCTTGACCTAGTAGTTGCTCTATAGGATCCCCTCCTAGGACCCTTGCTTGTTTGAGCGGTAACATGGACTAACCACCGCACCTTTGGGAATCGATCTCATAGACTAACTGCCACCTTGGGAACATGGTACTAACCTCCCACTCAAGATGATGTTACGAGTTTGGAAGTTTACTAATGCCTGAGGATTTTTGTGTAATGGAAAACCTTTACATAATTCCTGTGCAACTAGGAAGTTTCTTTTAAGAAAAGTAAATAAGAAACTAATGATTTTCTTTCAGAATTTTGTATTGTTCTTTCTATGCGAGCTGATATTTTTGTTTAGTTCCTGTATGTATTTAACAGTATAAATATGAGTTTACTTCCATGTATAAGCTCTTCCAATCAGATTTCACAACACGAAAGAGTCCTTGGGATAGTGTCTCTGCCACTCTCACTTCTTAGATCATCAGAATTTGTTTATATTCTGGCAATGTTCCATTTTTTCGTGGATGCATGTTTTGAAAACATAGCTTTGTCCATTGAGATTACAACTGCAGACTTCCTTGCAATTGTTCCCTTCCCTAAGTCATGGGTAATATATTTTCAATAATATATACCATTGATTTCTTTATAATTTTTATGTTTCTAATATTTGGACATTATGGTTTTTAATTCCTACCATCGATTTCAGGAAGTGTAATGAGCTTTTAAATTTCTCTTACATTACAATGATTCTGGCTAGCTTTCAATGCATTAAGCAGGAAACGATTGTTTATAAATTTTAGAATATGGATTTTCACGACTAAGTATAAGGTGATTGCTTTAGTAATCCAATCCCTCTAATTCTGACTAGCTTCTGATGCTATAACCAGGATTCTAAGATTTCTAAATTTAGAATGCAGGGTTTTGTAGCTTTTGTTGGATGATTGCTTTAGCTTCCCCTTTGGGGTTCTGCTTCTCTCAGCACCAATAGAGGAGGGAACCATTTCATCTATAAGTAACAAGTAAACTTTATCCTGTATGTAGATAGAAAGAAAGAAATTATAGTAATGTCCAGAAACAATCAAAATAGGTAAATGGAATGGTAAAAGTACAATCAGCATAGTATAATCAAGAGGGAGCACCTAATGCATCTTCTATCAAATCCAATAAACTAAACTAAAATAAAGAAGATCGTTCATCCAAAGAGTAGGAAAACATGTCAAAATAGCTAAAATAGTACAACCCAAATTGAAATCCAAAGCAACTCTGTGTTGTTCTTGATGCAAACAATCACAAATTAGTATCAGAAGCATTGGTTGGACTATCAATATATATGAATTCCTGAGGCAGAATAAAAGAATGTTATCTGGAGAATGGCATGGACTGAACAGAACAGGTGGAACTATCGGCAGGGTAACAGATTGCTATGTGCTCTCCTAACGGTTAAGGCTGACAAACCATTGGTGGAACCGATGAAGTTGGTAAGAAGAGTGTCGGGAGAAAGTCTGAATCTAGTGTATGTAGGAGTTCATTGTCTCCACGTGGTGATAGTTGGATCAAAGTGTGCCAGTACAGATGGTAGCAGCGCATCTCCTGATAGTCTTAACAGTACCTCCACCATCTACCAAAGAGTTTGCATGACATTTTATACCACTGCCATCAAAGAGAAGCTGAAAGGAAGTAATCAAACAACTCAGCCTGAAGGGTTTATGTTAAGTCTGGCAGTTAAAAAATTGACGTACCCTGAAGCAGTACAAACATATATGATCAGGGTAACTAAAAGAGAAAGACGGGCTCCCTAGCATCCCAGAAGCTTTTGGGGATTCACATTACGAGAAGGAACACAAAACTTTTCCAAACTATAATTCCTGATATCAGTCAGGACTCAGAAGGTGTCTGATGTTTGTCAATAATTCAAGTCTAACAGATGTCTGAAAGGTAACTCATATCTGTTGGCATTTTAGAGCCTCAATAAAAGATAATTGCAGAAAATTAATGATACAAGATAACAAATGAAACTCCCACACAAAACAAAAATTTACATGTAAAATCTTGAGAAAACATCCACAGGGAAAGGTATGGTATTTATTGCTCAAGAAGAATATTACAATCAGGCTTACAACCATTTCAACCCATCTCTAGGGCTACATAGAGATATCTATCTTGGCACCTTTACTTGGGTTACATGAACTGCAACCCATTATACAAACTACCAAATATTTACTTTGAAGTAAATTTTGGTTTTTACAATTTTTTTTAATTTTTTTTATTATTGTCACAAATTCTAACAATCTCCACCTTCACAACAGTTCAAATGATACCTTGCACAAGCCCTTTCATCATCTCTTTTGTAAACCAAGAGAATCTCTTTTGTAAACCAAGAGAAGCTAAACACCACCGCATCCTCTAACAGTACAAATTTGTAAACATGTCTACACAATTTCCTTGAGTGTGAACCCTTTTAAGCTCTACTCTGCCTCCATCAATAACCTGTCTTACAAAATGTTACTTAATATCAGTATGCTAAGCTGGATCGGTAGCCAAATGGATAACACTTTGACTATCACAAAATACAGTTACATTGTCCTACGTTCTTAAACTAATGAAATATCATAAAAAAGTAAAAGGCACACCAAAGGGGTGGAAAAAGCAGGCCGAGGAAAGGAGTAACTCATGCCTCCACAATTACTCCCTCCTTGCATTTATACACCCAGGATGTTGAACCCCCATTAGCTGGTCACATCGCTATGGCACCTGTTGTCGTTCAAATTGTATAGGGACAGTGCGACAACGACTCATGGCGGGGGTTGTCACTCTAATCCCTACCCTCTCCGTTTTGGTTGTCTCCCAACGGCAGGCTATGGGGTGTAGTCCCTATGAAATGTGAGAATGCGAAATTTGTCGGCGACCAACAAATCCAAGAGACACAATTGAATGGCCTAGCCACTTGGTTGATTTAGCAAGTTTCAAAAATTAGATTAGATTTCAGCGTGAGACCAGTGCCTTATGCAGTCAAATACTTGCTTTATATCAATTATACACCAAATGACCGGATGAACAATTGCTGCTTTGCTAACCTATATGTTATGCAAATCCTACGACCTAGGTGAGATGCAAAGTCTTGGTTTATTTTAGTTAAATGCCTAACTAGGTGAATCCCTTAATCCTTAATTGTTTTGAGGCTAGTCTCTAAAGTAGGTTGTAGAGAGAAGTCAAGGCAAAGCAAGCAATGTCTTGGTTAACGATACCTCCTCTTGAAATCTAACTACCTAGGGCCTCTCGTGCTGCAGAGATTGTGGCTTTGACGACTGCAAGGTCACCGTGTTAACCACTAGAGAGGGTCTATCCTTCGCAAGCTACAAGATGAAGGGTGGCCCTATATGTCTATCAATCAAGCTTATGCTTGGAGGCAAATTTATTAGTGCGGGACTAGGCCTAAAATGCAAATGCAAGGTATTTGAGTGCTCTTAAGGTGAGATTACTTACGATCTTAAGTACTTAGTTATAATTGATCTTAAGATATGACAAAAGAGTACTTAAATGACGAATGAAGAATAATCTCAACCACAAGATGGAGTAGTCAAATTCAACAGTGCCCAAAAGATATATCCAATGTAACGAAGAGATAATTGCTCAAGTACAAAATAAAATACAAGATTAATGCTCTTCACCAATATGTCAAAGATAAATTTTCATTCACAATAGATATTCAATTTAACCATGAACAATAAACCCAATGACACTAATGGCTATAAGAAAGATTAGAGCACTCATCCACGATATTACTTAGAACAATTAGCCAAGGTTCTTTACAAACAACACAAGAATGAAAAGGGTGACAATTAACAATTGCTCAAGAGATAGACAATTTAGATGATTAATATTCTTTAAACACAATGTCAATTAGATTTTATATAGAACAATTAGATCTTCAAAGGAACAAGTGACTAAACATTAAGATGCCCAAATCCAATATCCCTTCTGATTACCAACTTGAGCAATATCAACCATTCAAAAAAGATATCCAACTCTTGAGATTGACTTGTCAAGTGCTTTTATGAGTGAGTTATTTAATGCACAATTATGATCTATTGGATTATGAAACTCACGAGAAAGCAATGTGTTAGTATTCTTATTAAATAGTAATGCAACAACTTAACCAATTGTCAAATCACTTCAACAATGAACAATCTTTTTCACAATGTACTATGCTTATTAATAGAGCATTGACCAATATTTAGGAACCCTTATGCAATTATGCTCAAATGACATTAGAGCAACACATTTTATGACATCAATAAATTAGATATGTCAAACCTAAGTTGCAGGAAACATTGGAGAAGGGTCCTTTTCCGGCCGGAAACAAAACGGAAATGAGCAAACTCGTACCTTACGGCCTAGAAACTTGTTTCCGACCATACTGCCACGTTTCTCGAGGAGGAAACGTGGTCAGGACGGCCGGAAACGCGTTTCGGGGCTATACGGTGAAGTTTCCTTTTCTAACTTGACTTTTTCTTGTATTTTTTTTAAATTTTTTCACTTATAATTTTTTATTGGGTGACTAAAATATCTTCCGAATGCTTCTAGATGCCTCTCAAGTTATAAAAAAGAGGATTTTTTGAGTGGGGCAGCCTAGTGTTGATATGCAGTTCATGAAATGACTCAGGACGTTTAAGAATGGTTTCGCCCTCATTGGATTTCATATGGAGAAAGTAGAATTTTAGATCTCACTCAAAATTCAGCAAACTTATCTGTTTTTCAAGATTTCAGGATTGGGGGGATTGCAATGTTTCCATTGGATTTTGTCATGTACTAAGGTATGGAACTTATATTTAATCAAGAGAACCAAGCCCTCTATGCAGGGGAGACTCCCAATAATCAAGAGCACGTAGGGTACTAGGGTATGGAACTTGTATTTAATCAAGAGCACTAAGGTCATTCGACTATGTAAGACGAGACTCCCAATCAAGCACGAGACAAGAAATTAGAAATTTCTCATGGCTGATTTTAGATATTGCTATTTTCATTATGGGATCATTCATGAGTAAATGTGATGTAAATTTTGAGACTTATAGTTTATGCATTGAACATTGACAATTTAATCTTAATGTAATAAATTAAAATTTATCATATATGCTTTATGATTGCATATATTTCTTAAATGTCCTAATATATATATATATATATATATATATATATATTGTGTTTCCCCGTTTCCAAAATTTGGGGGGTCATGTTTCGTACCCATGCCCATTTCGAAAACTCGTACCTGTTTCCCCATTTCGTGCAACTTAGTCCAAGTTGCAGGAAACGTTGGAGAAGAGTCCGTTTCTGGCCGGAAACGAAACGGAAACGAGGAAACTCGTACCGTACGGCCTTGAAACTCGTTTCCGATCATACTGCCACGTTTCTCGAAGACGAAACGTGGTCAATACGGCCGGAAACGCGTTTCCAGACCATATGGTGGAGTTTCCTCTTATAACTTATATTTTTCTTGTATTTTTTTTATTTTTTCGCTTCTAACTTTTTGCTGGGCGACTAAAATATCTTCTGGATGCTTCTAGATGCCTCTCAAGTTATAAAAAAGAGGATTTTTTGAGTGGGGCAGCGTAGTGTTGATATGCAGTTCATGGTAATGTTAAATTCTTAAAGTAAAAGTGACATTCTCCTTTATTTTTCATTTCATCCTTTTACTTAAATTTTTAACATTACCATGAAATGATTTTTAACATTACCATGAAATGACTCGGGATGTTTGAGAGTGGTTTCGCCCTCATTGGATTTCATATGGAGAAAGTAAAATTTAGATCTCACTCAAAATTCAGCAAACTTATCTGTTTTTCAGGATTTCAGGATTGGGGGGATTGCATTGTTTCCATTAGATTTTGTTACTAGGATATGGAACTTGTATTTAATCAAGAGAATCAGGCCCTCTATGCAGGGGAGACTCCCAATAATCAAGAGCACGTAGGGTACTAGGGTATGGAACTTGTATTTAATCAAGAGCACTAAGGTCGTTCGACTATGTAGGACGAGACTCCTAATCAAGCATGAGACAAGAAATTTGAAATTTCTCGTGGCTGATTTTAGATATTGCTATTTTCATTATGGGATCATTCATGAGTAAATGTGATGTAAATTTCGAGACTTATAGTTTATGCATTGACAATTGACAATTTAATCATAATGTAATAAATTAGAATGTATCATATATGCTTTATGATTGCACATATTTCTTAAATGTCCTAATATATATATATATATATATATATATATATATATATATATATATATATATATATATATTGCGTTTCCCCGTTTCCAAAATTTGGGGGGTCACGTTTTGTACCCATGCCCATTTCGGAAACTCGTACCCGTTTCCCTGTTTTGTGCAACTTAGTCTAAGTTGCGGGAAACGTTGGAGAAGGGTCCGTTTCCCGCTGGAAGCAAAATGGAAACGAGGAAACTCGTACCGTACGGCCTGGAAACTCGTTCCTGACTATATTGCCACGCTTCTTGAGAAGGAACCATGGTCAGTACGATCGGAAACGCGTTTCCAAGCAGTATGGTGGAGTTTCCTCTTCTAACTTGACTTTTTCTTGTATTTTTTTTTATTTTTTCACTTCTAATTTTTTGTTGGGCAACTAAAATATCTTCTAGATGCTTCTAGATGCCTCTCAAGTTATAAAAGAGATGATTTTTTAAGTGGGGCAGCCTAGTGTTGATATGCAGTTCATGGTAATGTTAAATTCTTAAATTGGTTTCGCCCTCATTGGATTTCATATGGAGAAAGTAGAATTTTAGATCTCACTCAAAATTCAGCAGACTTATCTGTTTTTCAGGATTTCAGGATTGGGGGGATTGCAATGTTTCCATTGAATTTTTTCATGTACTAGGGTATGGAACTTGTATTTAATCAAGAGAACCAAGCCCTCTATGCAAGGGAGACTCCCAATAATCAAGAGCACGTAAGGTACTCGGGTATGGAACTTGTATTTAAACAAGAGCACTAAGCTCATTCGACTATGTAGGACGAGACTCCCAATCAAGCACGAGACAAGAAATTAGAAATTTCTCATGGCTGATTTTAGATATTTCTATTTTCATTATGGGATCATTCATGAGTAAATGTGACGTAAATTTCGAGACTTATAGTTTATGCATTGACAATTGACAATTTAATCATAATGTAATAAATTAGAATGTATCATATATGCTTTATGATTGCACATATTTCTTAAATGTCCTAATATATATATATATATTGCGTTTCCCCGTTTCCAAAATTTGGGGGGTCACGTTTCGTACCCATGCCTGTTTCGGAAACTCGTACCCGTTTCCCCGTTTCGTGCAAATTAGTGTCAAATATGTCAAATTAGCCCAACACTTGTCTCATGAATTAAATGAGAGCACTTGCACTTAGGATGCAAATAGTGAGAAATGTCTGAGTGCAAGAGAAAAATGCATGCAAAATGCAAATGAGTCAGGCAGACAAGGAAAGACTAGAAGGCATCCCTCTTTAAGCTATTTTGCCAACACAAGATTGTAAAAAATGATGCAAGGGACACCAAGAAGTAGATGCTCAATGAGTTTAGGATCCTTTTCCAATATCGTTATTATGTATGATCAGACCTTATTATGATTTTAAATTCATATGACAGTCATCAAAAAATTGTGAAATATGTTAAACAATGATTACCCAATTGATGTAATGACTCGTCAATATATTTAGGTGACTTATTAGTTAGATTTATGCCACTTATATGAGATTTACACCACAGTAAACAAACTGATCAGAGGCTGCTAGAAAAACAGAGATGAAAATGACGATTTATGGAGGCAAACCAATAGGCTTTTAGGCCTTGAAAATGGCTAGTTTGCTTGCCCAAAATTCCTCCAATGAAATGACCTCCTGCAACTACAAATATTAGTTCAAAATCTCTTGAATATCCCTGCAAACACAAGATATTAGTGACAAAAATCCAAATGATAACCCAAGCAATGACTGAAATGAGGCAAAGAGGCTAGAATGAGTAGCGATGAGGGCTAGAAGCCTAGGAAATGGCAGTGGCTAAGAACGGAGGCCTAGTATGCCTACAACAAGAAGGAAGGAGGCCAATAGGCCTACCGTCAAGGGCTAGAAAGGGTTGTGGCCCCTAGCGCAGGCCTCCAAGAAGCTGCCGCTAAAGGGAATGAGGCCTTTAGGCCTGCGGCAAGGTTAAGGAAGGCTGCCGGGAGGGAGGAGAGGAGAAAGGCTAGCGGAGGGGAGGGTAAGACCTTGGGAAGGCATGTGGCCAAGGGCAGCAGCCCTTACGGGCTGACGGCAAGGATTTCAAGGGCCACAGCAAGGGTTTGGAGACCAAAATAGGCCAGCAGCTCACCAAGGGAGGAAGAAAGGGCCATGGATAGGGCTAATGAGGGGTACGCTAGGCCTAGAAGGCCTAAAAGTTTTGAAACCCCTGCAAAAATTTGACCCAGATCTTCAAAAATCGCCAAAAAAATGCCACAAAATATCCTCCAAGGGCTAGTGGCTTCCTCTTTTGCTTGAGCGTTGAGCCTGGAGGGTAGCCGGAGGCTAGATCTTGCCTTCCTAGGCCTAGATCTACCTCAAAACCCCAACAATTTCTTTCAAAAAGCTAAACGTCTCACTTGAATGAGAGAAACCCTCACAAAATTTTGAGATAGCTTGAGAATTCACCTGCACAAATGAAATAAAATTTCCCAAAACCCCAACAGGTGCAAACAAGGGTTAGAAATATTTTACAAAATTATTTTACAAAAAATTATTTACAAATATACAGTGCTTGTAAAAAAAAAATTGAGAAATAAATTTTGAATAATGGCAATGGATAAATGTATTTTCAAAAGTTAGAATTTTGGCCACACCTTTTGCAAAGTTAGAATACCATATAAAAATTCCTATAGCCCAAACAAAGTCAATTCTTTCCCACAGTTTGTGAACTTGAAGCCCAAGGGCAAGTGTACATGTAGATCTCTATAAATTTTCTCAAATTGAATCGTTAGACCATATGATGAATCATATCACCTCAGATAAAAATATTTTTTTACCAATAGAATGTCTTATCATTGACAAATGAAATAATAATTCATATAACAATGTAGCACAATATAGGATTATCACATAACTAGCACATACCACAGATCAATGGAACAAGAACACCATGGACTAAACCCCATAGTCTTTTTATTATGATATTAAAACATTCCCAGCAGAGAAATGGCTCAATACCAGCGTTACTAATTTTAAATCATCCAGAGATAGCCCAAGATCAGAATGACTTGAGAAGCAAAATGGCTTCTATTTATAGAGAAATCCTCCAAGTGGAAAATAACGGCTAGTTGGCTTGATCCCCGTCAAAATAATCTCGACCGTTGATAATAATTTGATCATCTTTTAATCTCTGTCGTCGAAAATATTTATTTTGAAGAAAATTTCAAATTTCACTTAAAACCCATTTTTTATTAATCCAAAAATTAATTTTTTGAATTAATTTCCTCAAAATTTTGACTTTGACTTAACCACCAAGGTCCAAGGGCTCAATTTTTCTTAAAATATCTATTTTTTCCTTGGTGGGGGACCTCCAAAAATTGACTTCTCTTTGACCCACGAATTTTTTTATTATTTTCCACTTGGAGAAAATTTAATTTCTCTATAATTATTTTTGACTCTAAATTAATTAATTTTCTAGCTTAAGATTTAATTTTAATTTAGCCATAAAAATTAATTAATTGACATAAGAGCAGATTAATATTTTTTCCACCCTCAAATATTTTAGCCATGGTGTCTAAATATGAGGGACCATGCACTAAAATATTTTTTACATCAGATATTACAAATAATTCAACCCTCAAAGGGGGAATACACCTTTACATATAGACCCTCAAAATAATTACCCAATTCTGCTACACAATATGATCTAGTATAGACCAAGTGATCTGTAATAAAATAATTTAGCCAAATAACTTAAATTATTCCCAAACCACTTTTACAGAGACTTGATATAACATTAGGACTCGCCTAAGATCTCGTCAATAATTCCACCCTAACTTTGGGGTTTAACCTGGAGGAAAATCTTTACCGATTATCCATGTTTAGAAAACACACATAATTCGGTGAGGTTAAAAAACCACCTAGGATGAAATTCGGCGCCAAAATCAAAGGCTTACCTAGGTGTTGTTACAAAAATTAAACGATCATACTATCAGCATTTACAACCTAACTTGCAGAAATTGGGTTTAGAATGATATAACAATTGGTTGGCTGATGATTCTGATCTTTGAAACACTTTTGTACATTGCTTCCTTGGACTTGTGACAAAATGGGTACAACACTTGCCTAAAGCCTTTCCCACTCTGCAATCATCATTATCACATATACCTATGGATTGATGGGCTAACCTGAGACATGTCACTACATTTGGGCACTGGAAACACTCAATTGGGTTGTTGACCTAACTATCCCTAATATAAGTGAGGTAACTTGTTTACATGTCCTAATCTAGTTAGACATTTGAAGGTGAGTTTTGTGTGAAGTATTCTTGTGCCCCTAACATTAGGTATGGTCCACTATGATGCATTTATGATTATTGTCCCTAATGATTGTTGATTTCACTTGATCTTGAGAGGTTTTTGTCAAGTGATGCTATCACAACAACAGAGACCCATTGAGAGTTGATCTCCATCCTATTCAACAGCACTCCAAAAGGTCAATGTACCAAGTGTAGAGAGCAATTCTGAATTTAATGATGCAGTGTTGCCCCTCCAGAGATGAGTGTCACGTTTTGAGATGTTTCCACATGGTACTAGACTCACATGAGTACCCCCATACACTGAAACGTTGATCCACTGATGGTTTGGTGTTGGATTTATTGATGATGTGCCCAGATGGACCTAGGATGCCCCCAGGCTGGCCTTGACACTGTTGATGGGTGTTGCTTGTTCAAAAGCCTGAATGATGATTGGCTATCCTTGAGATGACATGGGAGAGCTTGCACATCACTTGTAGACCCCAACGCTTGAGCATGTGGGTGCCACATCATTTCTTGTAAGATACCCTTCCAGAATACCTTAGGAAAACCCACAAAAATCTGACTTTACTTGTCTTTGTTTACTATGGTATTTTGACAAACAGTTGGTATACAGTCTACTGTAGATATGCTTCCTTGTTTGGGCTCATATGGATGTATAATGCCAATATAAATGATTATCTCATATGGATGTATAATGCCAATATAAATGATTATAAATTACTTCAAAATAACATCACAAGGATTCTTCTCAAGCACAACAAAAGATAAACACAACTGATATAATAGTGACAACCATTAAATGGCGCCATTCTTTACTGAGTTGTAACCCCAGAAATTCCACAACAGCTCTCTAAAAGCTCATGGCCATTTCATTTCAATAATAAATAACAAAACAATATACAGTGAACAAAGGAACCTGGGTTATACGCTATCCAAGAGATCCTTCACTCACAATCTGCTTCAGCCTTAAATACACAGGGATTCAAGCCAGCTATAGGAATCCCCTTTCTCAAGTGCGAACCCAGTAGGAGATATCTGGCATATATCAGCTCACGAATGCTGTCTCTAACAGTAACAACAGATAAAACTCAGCTCTTTCCAGCATACAAAGCTCAGCCTTTAAAGGAACTTGGTCAGCAATGATATAAACTTATAAAGATTCTGGCCCAAATAAGTGACCCACCACATTCAATAATGAGGCTGTAAACTCGTCTCTCAAAACAGAATGATCTCACTCCCTTGGATAATGGAAATCTCAGCCTTTAGACGTTGAGATCCTCTGCTTATAGTTTATAGTAGCTCGACCCAATATACCCATCAAACTTGGCCCTCAAGCTGATGTAACATGGCCTCTTCTCCACTATTAAATTCAGCCAAGAAATGAAGGGTTTGAACAATAGTATTAATGAGAGAAACTAGTGCTCCTTTTGGTACAGACTTCGACCTCCTTTAATTCACTTACAAAATGGCAAGCGAATGTCTAGAGAAGAATATAATTTTGCTTATGTATTTTTCTTGGTGAAGAGTAACCCCTGGTTTGGATAAGCTTGGACTCCCTTTTCTTAATGGCTCAATCTGAATAAGAAATAATTTAAACGCCTTGCTCTCCTTCAGATCTGAAAAAATTTGTCCTCTCCTTTTGCAATCTCAACCCTGAAAGAATATAACTTCAAACCCCTGCAAAATGACCAAGGTGTTGGAAATTGCCTGCAAAATAGACAATTAGATCTTCATTAATCTCTGGAAATTAATCCAAATAGGGTGGCAAAGATCGTCCACCGAAATCGGAGAGGAACTAGCTAGGGTGGCAATGAGATCCACCAAAACTAGGGTGAGGATTTCACTTGAAACCCTCGATTTGAAATTCGCTTGAGTTTCTCTTCAATAACAATGAGAGATGATCAGATAGAATGAATAGCAATTGATCCCCAACCTCCTTTTATAAGATGTCAATGAGTTTTCCCCAAGCTTCTAGACTCCCTTTTTAATATTATTTTATTGGTGGGGGCCACTTTCCACTAAGTGACTTTGCCGCCCTTTTCTAATAAAATAATATTTTCCGCCCTTTTCTAATAAAATAATATTTGCCACCATTTTTCTAATAAAATAATACTTGCCCCTTTTAATTAATATCATCAAAATTGGGCAAACTCCTTAGTAACTTCCGCACTCTCAAAATCAGGGACAGTACATTTCTTTTGCCCATAAAAGTGTTGTAAAGTGTAGCTAGGTTTGGTCTTCATAATGACATGTGATTATGATTTTATGTAAGAGATGTAAAGAAGAAAAATAAAATTATTGTAATGCTTGCATCATGGGTTTCATGAGCAAGAGTTTTATTTTTTGGTATAGGCTCCCATTGAGGGCCCTTAGGAATCTTGTCATATAGTCATAAAAGTATAAAGAGTCATTGTCATGTAATGAAGACATGTTACACATTGTAAAGAGTCAAACTTATCTATGTAAAGTCATCCTCCAAGACCTTGTCACTAGCCCTCATGAATTCAGCCTACAAAGAAAAAAGAAACAAGTAAATGATGTCGACCTATTCCTAAGATCATGTCGGCCTAAAAGACATGAGAAAACGTCTATATATATATATATATATATATATATATATATATATATATATATATATATATATATATATATATATATATATAGATATATATATACAAGTACTCGGCCTCACTTGGAGATATATTATTCGGTCAAGAAAGTCTACAAGGAAGTGCGAAAACATATGACAAGAAGCCTCTATCTTAGCAAGACAAGAAGAAAGAGAAGTGAAGTTAATTTGTGAACTGTTCTGGGTATTACATCCTCCCACGTGCGAAGGCAGAAGATATGAAGACACCAGAAGTAGGTCGAAGAGATTGTAGCCGCATCAAAGTTATCATAAGCTAAGAAAAAGGAGACCTAGTTTCTCAAGGACGCCGAGAAGAAGGACACCTAGTTTCTCAAGGACGCCGAGAAGAAGGAGACCTAGTTTCTCAAGGAAGTCGAAGAAGAAGAAGCAGTGCAAGAAAGAGGCTAGTGACTTGGTCTTGGGAGGACTCTAGTGTCTAGGGTCACTGTCATGATCTTGTAATTCGTCAATTGAAGATCTATAAGAAGAATTTCGTTTGGGTTTTCCTCTCAAAGAGTGAGAGGTTTTGGCCATGGCTAACAAGCCTATATACTGTGTCTCTTGTCTCTCTATTTGTTCATGATATGGTAATTGTCTTGATGAAAAGAACACAATAATAAGTATAAGGAAAAGGGAAGATTCTAATTAAGATCCAAAAGACTATCACAAGCGGTTATCATAAGCAGAGAAATCACTTAACCATTGATGCCCTTGATTTCTCAACATGGTATCAGAGCTAAGGTGTTAAAGTCAAGAAGGGGCATCTAATCAAGAAGACACACAAAGATCGAGTTTCAAGAAAGAAAGACCAAAACCTTAGAAGCATTTCCGAAATCTTCACTCATCCATCATCTGAGGAGTGGAAGCTTTTCAAAACTAAGGAAGGCTAGATCGAAGAATATTGTCTTCATCTTCAAAAGGGTTCGTAAAGCAAGCTGTCTCTCATCATTCTTTCGAGGAATAGTCTTCTACAAGCTACATCAACATCAAAATCAAGGAGGAAGCAAGCGGAAGAAGCAGCATTAACTCAAGTAAGTATATGACTTCTTTTGAAACTACCAAAATGTCCTTTTTCAAGGAAAGCAACAAACTAGTTGGGGCTTCAAATTTCCTTGCATGGAAGAAAAGAACAAACCTAAACCTCATTGAGAATGAAGTCATGGATCACATCAAGGGATCTATAACCCAACCTTCCAAAGAAGATACTCAAGCACATGCTAAATACATGAAAGGGGAAGTGAGGGCCCAAAGAATTCTCATAGAATCCATCAAGGACTCTCTCATCCCATATGTATCAAAATTAGACACTTCAAAAGAAATATATGACAAACTGGTAGAGTTATTCTCTACAAGTACTGCAGGAGAAGTTATCTCTCTAAGACAAGAACTCTACAAATTGAAGATCTTGAAAGACTAAGGAATAGCCTCATACTTTATGAGGATTTCAGAAATAAGAGATCAACTTCAGGATTTGGGTGAAATAATGTCTGACAAAGAAATGACCACTGTAGTATTGAATGCACTACCAGAGGAATGGGGCAACTTCACTTCAAGTATTTATGGGAAGAAAGAAGCCACCCCTTTCCAAGATCTATGGTCATTGTGCAAAATCGAAGAAACCAGACTAAAGGCAAAAACAAATGTAGGATCAAATGAACAAAATCAAGCATATGCTACTATGTCAAAAGGAAAAGGGAAATTTGGAAAATTTGGTCCTCAAAAGAAAAGGAAGAATATGGCTAAGGTGTTATGCTTTGGTTGTCAAGAATATGGGCACTATAAAAAAGATTGTCCTAAAATTAAAAGGAACAATAAAAACAAGGAAGAAGCTCATATTACCAAAGTGGAAGAACCTAAAACAAAGAAGATGAAGGAGGAAGTAAGAGATCTCTACTATGACTGAGATGATCTCCTTCTATATAGGTAGGAAACTTTAGATAGGATGCATCATAGTAGAAAATGGAATCATGGTAAAAGCATTAAGAACTCATGATATAAGTAACATATAAAATGTCTGGGATAAAAATCTATAAGATATAGCTCTTGAAAACCTCATTGAAAGATGCTTATGAAAAAGGGAGAGGTCATCCAGGACAGACTCATCATACATCAGCCTAAAGATAACATCTGCAGAATAGGATATGAAAGATCCTCAAGATTCTATGATAGAATCTTCATTGTAAGGTTCACCAATCATGAGGAGAAGCAAGTGTTCCATCAAGAGTTTCAAACTTGTGGAATTCAAGGTATGATGGTATGATGACATAACAATGAAGCAGATCAAGGGGATAAAGCTCCTTCAAAAGAAGTTGTTGCAGGAAGTTTGGATGACCCAAAGGAAAGATGAGGTATGTATATATTGTAAAAGTTTTGACATATGGCTGCAGACAACATAGATCACAGCTCTATCTTAAGAGGCGTGATCAAAGAAAGGATCTCCTACCTCGAAGGGATGCAAGAATGCATGTGTCACATATTTAGATGAAATCAACATAATATGTCCTCATATGGTGTATGAGGTGATTGACCACAAAAAAGCTTTGAATCTCTTGGGAATGAAATGTGTGAAGAAAGGAAGGAAGAGATCGTGAGATATGAAACCATGGTAAAGGCAATCAACGTCTGAAAGACCAAGAAGATTTGACTAAGAAATCCCCTAGAAAGATATGAAGACTCTGATGGAAGTCTGAAAAAGATGGAGACCCTTAACAATGGATATCTTTGTGAGATGTGTCAACATGTATGCAGGGTGCTGATACCTACAGGAAGATGTCATGATGAAAGACCATCACAAAGGTAATTTTAATTTAAGTGTTCATTACTTGTTTATGAACTAGTATCTGGATGGGCTTATGCAGGACTACCAAAGGGAAGAACTATGGAAATCTTCCTAGATAACCACATTGAAAGATAAAAGACCTTTACGAAAAGGAAAGCACGATGAAGGTAGCATAACATGAAGCAATACCAAATATAGACCAATAGTTCACTTTCTAATGAGAAGGATGATGACCTGACTAACTCATGGATGAAAGTGATAGATGGTTTGTGCCCTATGTAGAAGCCCCCAAAGCAAGAAGACTCCTTGAGTAAAGGAAATACATGACATCGAAGGAAGGAGTTCTTCTAACAGTTAAGGAGTTGTTGTAGGTCCCTAACTGAGAGGGAGAGATAGACACATTATTCTTGTCTTCACTTGAGAAGACAGAATAGAGGATTGGGTAATCATTTGGCATTCGATACTCTTTGATGATGTGATAGGGCATCTAAAATAAGAGGAGTCGTGGAGGACCGATATTCTTTGAGGGTTGGGGAACCCAAGATAAGAATAGTCCTCATGGAACACACCCTAAGAACCCAGGTGGGGTATGTTCTGAGAGAGACAATGATGATGAGAGTGTCTATAAATCATTGGGTCTCACCAGCGTTGTGCTTGGATCTCGTGAAGAGGTAGAGTTGTTAGTCAAGGCCTTGTTATGTGACAATGTTGGTTGATATGATGTTAAAAAAAATGGTTACCAATATGATTCTTCTTATGAGAAATTCTTCAGATTGAGAATGACCAAGTACCAATATGAATACCTCCCTAGTTAAAAGGGAGTGTTGAAAAGTGTAACTAGGTTTGGTCTTCATAATGACATATAATTGTGATTTTATGTAAGAGATGTAAAGAAGAAAAATAAAATTATTGTAATGCTTGCATTATGGGTTTCATGAGCAAGAGATTTTATTTTTTAGTATAGGCTCCCATTGAGAGCCCTTAGGAATTTTGTCATCTAGTCATAAAAGTATAAAGAGTCATTATCATGTAATGAAAATATGTTACACATTGTAAAGAGTCAAACTTACCTATGTAAAGTCATCCTCCAAGACCTTGTCACTAGCCCTCATGAATTCAGCCTACAAAGAAGGAAGAATAAAGTAGATGATATCAGCCTCTCTCCAAGGAAAAATCGGCCTATTCCTGAGGTCATGTCGGCCTAAAAGACATGGGCAAACGTATATATATATACAAGTACTCGACCTCACTTGGAGATATATTATTTGGTCAAGAAAGTCTACAAAGAAGTGCGAAAACATATGACAAGAAGCCTCTATCTTAGCAAGACAAGAAGAAAGAGAAGCGAAGTTAATTTGTGAATTGTTATGGGTATTACATCCTCCCACGTGTGAAGGCAAAAGATGCGAAGACACCAAAAGTAGGTTGAAGAGATTGCAGCTGCATCAAAGTAATCATAAGCTAAGAAAAAGGAGACCTAGTTTCTCAAGGAAGCTGAGAACGAGACCTAGTTTCTCAAGGAAGTCGAAGAAGAAGAAGCAGTTCAAGAAAGAGGCTAGTGACTTGGTCTTGAGAGGACTCCAGTGTCTAGGATCACTATCATGGTCTTGGTATTCGTCAATTGAAGATCTATAAGAAGAATTTCGTTCGGGTTTTCCTCTCAAAGAGTGAGAGGTTTTGGCCCTGGCTAACAAGCCTATATACTGTGTCCCTTGTCTCTCTATTTGTTCATGATATGGTAATTGTCTTGATGAAAAAAACACAATAATAAGTACAAGGAAAAGGGAAGATTCTAATTAAGATCCAAAATACTATCACAAGCAATTATCATAAGCAGAGAAATCACTTAACCATTGATGCCCTTGATTTCTCAACAAAAAGGGTGACATAGGGCACCTTGGTGATGATGTCATGGTTTTGGAGGCACTTTTGGAAGCATACCTATTGCACTTTGTTAAATTTTGTTAACAATGGTATGTTCTATGCTTAGCACAATTACTTCAATGCACTTTAGCAGCCCAATGACAATTTCCAATTTAGTTTCCAATAGCAATCACATTAACCATTAATCACATTGACAGTAAAAGTAGATAGAACATGAAACAAAATGCAGAAGACAAGCCAAGACAAGAGAACACCAGATTTGGCGAATGCCAAGGAAAAACCCCAATGTGGGGAAAACCCTTTGATCAATTCTTCTTATTATTATATCAAATGTTCAGCTGAGAGAGAGAGTACAAAAAGTCAAAGTTGACTTGCCAAATCAAAGTCAAAACAGTCCTATCAAATCTGCAGTCAAATTCAACCCTAACCAAAAAGTCAACGGTGGTCAAAACAACAGCAAAATGTCTCCTTTGAAGCTTGGTCAAACCTAGTCAAACTCAGCCTGAACAGAAGGTCAAAATCAGCCCAAAATAGTCCCAAAGTCAGGGGTCAAACTTGGTCAAATTTCTGTCAATCTACGGTCAACCTGCAATTTTTTGCTAGAGTCAAGGTGCCCAGAATGCCTCCGTTTCTGTGCCAAGGTGTACGGCCTACCCAAACAGAAATCTGTCCAAAAAATCAAAGTCAAAATCTGCTTGGAAAGTCAAAGTTAACGTTGATCAACACTGGTCAAATTGCAAGAAAATCTAAAAATTTTGGCCCCATAATTTTGTCTGAAATTCATCCTCCTTTGCCACACATATGAGTGAGAGAATATGCCCAATAGTTGTACAAACCAATGAGAGAGGGAGAGAGAAGAATGTGTGAGTGATGATGATGCCAAATGAGGTGAGAGGACACTTGTATTTATACAAGTCGTTGAGGGTGAAGAGACATGTCTATTGGGCTTCATGAGCCTACATGATGATGTGGTCGACCTGAACAATTTACATGTGTGGGCATAAATTCAAAAACACACTTCTGCTTGTCCAAATTAGATGATCTTTAGATCAATTTTGGTCCTCTCGAAAAAAGGAATTCAATACAACCATCATCTCCATCAAGTTGTCCAAAGTGGAATTTGGCCCTAGTTTCCAATTTTAACACTCCCTCTCAACTAGGGAGAATTCCACCTGCCAATCCATCCATCATCATCAATCATCAAGCCATCCTATCGTCATGTACCATCTTTGTATCTCATCTCATCTCTGCTTTGTTGAACACTGATATGAATAATGAAGAAGAACCAATCGAGAGTGAGTCATAAGACCTTACCACTCTCCACTGACAAAAGTCAGTCCAAAGGTAGAACCTCAATCAGACTTGATCCCAGATCAAGTTGTTGAACATCCTGCATCCTAGACATAGGGAGTACGGCAGTACACGATGCATCCATCGCTACTGTTATGGTCTCTATCCACTTTTCCCAACTCATTAGCCAGATAAGAGGTACTTACCATGAGTCCCAGACTACATGGGTAGGATGTATGCTGGGGCATCAGCAGGAGAAGGTGAACCACTCATCCTATGCATATGTCAATCATAGGGGAAGGTGAACCACTCACCCTACACATATGTCAACCATCATGGGGTATCATAGAGGAAGGTGAACCACTCACCCTGTACACAGCGCACCAATAGGGGAAGGTGAACCACTCACCCTATGGTCGCTCATAGCTCCAAGAAGTACCCCAAGCCCCCAGGAGCTCCCAGAGCTCAATGTCCAACTCAAGCGGGACCCTCATGGGAGGGTCTTTCCATGACTCAAAGTCTCTCTCAGAAGGCTAAGAATTTGACCTTCCCTAAGGGCTTCGTGAGAATGTTTGCGACCTGCTCATCAGTCCTGATGTGTTGGAGCCTTATTGCTCCCTGATGTACCATATCTCGAATAAAGTGGTACCTGATATCAATGTGCTTGGAGCGATCATGGAACACAAGATTCTTTGAAAGGCAAATCCCACTCTGGTTGTCACTGAAAATCACACTAGTATCCAGCGTGTGCTTAAATAGCTCACTAAAGAGCTTCCTCAACCAAACAGCCTCACAACAGGCCATCCTAGTTGCAATGTACTCAGCCTTGGTGGTGCTTAAAGCAACCAATTTATGCTTTCTGTTCATCCAAGAAATTGAAGCAAACCCCAATGAGAAACAAAATCCAGACGTGCTTTTTCGATCCACCACACTGCCAGCCCAGTCAGCATCAGTATATCCATGTAGCCTCAAATTCCTGGCAGTGTATCTCAGTCCATAGTTGATTGTGCCACGAATATATCTCAAGAGATTCTTAGCATCAATCCAATGTATGTGATGAGACTCGGCCATAAATTGACTCAACGTATTCACAACGAAGCATATGTCTGAATGAGAGTTTACCAAGAACATCAAGGCCCCCACAAGTTGTCTATATTTACAAGTGTTTGCCAATTCGGGCCCAACAGCACTTCCACATAGCTTCTTGAAGTTGAGTTCCATCGGAGTAGACACAAACTTGCAATCCACCATCCCACATCTCTCGAGCAGCTTCACAATGTATTTTCCTTGAGAAAGGAAAATCTCACCTGGCTTTTGCCAGACCTCCAGGCCCAGTAAGTAGTGCATCAGTCCTAGGTCCTTCATCTCAAACTAGGAAGCCAATTCCCTCTTGAATTAATAAATGAGAGGGTCTACACCTGTCAAAAAAAGATCATCTACATAAAGGACCAAAATGAGAGGCATGTCCTTTTCAACCTTGAAGTATAGGTTAGGATTAGCATCGCTCCTTGTAAATCCCAACTTCATAAGAAAGTTATCAATCCTCTCATACCAAGCCCTCGGGGCTTGCTTCAACCCATAAAAGGCTTTCTTCAACCTGCATACATGTGTCCTTCGATCTTGTACTCCAAACCCCTGAGGTTGTTCCAAGTAGACTTCCTCCTTAAGCGAGCCATGCAAGAAAGTAGTTTTAATGTCCATTTGATGTAGGCTCCATCCTTGAGTGGCAACAAGAGCAATAATAGATCGGATAGTGGTATATTGGGCAAACGATGCAAATATCTCGTCATAGTCCACTCCTTTTTGAGAGAAGCCTTGAGCAATGAACTAGGCCTTATACTTTTCAACACTCCTGTCAACTCCATGTTTTATTTTGTAAATCCATTTAAAGGTGACCACGGACTTGTCCTTGGGTCTAGGCACCACATCCCAGACATCATTCTTCATGATAGATTCATATTCCTTATTCATCGCATCCTTCCAGACTTGGTGCTTTATGGCTTCATCGAACATACATGGCTTAGTTTAAACAATAGTACTCATAGCCAATGTTGCACGAAGCGGAAGCGGAAGCGGAAGCGTCATTTTCCAAAAATCTAGGAAGCGAAGCGTCCGCGGAAGCGTCTGCTATATATATATATATATATATTTTATATTTTTTTGCATTTATACTCAAAACAAACATCCCAAATACCAAATTAATTGTAGAAGACATGAAAACATGCATATTTTTGCATAAATCAAGATAGATATGGCATCCATGATTCCATTGTAGTTACTAGTATGTACAACAATCATCTATATTCTAGCTATTACAAACATACATCAAATTTTTAAGCATATTATAAAACATAAAACATTTAAGCATATTATAAAACATAAAACATAGAGCATATTATGATTTATCTAGCAAGTGAGCAACTGTCAACATTTGTCATGTCCAAAATTCAAATAATAATGTTTACAAAATATGTCACTTGGTCACCGCCAAGCCAAAAAGGTTCAAAATTCAAATTCACAAGTCTACAAGTCTAATGAGTAATCTATGACAAAAAGTAGTAGATTGTGAATATATCTACTAATCTCTCCTCCTTCCACCACGAATAGAACATGGTGGCGGGCCTCCACGTGGTGGAAATGAAGAAGATGGTGCCTCTGGAAGTCGTGGCACTGAAACTGATGAAGAAGAACCCCCTGCTGTTAATGTTGAACCATGGAACCTAGGAACCAAGGGACCAGATGAGGGAGCATCTGCTATATTTATATTTTTTTTTGCTTTCATTTGTCACCCTAACCCAAGGTGGACCCACCCCCAACAAGCAAGCTCACCTAAAATTTAAAAAAAAATTGAAAAAAAAACGATTTTCTAAATGCTTTTCTAGAAGCTTTTCTGGAAGCGTCTCGGAAGCGTCTGGGAAGCGTCTGGGAAGCGCCTGGGAAGCTCCTGGGAAGCATCTGGGAAGCGCCGTACGAAGCGCGCTTCGGCGCTTCGGAAGCGCCAGCGCTTCCAAATTTCCAGGAAGCGTCTAAAAATTTCGGAAGCGCGCTTCGCCATTTTCGGAAGCGCGCTTTCGGGGGCGCTTCCTGGGCGCTTCCGTACGGGGCGCGCTTCGGGCCTAGGATTCGGGAGGGGCGCTTCCTACAACATTGCTCATAGCAGCTAAGTACCCTTGATACATGTTTGGCTTCTTACTTTTGCAAAAATGTCCCTCTTGGAGCAATATGTTTTTCAGCATCTTCGAGAGTTTCTTTGAGCCACAAAGGTCTTTTCCTTGAGGTAGAGGGATCATCGAGAGGTGGATCAATGGGATCCATTGGGCCTTCAACATCGAGCATAGGCTTTTGGGAATCGACTTGCCCGCCCAAGCCCCGGGCCCCGTGATATAATGGTGGAACAAAGTGGGGCATCAAGGGAAGGCTCCAAGCCACATACCATTGTACAAGGGTAGCCATAATAAGGGAAGCCCACACTTGGGTGTATGAACGTGGGAGGGAGCTATCATGGTACATGAGTGCCCCACCCTTTGTTTTTCCACCCTTCTTCACATGTCTTTTGCCTTTTATTGCTTTTTCTTTTATAACTGCTCGGGGATGGAGGAGATGAGAGCATGATGTGTAAGATATAGTAGTGGAAACCCCTTTAAGGTGGGGCAATTCATCACCCACCAGGGGTAGGGACAATCATGGGTTCCTTAACGATGAAAGGATTCAATATGAGAGGTTGTAGGAACTAGGGTGATCGCTATGATGATGGGGGTAGAGCCCACGTGCTAAATTTGTATGTCCCGGCCATCTTTTGCATTTTATGGTACATTTCCTGTTGAGAGTGGCCAAATTATGTTTTTTCTTTTCTTTCACTGCATCAACCTTCGGGGCATCGTTCCAGGCCCAACCCAAGATGTGGACAAGGGGAGGGGGAGGCTAACTCCTTTTGGACCAAATGGACAAATGTGGACCCAGATGGGAAATATGGTGAATGGGGTTATAATGAGCAGAGGGGAGTGATGTATATGGTGTCAGGAAGCAGGACCAAGCAACCAAAATCAGGGTTTCCCATGATGATAGGGATAGAGGCAGAGCTCACGTTTAGCTTTTGCCCACGTGCTAAATTTGTATGTCCCGGCCATCTTTTGCATTTTATGGTACATTTCCTGTTGAAAGTGGTCAAATTATGTTTTTTCTTTTCTTTAGCTGCATCAACCTTCGGGGCATCATTCCAGGCCCGACCCAAGATGTGGACAAGGGGAGGGGGAGGCTAACTCCTTGTGGACCCAATGGACAAATGTGGACCCAAATGGGAAATATGGTGAATGGGGTTATAATGAGCGAAGGGGAGTGATGTATATGGTGTCAGGAAGCGGGACCACGCAACCAAAATTAGGGTTTCCCATGTAGTGCCACCCCTAAAGCTAGTAGCCAATAAAGGAGATCCCACGAGACTAGGATACAAGGTTAACCATCAAATTGGACAAAGGAGACAAGAGTACAAACCAAGCCCACTCTTTCTGTCGAACCCCCCCCACTAATCCATGCCCAAAAGTATCCATGATAAGTAAACAAAAATACCCAACTACACAATGAAAAGTCCAATTTTGCACTAATCGTTATCGGGATAATATCGACGCGAGGAAAAAATCAGAAAAAAAAATCGTAATAATCGGGAAAAAATCATTTGGTACAAAAATATTCATTTTTTTTCAATTTTTTTAATATCTAAACCATCTACAACCTAAAATAAATACATTGACACATAATATGATAAAAGAACTAATATATAAGATGTTTAATATCATTTCTAGTGCTAAAATCACACATAACAGTGAATCATGTCCTGAATAGTAAGTCCCGACTCCTGAGTCCCAACTCAACCTCAAAATATCAACAAAAAGATATAATAATGTATCTCATATCATGAGTCATAATGTCATATACAATGAAATGAACCAAATAACTAAAGTCTAATACTACTGATTTCCTTTGCCCCTCTAGATGTAGATGTCGATGGAGTTGGCAAGCCGCAGTAGAAAGTTTGTTGTGCTCTAGAAGCTGAAGAACTAGGAGCTACAGGAGGTAGACCATGTCCTTTACTTGTGACAGGGGTAGCTTGGGTCACCTCCTCCTCAGAAGCAAACAAACAAATAAACAAACAAACAAAAAAATTCTTTTGCCCCCCACGATTTTTTCCCAAAAAATCTCGATTTTTTCCCAAAAAATCTCGATTTTTTCAAAAAAATCGCCTATTAAAAAAAGTCTGAGTACTACTCGCGATTTTATCTTTTTTGCTGAAAAATCGCGAAAAAACAATAATATCGCGATTTTAACAACACCGGAAAAGTCATACCTTCGAGGTTGGAAGGCCCACCTTCAAACATACGATCATAACAGATGGGCGAGGGAGCATATGGCTGGCTCAAGTAGCGGAGATAGTGGCGCAACAAGCTATCTAGAGGCTACAAGGGGTTGTTGGCTACTGGCTAAGGACCATCTAGGAGAAAAGGCTTCTTCTATGGATACTACCCACAAGTGGTGAGTAACACGGCTTATTCTTTTTTTTACAAAAATAAACTAACAATTCATAAGCTAGCCTACTTGCTTACTCTCCTTCAAAGAGCTTAGGAATTGTCTCCTATCTAAAGGACTTAATGAATCCAAGCCTTCTTCTTCCCTCTCCAAAGAGGGATTAAATAATTCTTCATTTGAGAACTACCTCATCATGTCAGGGAGAAAACTACAATGATGTGTAGCTTTTGTACCAATGCTACATAATTCTCACATTTGTATTAGTTTCCTATTACAAATAAAAATGGGAAATACAATAATATATGTGCACCTAAGCTCAAACTTTACTCATGCCATTTTATCTTTTCACCACTTTGCCCAAAACTTCAATGAGCCATATCTTTCGCTTATGAAGTCATGTTCACCTTGTTCAAACTACATTGAAAAGCTTCTTACAAGCTTTTTGTTGTGCAGAGAACTTTGGCAGAAATTGAGACCACTTTGAAATTGTCAATTGTGAAGATCCTCCAGGATCATAGAACCACACATTTCTAGAGAAATCATTTATACATGTTACAAAATATGATGGTCCTCCAAAAGAATTTGTAGGCATGCCCCCAAATATTTGAATGGATATAATCCAAAACACTTTTACTAGTACAACTTCCTACTTTAAACTTCTATCAACATTGCTTTCCAAAAATATAATGTTTACATAAATTCAAATTTGTAGATTTTAAATTTGGAAGTAATTTATAGTTTCGCAATACCTGTAGCCCTTTCTCACTCATTTGACCTAGTTGTTGATGCCATGAATGAGTAGATTCGTTTGCCTCCTCAAATCCCATCGTTGCTTCATTGATTTGAGTACTACCTTCTAGCTTGTAAAAGTTTCCAATATTTGTAGCCTTCACCTTCACTGCTCTACCTTCACATATAAATATGTAACCTCCAAAATTCAAAGCTCCCAAAAAAATATCTTTAGTTCAAGCACATGTCTAAACTTTGTGAATGTCCTTATAATAACATCCAACATTTTAATCTTGATGTTTCAACCCCAATAATCTTACAAGAAACATTATTTCCCATAAGAACAATACCACCATCAACAACTTGATAAGAAGAAAACCAACTTTTAAGTGGACACATGATGAGAAGAATCAGAATCTAACAACCATTCTCCATAGTGTTCAAGAACATTATAAATAGATAAAACTTCATTAGTCATACCTAGACTTGATCCAATCGTGTTTACTTTTTTTTTGGAGTCTTCCTTGGATTCTTGCCTCTTCCAACAATCTTTCATGAGATGCCCTGATTTGTTATGCTACTAACATTTTTGTTTGCCTTTCTTGCTCTTTTGACTTAAATATGGATGTACCTCTCGAATTTTCTCTTTTTCCTCTGAATCAACCCATCACCACCATTGTTTCTGGAGTGGAGGTTTCTATATTGGACTTCCTCCACACCTCCTCAAAAAACAGTGCTCCCACAACAGAATCATAGTCAAGAGTATCAATTGTACTAAAGTTAATGGAAGTGACCAAATGATCCCAAGATTCAAGCAATGAACACAATAATGTAACAATCTTATCTTCCTCGTCGAATTTAACATCCATACTAGTCAACTGAAGAGCATTAAAAACATTTAAATGATCAACAATTTTGTACCTTCATTTTTAGACCATATAATTGTCTCTTCAAATAGATTTCATTTGTCTAGGATTTAGTAATATAAGGGCTCTCCATCCTACTCCATAAGCTTGTTGTTTTTCTTCTCCAATAATATTAAACAGAACATCATGTACATGACATAGCATAATGGTGCTGAGAGCTCTTGCATCTAGGTCTTCCCATTCCTCATCAGTCATACTCTCAAGTTTCTTCCTCGTGCCATCTAATGCCTTATGCAGTCCTTATTGCACAAACAAATATCGCATCTTGAGCTTCCATTATTCAAATTTATTTTTACCATTAAACTTCTCCATCTCGAACTTTGCATTTGTTATCTTTGTCGTTACTCTCTACAAAAAACCAGACAATGTGGCTTCCACCAGATTCTGCCTTTAAAAAAATAAATGAGTAGCTCTCGGCCCCTTTTCTTTCAGTGCACTACCCTCGTCTTCACCAACTCCACCAGAGAAAGTCTCCACTATTTAAACTCCCACGAGTTTTCTCACTGCAGAAACCTTGAATCCAGCCAACCTTCTCCTTGATGATGAAGGCATACAAGTTTCAAATTCGTGGACTTTATTCAAATGATACTACTATATTCCTACTCGGTAACTTGGGTTTGTTGGACCCTTCTTTGTGGCTTCTGATTACAGTGGCAGGTCTCTCCTTTAATGTGACTCGTCCTCAGCGCTTCGGCCATTCACTGCGTGCAGCTCAATCAAAAATGTGATCCACCTCTGCATTTGACTGGCCAATGAACTCACCTCATACACCGACACAATTACCACTTCAGCGAGGGCTGACTCCACTTCTATGAGTCACTCGACCTTTGCAACAATTAGAACCATGAGCTAGGGTTTCACTCTGAATCGCGCAGATAAACTCTAAATGGTGTCTTCCTCTATGCTGTAGACAGTAGCGAACAGACCCTCCAGATGGATCTGCCCAGCCTTACACATCCCCGTTATCCTTCACTCTGATACCACTTGTTGGTATTTTAGAGCCTGAATAAACTATAATTGTTAAAAAGTACTGATACAAGATAACAAACGAAGCTCTCACAAAACACAAAAATTTATTCTTGGTGGTGCAATGTGTGCTATATTATTGCTCAAAACAAATGTTACATTACCACCATTTCATTTTCATTTTCATTTTATTGTTGTCCTGAACTCTAACAATATCATGTTGTCGCTAAATCGGAAAACTGAAAATACTGATAGGGCATTGGTTCATTTGTGAGCTTGGGAGAAAATTAAACAGCCCATCAAGGCTCTATTCTCGCTGTGGTATGCCCTACTCAAACAGCGTGCATTTCAAATGGATCACACCTGGTGCAAACCCTGGCAACCTGGCACCTAAACCAGAGGAAGTCCGCTCAACGCACCCTCGTGGTAAGTTTCTTTAAGCACTTCCAATCAATAAAACATAAGAAAATGAAACAGAACCAAAATCAAGTTTTCTATTTTTTCCTGAACGATATGTATAAACCATACCAAGAGCAAACCTTCAGACCCTGCACTATTTCTTGTGTAAATTCAGTTTGACATAGTTGGAAGAAAATCAGATTTGTAGAGCATAAGTAGCCAGTGGGAAGATAACTCATTAACATTCCTGGTAGAATCTAAACCCAACAAAGAGGAAAGTGTACTGAACAATGGCGGTGAAGAGAAACTTACATGGAAAGCTGTTCATCAGAAACTGCAACCAACATCCAAAGAGAAATCAAAGAGTTCAGAAATCAGAGCAGCAACAAAACCGACATGAATAATCTAAATGAATAATTCGAAAATAAATTGTGACAAAATTGAAAAGAAATACTAATGAAAAAACCTGAATTAGATGCCTTAATGCTTCTGAAAACTGCGTCTCCTGCTGCAGAGGCTGCCATTGTTTAACGTACGTGCCTCTTCAAACTGTGTATTTAACACATTTTTATTTTTATGGTTTGAATTTTATTTTTTTAATAACATTTTTGTCAGTTATAGGTTTTAATTTTATTTATTTTTAAAAATTGTTTTATTTAAATTAATTTTATTAAGTTGTAATTAAAAATTTCGAGGCATGTGTATCGAATAAAAATAAATATATTAAATTGTTTATAAAAACTTGCAAACATGTGTAATAGGAATAAGTGAATTGAAATGGGAAAGTAATAGTGTGGGTAGAGGCTTAGAGGTTACTTATGGAGATAGGATCTGAGTTAGGGGTTAGGGTTTATTATGGAGATAGGATCTGAGTTAGGGGTTAGGGTTTATTATGGAGATAGGATCTGAGTTAGCAGTTAGGGTTTATTGTGGAAGATAGATATATAATTTGTCTTATAGAAACACATGAGTATGAAGGGTGCATGACACCTTTGTTTGAAGGATATTGGAAATGGAAGTGTGGAACAAGGCAGTAGGGAATGGTAAAGAACACAGGGTATCATGGTATTAGTGAGGGAAAAATAAGGTTGTCTCATTCACTTAGAAAAAGAAGACTCATATAAACAATTCATTTGGTTTAAAATATCAGAAAATGGGAATCATATCAAAATTACAGCATGTTATTTTGTGCTGCAAGTTTCAAAAATCTACAAAAGTAGAGGGCTTGACCACAAATATCTATTTGTAGCCTTAAAGCAGATATTGCAACATATTCTCAGCCAAGTGAAGTCCTTATAGTGGTGATTTCAATGCTAGGACTACAGGTGAGCAAGCTAGCATTCTTTGCTGTAAAGAAGATTGTAACCCTATTCAGCTTACAGAAGAAAGTAATCATCAGTGGGAAATAATTTCAGAGGACAAGGGCTACAATCTCTTTGGTGAACAATTGCTTACTCTATGTGGAGCTTTCAATTTAGTCATTTGTAATGGTTTGACTAGATGGGCAAAGTATGCTAATTTCACTTGCAATACTTACAATGGAGCAAGTGTAATAGATTATGTAATTTGCTCACATGGGTTGTGTGAGAAAATGTAGGAAGTTTTGATTGGAGATTATCTTTGGGACTTAAAATCATATCACAAGCCAATTTATTAAGTTTCTCTTGGACTCGAAAGAAGCAATTAGAGTCAAAAACTCATTGTGTTCAACAAAATCTCCCAATGGGCAAGATTCTTTTGACTCCAGAAAATTGCAATACCTTCAAAAAGACACTAGAGGGGCTCTTCGAGAAGGACAAAATCCCAATTCACGGCCTTCATAGTCACGAATTAACACATTTAATTCAAAGTGCACTTGCAGAGTGCAAAAGAGGAAAAAAATAAGAACCCTGAAACAAATTGCTTTCCGGTTAACGCTTGGTTTGACGAGGAATGCAAAAAGGCAAGGAGAATGTGGAAAGAGTCTAACAAGGATAACATAAAACTCAAAGGTTAGAAGTAGATATTAAGAAAGAAAAAGGTTGATTTCATGGTTTCAAGTAGGGAAGAACTAATCTTCCTTGGGAAAAATAACCCCAAATTATTTTGGAAGGAGCTCCAACCAAGAAAGATGCAAACTGAAAATAGTATTACATATTCTAAATGGTTTGACTATGCAAGACAACTCTATGAGCAGGATCCCAAGGTTGACCCTCCTCCCTTGGTCAACACTGATACTGAACTCTTCACGGTGCAAGAGGTAGAGATGGGTATTAAGAAGTTGGGTGTTGGAAAAGAAAAAGACTTAGTTGAACTTCAAGCAGAGTATCTAAAGTGGGGCTTAAAGATTCTTGCACCTCACATTACAAAAAATTTCAACAACATCATACAACAGGGGTTCCCCACATATTGGACAACTAGTCTGGCAATACCTCTTTTCAAGAGTGGTGACGTCAATAATCCCTCCAATTATAGGACCCACTGCAGGTGCAAGAAACCAACCTGGTGGTGGCTTTGGTTCTATCTCGGTAGTCACATCTAGCAGAATCATGACATGAATGGTTCTGATAGCCCCTTTGCTACCTTTCATGGTTGGGTTAAGTCTCCTAGATTTTAACTAGTTGATTAACGACCCCATTTGGAAGCAACTGAAGTCACATGAACTGTCCCCATCCACCATCACTTTACGTGTTTGGGAGGGTCACTCCTCCCAACCTCTCAGCACGTATCACAATTGTTCAGTGACTCTTGTGGGCAAGACTGTTTCTGTAGACATTGAGGTTATCAATACCCCTCTAGATTAAAAAATTATATTGGGTCGTAGTTACACTTATGCCATGTTAGCTATTGCATCTGCGGTTTTCCATAAGATGTGCTTCCCCCATGAAGGGAAGATCATCACTATCAATCAGTTGACATACTACGAGTTGTCATCCTTGACCTCCCCTGAGTCCATTATCTCATCGATGTCTGGAAAACAGTTTGCCACCCCTCTCACCGGTGTTTTGCCCGGAGTCTACAAAGATTCCACCTTGTTGGGTGCTTTCCCTGGTCCTCCCCCTCCCATCTCTGAGCCCAGTTCATTGAGTGTTTGCATGTTACAAGTGTCACGAGTTGCTCAAAATCAGTCTGGTACCTCTGGTCAACATTTAGCTCCACAACATCCTACTGTTGCGACTTCAGCAGAGCCATCCGGATCCACCCCTCCAGGACCTCCTCCTTTTGTGGGTGCCTCTCCTTTGTTCCCACCAAGAACTCTTCCTCCAGGTCTTAACCATCCAGGAACTATTCCGCCAGGACATTATCCTATAGGACATATACATTTTTTATTTCCTCCTCTTGGAATCTTTTATGTCCTTGTCATGGCTTCGTTGAGTCTCTATAATATGATTTTGGGGATGCCAGTCTAGTACATTGATCCCCCAACAAGCACTCCGCCTGGTCAACTCAAACCATATCATGCTTTGACCCTAGTTCAATTGGTCCCTATGACCCATGTCGTTGCTCCAGTTCCACTGCAACTTCAATAGGAACCCACTCCTATTGCGAAAGCACCTGAATAGGGGGGAAAAGCCAAGAAGAAGGAACCTAAGGACAAGGCTCCCCAAGCACCTCCAGCTCCCAAGGCTCCAAAGTTGACACCTCCATGTGCTTTGTGTAATGTTGTTGGGCATGCCACCAATAACTGTCCTGAGCTTCCTCATCTCAAACCATTAGTCAATGATACATTTCCTGAGTCTAACATACCTGAGGTCCAAGTTACCTTACCTGATTCAGCCAAGAGACTTAAATCATTGTGCATGAATCACCCTTGTGCTTTGTGCGATCATTATGGTCACTATTCCCATTGTTTCCCTTGTCTTGACGAATTTCGCGACTGCCTCCATGTGCTTCGTGAATTCGAGGCCACTCATAGTGGATCATATACTCCTCTACCTGTGGATTCTGGTACCACTAGTACACCAAAACAGGGGGACTCTAGTCCCACCATCATGATCCCTCCCCCCGATGTCGAGATGACAGACTCCACGGTCCATATCCTTTACCTATCATCATCCTTGAGATCTTCACAGGAAAACCTCTCTGAGGTTCCCGCGCACGCTTCTGTCGAACCTCCCTTGTCAAAAACCTGGGTCTCAACATTGGTAGATCTTCAATCTACTAGCTCGTCGTCTACCACCTCAGATGATGCGTATGTGAACCTTCTTTCTCAGGATGATGCACCAGGTAGTTCTACCGCATCATGTAGTCAATCTTCCTCCCATCCCCCCATCTTCCATTCCGATGAGGACATCATGGAAGCCATGTCTACCCCTGATTACCCTTGGGATGATATGCACCATCGTGCACACTTCCTGCTGCAACAGACTCATGACCAATATGTTATGGAATCTAAATACTTCATTCATGGTGAAGTCAATTGGTTTAGAAATCCCATCCCTGCACCAGACACTTTCGAAGAAGGGAATATGGCCAACATATCTCCTACTATCAAAATCAACATTTCCGATAAACCAGGGATCGAAGAAAACATTACCTTGGGGGCACAGTGCACCCTGGAAGAAATTGAGGCTTACACCAAGCTCTTCAAATAATTCCATGATTTTTTCACCTAGTCTTACTCATAGATGCCCGAACTTGATCCCGCCATTGTTGAACACCATATCAACACATGGCCTGATGCCACTCCTGTCCGTCAGAAGTTGAGACCCATTCACCCTTCTCATCGTGAGGCCATCAAAGCTGAGATCGACAAGCTCAAGTAGGCTAGTTTCATCTATCCCATCGAGTATACCACATGGGTATCCAACCCAGTTCCTGTTCTCAAGAAGCAAGGCACCATTCGTGTCTGCACAGATTTTCGTGACCTGAACAAAGCTTGTCCCAAAGACAACTTTCCCACACCCTTTATTGATCAAATCATTGATGAGTGTGTGGGGCACAAGGTTCTATCCTTTATGGATGGATTCTCCTGGTACAACCAGATCAGTATCTGACATGCCGATTAGTTAAAAACTGCATTCATTAGTCCGTGGGGAACCTTTGCATATAGGGTCATGCCATTCGGTTTGAAGAATGTTGGAGCCACATTTCAGTGGGCCATGTCATACTGTTTTCATGACTTGGCACATATTATCCTTGCTTACCTTGACGATCTCACTACTCACTCTAGGTCTCGGGTGCAACATATTCATGATTTGCGCACCATTTTCCTCCAGTGTCGCAAGTATAACATCCATCTTAATTCGTTGAAATGCATATTTTGTGTTCCTGTCGGCCATCTATTAGGCTTCATTGTGTCGAAAGACGGTATCACACTTGACCCCCTTAAAGTTCAAGCCATTCTTGAGCTACCACCTCCTCGTACCTTGTGCCAGTTACAAAGCCTCCAAGGCAAAGCCAACTTCCTTCGCAAGTTCATCCCTGACTATGCAACCACTGCACATGGCTTTCTTAGGCTCCTTCACTCGATCATTCCATTTGTTTGGGATGATTACACTCAATAGTCTTTTGATGCCCTGAAGCATGCTCTCACTTCCGCTCCCTTGATTAGTCCCCCTAAATTCACGAGGGATTTCATCCTGTACATTTCAGCTTCTGCCTATTCAATAGTTGGGGTCCTTATTTAGGAAGATGATAATCAGAATGAGCACATTATCTACTATGTCAGTAAGAATCTCGTAGGTCCCCCCGTGAACTACTCTCATGAAGAGAAGTTGGCGTTCATTGTCGTGTTCTCGGTCTAGAAGCTTTGTCACTATATCCTTACGTGTACCACCAAGGTTGTGACAAACTCCAACCCCATGACTTTCCTATTGAGTAGACGGATAATTAATGGGAAGTATGCATGTTGGATCGTTATCCTCCAGGAGTTCAATCTTGAGTTTGTTACACCTAAGAGTAAGAAAGGTTTGGCCCTTGCCGAATTCATTTCTGAATTTCCCACTGGTTCACGTGATCTGCCAATCAATGACAATCTCCCTAATGAACACTTGTTCGCTATCACTTTAGATGATCCTTGGTACAGGGATATTCTCACATATTTGCAAACCCAGACGTTTTCCCCCCATCTCACTCGTGATGATCGACAATGAATTTGATACCAGGCCCCTCGCTACCTTCTCATCGGTGATGATCTTTATCGTCGTGGTGTCGATACTATCCTTCATCGTTGTCTCACCCATCTTGAAGCAGAGCAAGTGCTCAATGCCTGTCATAGTGGCACTTGTGGTGGTCACCTCTCTAGTATGGCCACTACCCATAAAATCATGCACGCTAGTTACTTTTGGCCTTCTCTCTTGAGTGATTGCATTGAGGCAGTCAAGCACTGTCCCAATTTCCAACATTTTTCCCCAAAGGCAAGAGCCCCACTGGCTCCCCTCCATCTTGTCATCGCAATCGGTCCTTTCTACAAATGGGCCATTGATTTTATGGAGTGTCGACCACCGTCTGTTAATAACCATAAGTATATTATCGTGGCGGTTGACTATTTTACCAAATGGGCTGAGGCCATGCCTATGTTCAACAACATGGTGGCTACCACGACCCTTTTATTTTTTAACCATGTTATTGCTCGATTCGGGGTTCCAAAACAATTGGTCTCTGACCATGACCGACATTTTGAAGATGAGGTATGACGTGAAATATCCTCGTTGTTGGGCTTCCAACACCAATATTCATCATCTTATTACCCCCAAGGTAATGGACAAGTTGAAACAATCAACAAGATTCTCAAAACGATGCTTCAGCAGACGATGAATAAGCACAACACCAACTGGCATCTTATGCTCTTCCCAGCTTTGTGGGCCTATAGAACTTCTGTTAAAACCACCACCGGGTTTACTCCTTTTCACCTTTTTTGGGGGGAGGATGCAGTCTTACCAATTGAGTGTGAGATCCCTTCCCTTCACCTAGCGGTCGAACTTCTCCCCGACACCCAACCATTATAACAATGACTTGTCATGCTTGAGCTTGCCTTTGAAGACCGTCATGTTGCTTTACAAACCATTAAAGCAGCCAAAAAGCGCACCAAAGCCCAATTCGACTGAAAAGTCCACCCTCGTGCCTTCCACAAAGGTGATCTTGTTCTAATGTATGACCAGACCCATGATACCCTAGGACATGGGGAGTTCAAATCATTATGGATAGGACCTTACATCATTCATAAGGACTTAGGCAAGGGGGCATATATTCTGGAGGATTTCGAAGGCTAACTTCTTCCTAATCCTCGTAATGCACTCTACCTTAATAAATTTTACCCATAACATATCCCATTGATTTGCGTGTATTTATTTCTATTATGCATTTAGGTAGGTTGCATCATCTCATTTTTTGTCTTTTGCACCTTTCAGATGGATCCATCATCCACACTATATATTGGTTATGTCGACAGTGCGAGTCATTTCTCCAGGAATCTAGCCTCGGCAGCATGGGCCATTTTCACCCCCTTGCACACGTTAGTCCATTCAAATGGCATGTGCATTGGATCTGCCACCAATAACTAGGACGAATATGATGCAATGATAGGTTTGTTAGTCGATTCCCTTGCTCATCACATCCTTCATCTTCATGTTCATTTAGATTCCTTGTTGCTTGTCATGCAATTGAATGGTGTGTATCATGTGCATAACCAAGTCCTATTTAGAAAATATCTACGAGTTAAGTTGTTGGTACGTGAATTTGAAACCATTACTTTCAGTCATGTTCCTAGAGCCCAAAATAACTTTGTAGATACCATTGCAAATAACATTCTAGATTGGAATTTATCACATGTATACCACAAAAGACAACCATAAACACAACACATGGCGAACCATCATCGTCATATAAAACATGCATAATCACATTATGTATCACATAAAACATATAAGTGTTTGGAGCCCATAGCTCTAAATACATCTGACATGCCCATAACATGTTACAAAAATCAAAACAAAGGGACCCACATGTCCCCATCCTTACTCACTGTCTGGCAGATCCCGCGCCAAAGGCTCTACTCCACCTGCCGTAGATCACATACTACCTGACCGACCATCACCATGTGCCGCATGATCCCTCGCCACTCTGAGGGAAGACCTGTACACTCATCTGCGTACTGATTGTCTAGCTCATGCCACCCATGCTTAGAAACTCCGACCAGGAGCACATCACATCTACGACGTATGTCAGTGAGTAGAGCATTGTCGTCTAGACCCTGGCGTGACAATGATGTTCCCTGATCTGCAACCCTAGGCGCTGCAACTCGACCTGCATATCTTGTCGGCTTCATCGGTGCTATATCTGCATACCACATATTTTACACTCAGTACCATATACATGTGATAAAAATATGAAATGCACCATAAAAATAACAACTTAACACTTATCGTCTGGTCCCCATGTTCGGGTGGAAGTGGTAGGTTAGGATCACCTTGGTAATTCATCCCACTATAGGGATAATCATCTATGTATAGAGGTATTTGATCCCAATGTGTGAAAAATTCAGGTCGGAACACATGCCCGACCCTCCCTCCTATCCCTCTTCGCAGTAGATGCCCCCAATGGAGCATCCTGGGCTCCTGTGAGCCCCCATCTTGGATTTGTACATGAAGGCATATGGTGGGTATCTTATCAAAGAGGAAAGCATATAAATTTGTACCAAATACACAGTCATGGTTAACGTGTCTCCTGCATAGACTCAGTTGTCGTTTCACCGACGAAAAAATCATTTGGGCCCACCCATAGTAGGTCCCTGCCAATACACTCTCGACAAGCATCATCTGCTCACCAGTGATGTGGTGGAATGCCTGGCTGTCCAGAATCCATAGCACTGTTGCGGCGACAACCCGTGTCTCTAGCCTATCTAGATCACTGATCGGGATGGTCATGCCCTTCACACGAACACCCCGTGGACAATGGCAATCCACAAACTCTATAATGTTCCTCCCATGAGGCAACACCAGATGTATATCCCCCACCACCCCCGGGGGGGGGGGGAGTCTGGTCAAGAAATAAATTTCTTGGAAAGTGAACTCGATCCTGTGCCCTTGCACCATAAAGACCTCCTGGTCGAGGTCCCAATAGCTCACGATCCTCGATAACAAGGGCTCACCTACCCTCATCAATGGGTTCTCTAACAATTTGAGAACCCCGTAGCGAGATAATGCCCCTCGAACCACTTGATCCCCATGAATCTCGGATCGAAGGGTGTCCAAATATCGTTCACGCCAATTGATTTTCAACTCTGCCATACCTGCAAAACACCACATGTATTGTCAGTTCAGAGATGAAAACACTGGTCTTGATTGTTCAGCCTCCAACCCCCACCAGGCCAGCAGATCACCCTCCCTCTCAGGTCCAGCTCACAGCTTTTAGCCAGAAAAGTGTGAGCTCGCAGGTTTTTGACCAATTCCTGCGAGCCAAATCGCACTTCAGGCCCAAAAAAGAGTGAGCCAACCGTGAGGAGCCACATGGGTCTCCTTGGGAGCTGTGCGACACCAAAATCAGCAAGTAAACCACTAAAATTGAAAATATGAGTAAGGCCACCTACCTGAAAGTCGTAGATCCTAATTCCGACAGTTGGTTTATCTGCTACAATCTTCACAAGATTTATGGCCTTCTCCTCCTCTTCAAATTCACCACAACTCACTTAGCAAATGAATTAAATTGGAGGGAAAAAGCCATTTTCTAGAAAAACCCATAGTTTTTATGTTGCCCATTGCGACCAAACTGTAGCTCGGTTTGGTGAACCACTAGTATCGTTGGAAAGCTCTCACTGAGCACTATAACGAGTCTCTCTTCATTTTTTACGATTTGACACTTCACCCAAAAGCCATTTTTCCAAGAAGGGTCACTTCGTCGCCTCTTAAAGTTGAATTTCTTCATATGCGATGCTTGTACTTTGGGGACCACCTTCCCTTGGCACTTTTCATCTCACACGTCGATTTTTGTTATGGGAAACCATCATTTGCTCATGTTTTCATGGTCCCCACCGGACCTATTATGTGTGGCAACATCATCATGTCACCCTTGTTCAGAGCATCTGTGATGAGTCACCTTTGCATCGATGGAGTCTGTTTCATGTCCCATTATATCATGTCACAGTATTCCATCCATCTTTGCATACCATTCATCTCGTGTTGCCCATTTTGGCCTTTAGTCATACTATCCACCATCCCCTCCAGAGTCGAGTCAGTCACTGCCAGGTCAACCATGCACTTTATGCTCTGACAAGGGAAGTCATCTATTTGTCCCTCAGTCCCATTTTCCCCATTTTCCCTGGTGTCATTCCATCAGTCACATTACTATTTTCCCTCGTGCCTTAGTTGAGGATCCTCATTGCCTCACCTATGGTGAGCCCTATTCTATCGACATTAACACATCTATTCCAGAAGAACGGCCTAGAGGGTAGTGTATCTTGGTTCCAGCTTCCACTCTTGTTCGGTGCCTCAGATCAAGCAAAGGGAATCATCATTTCCCTTTGACTTGGTTGTTTCATGCTCATGATTCATACACTTGATGGTCCAGTGATGCAACAGATTATACTAGTGATTCCCTGGTGTGTGTGAGATGTTTCAGACCTCATCAGGGGGTGGCCCTTCAGGTAGCCCCCCAAATTCCAAAATGACTTCATATTATGCCACAACCTCAGATGCAGCTCCACAGATTTGATGGGTTTGGTTCCTATCACTTGAAATACTCATAGCATGCATGTCTCCTTCAGATGATCCATTCAGTTTTGCAGAGCCCTTTCCTATTCAGCAGGGCTTCTTTGGTTGTTATACCCTCCCTCCCACCTATTTTAGAGGGAAGGGCCATTATGTCTCATGTACTAAGATGTTATTGTATTCAGTCCTGGCTCATGTTTTTCTAGGCACATTAGGTATATGGGATACATTGTATTATTTTTTGGCTCATTTATGTGAGCATGTCTTGCACTATTCAGCATGTACTTTAGTGCTTAGTTTCATTTTTTTGGGCGCATTATTATTTTTTGTACTGAGTTATCTTGGTGGGTATAGGTATGCCTCCCCCGACTCACTGAGATCATGTACCACATCATAAAAGGAGACTTAAATTAGTTAGTTGGTCTTGCCCCCTCAGTCACTATCCTCTTTCAATTCAGCTCCATTGGTCTCTCTTTCTCTCTCTGACTCCCCTTCAGTGTCTAGTGTTTGTGTCCTTACAACGTACTTCAGTCATACGTTTTGCTCCTAACACTTGTATATTGGGGGGCAATCTGTTATCACCAAAAATTAATCATCTAGCCATAACTTACTAGATGGATTGAAGTACACCATGTAGGACCAATTTTGCCATAGTAAAATTGCTTTCACTGTAAGAAATTACTTAATAAATCACATTTGTTAAGTTATTTATGGTTAAACCCATGAAGAATAATTAAATAAATCATTATTTATTTAATTATCTTCTAGGAATAATTAATTAAACCATTTTTTAACTAATATTCCTTGTCATATTTGACCCATTCATGAGAAATAAATAGATAAATCATTATTTTTCTTATTTTTCTCTAGGAATAATTAATTAATCACTATTTAGTTATTATTCCTTGTCAAGTTTGACTAAATCCCCTAGGAATACTTAAATAAATCATTATTTGTTTATTATGTTGGAAATAATACTAAGAAGGGGGGGGGGGGGGTGAATCATTATTATCAAATCAATTATTTTTCATTTCACAATCAGATTTGTATACGCTACTTCAATTATGGGAACTGCGTATATATGCTACTGTGTCTAAAGCAACCATCATATATTAGTAAACTTATGATTCATTAAATGTTGATCTTTAATCAGTGCATCAGAAATTCATTAACCATAAGAACAGTAAACATGTGCAATAAAACAGAACAGATAATCACACACATGGACACAAGATATAAGGTGGAAACCCAATGTGGGTGAAAACCACCTGCTGCAATTCGTCTCTATCTTCTTTTAATAAGAAACTTCTTTTTACAATATTTTTGTACTAGTGCAGTCTTATACCAGTACGCAGGCTTCTACCTGCAGAAGGCTACTACCTTCTCTCGTTCTCCAGCTTCTCCTGGAAGGGAGCTACAACCCCCTTAGCTCTTGTACTAGCTAATGTACTAGTACGTAGGTGCTGACCTACAGAAGGCTACAACCTTCTCTTTCTTCCAGGGACCACGTTTCATAAATTTTCAGACTGGATCCATCAATGACAATAATCAAACATCAAATACCTCTGCATCAACCAATCTCCTTTTCTTCAATCAAAACTGAATCAAACAATTACTTCTCTGAATGTTGTAACCAGAATACATTAACAGTAACCAAAAACCAATCCTGAACCCAGAACACTACAACAATAAATAGAAGTAGCTAAAACATATTTCATGAGACGTACACTACTTCAATATGTAGAACCTGCGTGCATACGCTTCTGTATTAAGGCCAACCAGCGTATACATTGTTTTGACTTACTTAACCAGCGTGTATACGCGCCTCTGCTGTGCCGAACCTGTGTACAGATCTATAAAAGATAATTTACCCTTTTCACTTATTCAGACATCAGTTATACCCAGATTATCATATTTATAGATCAACTCATGCGCCAAATATAACAGATCAAAATCACACAAAGATACTACTATTCAAGCCTTAAGATCTTGACCCAACAATAGAACTTATGCTTCTTCTAGCGCTCATGTTCCTCCTTGGTTCAGATCCAGCTATGCACCATAACCCAATTCTAGATCTTGCTCTCATAAGATATTCAATGCTTGAGTGAATTTGCCTAATGATCTTCTCCTCCTTTTATAGTCTTAGGCCTTACTCAATACCATGGACCAAAACCACTTAGAACCATTACCTTGGACCAAATACCTAGGTTCAACACTTCGGATGAGATACAATGGTCCAAAACCATAGGTTCAAATACCAAGGACTAAATACCATGGACCAAAAATAAGTTTTCCCACATGTACACGCTTTTCCTTGCATGAAAGTGCGTGCATATGTATACGTGCCTTTTGATCGTCAAACCCGCGTGTATACATGACTTGGTTAAGAGGAACCTGCGTATATCTCTTTTTCTTTCATTCTAAGAGCCTGAACTATGATCTATCATTTGAGTGAGTTGCCATCAAGGACAACACCTGTGTCATAGCGTTGAACCTGTGTCATAATGCCAACAATCTCCCCCTTTGGACTTGATGGCAACCCCAAGTCACTCAAAGTCATTCTCCCCCTTTGTCATCAAGTGTAAAGGGTTATGCTCCCCCTGAGTACATGCTGAAATCTTTGCTCTGTTGTGCTGTCCATGCTCCCCCTGACTGTAGGCAAGGTCTGCAAGAAGATGTTCTACAAGAAGAAACATGACTTTATACATCATAAATGACCTTCCTATCACCAAAGACTCATACATACATCCATCTCCCAACCAAGTGGGGATATACCAATATTGACTCATCTACCCAACCAAGTTGGGATACACCAAAGGTTTACACATGATAAAACAAGAACATTACATCATTCATCCCAGGCATAGTGGGGAAACCAAAGTAGGTCGTTACATGACCTTGATAAGAAAAGAAATACATGACATAGAGATGAAATATCTACAACAAGATTATGATAGTCATCGACAACTATCATCAGCAGCATCTGTCAATCATCATTTAGACTAGCAACCATGTTCTCCCTCTGCACCTGTTCCACCTGAAACCAAAAACAACTGTGAACTTGAACCAAGATCTTCTAAGATAATGCCAACAATGCATTATTAGAAGTATATATGCTCCCCCTGAACCTGTGCCAGATGGTCTCTGTCAGACCCATATCAGATTCTTTTCATCCTGAGCCTGGCCCACTGTTTGTCTTCAAATCAACATATATGCGACTGTATCCACAGAAATCAGCGTATGTACGCGGATGCTCCACATGAGACTCACGTACAACTACTTTTCTATGAAACATACAAGTTTCAACAGCAAGATGATGCATCAAATACTCCCAGCTTCTGTCTGAGGTATTCAAATGTCTCCCTGGGTAGTGGTTTGGTGAGTATATCAACAACCTGTTCCTTGGAGGGAACATACTCCAATTTGACCTTTTGTTCAAGCACTTGTTCTCGGAGAAAATGATATTTGATAGGTATGTGCTTGGTCTTTGAATGCATGACAGGATTCTTTGAAATACTGATTGCACTTGTATTATCACATAAAATGGAGATAGGTGGAGTACAAGTGATTTGAAAATCTTGCAAAGTTTGCATCATCCAAAGGAGTTGTGTGCAACAAGATGCAGCAGCCACATATTCCACTTCAGCTGTAGATAAAGCAATTGAACTTTGTTTCTTGCTGAACCAAGATACTAATCTGGAACCCATAAAGAATGCACCACCACTAGTGCTTTTCTGTCATCCATGCTTCTTGCCCAATCTGCATCTGTATATGCATGAAGTGTGAGATCTGTATCTCTAGGATACCATAAGCCATAGTTTTGTGTTCCTTGAAGATATTTGAAAATCTTTTTAACCGCCTGAAGATGTGCTTCTTTTAGATTTGCCTGGAATCTTCCAACTATTCCCACTGCATGCATGATGTCTGGTCGGGTACCTGTCAGATAGAGCGGACTACCAATCATGGATCTATAGGTTGGTTGATGTACTGCTGCTGAATCGTCATTAGCGCTGAGGCTACATCCTGTTACCATAGGGGTACATATTGGTTTCGAATCTTCCATGCCATATTTCTTCAAGATCTACTTGAGGTACTTGGTTTGTGATAAAAAGATACCGTCTTTATTTTGTTGGACTTGTAAACCAAGAAAATATGTCAGCTCACCATGCAAGGACATTTCAAATTCTTTATGCATCACCAAAGCAAAGTTTTGACTCATGGCTTCTTCATTGCTACCAAAGATGATATCATCAACATACACGACAAGTATTAGCAATTTATCATTATCAATTTTTATATATAGATTGCTATCTGCTGATCCTTTTGAAAAACATTGTTGATGGAGGTATTTGTCCAGATGATAATACTAAGCCCTTGGAGCCTGTTTAAGACCATATAGTGCCTTCTTAAGTCTGCATACAAGTTTTGGATCATTTCCAAGGATGAATCCATCTGGTTGCTCAATATACACTTCTTCTTCCAAGTCTCCATTTAAAAAGGCAGATTTCACATCCATTTGAAATACTTTGAACTTCTGAAAGCTAGAAAGAGCAAGGAACATTCTTATGGCTTCAAGTCTAGCAACCGGTGCAAAAGTTTCTTCAAAGTCTATACCTTCTTGTTGAGCATACCCTTTACAAACAAGTCTGGCCTTGTTTCTAATAACATCTCCATTTTCATTCAACTTATTTTTGAATATCCATTTTGTCCCTATGACATTCTTATCATTTGGTCTAGGAACCAACTCCCAAGTGTTATTCTTTTCAATCTGCTCAAGTTCTTCATTCATGGCCTTGACCCAGCATTCATCTTTGCATGCTTCGCTTACATTTAGTGGTTCAGTGGAGGAGAGCAATTCCTGATAGCTTGAAGCTTCTGAAATATTTCTTCTTGTTTGTACACCTGCCTCTTTCTGCCCCAAAATCTGAGTCTCTGTATGATTCTTTTGGACATACCTGGATGGAGTCTTTTCTTCTACCCTTATCTGTTCTTCTGGTGCCTCATATGTTTCTTCTTCATCATAAGTCTGATTTGATGTTGAAGGATAGTCCTCATCATCTTCAAAATCTTCGGATTTTACCTGCCTAGGATTGTTTCCTTCTTCATCAACCACTACATCAATACTTTCAACAATTTTTCCAAGTCTTTTATTGTAACACTTATATCCTTTGCTATGGGGAGAGTAACCAAGGAGAATGCCTTCATCTGCTCTAGGTTCAAACTTGCCAAGGTTTTCATCAGTCCTTTTGATGTAACATTTGCTTCCAAAAATTTTGAAGTATTTTACCGTAGGAGTCTTACCATACCAAAGTTCATGAGGAGTCTGAGTGTTGTTCACCCGGACGTTTGTCTTGTTGAGAATAATAATGGCAGCAAATACAGCTTCACGCCAGAAGGTTGTAGGAGTTCCAGATTCATCAAGCATAGCACGAGCCATTTGTTGAACCATTTTGTTCATCCTTTCTACTACTCCATTTTGTTGAGGAGTCATTGCAGTAGAGAATTCCCTTCTTATTCCATGTTCTTCACAAAAATCGAAAAATTCATCTGAGGTAAATTTCCCTCCTCGATCAGACCTGAGGAATTTGATTCTGTGATCTGATTTGTTTTCAACCAAGGCTTTGAATGCTTTGAACTTTTCGAAAGCTTTGTATTTATGATTCAGGAGTCCCATCCAACACATCCTGGAAAAGTCGTCAATGAATAATATGAAGTATTCTTCTCCTCGAGGTGACCTTTTCTTGGATGGACCACATACATCAGTATGGACAAGTTCAAGTGGCTTACTAGCTGATCCTTCCTTCTCAGGGAAATTAGTTCTGGTTTGCTTGCCAAACTGACATGATTTGCATATTGTATTGTCTGGAATTTTGATGTCAGGGAGATCACGAACCGCCTGATATTTGCATGCTTTCCTTATCTGAGAGAAGCTTAGATGCCCCAATCTTCTGTGCCATAGCCAGTGTTCATCATTCTTGCTTAGATAGCATTGTTATTGTCCTCCCTTGAGTATGTATAAATTATTTGGAGTTCTTATGCCTTTGATCACTGTTTCTCCTGTATCAAGCTCATGAACAATACATCCATTTGATCGAAATATTACCTCATTTCCTTGATCACACATTTGACTGACACTCAATAGATTATGCTTTAAGCCATCAACATACATAACATTTCCAGCTTTGACCTTTTCTTTCAAAAGAACATAACCTTTACCTTTTATGAGTGCAGGGGTGTCATTTCCAAATGAGACCTTCCTTTCCTTTTCTAAGGCACTATATGACTGAAGTTTTTCTTTATCACCTGTCATATGTTTCGAGCATCCATTGTCGATGTACCACTGATTTTCTTGTCCTTCCGCATATAAGGCTATACCACATCTTTCTGGTTGCGGTTCTTTCTTTCTCCATGTTTTGGGACTTAATGAAGCTTGCTCCTTCTGAGTTGTTTGTCGAAACCTACTCCTGCATTCAGAATCTTCATGACCGAAGTTGTTACAAATAGAACATTCTATTTCATTTTCAAGGGTAGAAAAGTTATTATAGGTCCTTTTCATGATCCCAGTCACACTCCTTTGATTTTGTGCTTCTCTAGTCATGATGGTCTTGTAGGCAACACATTGAGCAGCTTTGTGTCCAAAGTTATGACAAGAGAAACATTGGCCATTGAAGAAATTCCTGCGATTATCAAACCTACCGTCTAGGTGATTGTAGTTTCCATAGGAAAATTGAGAGTGATTTACCTGCGGTTGGTTGTAACTTTTGTTCATCCTTGAAGTAGATTGCCCCTGATTTACTTGGTGATCTCTGTTCATCCTTGAAGTAGATTGACCTTGATTTACCTGGTGATCTGCTTTATGCCTTTGCTGTCGATTGTCAGCATGTTCACTTCTCCTTGCTGCATCTAGATAATTTTTTGAGGTGGATGGCTTCTATGCTTGAGATGCTTCTTCAGAATATCCAAGACCTGTCTTAATTAGAGGAGAACGCTGCACTTTGATAATCTCATCTAAATTTTCAGATCCTTTAGCAAATCTTAGATTAAGAGCTTTTGTTTTCTCAATATCTTTTCTAAGTCCCACAATTTCACATTCTAACTTTTCATTGTGTTTTTCCCTTTTAGCAAGTTGGAATGTCAGAGTATCTATGATCATACTCTTTTCTTCTAAACAGATTTTAAGTTTAGAGATTTCTTCATAGAGATCATCTTCATCTATAGCATCGAAGAAATCATCATGTTCAAAAGCCATCAAAAGTCTATAATCATTACATTGTTCATCTTCGTCATTAATTGAAAATCCATCACTGTCTTCATGTGTATAATAGATATTCTTACTTACATTCTGTTTTCTGTTCCATCTAACTGGTTCCTTACCTTTGTTAAGCTTATCTTTATGAGGACACTTGGCTGCATAGTGACCGACTCTTCCACAGGCAAAGCATTTGAAAGGCAGCTTACCTCTGAATCTTCCAGAACCCCGTTGAAGGTTCTTGACAAAGTTTGATTCTTCCTCTCCTTATGACATATGTCCTGACTCATTGTAATCTCCTTTTCCTGAAGCTTTGAATGCGACTTATCTCCTATCTGATGGTCCCCCTTTTCTCATTTCGAAAGCAGTTAGGATTCCGTGCAGCTGTGACATGGTAATTCTCTGTAGATTCTGCTTTTCTTCTATAGCAGAAACTTTTGATTCAAACTTAGAAGACAAAGATCTTAGAACCTTTTCAACCAAAGTAACTTCTTTTATTTCTTCACCCAAGTTTTTCATACGACTAACAATCTCATCTATACGTAAGAAATAATTAGCCACACTTTCATCATTGTGCATTCTCAGATTTTCATATTGAATTATGAGAGATTGTAGTTTTGCACGTTTTACCTAATCGTCTCCTTCATAGCTTAGAATGATCTTGTCCCATATTTCTTTTGCGGTTTTGAGATGCATAACCTTGACAAATTTTGATTGAGATAAACTCCCTAATAGAGTATTGATAGCCTTTGAATTTGTTTCATACTGCTTCTTACCAGCCGTATCTGTAGGAGTTGCTGATGGAAATGTGTATCCTGCTTCCACGATATCCCAAACTTTTGTACCAAGAGATCGAAGATAGGTTGTGATTCTTACCTTCCAGTAGATGAATTTGCTCCCATCAAATATTGGTGGCCTGATAGATGCCTCTTTTTCGTAGTTGCTCGTGATGATAGATCTTCCTCCAAGCGATCAAGCTTCTTCTGAAGAACCTGGCTCTAATACCAATTGTTGGAAATAATACTGGGGGGGGGTGAATCAGTGTTATCAAATCAATTATTTTTCATTTCACAATCAGATTTGTATACGCTACTTCAATTATGGGAAACTGTGTATATACTCTACTGTGTCTAAAGAAACCAGCGTATATTAGTAAACTTATGATTCATTAAATGTTGATCTTTAATCAGTGCATCAGAACTTCATTAACCATAAGAACAGTAAACAGGTGCAGTAAAACATAACAGATCATCACACACATGGACACAAGATATAAGGTGGAAACCCAATGTGGGTGAAAACCACCTGCTGCAATTCGTCTCTATCTTCTTTTAATAAGAAACTTCTTTTTACAATATTTCTGTACTGGTGCAGTCTTATACCAGTACGCAGGCTTCTACCTGCAGAAGGCTACTACCTTCTCTCGTTCTCCAGCTTCTCCTGGAAGGGAGCTACAACCCCCTTAGCTCTTGTACTAGCTGATGTACTAGTACGTAGGTGCTGACCTACAGAAGGCTACAACCTTCTCTTTCTTCGAGGGACCATGATTCATAAATTTTCAGACTGGATCCATCAATGAAAGTAATCAAAGATCAAATACCTCTGCATCAACCAATCTCCTTTTCTTCAATCAAAACTGAATCAAACAATTACTTCTCTGAATGTTGTAACCAGAATACATTAACAGTAACCAGAAACCAATCTTGAACCCAGAACACTACAGCAATAAACAAAAGTAGCTAAAACATATTTCATGAGACGTACGCTACTTCAATATGTAGAACCTGTGTGCATACGCTTCTGTATTAAGGCCAACCAGTGTATACACTGCTTTGACTTACTTAACCAGCATGTATATGCACCTCTGCTGTGTCGAACCTGCGTACAAATCTATAAAATATAATTTACCCTTTTCACTTATTCAGACATCAGTTATACCCAGATTATCAGATTTATAGATCAACTCCTGCGCCAAATATAACAGATCAAAGTCACACAAAGATACTACTATTCAAGCCTTAAGATCTTGACCCAACAATAGAACTTATGCTTCTTCTAGCGCTCATGTTCCTCCTTGGTTTAGATCCAGCTATGCACCATAACCCAATTCTAGATCTTGCTCTCATAAGATATTCAATGCTTGAGTGAATTTGCCTAATGATCTTCTCCTCCTTTTATAGTCTTATGCCTTACTTAATACCATGGACCAAAACCACTTAGAACCATTACCTTGGACCAAATACCTGGGTTCAACACTTCGGACGAGATGCCATGGTCCAAAACCATAGGTTCAAATACCAAGGACTAAATACCATGGACCAAAAATAAGTTTTCCCACATGTACGCACTTTTCCTTGCATGAAAGTGCGTGCATATGTATACGTGCCTTTTGATGATCAAACCCACGTGTATATGCGACTTGGTTAAGAGGAACCTACGTATATCTCTTTTTCTTTCATTCTGAGAGCCTGAACTGTGATCTATCATTTGAGTGAGTTGCCATCAAGGACAACACCTGTGTCATAGCACTGAACCTGTGTCATAATGCCAACATATTATTCCTTAACCACATTCCTTGAGATGATAAATAAATTATTTATTTATTTATTATTTCTAAATAAAAGTATTTAACCAATAGAAATACTTTTTCCCTCCAACCAAATACAATAAAATATTTCAAATGGTTAATTCTAGAATTTGATTAATAATTTTTTATTATTTTCCATTATTTGAGAATAACCTAATATTTTGTTATAAATTGAAAGGTTTTACATTCATTCTTCACTTTTGATCATTTTCATTGTTGCACTCACTGTTGTAGCTTTGATTATTATCATTGTCGCTCACCATTTGCCTTTTTCTTTTGAGTTCCCATTGAGCTCAAACATTTTGTTTGTTGGGTTTACACATTGTGGAGAAGAGAGAGACTCTACAAAGTTGAAGACATTGAGGATAGCCAAGAACCCATCCCACAAAGGGGGACTGGTAACATTATTTGTTCCCTTCACAGGTGTCATCTAATAAAACATATTCTTTATATTTGGTTTCCATTGGATTATTGGAGTTATTTGCACTTATTTTACTATTCCATTTTGTTGTTTAACTATTTCTATTGCATAGATCAGGACTTTGGCAGGTTTTGTTTCTATCATTTGCTGCAGATCCACATTGTTTTACAACCATTTTTACTGTTAAGGTTGTTTGTCATCCATAATCTAAAGTGGTTTCTTTTCGTACACCTTCGAGAAGAACTCTACATAACATTGATAGTAAGCATCTTGGGAGATGAAGCATCCTTACTAAATACTTGATGAAGTATTGAAGTACAAGACATTGTGGAGCTGCCTGTTGAAGTGCACTTGAAGATCCTTAAAGAGTAGTCTTATGGGCCCTTGAAGAAGCCTCTTTGAGCTATTTGAAGAGCACCATTATGAAGTAGTCCTTGAACCCTTGAAGGGGTATTGAAGAGATATTTGAAGACCATCTAGGAGGTAATTTTTTAGTTGATGAAAAAAATCTTGGAGACACTTCCATAGAGCCATATTGAAGCTGGAACTTGTGAATTCTTGAGGACATATTGAAGACCTTTAGGAATTGTTCTTGAGGACATATTGAAGATTGTAGATGCATCATTTGGCGCAAATTGTAGAATTAAATTGAACTAATCTCATTGAATATCCTTTGTGTATACACTATTATTCATTTCTTGGAGTAGCATTGTTTAATATCTAATGAAGTAGCATACAAGAAAATTGTTTTATGCAGACATGAATATTTCTGAAGATGCATACTAGACATTTGATGAACTAGAACTTGGATTTATACGTAAAACATTGTTGAAGCAACAACACTCTTAGGGAATTCCTTCAAGGCTTGATGTAGAAGATTTTGGAAGCCTTAAAGAACCATAGTAACTATCTTGAATAATTGAAGCATATTAAGAGGGTTTGAGCCCTAGAGGATTGGGGTCCTCACACAAGGTTGTTGCCTTGTGGAAAACTAGCTTGAAGCTTGAATTATTGAGAGGATTAGAGTCCTCAAGAAGATAAAGTTGGAGCTTGGGTTTATAGTACAGGTTGGAGCCTGGTTGATTTGAAGATTGGAGCCATGAAGTATCATTGTACCTGATTTGTTGTAAAGAAGATTGGAGTGCTCATTATTCTTTTTAATAAAATTATTCTTTCATTTTGGTGTTCTGGTTTATTAGGTGGTCTTAACTTGCATAAAATAATAATTGTAAAAGAAATATTGATTCACCCCCCTAGTATTTCCAATAGGGATTGACTATTTATGAGACTACAACCATATAAATAGAAGTGCCTCAAGCACCAAAAGGAGGACAATAAATTAGCACTAAGGTATTATGGCCCCTATAATGTGTTGTAGAGGATTGAAATTATGGTTTACAAATTGGAGTTGCCTCCATATTCATGTGTACATCTAGTCTTCCATGTTTTTTTCTTAAACAAGGTAAACAATGACAAGATCCTAGTCCAACATATTTTACTTGATATTACTGAAGAAAGCAAAATCATACTAGAACAAAAAAAATCATGGAAACAAGGACTAAGCAGCTGGGAAATTGAGAGATCATTGAGTACTTCCATTGTTGAATATTGGGAGTACCTAGCAGTGGAAGAAGTGACATGGAAAGATGAGTTCTTTATGAAAAAAAACACCCACAAATAATAGTGTTGATGAAAACACTTTTTGAAGGGGAGAGGAATCTTAATCCCTCTATAAGCCCCATGTTAACCCTAAAACCCCTTATTAAGTCCTAGATATTCAATAGGCTAGAACCTTTCACAGTCCCATTTTATTATAATTGTACCCTTTTTCTCCTCTATATATATACTAAGTAGACCTAGTCTCAAGGTTGTAAAATATTGTCTTGTACATTGCATTCATTGTAAAAGGAGGTTTCCCCCTCAAAGAGGAGTGTAATTATCAGTTTCTTAGCTTTTTTAAGGTGTAAGGTTCATAAAAAATTGGTTTACTAATTGAGTTTTTCACAACCCATAAGGTGTTACTCTGTAAATATTCTCTCTCGTAGGTATCATGGCGATCATGAAATCATTAAATTAACTAGCTCTCTTGGCCCATTGATTATTTATTGTCAATCACCACCTCACGACATGCACCCAACGCATTAGTTATAAGTATAACATCACTATCTTATAAAAAAAAATCCACGTTCTAATTATTGTATGCCATCATGAAAACACAACATTGTCATCACAAAATATTGAATAATAATGCACCACATGCTCATGCATACCATTGTTAAAAAATGGCATACCATTACAACATGCCATCACATCATGGAATGTGTAATAAGAAATATAACCTCATTATATCTTTATCAAATATATAACATTACATTAATATAAATTAATGGAATGACATGTTAACATAACATCATATGTGAATACCATGTGCTCTTAAGACAATATAACATCATCTCAAAAAATAACACAAATAAAACAACAATACATCTTCAACATTCTTATCATGATTCCTCAACAAAACTAAAATAATTAGTATGCAAAATGATTACCATCTACCACATCTAATAGAAGGAAGACTATAAATTACCATCTAGTACATGCATATTCTTTAACTAAGTTTGTTAGCCTAGAACAACTCTATAAAATATCATCAATACTATGAGTACGATGTGATATAATCAAGATATTATTCATTTTTTGAGTATCGTTTCTCATCTTTTTTTTTTTTCCCCTAGGAAAAAATCGTAATTTTATTCATGTTGATAAAATTACATTTTGTAGATGCTTGAAGCATATGCATATGGCTTTTCCTGTAATAACAGGCAGCATAACAGAAATAAGAACACAGAATAGTATAAGACTAGAAAGGAATGCAGCAAAATTTAAGATATTGTGTCTACCGGCCTATATTTTCCTTCCTTTTTTCTTCTCCACTTTTCGCCAGCCTCCAGTGTTGGCAGTGGGGACAATTATGGCAAGTTGGTTTTCCTCTATGTGCCCAGGTTGTTCTTTGTCCGAGTCTGATCCTTCGGTACTATATGCTCGTTTGGCACCGCTTATTTCCAGCTGTTGTTCTTGCTGCCGTACCATGCTGTTTGGTTCAAGTTTGGGCCCTTCGGTGTTCTCTTCCTCCATTTGTTTCTGGCTCCTGTATATGTCTGTGGGTTCCGTGTTTAGTGCCTCCTCCTCCAGTGGTTCAGTGTGCTGCCAACCTTTTGGCTTTTTCTGTTGTTTCTTATTCCCCTTAGGCTCCTTACAAGTCAGTGGACATGCATATTGTAGGTGCCCTGTCTGCAAGCAGCTGCGACATCTGAAAGCCGTGTTTTCGTAATCTAGTTGTTGCGTCCACAGTGAATTATTGAAATTCAATGTAATATGATCTGGGAGTCCTTGGCTTAGATCCACTTCTACACATATTCTAGCATATGTGAAAATTCCCCGGTTTGCTCTGTCCTCATCTATTTTGAGATGTTTTCCTAAGGAGTTCCCAATGGCTGTTAAAGCTTTTCGGTGCCAGAAATGCAGTGGTAGGTTTTGTAGCCTTACCCAGACTGGAATTGTCGATACTACCATGGTATTGGCGTCGAACTCCGGGAACCAGGGTGTGAGAAAGAGACCAGCATTGCCCCAGAACCAAGGCCCCTGGTTAATGGTATTGTCTCGTTCCAGCTCTGTGCTAAATCTGACTATGAAGAATCCCTTAGGGCATAGATATATTTCACAATTGGTTGTCCATGATGTGTAGATCCATTGGTGTAGTGCATCAGCTTTGGGCCAATAACCGTTAAATCTGCATATAACAGCATTATGAGTTAGATCTGAGTGTAGATCTATTACCTCCGGCAATGATATAGTTAGCATAGGTGCTTCTGGCTTCTGTTCCACAATGTAGGGTCCTGGAAGCTCTGGTGTGGATGCTGTTCTGTGTTGCATTGGTTCTTTTCCTTTAACTGCATCGCGGAAAGAGCCTGGATTTTTTGAGTTGGTTCCCTTGCATCCGCCTCGGAGTCTGAGGTTGAGGATGATGGTTGAATCTTTGACAACTCCGTAATGCTGGAGAGTGTGTTGGTCCTGCATACAGATCCCTGAGAATAAGAGACTTTGGAGTGCTGCCGGAATTCCCAATTTGATCTGGATCTGTTTCTTTAACTCCTGGACATCCATCCCCTCCTTGATTTGTGCACAACAGTGTTTGCCTTCTACAGATCTGATAAATATTTGTTTCAGATCTGATGGATCGGCCTTAATCAAGCCCTGATTCCCATGATTGTTCTCCAGATCTGGCGATCGTCCACCTCCTATCATCCATTTTTTAGATTCAAGAACCTTAGATTCTGGGCGTGCCTTATTTGATTCAGGACCGGTGGTTCGTGTTCTTTCCTCCCCAGGGCTCTCTGATATCAGATCTGAGCCGCTCCTGCTTCTTCCAACTGGAAATGAGCCAGTATTCTTTGTGGCTCCTGCTCGCGCAACCGTCTCCGGCCAATCCTCTCCGTTCTTACCCTTAATCGCAATTTGAGGCTGCGGATCGAGGTAGGGTTGTGTTATCGTTTGCAGATCTGAACGTTTACGGTGTAAATCTTCCTGGCCGTAACCTGTTACAGTAAGGGAAAAAGGTTTATTATGAAAAAAACCTTTAATCAGATAATGGGAAACCGACCATGACCTGAGAGCAGGCCTTTCATCATCCGAGGCTCGATTCGTTGCTGAGGGGTTGTGATCTCGTCCTCTGCAGTGCCAGATCCGTATCAGCGCACTCGGTTGGGTTGGTCCGGCGTTCGATCTCCCTGTGTTCTTTGTCGTCTCTGCCTCTTCGCAGGTCAGCGTGACGGCGGCACCGTAAACCCTAGCCATCCTTGCTTCAGACGCGAACCCGTGTAATAACCACCGAAAACTCTATCGTTTCTCATCTTATAACAAGAAGTTTATAATTTTACAATTGTAGGTATAATTGGCACATCAATCAAAGGCTAGAATTCCTCTTATATTTTCTCATCCAAGTATACTATTAAACTTTCAACTAAGGCCCCATCATTTAGTGCCATAATCTCTAAGCATGTATATATTTGGTTACATTCGGTAATAAAGTATTACTAGCCTCACTAACATGCCTTAATGATATAGGTGGATATTAGTGGCCACCAACCTCTTCCACTAACTCAATAGTTCTCTATCCTCTTTTCACCCCTGAAAGCCCTCCCCCATGTCAAAGATTGGTGGGAAGGTTACTAGGAAAGATAAAACGAATTCGAGCTATGATATTCAATGTAAGACCTAATTGGGAAGCTTTTGTTGATGCCCTTAAGAAGGAATTCTACCTTGTAGGAAACTATGATGGCTAGTACAAGAGATGGACAATCCTATAATAAGAGAGAGACTAGACAGTGGTAGAGTACACCAATATTTTCCATACCTTGTTCTCAAAGTTATTTATCAGTGACTTCAAGTGGTACCTAGTTTTGAAGTATCGTAGTGGTCCATGTTGAAATTTGGGAAAATTTGGGATGAATTACCCCAAGCAAAAGCCCATCTACCCCAAGGAGAAACCTCTTTGCCCTAAAAGAAAGAATGCAATTTGGATTAAGGAAAAAATATTATTATTATTCAAAACATCTTGACACCTCTTTTATGATGTGTCACATATTAATTTTTACAAGCAATCATGTATGCAAGTCAACCTCTCCTCTAAGCAATAAAATAATAATTGTTCTTCCATTAACCCTCACTCTTCTAGTGATTATTTTACTTCTAACCATTCTTCTTCCATTAACCTTAATTCCCCTAACCCTAACCCTGACTTGAATGCTTGTCCTCCAAGCATTTTACCCCAATCTTGTAGAAGAAAAGTGGTCAATCTTTCGAGCTTTGTCATTGATTATTCTACCCATTGTCTTCTTGAAAAAGGGCTAAATTTTGTCATTTCTCCTCGCAAAATTCTAGTGGAAGACATTATGTGTAGCATTGAATATGGTCTTAAGGATGTTCTTGATCACCTCAAAGAAGTTATTAGACAAGATTGTTCCATTATTCTATAAAATGCGAATTTTCCCAAATGTAATATCTCTAAGCAATAATTTATTTCAGTTAAATATCTTAATAATAATCAACATATTGTCGTTCTTAAAGCTGGCAAAGGACTTGGTACAATTGTCATTCTTCAAAAGAAGGATTGCATTGATAAAATGCTTGACCATATCACCAACAGTGGTAGATATAAAAGGCTTAGCAAAAATCCTCTTTTAAAAATTTCCAAGTAGGTCTCTAATGCTATCATGTCTAATAGTGACATTTGCACTATAATTAAAAGGCTTACAAAAGTAACCCACTCACTTCGTGGATCTATGGCCTTCCTAGAATCCATAAAGAGGGTGCTTCACTAAGGCCTATTATGAATACAATCGGTGGGCCTACTTAATTCTTGCTAAACACTTAGCCATGGAGCTTAAGCCCTTGGTTGGAAATACTAACTCTTTTGTTAAGGACCCTTCCTCTTTCATCAATGAAATTAAAGGTTTTAAGCTTAAGCCCAATGATATTTTGGTCAATTTTGATGTTATCTCTATTTTTACTAAGATCCCCAATAATGAGACCATTGACATCATTAATAATATCACTGACCCTAATACAATGAAATTAGTCAACACTTGCTTAAAATCTGCGTTCTTTAGCTTTCAAGATGTTATTTATGAGAGGACTTGCGGAGTTGTTATGGGCTCCCCTCTATCCCCGATTGTGGAAAATATTTTTATGAAGTATTTTGAATCTAAAGCCCTTGTTTCTTCTCTTTTTCACCCTCAAATTTGGAAAAGGTATGTTGACGATACCTTTATCATTTGGTCCCACGGTTGTGAAAAGATTGAAATCTTTAACATCATCTTAATATCCAATCAGAATTTATTAAATTCACTATGGAGACCGAAGTGGATGGAAACATTATGTTTCTTGATGTTTTCATTACTAATAAGGAGGATGGCTCCATCTCCCATCAAGTTTTTCGTAAGAAGACTCACACCAAGCAATATCTCCATGCCAATTCTCATCATCACTCGACCCAAACATTTAGTGTTTTACACACACTTGCTACCAGAGCCCTTAGGATTTATGATGATCTTCATATTAGTGATTATAAATCTCATCTTTTAGAGGTTTTATGAACAATGGTTATAGTAAGCATCAAGGCCTGAAAGCCTTCCAAAAAGCATTGAAAGGACCTAGAGCTAAGGTTGATTCTAGCAATCCTATTGCCATTGTCCCTCTTCCTTTTATTCAAGGAATCTCTGACAAGTTGGCCCGTATCCTTAAGAAGAGTAATATCTCTACGACCTTTAAACCACTTAACACTATTCGGTCTTCCCTTAGGTCAATCAAGGGTCAGATTGACCCCTCTAACATTAAAGGGGTTTAAATGATCCCATGTTCATGTGGAAAGCCTTATATAGGTGAGAAATGTCATTCTATCAAGCATAGACTTCAATAGCACGCAACATGCATTAGGCACAATCGCTCTCGTTCTTCGGCTCTTGCTGGGCATTCAACCAAAGCTAAGCATCATATTTGTATTGATGATTCTTCAGTCCTTGCTAAGATTTCTCATTATCACCACAAAAAGTTCAGGAAAGCAATTGAGATAGAGAAGTGAGCCACCAACAATCTCAATAAAAATGATGGCTGGAGAATCAGTAAAGATTAGATCACCACTCCTCTAAACATCCCTCCTCTTAATTCATTTTTGGTTTTTTTCTCTTCATTTTTAAAATATTTTTATAATAAAAATATACAATTTCTTCTTATTTTTAATGTTATTTAAATTTTATATCTTAATTCCTTTATCCTTTATTATAAATAGTTATACTAATAGTCAGTATTTATTTTTAATATAATATTTTATATATATTTATTAATGAGCTTTATTTAATTTTACAATATATTATTATTTTTATTTAATAATTTATTCAAATTTTATTTCTTTTATAATATATGACTATTTTTGTTTTTAACATGAGATAGTTAGTATTGATTTATTTTAACTTTTTTTCTTATTTTTTATTTATTTTATTGCTTTTTAATATATATTTTTATAATAATTATTCAAACATTTATATATTTATTTATTATTATTTAATTATTACTTACTTGTTTACCCTTATTTCATGTATTCTTGAATTTGAGTTTTTATATTTTATATTTTAGATTTATATATTTATATGATTATTTTAGTTTTTTTGGGGTAGGTAAGCACCCACCGGGGATTTGAACTAGTGACCTATCGCAAGGAGTGCCTTAACAATGCACCCATTCACCGTCAATCCAAAACCCCATGGGCTTATATGATTATTATAGTTATTTACATATATATAATTTTTATTTTTATTATTTAATCATTATTTGACCTTTATTTCTTGTATTTTGTTATTTTTTATCTAACGACTAATTTCTTTGACTTTTGACTTATTAAATTTCTTCCTCCCTTTTTATATCATGTTGGAGCCGATTTTCTTCATCTTTTTGTCTTGAAGATGAACCACATTATTTGGGTTGAAATGCGTCATAATCAATATTTTTATGTGATGGATCCGAAAGATAAATTTCTAAACAATTCTACTCACAAAAGCCTCCATTCAGATAATGTGAAAATTGTTAAAAAAATGTTTAAAAATGCAATTATCTATATTAGAGAACTATCTAGCCCAAAAATTAACAATCCACATAGGTACGTCGAAATGGAGGTGGATTTCTTGGACATCTCATCATTGGAAGTTGATTATTAATATGATGTCAAAATTAAGTAGCAATTGAAGCAGAGGAATAAGCAGGAGTTTGGGTCTACAAATCCACCACAATAGAATGCTAGAAAAGGTGGCCCTAACTTGTGGAACAAGGGACATGGAAAGGAGAGTCAACCTCAAGATAATCAACCTAAGTGACAGGAAAAGAAGTGTGATGGGAAGTCAAGAACGGATATTGGAAAGTGGTGCGAGTTCCAAAAAATCCCTAGCAAAACACTAATGAATGTTGCTCGAAACAATCATTATTGGTCAAGCTTAAAGAAAGGAAATAAACTTTGGCTCTAATTTCGATTTAGAATAGGATAGAGGAAATCATAATTTGTTGCTACCTTTGCGACTCAAAAATCCAACCACAAGAGTCAAAGGAGCCTAAAGGGGGGGAGTGCCTCTTCTATTCATAGATGTGGGTGAAGGAGACCCCACTACATTTCATCGTTGATAATGAGAGCTAGAAGAAATTGATTTCAATTGAGGTAATAAAGAGATTGAAGTTGTTGAAAATGCCACACCCAAACCATATACTATTGGTTGATTGCACCACAGATGAGACATTCGTGTTAGCCAATAATGACACCTTTCCTAAGACATCAAAGCCTTCAAAGATGAGGTACAATGTGATATTGACCCACTCAAACTTTGTGATGTTCTTTTAGGACATCCTTATATGTAGAAATGTCATGTTGTTTATGTGCCACATCAGCATCTGTATAATACCACATGATTGACATGTAGCAACCCTTGGTCATGTGTCATTCTTGCACTATTCCACGTCTGCCATGCAAACCACTGACAAGTATATCAACCATTGGGCCTTTGGCCAAACCTTTACTACTTATAATAATAATAATAATAATGATTAATTAAATAATGATTAGTATAGAAGATGCATGTCTCTAAGGACATGACCATTCATGAAGGGGCACCTGCTTAGGTATAAGCGGGCCCTCATTTGTATCATATCTCGTATCTCTTGTATTCACACACACACACACATGATCCTATAATGGATATTTACATATTCTAAATATTCTGCCGCGTATACGAATCTTGTGCGTTACATTGGTATTAGAGTTGTTTGATCCTCTCGTCATTCAACCATTTCCATACAGTAAAACTAATCTAGCCTTTGGCCATCAACTCTCCTTCAACTTCGTTACATTAGTATCAAAACTTAAACAAACTTTGTTTGTTACATTAGTATCAAAGCATTTACGAATTCTATTCATTACATTGGTATCAGAACCTCGTTCTCCGATCTTGACCATTGACCAAGCTTTTGTCTCATATTCAAAGATTTTGGAGTTTCTCTTACAACTTGACAGTCAATCCAATTTTACTCTTATTTCCTTAATTTTTATTCATTTATTTTCTCTAATTTCCTCAATTAATTGAATCTTTTTAATCCTTTTATTATTATTATACTATACGTTTTAATTTTTTAATTTTAATATATTCCCTAATCTTGATTTTTTATTTTTTTTTTGGACAATTAGAATTCAAGTTGTCCCTTTATTTGATGTAAGATATATATATATATATATACATATACATATTCTTCTTCTTGCTTTATTTTATTATTATTTTATTCAAATTTTGGGGGTTTATGACTTAGGAATTTCCTTTTAATTAAATATTGTTTCTTGATTCAAAATTAACAATTATATTCTAACAACTATATTCAGTATATTAAAATATTCGTTTTTAATAATTAATAATTTTTTTAGTCAAAACTAACTTCTATATATATATATATATATATATATATATATATATATATATATATATATATATATACATATTCTTCTTCTTGCTTTATTTTATTATTATTTTATTCAAATTTTGGGGGTTTATGACTTAGGAATTTCCTTTTAATTAAATATCGTTTCTTGATTCAAAATTAACAATTATAACAACTATATTCAGTATATTAAAATATTCGTTTTTAATAATTAATAATTTTTTTAGTCAAAACTAACTTCTATATTCTAATGGTTAAGAAATTAGTTCTTGCTAAACACATACATGGCATAAACAAAAGGTGAATAATAAGCATGAGAGAGTATCTATTATTAATAAATGATATACATTTATAGTACATTCATATGACCTTTGGTTTCCTATTCCAAGGTCTCTTGGACTTCCTTAGAATATTTAGCTTCCACATCAACCCTTAGAGTATTAGGTGTTCAACATTCCCCCCCTTAATCCTAAGGGTTATGTATGAGTCCAAGAAGAGAGTTGTAATACAAAACGTGCAAAAATTCATGGCAACACTAGGCTGAATGTGCTCTCTGAAATGTTGGTATAAGGGAGGTGATTTAAGGATGACCACCAACACATGAATGCGTAGTGCAGTTCCCAGAACTCTTCCAAGTTTGGCATGAAGCTCAGGTTTTCTACTAGAGGAAGTGCTCCTAATGTTTTGAAGAGGGAAACCTTCAACCAATAAAGGGAGGTATCACCTCGCATAAAAGGGAGAACCTCAACTTAAAAAGGGAGGTCTCAGCCAGTGATGGTTTAAGGATTACCACCAACTATGGAATGCTTAATGCAATTCCTGGAACTCTTCCAAAACTGGCAAGAAGTTGAAGTCTTCTGCCAGAGGAAGTGTCCTCAGTTCTTTGAAGAGGCATCACCAACTGAAGGCATGCTCAAGGGCATCTTTGTCTCTGGCTACAACTCTGAATCTGGTAAGGCAGGTTGTGGCTCAGGCTCGCTTGATGTGACTTTGAAGCTTGTAGATGACCATCATTTCCCCCACTGTCAGATACAGGGTGAGATTATGGAGAAACCTCAACTGCAAGATTGTTCAATACTCTAGAAAAAATTCGAACATACGACTAAAATATCTTCTTGGCTGTTGATTCCCATCGCCAAGAAGCGATCCATCCAAGTTGAATCTTTGTTCTTGCAGGAGGATTGTTTTTGAAGCATCTGCTTGAAGAATGACTGGTTTTATGACAGTGCTTACATGGATGAAGATCAAAACAATGATCTTTCATATGGCCAACTCGGTCATAGTGTTGGCATTTAACAACTTGTTGTGGCTGTTGTGGAAGAGGATTAGAATCTGGAACATTTGAAGGTGAACTGCCATGAAGGAATCCAACACTCTGAAATTGAATGGGCTTTGAGTAATCTGGAATATGAAAGGAAACCTCCTTGTCATATCCAAGACCTGTTCTGTGCTTGTTATGGACAAGCTCTTCCCAAGGTCTGATGATGGGTTTGGGAAGTGCAAACTGAACTTCTACATCTGCATGTACAACTGCTGCTTCATTGGGTACTAAATCTGAATGAACTTCAACAATATTGACTTGCTGCTGATGGGTGGCTGTCTCAATGTTCTGAACAAAAACAGGTTCAGAATGATGTCTATTTTGATGTAGCTCTTCTTGCTGGAATTGAGATTCGAGCTGCAAAAAATCAATTTTCTCATGTGCATTTTGCAAACAAATTTTAATATTAGAAAGTGTATCAGACCTAATTTTTACCATTCCATCAACAGTGGAATGAATTAGGATATTTAACAATTCTAATGTATCATTAATTCTAGCCATTGTCTCAGCAAAGAAATGAAGGCTCAACACTCCCAATGGAGACTGTAGCAAGGCTAGAGAAACCCCAGCTATTGAAGATTTCAAAAATGAAGAATACTAGTTGTGCATCAAACCATCATTGAATATATAATGCATGCATAAATGTCTCTTGAATCATTTAGTGATGCCACTCATAGAATTTCATTCTTTAGACCTATGCATGAAATAGTTTGGATCTCTCGACCAACGCGAGATTCACTGCGTTAGTTGATAACTTCAGTCAGGCCCAAATTTCAGACCAGACTTTCAGAGGTGATAGAAAATCCAACCAACAGTCAACAAAGGATGCAATGATTTGTTATAAACACAATAAATGAATCGTAGCTCCTTCCATTTCACCAACAATGGCCCAGAACTCCAAGTAGTTAGCACAAGATCCAAAATCGAGCCTCTATAAGGTGATATACAACCTCAATGCACATGAATAATTGTGGCCTTCGAATAGACTATAACTCAGCCCAAAAAATATCCAGCACTAGTCTAGACTTGGCAGTGAGGGGATTCGACCCTCTTTCCTCCTTGGAATCACACCAGAACTGTGATAATCGACTAGCTTTAATTGAGGAAAACCCTGTGATGTTTAATCTTCAAGAAATCGTTCTGCTATCTTCAGGAATGCTCGGCTAGGCTCATTAAAATTGCATTGTCCATTAACTAGTCTAAGCAGACATGTCTCTGGTGAGAATCATTAGTGAAAATGACAATTACCTCACACATGGTGAAGGCTTCTTAAGATCAGAATCGTCATCTCCACATGTGTGAGGGTTCCGAAGTTGATCCGCTGCCTGGTTTGTTCAATTTTGTTTCTCTGCCTCCGACAACCACTGGTGCTGGGGAGCCCCCTCGGAGTTTGAACCCACGACCTGGTGAATTTCAATCGTCGACCACGCAGACGATTCACGTCCAGGAATTGAAGGGATAGATTCACCTCCCACTGTGGTCGCCAAATGTTTGAAGCTTCTAGGGAAGAAGTTGAACGCAAAAGAATGCTTGATGAGAAATCAAATTTCAGGCATAAGCAGGTAATGCTTGAAGCTTATGACCAACGGTGTAATGCTCTGATTCAGAACCCAATTTCTTTATACCACACACATGCAAGTTCGTGGTCACAAGGCTCCATCAAGTTTCAGGAAGTTCCACTAAGGTCGCCGAATTCAAATATTTGAAAGCAAGAAGCCGCCTTTCAATACTGTACGTTGTCACCTCAAATACTCAAGGAGGCCAAGAAGCTGCCGTGGGAGGAGCGCCTCACACACAAGAATTGGAAGGTCCAGAATGATGGAAATATCGATCTCGCAGCACTCTGTGACAACATTACCGATCCCAAGGATCCACGTCTCAGAGAAATTGGTTCATTTTTCAAGAAGGCAGTATTTGAATCAAATGCACCAGTCCAAGAAAAGGTGTTGGATGCATTGATTGCATATTTACATGCAGGAGATGCAGATATTGGAAGGTATGCAATGAGCAAAATGCCTCACAATGAGGGGAGGCGCAATAATCGCTAAAACTTCTGCAAAGAGCCAGAAGGTCGGCGACTCTCCAGCCAGGTCAGGGAGCGGCAGTGGGAGCAGAATGCCTCACAATGAGGGGAGGCGCAATAACCACCGTAGGAGTTAACACAATAATGGAGGGAGCGTTATCTAATATTCAACAATCATATGACAGAGGCAGATTTATGACTGTTGGGCGGTAATATAGGCGGTAGTATTAAATAGCCAGCGTTATATGGGGATACACAGTGGATACACATATATGCGGTAGTTATATATATATATAAACATAGTTAACAAACCACATCTATTAGATAACGTAATGGGAGGAATTTTGGATGCACTCGGCGTTAATAACACATCGTGGAGGTATGCCAGCGTTATATGTAGGAGAAGAGTTGAGTGTAGTCAATGGTAATACCACAATCGAACTTACATTCATGCACAGGGAATCACCAACGTTCAGATTCAATATGCCGCTCGGTCTCTTCTACGCATCAGTCTCATAGTAGTGAGGTCAAGAGTGTAGGCTTGAGCACAAGAATAAACATCTGACAAGAATTTCACTAATTTTTTTTGGGCAAATGTATAAAACCACTTTATTACAGAGTAAGAAATTACACTAATTTTTCTACCCTAAGAGTTAATACTTAAAATGAAGTCGATACTTTGAGAAGAGTATAGTAAGAAGAAGCACAACATATATGGATAAATATACATCTATATGTTATCATCATACATGCAATATATATATATATATATATATATCTATAAAAGGTTGTATGTGATCTAGAGACCTTAAATGATGGGAAGATTCCTAGTGTTAAAGGAATCATAGTAGGTAAATGATCTTGGTAAAAGTCAAAGTATTATCTTGGTTTTAATTATCACAATGGATTATATTTAAATGAATGACAATAACTAATACTCGTTGAAACAACATTATAAATATACTCATAATTAGAATTGAAGTATGCATATTTAATAGGAGAGATAATTTGTTCTTTTATTAATTTCACATTAATTACAAGCTGAAATTCAAGAAGTATTAACTAGAGAGACAAGTAATATTAGAAATTGAAAATTTGTACATAAGTTGCAGGAATATGATACAATATTATCCAAAACAATGAGTACACTGAAACATGGATACTATATAAATATTAATAAAAATATATATAGGAATTGTAGAAAAGGTCTATGAGAACCCAAAGACTTCACGATACTATAGATGCATAGGCACTTAGCCATTTTAAATAATTACATCGTTAAATGACTTATTGGCCCTCAGGCCTATAGATTCAAAAGGAGAGAACAACTCATGTTCATAATAATATAAACTAGAAAAGAAATGTTGGTGTCATGTCTTTGCCAAGGAAATACAATCAAGGCCTCTCAGTCATAATTGAGACATGTAGTGTGTAGACTAGTGCGTCGATATCTATAGAAATATGGTTGATACCATCCTTATTCGACATACGAAATATCTAGAAGTGAATTACATCAGAGTGTACAAGCTTTATTGTCAATATACTTGCAACAAAGGGAGACTAAAAGTTAAGTAAGACAAAAATTGATATATACATAAACATAAAAATAGTCAATAATGAAAGTTAAGAAAGAGAATGGGTATTTATACTCGATGATGGTAGTGTGATGCCTTAATCGAGCTAGCTGTGATTCCAAGAAGAATTTATAGTTAGCATAGTACTCTAAGAAGGGAAAATACACTATAAATAAATAAAATGCAAAAACCAGTCTAAGAAATATTATGTAATTAGATTCCATGCCTTAGCCATGACTAGCCGTCACTAGAAGAAGCAACAAGGAACCAAAATGGATCGTACTATGGTTTTAGTTTATAAACCCTGGGTCGACAGGGAAAAACTCCTAGGTATGAATAATGTACAGATGAAAAAGGAGAAGGGAATAAATATAAAAGGGATTTCTAGCAGTTTTGCCTACCGCCATAGTAGATACAACCTTAAAAAAAAAAAGCAACTCGAAGACACACTGTTAGGGTCCCAAATATTGACCCAAGATAGAAACACGACATAACCTTAAAAATGAGCAAGGAAGGGTAAATTTTAAATTTAAGAGGAGAACTTACGAAAGTTAAGATGGAGTTTTAACCCCATATGGTTCCATAGATTCCATGGCCATGCCAAACTCTTGCAAACTATAAAGGAGAATGATTAAAAAACCCCCCTTAAAAACCTCAGGCGAGAATCCCTTAGAAACTAGGGAAAATATCGTACTAAGAAAACTTACCGAAGTGGAAGCACTAATTAAAGTTGGTGTAGGAATTCTCTAAAATTGCAGGTCTCAATTTCATCCACCAAAAAATTCATAATTCCCGCAATTCACACCAGAGACACACAATAGGATTAGCAGAATAAAACAAAAACAAAATAAATTGTAGTATAAATGATTAGTGTGAACTTGCGAGCAAAAAGGGTTTACCATTATCCCAATGAAATTGACAAGCGTCCCCTCCTTATGCAAGTTTACCAATGTCTAGTAAGTACAAATATTCATACATGGAGGAACAAAGGTAAGTGGCAATAGAAAACCCTACATATGTAGCAAAGGAGAACACCGCTTTGGATGCATAAGACAAAAATCTAGTAAACCAAATGAATCATGAGATTAGGGTTGTTTTCCCTTTTGAGAACCCTTGAGAAATCATCACCGTTAGATTAATTCATTGAATCTCAGTCGTTAATAGTGTGCCAAGAATATAAACCATGTGAATGCACATAGGAAGTCATATACGTGGCCCTACGTGGTCTATCAAATACGATGCCATGTGTAATAGTGAGTCACATTATAACTCATGTGCCATATGAAATGGAGGGAGTAAAATGTATATAAATAAAAGCCTTAGATGATGGTACCCAACTTGCTTTCTCTTTCTGCACGAAACTTGAAATGCAATACCACCTCCACTGAATGCATTGACGACCGACGATGATAGTGAAAAGTATAATGATGGAACAATAAGACTCTAACCAATAGAAATGCAAATAAATAAATTAAATTACCAATAAACAAAAATAAAATCAAATACTCTAATGTTAATTTTGTCAAATCTTGTTTAATTTTTGGTCAGTTGGCAAACTAATCGAAGGTCAATGCAAAATTGAATGCGTTACCACCTACCTTCGTCAAGGATAATAATGATTAGTATAAAAGAGGCACGTCTCTAAGGACATGGCCATTCATAAAAATGCACCTGCCTAGGTATATAAGTGGGCACTTGTTTGTATCATATCTCATATCTCTTGTATTCAAATATATATATATATATATATATATATATATATATATATATATATATATATATATATATATATATAGATATATATATATATATATATATATATATATATATAGAGAGAGAGAGAGAGAGAGAGAGAGAGAGAGAGATATCTATCTCTCTCTCTCTCTCTCTCTCTCTCTCTATATATATATATATATATATATATATATATATATATAATGAATGTATACATATTCCAGATATTTTAAATATTTCATTGCGCATATGAACCTTTTTTGTGACATAATACTTCACTTACACTCAATTGGCTTGACATATGGGCCATAAAATGATGCTGCCTATTGCCACAAAATATAGCAGGGCCCTACGAGGGGGAAAAAACATGGGACAACTACTAGGCTAAGTGACAACAATGGGATTATGGCCCACTGTCACCACAACCAAGGTCCCCAACCATTTACGGACTTTCACAGATGGGAGGAATCCTGGTATGAATATGATCACCTATAATAGATATTTTAGGCTTGAAGGTTAAAGATGATGGAGCTAGAGCTCATTCGAAGAGAGGCTCAATAAAGGTACAGGGCTTCAAAGAAGTGAACCACTCTCTAAGAAAAACCCTAGAAAAGAAGGCACAAGACCTAGGGTTTTGAGGTTTCTCAATGGTAATTGGTATTCACAAGGTCAAGGCCCGAGACAAGAAATTGATTCTTATGATTTATTCCAATGAATACTAAGTTATACAACCCTCAAAGAAGTCCTCAAGGTGAGAAAGAAAGACCTATGTTTTCCCTCTTGGAGTAGCACCTAAGGAAAAATATTTTATGAATGAAAATCAAGTGGATCGACACCCAACATGGAACATAGGTAGCCTAGATCCTGAACTTGATGTATGGACCTTGGAATTCTCAAAAATCATCTCCCTAAAATTTTGCTACAAGCCCTAGATTTCCTCCCTACCTTTAGGGGACTAAAATTTAGGAGGAGAAAATATGGAGAAAGAGAAGCTTAATCACCAAAATCCTTAGACTAGTTCCTAGTCCTTTGGGCAATGGAGTCTTGAGAGGCTTAAGACAAGATAAAACATCTTCTAAGGAGGCTTAAAATCGACACCCTAGGTACCAACTTCAAACATTTACCCTCTACAAGATATAATGGAGTTTCATGAAGAATTCAAAGACATACATTCTCTAGGAACATTCATTATGTGCCTTGCATTGGATAACATATGCAATACTCTACTAGAAAATATTTCCAAATTTAATCTTCAATAATTAGGGCACAAATTCGCATATTCTAGAGTAGCAATTCCATACATTAAACAACTTTCAAAGAAAAATTCCATCAACATTAAGCACTTACAAATATAAATGCAATATATTCATCCATCATTCAAGAAGAAGCTCCAAAGAAGAAAAGTGAATCATCTTCCACACATTAAAATGCATCAAAAGAGTCTCCAATAACTCCAAAGAAAAAGTTCGAGTTCTTTTACAAGAGAACTAATCCAAGTGTGATGATGATATCTCACAAATGAGAGTGAGTTCTATTTATATGAGTATCACTAAGTCGAATTAGCTTAACACAACAACAAAACCCTGTGTTTAACGTCCCTTTTTGCTTCCTTTTTTGCGTCTAGAGCCCATCTTTAGTGCTATTTGCATCCATTTATCAAATATGGTGCAAAAATTGATTGAAAATTTACGCCGAGTTTTGCACCAAGTTTAGCACTAGGTATTGCAATATGTTTTGCACCAGGTTCTATGCCAAGTTTTGTGCCATCCTTTACACAAGGTTTTGTTCCAGGTTTTGCATCAAGTTTGGAACCTAATTTTGTTTCACCTAATTTTGCATCCTCTGTTGCATCTAAGTTTTGCGCCTATACTTGCATGAACTTTTACATCCTTTTTAAAATATTTTTTTGCATCCATTTTTGCATCATTTTTTGCATCCCCTTTGCGCCAAGTTTCACGTCGAGGTTTGTGTCTAGTTTTTCATCTACATTTGCATCCACTTTTGTTACATATACTTTGCATCTTGTTTTTCATCCATATTTACAACCTCTTATGCATCTATTATTGTTCCCACTTTTGCATCCAATTTTGTTGTGCCATAATTTGTGCATAGTTTGGCACCTCCCATTGCACCCACTTTTGCTTCTAATTTTGCATCCATGTTTGCATCCTCATTTACATCTAGGTTTTCATTGACTTTTACATCTATTTTTGCATCCCTTTTTGTATCCACTTTGCGTCAAGATTTGCATTGGGTTTTGTGTCTCGATTTGCATCTACCTTTGCATCGACTTCTGTTGCATCCACTGTTGCACCCATGTTTACGTCCACTTTTGCATCTTCATTTGCATCAAAGTTTGCTTCTTTCTTTGCATCTATCATTACATCCACTTTTGTTGTGCCACAATTTGTGCCATGTTTTTCACTTAATGTTGTACCCAGAGTTGCTTCCAATTTTGCATTCATATTCTCATCCTCTTTTGCATCCAATATTTGCATCAAATATTGTGACTCCTTTTGCATCCAATTTTGTGTCAGGTTTATGCATTGGGTTTTTCATCTACTTCCATTGCATCCAATTTTGTTTTGTCTATTGCACCCTTGTTTGCATCCAATTTACGTCTCTTTTTGCATCTTGTTTTGCATGTAAGTTTGCATCTTTTTCTGTGTCTGTTGTTACATCCACTTTTGCATCCACTTTTGTTGCACACAATTTGTGCCATATCTTACGCCTACCATTTCAACCCACATTTGCTTCCATTCTTTCATCCACATTTGCATCCTCTTTTATGTCCAAGTTTGCATCGAATATTGTACTATATGTTTTTGCATCCCCTGTTGCATCCACTTTTATGTCAAGTTTTGCATCTCATTTTGCATCCACTTATGTTTGCTCCACTTTTGCATCTAATTTTGTGTCCACTATTGCACCCATGTTTTTGTGCATGTTTACATCCCTTTTTGCATCTTAATTTGCATCTATGTTTGCCTACTTTTTTCATCCAAGTTTGTGTCCTTTTCAACCTCTGTTGTTGCATCCACATTTTTTTCACCACAATTCGTGCCAATTTCTTACGCCTACTATTGCACCCATGTTTTCTTCCACTTTTTCATCCTATTTTGTGTCCAAGATTTCATTGAATATTGCCTCTGATTTTGCGTCCACTTTCGTGTTAGGTTTTGTGTCTTGTTTTGCATCTACTTATGTTGCATCCACTTTCATCCAATTTTACGTATATTGTTTCCCCCTTTTTTGTGTTCGATTTTGCATCCCTTTAACAACACTCATCATATTTTTCTGCATTGATGATATTTCTTATGACAATTGACAATAATAAAGATGATGACGATGACATGAATTGTGATTATGATGATAATGAAAATGATGATGGTGGTTACAATAGTAATGATGATAATGATGACAATGATTATGATTTCTGTATTCAAGCTTTTGTGATCCATAATGAATTAAACAAAGTCTTTTGGTAGAAATCACATGAGAGAATTTTTGGTCGACACGTTTCGAACCAACGAGTGTGGTTCATCATCAGGACCAGATGAAGAGGCAGACAATGGCAAAGGCTTAAATCGAGAGCAATGTAGAGACATAATTTCAAATGATTATGATGATGACGATGCTAATGACCTTGGCCAATCTTCCCAATTTCTAAATGTTGTCATTGTCATAATCATAATCATTATCTCCAGTGCCGTCATCCAAGTCATCATCATCTAATCATCTTATCATCATTATCATCTAGGTCATCATCAACAACAATAACGACATGAACGATGCCAATGATGATGATGTCCAAGACGACAATGACAACAATGATGATAGAAATTACATTAATGATGATGATGAAAATGATAATCACAATGGTAATGGTGGTGATTATGATCATCATTGATCATCTCTCGAAAATAGAGTTGTTATTTCTTTTGAAAATATCATATGTTTCCCAAACAACCCCTTTCTAGCACTCGTCACATTTTTTGGGTTGATGATACTTCTTATGACACTTATAATTATGAATGATTGATGACAATGTCCATAATCATGACGATGACGATGCTGATAATGATGACGGCATGAATGTTGATTATGATGATAATGCAATGCTAACAATAACGATGACATTGATGGTGATGATGATGATGATAATGAATATGATGACAATGATTATGATAATACCAATGACCTTACAATCTTATGGATTCATGAACTTACTAGTTTCAAGACCATCTTCTGCATACATATTACTATCAAATTTTTTACATTTTTCGTCTCTCTTGGGATATCTTACTATAATGGTGGTGTCAACACTAGAAAGATATCTTGTTGTAATGATGGTTCTAATGTTAACACCAGAAATTTTTTTATAAAATTTTGATCCTAATGGAGGAATTTCTATTTAAAACATATTTTATATATTCAACTTCCAACTCATAATTACTCTCTTTTCTTCTTGCAAGTCCTTTGCTCTAAATTTACCAATGACCTCCTATCTATATGATAACATGTTTAGAGTTACAAACGTTATAAATTTACATACAAAATAAAATAATTTACTTTTCCATTCTTTACTGCATGCATAAAAATGTGATTGTAACTCTTATTTAACTGAAGCACACCTACTATTGGTACACTCAATATATTTTCTTTCTACTTATATCGCAACAACTTCTTCAAGGAATATAAAAACTTCATAATATAAACTTGAACTCAATAGTAAATTCCTTTTTGCTATATATTGTTTAATTTGACATATTGTTAGAGAGTGGATGGTACAACACACATGCAATGAATCCATGGTCTTCCTAAGAGCAAATTGCCATCAAAGTCCATATTAATCACAAAGAAAGAGGTCATGAGAGTGATATGCCCAATAGTTATCGACAAATGGATAATACCTACAGGCATTATTTGATTAGAGTCATAGCCTTTATAAGTGCTTCGTATAAATTTCATGTCCACGTTATTATAATGCATGATAATTAACACATCACATGACACTACATTCAGGTTACAATTCCAGTTTACAAAGTAACACTTAACATAACAAGGCCCTACAGTACACTCTATTTACAAAGTGGGGTCATCCACTATGATCATTTCCTCATCAATTTGTGCCTTAAGAGGGTCAAAGATGAAATTATCATAAGACAATGGATATACAAGTTATGGGTATGTTTTCCTAGGGAGAGGGGCAAAGTTGCTCAACTTAGAAAGGAGGTCGAGGGGTAGTAACAACATGGTTGACCTAAGAGGGTTCAATTGTATTGAATATAGGTGTATAAAATCCTATGGCTAAGTACATTTCCCCTACTAAAGAGTCACATAAGGTGGGACAAATTCACAACAACTTCATAATAGAGATGTTAGCAGGACAAATTTTCTACTATAGAAAGAATAGGGGAAAGAACCTTGTATGGGAGGTCCTCCCATAGGTATCTGATAAGTTTCTTATAAGGAGCTAGAGGGATAGTGGTCTTGGTTTCCTTTTGGTATACAAGTGGGATCTTGTTGGGTTACTGTAGCTTTAGTCCAACTGAGAGCATGTAACTCCATCATATTGTCAAGCTCTTGTGGTAACATTGACATCAAATTATACTACCTTCTTTATAAATTCAACAATGAAGCAAGCTCTCGAATTTCCAACTAGATTGAGCAAGAGAAGTAGGTGGATGACTATAAAAAGTCTCTTGGGAAGAAGTGGAGGGTTGTGAAGGTTGACTAGATGAAGATGGATGTTGAGGGAATCAATTACAAAAGATTCCCAACTAGGCATTTTAGGGGAATAAGACCCCTTTGAAGTGACTATTCTTCTTTTAAGTGCTTCATTATTTGGTATGTAACACATTCTTCCATAGAATGCCTCAGTCTCTTATGATAATTGTAATACTTTGTAATGGCCCCTGTCATTCTCAAGTGTGTAGATATTGTACTCCGATAATTGTATACTTGTATAGATAATAACCTTAGTTATGACATATGTCGTCGATGTGTTGATTTTCCGAATCATTGATAGTGTAAGTGGTGTCTTGACGACCTTAAACTTGCATAATCATTGTAAATTGTTCCATGATTAAATTGTAGTGGTGTAAATATTGGCCACCTTGACAACCTTTATCTATATACATTGATGTTAATTAATATATTAATGATAAAAAATTTATAAATTGTTTGCATGTTTTGAAAATCACGATGAAGTTGTGTATTCCAGCAATGTAGGTGTTTCCCCCTCCCTTTTTTATTATATTTGTCCAAATATTCAATCACACAAACTCCTCTCCCATTCCCCTGTCCCTGTTCACCATAACTCACTTCTTGATTACCTTCTCTAGGGTTTCAAAGATTCAAAATTCAAAGGACATCGATAAAGAGGATAGAGATTATGAGGAGGAGGAAAACAGCGGCAGTGAAAGTGTCGGAGATTGATCTGAAATGGGGCACTAAAAGCTTCTTTTCATGCTTACAAGAACCTCTCCCACTTATATTCCCAAGATCTATGCTTATGCTTGATAATTTGCAGAATTAAAAGAACATGAAATAGGTGTATGCTTGTGTTTGTTTTTAGACTGTTCAAGTGCTTATGTACATTTGCTTATGCTGATGTAAAACACACATAACAGTAAATAAAGCAGAAAATCAACAAACACATAAGACAACAATATAATTAGGAGTTCATCCAAACCTCTTGGGCTATGTCTCCGTGAGCTCTAGTAAACTCAACTAGGCTCTCTGGGATTATGGTAATCTTTCTTTTACAAGTTCCACACTCAACTCCATTGGTTTACAACTGAACCTATGGGTTTATAATACCATCTTATCCCTGGCTGTCCATACTCTGCAGACAGATCTAGGCTTCTCTGGACTAGACTCCTTCAATCAGCACTCTAAGCTATCTTGAGCTCTAGCTTGCACCAACACCCTCAAAATTCTTTTACGATCTCTGGAATTCCTTCTTCTGTCTTTAGCACATTTTGGACATCAACAATAGCTTGATCATTTGATCTCTTTGCTATTTTGCAGCTTCATTACCTCTATGGCTCTTAGAAGTCTTCCTTGAGATCTTTGGCTCTCTTAGCTAACTGGCTCTGGCTCTTAGCTCTTTGGCTCATCTGGCTCTTGCTCTCTTAGCTATCTGGCTCTGTCCATCTGACTCTGCCTCCAACCTCTGGTGGCTCTACCTCTGCTTGGCCCTCTGGCTCTAAAGCTCTTAGGATTTCTGGCTCTCGGCTCTTGCAGTAAGCTCCCTGAAGGGAAAAATTCTCAAGGGAGACTTCTGAAGGGAGACTCCTAAAGGGAGACTTGCTTCTTTTCTTGGATCTCTGGTCTTTTAAGGAATCCTCTGACTCTGTGGCTTCCACAGTTGTTCCTCTGTCCCATCAATCATGAAGAATCATTCTTTTTCCCGGCATTGCCTCTTCGCGCTTCAAAATGCATCCCTATTACAGAAACGCCTGTTGATAGCATGGCACAGGTGTGATGGCTGTTTCCAATGGAAAATGAATTGGCAGGCACGAGTAACCTAGTCATTTTGCCTTCTTGTGCAGAAATCCCGAATTAGGCATATAACATAAATACACAGGCAAAACTGATGAAAAACACATCATGAAGCATTTAGCCAGAACTCAATAATATAGAATCACCCCTATAAACCTATTGGGTGAGTCATCCTATTGCATTTGCAAGTCACATGGCAAAATGGCCAAAAACATCAATACACGGGAAATACATAGAAAATCTGTAATTCCAGATTTCAAATTATATTCAATTGTGTTTATAAACCCATCGGGTCCATGCTTTGATCGCAAATCGAAATCACTGCAGGCATGTGTCAACAACCCTTTATTTGGTTGTGATCGTTGATCACCGATTGCCGATATCGACGCATTGCATATCACAATCGCAACGACCTAATGGACTGTGCCGCCGATATATATCATCAATCCGATATATATCACCAATGCCGATCACCGACCCCTCTTTACCACAATCACAAGTTACAATGCCATGGGTCATGGTCCTCAACCTCCTCCGATCGCTGATCAGTGATCATATCCTAACCGTTGATCTGTGCACCCGATCCAACGGTCCATGTGCAATCGTTGATCGCTTATCGCAACACCTTTGTGCCTTGACTAAGTCTTCCCCTTTGGATAATTGCGATGCGATATATCCATTGCTCCACTATAACACATATTTGCGATCTGATGAAAGGTTTCCGATGCGATAATCTTTAAGAGATGCATATTCTCCATTAAGTCCCGTTTAACAAGAAAATGCTTCCTTTTCAAAGGACAATGGGAAATTTTATTTCTACATTATCTCCTTCATCCGAAGTTCGTTTTAGCCCATTCAAATTGAGTTAGATTCAGAATGAAGAGATCTACACAATGAGGCTATTTCCAAGAGCATCCTTTGACTTTCATTTTCCTCTGTGAGGAAGATTTTTAGACTTAGAAGTCTATGTTAGATCCATTTTGGATCACGCCTTCCCACTAAAAAGCTTTTGGACTCTAAAAGATTGATATACTGATCTGAACAGTAAATGAGAGTACCTCACCCTCTTCTTTTAGCCTCCATACACTTGCCTTGCATAGTGCCTCTAAACCAAAGCCTTTGAACACTCCCTTCCTGGATGTGCTTGTCCTCTTGGGAAGAACTATCTTCCTCCTTGACTTCCTGCAGAACTCCTGCTGAGAAGGTCACAAAAGGTAGTTTGAACTTCTTTGCCTTGATCATTGATCCAAGGTGGCTCAAACCAATGTGAAGTTACATCTGCTTCACAAAATTTTCATTTGTACCTGTTTGACATACTGTCAACAACAACTATTAACAACAACAAGATTACAGACAACAACTGGATGGCCTAAACTCCTGCTTCAACAAAAGAAACAGATTTCACATCTTGTGAACACCTCCATGTCTTTACATCTGCATACAAATTATTGAATAGATAACAAGCCAACAAAACATGCCTTTAAAACAATTGACCCTTCAAATAAAGCATGTAGAAAAAGAACTTTAGGATTCTTTTTCAAAGATGAAACACTTCATCATTATCTCCATCTTGGAGACCAAATCAACTTTTTCCAAGTCAACATTAACATTACATGCATGTTTACAACAAAGTAATCAACCCTTCAAGTTAATCACACATACATGTTCAAATACAAGGAAATGATCAACATCCCCGTGTTCATGCATATCATGCTTATGCATGCATTTCATCTTTCAAATTTCACTTAAGCACATTGTACTTTCAAAGCTGAAATGAATGTAATGTTGCAACAATAAAGTGAGTCTCCTACTCAACTTTTCCATTCACCTTCTTGGTAAAAACCTGCAACTTGCATTCTATTGATTTGATGCATTTTCAAAAGACATGCAACCTTAATTCGATAAGAAAACTAACCATTTCCTACCAATCCATTTCAAAGGTCCTTCCTTTGTCTGCACATTAGCATCAACATGTGAATCATCTTGAAACACATCATTTATGGAAACTTACTTTCCATTCCTGCCATTTTCTCTTTCCACCTTCTTCAAGTTTCGTGGAAGCATTGTTGGATTCAGAGTCCAACATTTTGCAGCAATATGTCCTTTCCTATGGCAGTAAGTGAAACACATGTGCATCTTCTTGATAGCATGATTTGCCTTGTCCAATGGACCTTTGGCTTCTTTCTTCTTTTTCTTCCAAAGTTTCCTGCATGTGGCCATTCTCTTCCAACATCTAGAAACAATATGGTTACCCAATCCACAAAAGGAACAAGCAATTCTTTTCCCATGCTTATATGGAAATTTATCATCCTTAACAAAATCAAAAGGAATATGATTAGAACCATATTTATACCTTTCTTTTTCACCTTTATTGCCTTCATGAGGAGTTGAATTGAATGAAGAAGTAGCTCCCTTTGGAACATCATCAATCTCTTCAAGGCTGTCAAAGTTTCCACAACACTCTGGTTCAAGTGCATGCTTATGAACACCTGCATCTTGCAAATGATGTTTCAAGCTATTGCATTCTCCATGAATATAATCTTTACACTCTTGAGGTAGAAGACTTGAAATGAAAGTCCCTCTTGGGACTGTTTCAATTGTCTTCATGGCAGCTATGGAACTTTCTCCATAAGATTGTCCATAGCCAAGACCCAAATACTTAGGCCTTTCCTCAACCATTATTGGCTCAACAATATCTTGTGCATGTTTTCCCAAGCCATTACCTTCATAGCCCATCTTGGACATTAACTTGGAACCTATGCCTCTGGTATGTTTTTCAAAGTAACCAACATAAACATTATTAGAGGAAATTGAAGACAAACTGGAATTTTTTACCTATTCTTCAAGCTGATACTTGACTAAGGCTTCTTTAGCAACAAAGAGCTATGTCTCCAACTCATGCATCCTTTCCAGGTTCATATTTGCAATATGAAGTTGTCTCTCCATTTCCTGCAATTTTTTAGAAATCAAATGTTTCTCTTCCTTCATGGAATTCAACTGCTCTCGAAGTCCAACACTCATTTCTCTCACCATATCCATCACGATGAACAACTCTTGCTTCATGTTCATATCACAGAATCTTGTGATGAAGGAAGAATTTGTGGACTTACTTGTAGAAGTTGTCATTATGAAAATGAACAAAAGAACTTCAAACAAGAGTAACAAGAGCTTATTCAAGCAACCTTTTGCAACAAACCTCTTGTGCTTTTGGGATAAGAAGAATGCCTCCAGCCCTTCTTCCTTCTTGTCATCTCCTGGACTTAGTTAACAACAGCTTTCCTATCACCTTTGCAAAATCAAATAATAGTCAGTTTACAAACAATCAAACACCTTTCAAGTCAAGCAAGTGAATAGATTGCCTTGTCAATCAAGCATCCTGATCTGATATCACCTACACCATGATACTACCTACTCTGGTATAACTTAACTCTGATATCACCTTCTTTGAAGGTGGGGTTAATTATCCTAGAGCTTTGATACCACCTGATCTAAAATGGGGCACTAAAGGCTTCTTGTCATGCTTACAAGAACCTCTCCCACTCCAAAGCTTATATATTCCCAAGATCTATGCTTATGCTTGATAATTTGTGGAATTAAAAGAACTTGAAATAGGTGTATGCTTGTGTTTGTTTTTAGACTTTTCAAGTGCTTATGTACATTTGCTTATGCTGATGTAAAACACACATAACAGTAAATAAAGCAGCAAATCAACAAACACATAAGACAACAATATAATTAGGAGTTCACCCAAACCTCTTGGGCTACGTCTCATTGAGCTCTAGTCAACTCAACTAGGCTCTTTGGGATTATGGTAATCTTTCTTTTACAAGTTCCACACTCAACTCCATTAGTTTACAACTGAACCTATGGGTCTAGAATACCATCTTATACCTGGCTATCCATACTCTGCAGACAGATCTAGGCTTCTCTTGACCAAACTCTTTCAATCAGCGCTCTGAGCTATCTTGAGCTCTAGCTTGCACCAACTCCCTCATAATTCTTTTACTGTCTCTCGAATTCCTTCTTCTATCTTCAGCACATTTTGGACATCAACAATAGCTTGATCATTTGATCTCTTTGCTATTTTGCAGCTTCATTACCTCTATGGCTCTTAGAAGTCTGCTTTGAGCTCTCTAGCTCTGTGGCTCTGGCTCTCTTAGCTAATTGGCTCTGGCTCTCAGCTCTCTGGCTCATCTGGCTCTGCCTCTCTTAGCTATTTGGCTCTGTCCCTCTTACTCTACCTCCAACCTCTGGTGGCTCTGCCACTGCTCAGCCCTCTAGCTCTCAAGCTCTCAAGCTTTCTAGCTCTGAACTCTTGCAGTGAGCTTCATGAAGGGAAAACTTCTCAAGGGAGACTTGCTTCTTTGCTTGGATCTCTGGAATTTTGAGGAATCTTTTGACTCTACGACTTCCACAGCCATTCCTCTGTCCCTTCGATCATGAGGAATCATTCTTTTTCGCAGCTCTGCCTTTTCATGCTTCAAAACACATCCCTATTACATAAATTCCCACTAATAGCATGGAATAGGTGTGATGGTTGTTTGCAATGGAAAATGAACTGGCGGGCACGGGTAACCCAATTGTTTTTCCTTCTTGTGCAGAAATCCCGAATTAGGCATATAACGGAAATACACAAGTGAAACTGATGAGAAACACATTATGGAGCGTTTAGCCAGAACTCAAATAATATAGAATTGCCCCTATAAACCTATCAAGTGCGTCATCCTATCGCTTCTGCAAATCGCATGGTGAAATGGCCAAAAACTTCAATACATAGGAAATACATAGAAAATCCATAATTTCGGATTTCAAATTATATTCAATTGCGTTTATAAACCCATCAGGTACATGCTTTGATTGCAAATCAAAATCACTACAGACATGTGTCAACGACCCTTTATGTGGTTGTGATCGCCAATCGCTGGTCATCGATCGCTGATATTGGCGCATCACATATCACAATCGCAACGACCCAATGGACTATGCCGGCCAATATATATATATCGTCGATCCAATATATATTGCCGATGTCAGTTGCTGACCCCGCTTTATCGCAATCACAAGTTGCAATGCCAAGGGTCATGGTCCTCAACCTCCTCCGATTTCCGATCAGCGATCATATCCTGATCTTTGATCTGTGCACCCGATCCAATGGTCCACGTGCAATCGTTGATCGCTTATCGCAAAACCTTTATGCCTCGACTAAGTCTTCCCCTTTGGATAATTGCGATGCGATATATCCATTGCTCTGCTATAATACATATTTACGATCTGATGAAAGGTTTCCAATGTGATAATCTTTAAGAGATGCATATTCTCCATTAAGTCCCATTTAACAAGAAAATGCCTCCTTTTCAAAGGAAAATGGGCAATTTTCTTTTTACATTATCTCCTTCATCCGAAGTCCGTTTTAGCCCATTCAAATTGCGTTAGATTTAGAATGAAGAGATCTACACAATGAGACTATTTCCAAGAGAATCATTTGACTTTCATTTTCCTCTGTGAGGAAGATTTTTGGACTTAGAAGTCTATGTTAGATACATTTTGGATCAAATATGAACCTCAACATCAGAGAAAACCACATAAGGGAGGTATAATTATCAGAGAGGGGCTAGAAAGTTGTTTGTAGTGGATAGGCAAGTGTTTACTCCACCTGATATGGAAGGGATCTTGCCTTCTTCACCAACTCATAGGCAAATTCTTGCTCCACAGACTGTGGAAGCGGCTTTGCCTTCTTCATCAACACAACAGGTAAAACAGGTGCAGAAGGTGCAAAAAGGGAAGGAAAAGATGCTGGAGGAAAGACTTAATAATGAAGAGCAAATGGAATTTGATTTTATGGAACATGATGAACCAAAACAACCACACATTCATCATGACATTGAGATAGTCAACTTAGAGGCTCAATATGAGGTGACAAATGAAAATATAATCATAAAGGAAAAATATGCACAGATCCAAGCACTGATGGACAACATGGCGAGATATACATATGTCATTTCATACCTTGAGCAAGAGAACAAGAAACTAAGTGAAAAACAGGTCCTCATGGAGCTAGAACTTCTCAAGGCAGGGAGGCAAGATGACAAAGGCAAATCAGTAATGCAAGAGGAAAAGACCCTAGCCACCTTGACCACAGAATAGAGGCTTGAAAGGGAGATTGAGGAGGATAGAGAAACATGGCTTGACATGGTCAATTTCATTTGGAGAAGCTGCTACAAAGGGCCAATAGGGACAATCAAACCATTAGGCACATGGCTCACCATTACAGGACCCGGAACAAGATTTGTAACATAAGAGTCAAGCAAATGAAGACAAGACTAAAACAAGCAATTAAAGGAAAAAAGGAGGGTGATAGGCTTAGGTTTCTTTCTGAAGCTTCCTTAGCTAATCTAGACACTTGATGGTGGTGTTCTCCACAAATTTTGAGTAAGTTTTGAGAATTTTTTCCTTTTTGAAGAATTTTGCAATTTTTGACTCAGAAAAATTGGCAGTGGCACTGCGCTTTTCCTAGGGGCATCCAAATAGGAAATGGTCAACATTTTTGGATTCACAATGATTAGTACATGCACCCTATGCATTTTCTAAGCTTTTGGAGAAAAAATGGTCAACCAAAAGGTCAAAAAACACCCAAAAAATGACATTTTTGCCCATGGCGCTGTGCACACAAGTAGTCTTGGGAGAATCTATTTTTGAGGGGTGAAATCAACTCCAAATGGGAAAATAAAGGAAAATTTGGAAATTAGATAGGACAAGCTTTCCAATGAGCTATCATGAGCTCAATTTTGACACCGGGAACATCTCCAAAATGGCCTTCCAAAATGTGTTGCGCATAGAGCTTGAGCGCTGCGCATAGGACAATTTTGCGCTGAATTTTTCACTTCAGAGTGTCATGACTCTAATTTTGGGTTTTCTCTCATAGGTGATGTTTTACTGATGTAAATGGTGACTAGGCATGTAAATAGGATGGATAGTAGTTACTGGAGGGTAGATTCATTAGATCAAAAGTTATCTTGAGGACAAATGAATCAATTTCCTCCCTTTTAGAGGCAAGCTGTTAGGTTGCCTAGATTCCAGTTTCTTGTTCAGTTTTTGATGGATTGGTTCCTCATCTTAGGAATTTGACCCCTAAGGATGGAAGGAGCTTGAATCAATGTCTATATCCTCCTTTTCATTCTCATTGTAAAGGATTGGACTCAGCTGGATGCTTACGCTTTGAGTAGACATCATTTTGTATCAGTTTTAACAGGAGATTAATGAAAAATTGGAGCTATTTCTTTGGGATCCATGTGGTATGATGTTCACTTCAGTTTTCTCTATTGTGATCATATGCTAAAAAAAAATTTGTACTTCATCAATCATTTCATTGCTTTTAAGTGGATGTTCTTAAGTTGATAGGCAGAACCCATAATATTTATGCTTTGTTTAGGGAAAATATTCACAGTCTATGTTTTCTTCAGTTTAGGAAGGATCCATGTTGCTCACATGCTCTTTCTAGCTTCTCACCTATCTTGAATCACCTCACCCATCAAAACCCTAGAGTGCTAAACCTTGTGCCTACCTTGCCCCATCGAACACCCTGCAATTTTGACCTAATTTCCTTGCCCTAACTGTTTGGCTCCTCCTGATGCAGTAAAACCCTTCAAAATCAAAATCAAACCTTGTGCTACTATACCTAGCCTAATATCATTTTCTTGATCCAGTCATCTCGGCTGAGATCATTATGGAGAGAGTCCTCTCTTTGCCTAGTAGGGCTAGCTACTTGGCTAACCGTGGTTTTTGGTTACCCTGGTATTGCCTTCTTTCAGCCTGAGGTTCAATCTAGATGCTAACATAGTGGCGACCATATTGGGGAACGAGTGAAAGGTTTTGTATTCCCTGGGAAATATCACCAAAGTGCAGATCTAGATGTGATTGTTGATGGTGGAAAACGATGAGACATAAGAAGGCTGAAATCATTCACCTGGTGGCTCCAAATCAGTTTCGAGATCATATCCAAAGACTCCACTGGAGGATGAACCCGACCAATAGAAACATGAAAGGAAAAAATGGAAATATCAGGTATTCAAGTTGGAATTTCATCCAAGACATTATGTTCTTTGTCATCAATTATTTTTTCTCTTTTCCCGAGAATGTCAAAAATGTTTTACAAAGTATACTATATTTGAGAAAATATCCTAAAACTACATCTGATTCCTTCCCTTTAAATATTGTGAAAACAAATTCTTCATACGCCTTTGACGTTGATCAAGACCCTTATTCTGAATCTTATGATGACCATCTTCAAACTGATGAGCCTAAAGAGACCAAGACTAATTCTACAACTTCTGTACATACTCCTACACCTTGTAAAATTCCAGATCAATACAAACCACTCATCTTACCTCCTATACTCCATACTTTCCCTGAAAATCACTACCTATACCTATCGAGGTTTGATGGAAAATATGACAATATCACTACTGACATACATATGTAGAATTTTGAGACTTTCGTCAACCTTTTTGAAGTCGTCGAAGAGGATGTCAGTATCAGGCTATTCGCTCTTTCTTTGCAAGGAAAAGTCAAGAGTTGGTTCAAGAACCTGCCTAATGTGAGCATCTCTGATCTAGGTGTATATTGGTGGCCACTTGCCAAGTCCACTTGGATCCCCACCATTGTTTCTTTCAGCTTTTCAATTTCCTTAACTGTAGCACAATTTACTATTTTTAGCAGTTTTTTGGGTCCTGAACTTCCGGAGTCGTTTTGAGGCCCTAACGACATTTTTTGGGAAAACTAGGAGCAACATGGGTCTATGGACCGATGTTTCTCTTCCCAAAGTTGTAGTTCTCGGATAAATCCTTCTAACGAGATACTGTGCACGTCAAACGGAGATCGTATGCCAAAGTTGCGACCCCATGTACCAATTTACCCAAATGGGGCCCACAGTTTGGCGTTTCATCTTCTAGGATTAGGTTTTTGGATGTTTAGGGTTTTCCATTTCTTCTCAACAATAAATAGGCCTTCGAGCCTCATTGTAACAGAGTTCAGAGGCATGTAGCCGCCACATCTCTTCTCAGAGATAAGCTACCATCGCCTTAGCTGGTTTATTTCCATTTCTGTTTGTAAGCATATTTCAGTATTTTACATTAATGAAATAAATTATTATTTCCGCTGCATCTTTGTGTATATGGTTATCTCTATATTTTGTTGCATTCCTCTTTAAATCCAGATTAGTGGTATCAGAGCGGTCTGCTTTTTTCTATGTTTTTCTTTTCATGTCCACAACGAGGTCGAGATATAAGGAGTTAGGGCTTGAACTGATCAAACCTTTGCAAGACCAGCCTCACAAATCCTGACGACCTCCCATGGCTGATGAAAAGAAAGACGAGGGGGCAGGAGATCCTATCAAAATCTTGCTTGAAGAAGCCCTCAAGCGGCAGACGAGTGCGATGATGGACAACTTTGCCTAGATCCTTCAGCGGCTACCCAGGGGCGATGCATCGGCTTCCAACAGCTACTTTAGAAACACCACACCGTTCAAGGTACAAGTTAATTTTGAAATCCCCATATTCGAGGGTCAGATAGACACAAATGTCGTCGATAAATCGTTAAATCTGCTAGAGGGTTATTTTTCTGTTCATGATTTTTCCAGTCAGGAAAAGATTATTGTCGCTCTTCTCAGAGCAGCCCCCCATGTCAAGGACTTGTGGGAAAGAGGACACGGGAAAGTGGTGTGAGCTCCATAAGAGCTCCACTCACAACACAAGTGAGTGTCGAGCCAAGCAGTCACTAGTGGCTGAGCTAAAGGTTTCAGAATCGGATGCAGGTTCTGACTCTGAGTCAGAACCTGACAAGGGGAATGACAAGGGAAGCCGATTATCGATGCGGATCCCAACGCCACCGTTGCCACCACGAAGATCCAGAAGGGGGAACCCGAAGATCCAGAAGAGGAGGAGCATCTCTTCCACTCCCAAATGTGGGTAAAGGGCTGCCCACTACAGTTCATTGTCGACAGTGGGAGCCAAAAGAACCTCATTTCGGTAGAGGTCGTGAAGTGGCTGGACTTTCCGACCACAGCACATCCACAACCATACACCATCAGGTGGCTTCACCAAGGACGGGATCTTTGCGTGAGCCAGCAATATCGCCTTCCATACAACATCAAGCCCTTCACGGATGAGGTATTGTGTGACATTGCTCCCCTTGAAGTTTGTGATGTATTACTAGGACAACCATACTTGTGGAAGCGACATGCTATGTATGAATCAAGGCCCCGTGCTGTTATTGTTACTTTGGGAACTAAGTTGTACAGGATACTAGAGGTAGCACCGCCTACCGCCATCTCTTTGATTACTACAAAAAAATGCAGTAAGCTCGTTTCCAAAACTGGGAAATTTGTTTTCTTGATGATACACCCTCAAGGAAAGAAGAAGACGGTGGCCACAACCTATAGACAAGGCCCCTCTGCACAACAACTACAGATGGACAAGGTCATGGAGGAGTACAAGGACATCTTCACCTCCCCCGCAGGGGTTCCTCTGCACTGTCAGGTCAAGCACTCCATCGATCTGACCCTAGGTGCGCCGCTACCCAATGGACCAATCTATTGGCACTCCATTCTGGAGAATGATGAAATCAAGAGGCAGATTCAGGAGCTGCTGCAGAAGGGTCACATCCGTACAAGTTCATCACCCTATGGGAGCCTAATCATGTTGGTACAGAAGAAGGATGGGACTTGGAGACTCTGTATTGACTATCGAGTGCTGAGCAAGATCACTGTCTGTAATAGGTACCTGATCCCACGGATTGATGACCTCATGGACCAACTAAAGGGGGCAAAATATTTCAAGAAGATCAAGATTGATTTGAAGTCAGGATATCACCAGGTACCAATCGAACCCTCCGATGTGTGGAAGACTGCCTTCAAAGCCAAGAAGGACCTGTTCGAATGGTTGGTGATGCCTTTCAGATTGACGAATGCTCCTGCAACCTTCATGAGGCTAATGGATGACATCTTGCGGCCATTCACCAACTCATTTGTAGTGGTATACTTGGATGACATCCTGATATCCAGCCAGAGTTGGGAAGAGCACCTCGACCACATTCGACAAGTTCTCCAAACACTGCGGCAACACAAGTTATGCACCAATTTGGAGAAATGCACTTTTGGCATGACCTAGGTTCAGTATCTGTGATACATTATTGTTGAACAGGGGGTGCATGTGGATCCATCCAAGATCCAAGTCATTCGAGATTGGCCATCTCCAACCACTTTGACAGAGCTTCATAGCTTTCTAGGTCTTGCCAACTTCTACCGCAGGTTCATGTTGGGATTTTCTCATATCACTTGGCCATTGAGTCAAGTCACCAATGGAGGAGAAAAAGCAAAATTCTTTTGGTTTGAATCTCAAAAGAGGGCATTCACAGAGTTGAAAGATTGTCTCTGCACAGCACCCGTGCTCGCATTATCAAACTTGCAACAACCATTTGAGGTCAAGAGAGATGCCTCTAACTATGCTATTGGGGCAGTCCTTGTTAGGATATTCCGACACATAGGATATAGTTAAGTTCAACTTGGTCTAGTATAGAGTTAGGTTAGAGTTAGGTAAAGTTTGTTTCTTTACCGTTGTACATTTTGTAACTTACAATCCGACGGTCACGATATGTAGTGATCCGACGGTTCACTCTCACCTCGGTATTACCGACACTTGATCCGTGGCTTGACACCCGATTGGTCCATGAGTTCTATTTAAAGCGCATGGAGGGTCATTGTTCGGGTAATCCGTGCATGAGAGAAGCTTATGTAAATTTTCATTCTTTGATTAATAAATTGTCTGTACCCACGTTGGGACAGGCCGTGGACTGTTTCCCTCCTTGCACTCTGAGGGTTTTAACCACGTCAAAAATACTGGTGTATTGATTTGAGATCTGGTTGTGAGCGGTGTCCTCTTGGTATTCTTTCTGAGGAACTTACCCTGTAAATTCCTACATGGTATCAGAGCTATTTGAGGGCCGCGTTCGTTGGTGATCCAAATCTGAAGCCGGTAGAACTGCATGCGGCTGTCGTTTCCTAGATCTGCTGTTTCTGACTGCTTTCGGGCCGAGAGGACTGCTCTGTTGCGTTCGGAGCATCTGTTTCAGTGAGGAACCCCTTTCGTTTCACGCGAAAAGGTTTCCGGTAGCCCTAGCTGCGTCATTTTTCAGATCGGGAGGTATACAGTGTTTTTTTTTGCAGTTTACTGTCATTTTCTCTCTGCTTATTTCGGTTTCGGTTTATTTAGCCTTTTTTTTTTCCGGATCTATACCTTTCATTTCTGCGTATGCTCTTTGCCCTGCGACTCTGTGCGATCTGGGCAAATCAGAAACAGAAAGAAAGGATTTTTCTCATGCGTATGCTCTTTTCCCTGCACCTTAGTGTGATCTCGGAAAATCAGAAACATTGAGAAAAATATTTAGTTTTTCGGCTAAAAGCTAACTTTGAGATTTTTTTTTAAAATTTCTAGTTTTTTGGCTAAAGCTAACTTCGAGCCGTAAGGTTCGTTTTTCTTTGGATATTCGTGTTGGGTTTTGTGTTTTGTGTTTTGTAGGGGAAAAGAGTCTTCCCAAGGCAAGCACGCAAATCGAGGCCCCCCCCCCCCCCCCCTCTCTCTCTCTCTCTCTCTCTCTCTCTCTCTCTCAAATATTTTGTATAGATCAATTGGTTCAAAGACCTTTTAAGAGAGTAGAGGTCTTGGGTTCAAGTCTCCATTTTGTGGGGGCGGATTTTTTCATTCCCGCACATTCGCGCACTTTGCCGGCAACGTCAACAATTTTTTTTAAAAAAGCCATAACTTCTTCATCCGGAAGCCTTTTTCAGAGCCGTTTTTTTTAAAACCGCCTATTTTTTCGAGATCTATCCATTGGACCACTTACTTTCAGCATCTTCAGCTTCAGTTGTTTTTCAAAAAATGGAAAGTCCATGCCAAGTCATTCTTGACAGCACTAACTACTTCCAATGGGTAGCCTACATGGGAGATTTACTTAGAAGTAAAGGTCTCTTCAGAATAGCCACAGACCAAGAGAAGAAACCCAAAGATGAAGACAAGGCCGAAAAATGGGAAAATCGACAAGATCAAGCACGTGGTTTGATAGGAATGTCTGTTTCTCCTGATCTTAGATTCCACATTGCAGAAATTGAAACTCCTCATGAAGCATTAGAAAAACTTGCTAAAGTTTTTGGGATTAAAAATGAAATTAGAGCCCATCAACTTGAGAATGAGTTGCTTACTTTGGATCCTAATAATTTTTCTTGCATTGAAGATTTCTTGTCCAAATTCAAGACCCTTAGATATCTCTTGGAAGGTGTTAAAGTTAAGAAAGAAGATGGTAACCTTATTTATTCCATCCTTACTAAGTTGGGACCAGCCTACTCTGTATTTGTTTCCACTTTCCATTCTACCAGGGAAGCTTTCATTTGTCAAGGCAAAGACTACAAGCCCCCTTCCTTTGACTCCTTTTGTGATTCCTTAATAAGAGAACAAGAAAAACTCTTACACCTTGGTCTTCTTAATCTTGGAAACTCTTCCTCGAAAGCGTTAGCCGCCCAGCAGCAACCAAATTCAAAGAATCCTAAGAAGTCTTATCCTCAAAGGAATGGTCCTAAACCAACTCAGCCTCAAGATGAAAGATCATTTCAGCAATATGACAAGACCAATAAAAACAAATGGAAGAAGACTGACAGACATTGTAACTTTTGTAATCGAGATGGCCACTTAGAATCTAAATGCTTTAAGAAGATGGAAGCCTTGGAAGCCGCAATGAAGAAACATAACATCCATCTGGAGCCTACTTCAACTTCAACTTCCGGAACGGCATTTTCTGCATGTCATCGTCAATCATCTCAGTCTGGTTATGCATTAAATGTATCTTCTTCTTCTTCTCATTCTCATGAGTGGCTCATTGATTCTGGAGCCTCTTGTCACATGGCCAAAAACCAAGCCATGTTTTCTTCTTTAAATGATTGTAACACCAAAAATATATATGTTGGTGATGATAGATCTCTTAATGTTGTAGGGACTGGAACTGTTCATCTAGACAATGGTCAGTTCAATGATGTATTATGTGTTCCAAACTTATCCTGCAACCTTCTATCTGTCTATCAGATAACTCATTCAGGTGAAGGTAAAATTGTTGAATTTTCACCTCATGATGTTGTAATCAAGGATCTAAAAGATCCTAAACAGATTCTAGCTACTGGTCTTGCTGATGATTCCAAAAGGTTGTATAAGTTTCACAACTTTGGGTCATCCCATCTTCCCTCAGTATTTGTTGCTCATAATGATGAAGTGAGCAAACTTTGGCATGAGCGGTATGGTCACTTAAACTATCGCTCCCTTCAGCATCTATGTAAAGAAAACATGGTGACAGGTCTTCCTATGGTATCTTGCAAAGATGGTGTTTGTTCCGGATGTGTACTCGGAAAACATCATCGGGACAGTTTTGACAAACGTGCCTCTTGGCACGCCTCAGCCCCTTTACAGCTTGTGCACAGTGATTTATGTGGTCCTCTTCCTGTTGCTTCATTCTCTGGCTGCAAGTACTTCTTAACTTTCATTGATGATTTCTCCAGACGCACTTGGGTATACTTCTTAAAACTCAAGAGCGAAGTATTTACCACCTTTTTGGCCTTCAAAGCATTCGTTGAAAAACAATCTGGACATCAAATTCTTAAGCTAAGAACTGATAATGGTGGAGAATATGTTAAAAATGCATTCATCAACTTTTGCACCGAAAATGGAATTCAAATGCAACATACTGTTCCATACACTCCACAACAAAATGGTGTAGCTGAAAGGAAAAATCGCACCTTAAAGGAAATGGCTAATTGTATGCTGCAATCTAAAGGACTCAGTCTTAGTTTTTGGGCCGAAGCAATTAATTGTGCAAATTATATAATCAATCGCACTCCTACTAAGGTTCTAGAGAATATCACTCCAGAAGAAGCTTGGAGTTCCATTAAACCAGATGTAAGTCACTTTCGTGTGTTTGGAAGTGAAGCATGGGCCCATATTCCAGATGAAAAGCATAAAGCCTTAGAACCTAAGAGTGAGAAATGTACTTTTGTTGGATATTCTGAAGATGTAAAAGGCTATAGACTTATTCCATTTAAGTCCAAAAATGTTATCATTAGAAGAGATGTAAAATTTGATGAAAATAAATCGGCCTGCGAGCCTAGTCCGGCGGATGTGCCACCTCTTCCTATCTCTTCTATCTTTGAAAACATTTCTTCTTCTGATGATGAAAGCGAGGATGATAATCCTTCCCCACCTTCTCAGGATCCTCAACTTCCAAGATGGGTCCGTGCTACTCGGGATGCAGCAGGTGATCTTGCCGGTGATCCTACAGATCAGCGACGTACACGTTCTCAGTTTGAAAGAGCCTCTTCTTTACTGGCTCAAGCTCCAGTAAATCATGATCCTGACACTTTTGCAGAAGCTTCAGGCCATCCACATTGGGAAACAGCTATGAATGAAGAATATCATTCATTGATGACAAATGATACATGGGATCTTGTTCCTCTACCAAAGGGACGCAAACTTGTTAGATGCAAATGGGTTTACAGAACCAAGTATGGACCAGATGGGAAAGTTGATAAACATAAAGCTCGTCTAGTTGCTAAGGGCTTTTCACAGGTTGAAGGCATTGACTACACTGAAACCTTCTCTCCAGTTGCCAAAATGAACTCTATCCGCCTTGTTCTTTCCCTTGCTGCCTCTTTAAAATGGGAAGTCCATCAAATGGATGTTAAATCTGCCTTCTTGCATGGTGACTTGCAGGAAGAAATCTATATGGAACAACCCATTGGCTTCATACAAACAGACTCCAGCCTCGTTTGTCGACTTAAGAAATCCCTTTATGGCCTCAAGCAAGCTCCTCGAGCTTGGTATGCCAAAATGGATAGCTTTCTTTTAGAATCTGGCTTTTCTAGGTGTCATTCTGACAATACTGTCTACACCAAGAAAGTGGGCAACTCTCTCATCATCCTTGTTCTTTATGTTGATGATCTTATTCTTACTGGTAGTGATCCCAACCTTATAAACCATGTGAAGTCCAGCCTTAAAAAGAAATTTGAAATGACAGACTTAGGACACTTACACTATTTTCTCGGTCTTCAAGTCTTGCAATCCCAAGAGGGTATTTTCCTTTCCCAGTCCAAGTATGCTTGTGATATTCTTCGTCATTTTCACATGGAAGACTGTAAGCCAGCCCCTTCTCCCTTTCAGTCTGGAGTCAAACTTTCAGTCTCTTGTACTTCTCCTGAAGTTGATGCTACCTTATACCGTCAACTTGTCGGAAAACTCTTGTATTTAACCCATACTCGTCCTGATCTTTCCTTTGCTGTTGGCCTTGTTGCTCGTTTTATGCAAAACCCCCGTGAAAGTCATTGGAAAGCAGCTAAAAGAATACTTCGTTATGTTCGAGGTACAGTACAGTTTGGGATTCATTACAGTGCCAAAGCAGCTCCTCTGTTAGTTGGTTTCACTGATTCTGATTGGGCTGGTGACCTTGATGATCGGAAGTCTACTGCCGGTTATGTCTTCACTCTTGGTTCAGGACCTATTACATGGGCTTGTAAGAAACAGGCTGCCATTTCTCTTTCATCAGCAGAAGCAGAGTATCGTGGTGCCGTGGAAGCTAGTAAGGAAGCCTTGTGGCTTCGTCAGATCCTATCAGAGTTTGGCTTTGAGCAGCAGCATCCAACCACACTTTGGTGTGATAATCAAAGTGCCATTCAGCTATGCAAAGATCCAGTCCAGCATCAGCGCAGCAAACACATTGAACTACACATGCACTTCATCAGAAAGCTCATTCATGACCATGTTCTTGAAGTGCAATATTGTCCAACAGATGATCAGGTTGCAGACATCTTCACAAAGGCTCTCACAGAGGCGAAGTTCACTAAACTTCGATATATGCTTGGAGTTCAGGAAGTTGTCACTAAGGGGGGATAGGCTCTAGTGCCTCCTTCCTTCTCCTATTGTGTCATATTTGTAAATCCTTCAATCCTATCCCAAGTTGTTCTTAAGGGGGGATGTTAGGATATTCCGACACATAGGATATAGTTAAGTTCAACTTGGTCTAGTATAGAGTTAGGTTAGAGTTAGGTAAAGTGTGTTTCTTTACCGTTGTACATTTTGTAACTTACAATCCGACGGTCACGATATGTAGTGATCCGACGGTTCACTCTCACCTCGGTATTACCGACACTTGATCCGTGGCTTGACACCCGATTGGTCCATGAGTTCTATTTAAAGCGCATGGAGGGTCATTGTTCGGGTAATCCGTGCATGAGAGAAGCTTATGTAAATTTTCATTCTTTGATTAATAAATTGTCTGTACCCACGTTGGGACAGGCCGTGGACTGTTTCCCTCCTTGCACTCTGAGGGTTTTAACCACGTCAAAAATACTGGTGTATTGATTTGAGATCTGGTTGTGAGCGGTGTCCTCTTGGTATTCTTTCTGAGGAACTTACCCTGTAAATTCCTACAGTCCTTACTCAACATGGGCATCCAGTGGCATATCACAGTGATACACTTTCAGACATGGTCCTGAAGTATCCCGCTTATGACAAAGAGATGTATTCCAATGTGCAGGCCTACCGACAATGGAAGCATTACATTTTGGGGAAGGAAACAGTCATCCACACAAACCACCAACCCCTGCAATCCATATAGACCCAAGGGAAATTGCAGAATGATTGCCATTAGAAGTGGTCCACATACCTGCAACAGTTCCATTTGAATATCAAGTATAAGAAAGGGAGCACCAATAATGTTGCAGATTGCCTTAGTCGACCACCGATCATGGCGTTAACCACTGTGCTCAACTCTTGCGGGCATGAGACTTCTGATTGGCCACTTCTCTACAAAAGCGACCCAAAATTCGGCCACACATACTAGACACTCTTGGAGGGTCAGCATGTTCCAAATTTTCACCTCCAGGATGCCCTGTTATGCCACCTGGGTCACCTTTGTGTTCCTTCAAGCGAGCGTGCCAGGATGATTTGGGAAGCACACTCTAGTCAGGCTACTGGACATTTCGGGGTTGAGAAAATGGTGGTAGCACTGCAAAAGTATTTCTATTGGCAAATCTTTGACACGATGTCGGGAAGTACATCAGATCATACACTACTTGTGCCATTGCCAAATCGACCAACAAGAAGCAAGGCCTCTATACCCCACTGTCTGCCCCTAGTCAACCTTGGGAATCCATCTCCATGGATTACATGTCAGGTCTTCCTTCCACTAAGCATGGAAACGACTGTGTTTTTGTGGTCGTCGACAGGTTCTCGAAGATGGCCATTATGGCCGCTTGCAAGAAGAATATCACAGCAGAAGCCACTGCTAAACTCTTCTTTGAACAAGTGTGGGTACACTTTGGGATCCATAGTCTATCATCTCAGATTGGAATAGTAGGTTCCTTAGTACATTTTGGTCCAGTCTCTAGTCGATGCTGGACACCAAACTCACTAAGTCCACAGCCTTCCATCCTCAAACTGATGGCCAGACAGAGGTTGTCAATAGGATGATCGTACACATTCTGCGCATGTACAACTCAAAGAATCCATGCACATGGGACGAGAGCGTCCCCTATGTTCAACACAGCTACAATCGAGCTCTCCACAGCTCGACTAGCCATAGCCTTTTTCAGGTGGGCTTGGGATTCCAGCCACTATGTCCCATTGATGTGGCCATTCTAGTTGTAGCTAGTCATGCAGATTCGGATCATGTCTAGTCTAAACAAATAAGGCAAACAACTTCATTGAGCACATCCAACATATTCGCCAACAGGTCCATGGCATTCTAGAGAAATCAAATGCCAAGTACAAGCAGCGACATGATCAACATTGGGTGCCACACAAGTTTCAGGTGGGAGACAAAGTCTAGTTGCATTTGCAAAAGGAACGCCTTACCAGAGACTATCGGAAACACAGACCACTCTGATATGGTCCTTACACCATTACCAAGGTTGTGGGAGACAATGCATTTGAGCTCAGCATTCCCCCATTCCTTGGCTTGCACCCAGTGTTCAATGTGGACCACCTCTATCCATACTTTCCTCATTGTAACAGAGTTCAAAGGCATGTAGCTGCCACATCTCTTCTCAGAGATAAGCTACCATCGCCCTAGTTGGTTTATATCCATTTTTGTTTGTAAGCATATTTCAGTATTTTACATTAATGAAATAAAGTATTATTTCCACTACATCTTTGTATATATGGTTATCTCTGTATTTTGTTGCATTCCTGTTTAAAATCGGATCAATCTCAGATTTCCAATAGTTTGTCAAAGTTTTCCTCAACAAGTGGGTGGTCAAACAAAACCCTTTCTTGATTCTAAAAGAGTATAACTAGCTGAAAAGACTGCCAAGGGAGACAAGAAAACAATTTTCTGCCAAGTTTAACCAAGTCTATTTTTCGATGCCTGCTAATATAAGGCCTCCTCCTAGATCCGCTCTCTTGCACTACCCGGATGCCTTTGATCCAGAAATGGAGTTTCGGCTGAGGGAAAGGAACCTTGAAACACTTGAAGAGATGCATAATAGTACAGTAGATTTAGAGGCTAATCTCTTGATAAGAAGGGCAAAGCTGAAGGAAGAAGAGAGGGAGAACATTGTAGAGTACCTAACATCTTCAGAGGTAAACCTAGACATTTTGGTAAGTAAAATGGAAGAAATGATGCAAAGAATCACCTCGAGAGACGAATTTTCTATTCAAGATCACCATGACCCACCTGTCCTAGAAAAAGAAGAGATTGCTAGCCCTAAAAAATTTCTTGCTAATCCTAGCTACCATAGATTTGAAAATGGATTTGTAGATCAATCCGAGGAGAAACAATCTGATAATATAATGTGTATGATTGGTGACATTACTTATATTGATGATTTTCCAAAGTTTGATCAGTACGACAATTATTATGTTCTCCGAATAAAAGCTAATCTTGTAGAGAAATCAGCAGCTGGTTTGTGGGAGGAGGAAGTTCAGTTTCAGCAGCTCGAATATAGTAATCAGCTGAAGCATATCACCTATGACAATGATGAGGAATGTGCAAAAAAATTGGAAGTAAGTGAAGGATATTTTCCTCTTTGTTTTACTTCATTTCAGTTCATCAGAGGTAACTTTGATGTGATCAGAAATCAACACTCATTGAGTTTTGATCTTGACAATCAAGAGGATAATCAAAATTTTGAACAGAGCTCCTTACCCTTGTGTTTCTCCTCATTTGAAGAAAAATATATAAAACTATAAGCAAGTAGATAAGCAAGTGGTCAACACTATAAAGGATAAACCTTCTCATGAATTGGTCGAGGAAATCATTTATGACATAGAAGCCTCCCTGGCTCTAGATTTGCAGCCATTGAGTTCCATTGAATTTCAAATTCAGATGAAGGCTTGGAAGCTGAAACATATGATCAAATGATGCAAGATGACTCTGTGCCACTATGTTTTGAAACATTTCAATTTTTAAAGAAACTTTTTCATAATATCTCTAAAGAAGAGGATGAGCAGTCTATAGAGTGCCATGCAGTCTCATTAAAACTGATGGAAAATAGGTTGCAACAATATTTGCGAGTCTTTCATGACCCAATAGCTGATGTGTTGGATGATATCTGTAGTAAAATTCCTTCTCCATTAGCTAACTATGAGCCTGAAAAGAATGTTGATATAAACTTGATCCGAAAGCCAACTTCATTGTCTTGTTTAGCAGGAGTTTCATTACAAAGCTCATACCAAGATTTGCAGTCATATCAGGAGAGTAATGAAGAATATTTTTGTTTTGTTGTTGATCATCAAGAAAAATTAGTCATTCGTGAGTTTCAGGATCCTTTTGTCAATTTGCTACAGTCATCAAAGAACGAAAGTATAGATGTTAGGAAAATTTTAAAATGAAAGTACGAGGACTACCTAGAGCGGAGTAGTAACGTATTATATGGGTTGGAAATCAATATGTATTCTTATGAAGATACTTTCGCAGCATTCTTGAGGTCAACATGTGGGCTCATGCTTTGCAATTTCATCAAGATTCAATCTGTCAACAAATTTTCATGGGAGTTTCCTTACTTGGTTGCATTGGTTGTTTCATTTCTCTTGATCAGGTGATGAATGGAACAATTAAAGTAGGTTTTATTGAATAGGCTCCATTTTGAGCATCTTTTTTAGTTTGTCAGTTGTGTTTTAGTATTGAGTTAGTTTTCAGTTGAGTAAAAGTCAGTTTGTGTCTTTGAGTCATTAGTATTCAGTCATGTATTTCAGATTGAGTGTTTTTTACTCCATGCCCAATGGATAAGGCTACTTGGTCTACGGTGTTCTTGGCACCTCCAAGGAGCTACCATCCCCAATGGAGCCAATGTTAGAGTCAGTATTTTCATACTACCATTAGTGATCAAAATTTCCCTTTTCATATTCATTTTAGGTGTCCCACACAAATTTCTTTTATCATTCCACTAGTTCATGCAAAAAAAGTAGTCACTGATGGTAGTCGTAGTCCAAAAACATCACTCTTCCCTAAATATGATTACTTGCTGGCATAGTTTCGTATCTCATTGACTGTACATCATCCATAAACTTATTTTTATCATGCCATTTGTATCAGTCATGAGGTCATTATGTCATCTTGAATTTTAGTCCTTCAATGTCTCATGAGGTCTTTTAGGGTTTTTAAAGGTTTCATTAGGTCATTAGGGTTTCCAAGGTTCCATTCCATTTCATAAGACTAGCAAGTAAAGGGTGATAAAATAACATCCCTTCACCATGTGAAGATGATTTGTAAAGAGAAATGCTTCTTTCATTATGTCATTTGATGTGTTTCAAATGTAATAATTTCACCATCCCAAGCTGTTAACTTAGTGTTCCAAAGATGCCAGACCATCAAAAGATCAATTTGTCAAAGGAAATAGTCAAGTGAAAGGGTAACGATTCAAGTGGTTAAGTGCATGCCAAAGGGAGTTGTCTTTTCCCAGCAGTGTCCAAATCATCATTTCCACAAGCATTAAACCCTAATTTCCTCACCCATTGAGCTAGGGTTGGCTATGGAATCAGAGACATCTGAGTATATGAGGCTTAAGGGAGGTCATTTCAGCAAGTATGAGACCATTCCAACTCATACATATCATGTCTCCATCATTTTTCAATAAGTCATTCCAAGGGACAAATCATTTGCCACACATAGGGTCGGTTTTTCTTCAAACTATGTTTTAGACCAAAAAAAGGATTAATTTGGAAAAAGTGAGAGAGGATTTCGTCCATAATAGCCCAAGGATGAAAAACCTCCTTCACTTTTTACACAACTGTCATGGTTTTAGAGAAATCTCAAAAGTACTATGGCTACAAGAGAGTTTCTGCAGTTCTACAGTGAATTTGGGAAAATCAAATTTTATTCTAGCTGGATTGTCCAAATGAATTTCTTGATGAGTCAACTGATAACTAGAGAGACATATCTTTCCAATGTGATATCAAGATCTCAATTTGGAGTTGAGGAAGACTTCCAAACGTTTCTTGCAAGAGAACACTTCATTTTTGCACCTTCATTCTACACTTTTTGACCAGTCTTGGGATAATTGACTGTTCAAGGGCTATAATTGATCATTTTTAGTGCTTTATAGGTCCATTATGTAGCCAAGAGAGAGAACTTTCTAACGCGCTATCATTTGCTCAATTTTGAAATTTGGAAAGCATCCAAAAGTTCCCTGCAAAAAGTGTTGCACATAGAGCAGGGAGCATTGCGCATAGAGGAGGGAGATTTGTGCATACAGATAGAGTGCTGTGCATAGAGCCTGCTCACCAGTGCATTTTTGCACGGCACTACACATACAACTAGAGCGCTGCACACCTATACAAGGCGTTGTGCATAGGGCCAACAAACACCAAGACCACCCTATCAACCATCTAAATTGCTCTTTTGCTACCTAGAACCTCTAAGAAAGTAAGTACACTCCTTGAACCATCCTCCCGACACTCATTTCATGATTTTGAAGTTTGTTTGCTATTTGAATTTTCAAACCCTAGGTTGTCTTAAAAACCATCCTTACACCTATCCCCTATACCCTAATCCCAAAACAAAATCCTTAAACCCCTATTTACTAAATAGTCCCTACCAAAAAATATCCTCCTTCTCACTCTCACATCATATATATCTCATCCTACATCGCACAAACTCCTCTCCCCTTCCCCTATCCCTATTCACCATAACTCACTTCTTGAGTACCTTCTCTAGTGTTTCAAAGCTTCAAAATTCAAAAGACATGGATAAAGAGGATATAGATTATGAGGAGGAGGAAAACAGTGGCAATGAAAGCATGGGAGATGAACCTCAGCATCAGAGAAAACCACATAAGGGAGGAAAAATTATCAGAGAGGGGCTAGAAATTTGTTTGCAGTGGATAGGCAAGTGTTTACTCCACCTAATGTGGAAGGGGAATTGCCTTCTTCACCAACTCATAGGCAAATTATTTCTCCACAAACTATGGAAGGGGCTTTGCCTTCTTCATCAACACAACAGGTACAACAGGTGTAGCAAGTGCAAAAAGGGAAGGAAACGATGTTGGAGGAAAGCCTCAATGATGAAGAGGAAAGGGGATTTGATTTGACGGAACATGATGAACCAAAACATCCACACATTCATCATGGCATTGAGATAGTCGACTTGGAGGCTCAAGATGAGGCAACAAATGAAAATATAATCATAAAGGAAAAAGATGCACAGATCCAAGAATTGATGGATAACTTGGCGAGAGCTAAGTATTTCATTTCATACCTTGAGCAAGAGAACAAGAAGCTAAGTGACAAATAGGTCCTCATGGAGCTAGAACTTCTCAAGGTAAAGAGGCAAGATGACAGAGGCAAATCAGTAATGCAAGAGGAAAATACCCCAGCCACCTTGACTACAGAATAGAGGCTTGAAAGGGAGATTGAGGAGGATAGATAAACATGGCTTGACAGGGTCAATTTGCATTTGGAGAAGCTGCTACAAAGGGCCAACAGGGATAATCAAATCATTAGGCAGAGTCAAGCAAATGAAGCCAAGACTAAAACAAGCACTCAAAGGCAAAAAGGATGGTGATAGGCTTAGGTTGTTTGTTGAAGCTTCCTTGGCTAATCCAGACACTTGATGGTGGTGTTCTCCACAAATTTTGAGTAAGTTTTGAGAATTTTTTCCTTTTTGAAGAATTTTGCAATTTTTTACTCAGAAAAATTGGCTCTATGTGCAGCGCCACTAGCGCTGTGCTTTTCCTAGGGGCATCCAAACAGGAAATGGTCAACATTTTTGGATTCACAATTATGATTACATGCACCCTGTGCATTTGCTAAGCTTTTGGAGCAAAACTGGTCAACCAAAAGGTCAAAAAACACCCAAAAAATGACCTTTCTGCCCATGGCGCTACGCACAGAAGCAGTCTTGGGAGAATCAGTTTTTGAGGGGTAAAATCAACTCCAAATGGGAAACTAAAGGAATATTTGGAAAGTAGACATGACAAGATTTCCAATGAGCTGTCATGAACTCAATTTTGACACCGGGAAGACCTCCGAACTGGCCTTGCAAAAAGTGTTGCGCATAGAGCTTGAGCATTGCGCATAGGACAATTTTGTGCTGGATTTTCACTTCACTGTGCCATGACTGTAATTTTGGGTTTTCTCTCATAGGTAATGTTTTATTGATGTAAATGGTGACTAGGCATGTAAATAGGATGGATAATAGTTACTGGAGGGTAGATTCATTAGATCAAAAGTTATCTTGAGGACAAATGAATCAGTTTCCTCCCTTTTAGAGGCAAGTTGTTAGGTTGCCTAGATTCCAGTTTCTTGTTCAGTTTTTGATGGATTAGTTCCTCATCTTAGGGATTCGACCCCTAAGGATGGGAGGAGGTTGAATAAATGTCTATATCTTCCTTTTCTTTCTCATTGTAAAGGGTTGGACTCAGCTGGATGCTTATGCTTTGAGTAGACATCATTTTGTATCAGTTTTAGCAGGAGATTAATGAAAAATTGAGCTATTTCTTTGGGATCCATGTGGTATGATGTTTAGTTCAATTTTCTCTATTGTGATCATATGTTATTTTTTTTTTGTATTTCATCGATCATTTCATTGCCTTTAAGTGGATGTTTTCAAGTTGATAGGCAGAACCCATAATATTTATGCTCTGTTTTGGGAAAATATTTACAGTCTATGTTTTCTTTAGTTTAGGAAGGGTCCATGTTGCTCACATGATCTTTCTAGCTTCTCACCTGTATTGAATCACCTCACCCATCAAAACCATAGAGTGTTGAACATTTTTTCTACCTTACCCCATCGAATACCCTGCAACTTTGACCTAATTTCCTTGCCCTAACTGTTTGGCTCCTCCTTATGCAACAAAACCCTTCAAAATCAAAATCAAACCTTGTGCTACTATACCTAGCCTAATATCATTTTCTTGGTCTAGTCATCTCGGCTGAGATTTTTATGGAGAGAGTCCTCTCCTGGCCTACTAGGGATAGCTACTTGGATAAGCATGGTTTGTGGTTACCCTGGCATTGCCTTCTTTCAGCCTAAGGTTCAATCCAAGGGATAACACATGGCTTCCTCTGGTGTGGTCGTACTTCTGTTCCACAAATCTCTCAACGGCTCAGGTATGTGCTCAAACAATGTCTTCGTCTTCAAAAAATCAAATAGATCTGGGTTCTTAGATCTCTGGGCGCGCAATAGCTCAATTCTCAAATGGCTAAGTGTTGTTTGCTAGGCAGCCCTTTGCAATTTATAGTGTCTTTTGAGTTTGAATTCAACCATTCCACCCAAATATGGTTCATTATTGCTTCCTTGGCAGTAGATTTTCCCAAATCTAACCCATAAAGTTGGCCTTAAATGCCTACCGCCCACCCCATTTGGTCTCAAACCAAGCATCACATCGTGAAGAGTGACTATAACGGTCCATTTCCAGCCAACTTACACGACATTGCATCTACCCTTGAACTATCGCAGACTTTGTGACACTTCGCTCCTGCACACAGTCCTATCATCCCGTAAATCTTGGGCAAAGTAGTTTATAGTCCCGCACCTCCTTTCAACTGCCTAGAGCACTAAGACTGTGCTTCCCATGGTTAGTCAGGTGGCCGTGTAGAAATTTCTACATATCCAGCTCTGATACCATGTTACTGTAGATCAATCTGATTATGCAATATAACTAAGGCAAAATACTTAATCTACTTCTACAATCAAACTTGCAGAAGCCTAATCGATTTGAGCAAGATCAAGTGGAACACATATAACAGAGAAGAAGAATCAATACACATGAAACACAAAAGAATACTCTGGGGAAACCCTCAGTGAAAAATCCCGCTATCCGTATTATCTGTTGAGAATGCAACAAGATGATGGAGTTTAGTGAAAAGAAGTCGCCTTCACTAAGTGGGCCCGCAGGCTATTTTTGGCGCAAAGTCTATTTTTAGACTATGTCTATCTTTAGACATATGGATCATGGTCTATGAGTTGCAGGATGCTATTTGTGGATGATTGGTCATGTTGGTAAAAATAGATGGACTTCTATTTTTAGACATATGGGCGGTTTCTATTTTTAGACTGCCAGGCTAAAAATAGAACAGTCGAATATTATTAGCTCATAATAATATTTGGACTATAAACATTATCTTATCCTCTTGGAGCACTTCAGTTTGAGCTACAGATGTGGCACATGCAACTGTCAGAAGGAAATACGCTTTTCTTATGATTCAGTTGAGCTATTGCATGGTGGACTTCAGTTAGAACTCATGTGGTTGAGTTTGGTGGAGTTGATTGAGGAGTTGATGGAGTTGTGTTCAGTTTGACTTGGTTGAACTAGTTTTATTTTAGTCTAACTAAAGAATACACTAGTGATGAGTTGTGTGCATTAATTATTAATTAATTCACTAATTATTAACTCATAAAGCAACTAAAGAATACATCAGTTAACTCAGTGCATGGACAATTTAGTGGAGACATGTGTTAGAGGTTGAGATTGCTATTAGTTGTGACTATAGTTGTGCATGAGATTTGCACATGCATGGATGGAGATTGCCAATGAGGCTTGCGTAGTATAACCAAGGGAATTCGAATTCACATAGTGGTTGATTCTCATGCAGGATTGCGCAGTGGAGGCAAGAAAACAATGGAGGAGATTTGAGGCATCAGATCTGAGCTAGTTTGTGTGTAACAGGTGGAGATAGTACTGAGTACTTGTGAGGAGTATTGTACTACTGAGTACTTGTGAGGAGTATTGTACTATGTATTGTTACATGTTCTCAATCATTATAATATACAGATAGTGTGGGGTTTTCAGCTATATGCTTTCCCTGGGTTACATACTGTGTTAATGTGTGCATGCGATTGATGTTTCATTGTTTTTAATTCCGCAAAATTGATGATCAACGTAGAGGAGGTTATGTATTATGCATGCATTCTGCAATAGTGTATAATCAGGATAATCTCTGTGAATAAGTGTCATATTATTCAAAATTTCTACATGGTATCAGAGCAGAGTTGATCATCAAATCTATTATTCAGAAAGTGTTTACATTTTATTTCTTTAGGCAAAGTCTGTAATCGGGCCAGGTAGCCTCTAGATTCATCCTTCTTTTGGAAGGTGAGATATCCGGTGAATTCCCATACAGTCAATCTCTGTACAAGAAATACTTTGTTCTCACGAATTTTAGATCAGAAGCGGTTGAGTTTTGAGCTGGTGGAATTCGAATTTGCAGCAGTGTTTTCTTGGTGTCAAAGTTGAAATGTTTTTCAACGGATTGCAATTGGAGTATGCTCTTGAAGGCAGCTCGAACTATATTGCATGGAAAGACAGGATGGAGGCGGTGTTAGATGACAATGGGCTGAAGGAGTTCATAGAGGCTGAGGTCCCAAAGCCTACTGATGCTACTCACGTTGAGGCTTGGCAAAAGAAGACAACAAAGTGTCGAAGGATTATGTTGGAGGGCATGAAGGATCACATTGTGTCCAACCTGCATGGAAAGGCTTCTCCATACTTGATGTGGAAAGTGTTGACAGATTTATTCCAAAGCAAGAGCAACCAGAGGAATTTGGCACTCAAGGATAAACTCAGAAACATTAAGTGTGAGAAGGGAGACAGTAGGCCCAAGTATCTCACAAAGTTCACTCAATGCAAGGATGAGCTGGGAAGTGTGGGGGTGTCTGTCGATGATGAGGACTTGGTGAGCTTGGCTCTCCTTGGTCTTCCGAAGAGTTGGCATTCCTATCAGGACTCTATCAATGGTCGGGAGAAATTGCCAGGATGGGAGAGACTTTGGTCAGATCTTGTGCAGGAGGAGATCAGGTGGAATACCAGGGACGAATCTTCATCAAAGGCATCTGATGAAGAAAATTGCGCTTTGGCTGCCAAAGAAAAGAAGGGGAAGAACAAGAACACTTCTCATTCCGGTGCGAAAGGAAAGAAGCAGGACATGTCCAAGGTGAAGTGCTTTCACTGTCACCAGCATGGACACTATGCCACAAATTGTTCGCGGAAGAAGAAAAATAAGCAAGCTGCTGGATCTGCAGCGGGAGAGGCCTTAGCCTCGCAGTTTAAGCTTGATTTTTTTTATATTGTATGCTTGGTATCAAGTGTGATGGGATCGGTATGGTTCTTGAACAGTGGTGCATCTTTTCACATGACAGGAGATCGAGATTTGTTTTCTAATCTGGAGGAGAAAGATCTTGGAGTGCACATCGAGATGGGCGATGATGGTAGATACAGTGTGACCGATATCGGTACCATTTCCTTTGAGAGGGAGTCTGGTAAACCCTTCGTATTGAAGGAAGTGATGCATGTTCTAGGATTGAAGAATAATCTTATCTCTATGGCGATGTTAGAAGACAAGGGATATGATGTTGTTTTCAGCGAGGGAAAGGCTTTCCTGCACAGTAAGACAACTGGAGAAACCCGAAAGATAGGGGTTCGAGTCAGGAACCTTTATCAGTTGCATGTAGATGGCTGTGCAGCAATGGCATGCAAGGCAGAAGGATTGGTGAGCCGGGATGATGGCGAGTTGTGGCACAGGAGATTGGGCCACCTTCACCATGGAGCCTTGAAGATACTGCAGCAGATCACTACTGGGCTTCCTAAAGGCACTCTTGCGCAGTCAGATCAGTGCAAGGGGTGTACTTTGGGAAAATTTGTGAAAGCCACCTTTCACGAGAAGGATAGTCATGCCACGACGATCCTTGAGAGAATTCACACAGACTTGTGTGGACCTTTCTCAGTAGCTTCGACAGCAAAGCATAGGTATTATGTGATCTTTGTTGATGATTTCTCTCGAAAGTGCTGGATCTTCTCATGCAGAAGAAGAGCGAGACGTACTCAAAGTTCCGTGAGTTTAAAGCACTGGTCGAGAAGGAGTCGGGGAAGAAGGTGAAGGCTCTTAGGAGTGACAATGGTGGTGAATTTATCTCTGGCGAGTTCAAGGATTTCTGCAACGCAGAAGGGATTTGAAGAGACCTCATAGCTCCCCATAACCCACAACAGAACGGGGTTGCTGAGCGAAAGAATAGAACGATCGTGGGTGCTACACGGGCGATGTTGCATGATCAAGGCCTACCCCTTCACTTGTGGGCGGAAGCATGAAATACTGCAGTATATGTGCAGAACCGTTGTCCTCACAGGATACTTGGCATGAGTACACCCAAGGAGGCTTATTCTGGTAAGAGGCCTGATATTTCTCATTTGAGGATTTTTGGTTCTAACATTTACATGCATGTGACGAAGGATGCCAGGAAGAAGCTGGAGCCAACCGCAGAGGTTGGGATATTTGTGGGGTACACTGATACGCCCCACAACTATCGTGTGTATTTGCCAGACAGTCGCAACACTGTTGTGCGACGGGATATAAAACAAGAGGAGAAAGCCATGAAGTGTTCACTTGAGAGGGAGCCACACTTACATGTAGATGAGGAGCTATTAGTTCCTAAGGATGAGCTTGAGGACGTGGATCAAACATAGGATGAAGTTCATGGAGTGGAAGAGACAACTCATGCAGCGCCAACCATCAGAGGGCGAAAGCGCATTACAGAAGTTGAGCGACTGGATCAAGATGCAGAGAAGGTTGTAGGACCACCTACAGCTCAACGTAGACAGAGACAGTCACCTGATCGGTACACTGGATACATGGCTCTTGTGAGAAAATGTTTTGTGACTGAGCCATCCTCTTTCGAGGAAGCTGTGGAGGCTCCCACATGGGTAGATGCCATCATGGAAGAGTATGATTCGATTGTCAGAAACAGTGCATGGGAGATTGTCCCAAGACCGGAAGGGAAGTCAGTGGTGGGTTCGAGATGGATCTACAAAGTAAAGCAGGCAGTTGACGGGAGTGTGGAGAAGTACAAGGCAAGATTTGTTTCCTGAGGCTTCTCACAGATAGAGGGGATCGATTATGAGGAGACCTTTGCACCTGTCGCAAGGTATTCTTCCATACGGACGATTCTTGCTCTCTCAGCGCAGATGGGGTGGTACATTCATCAGATGGATGTGAAGACTGCGTTCCTCAATGGAGTCATTGAGGAGGAGGTGTACATAGAGCAGCCCAAAGGTTTCGAGATCTTCAGCAGCAAGTCGCATGTGTGCAGGCTCAAGAGAGCGTTGTATGGGTTGAAACAAGCACCACGTGCTTGGTACACACGGATAGATAGTTATTTCACCGGACTTGGATTCTCCAAGATTGAGGCAGATCCTAACCTATACCAGATTGTGGTGGAGGGTAAGTTGCTTATCATTGTACTTTATGTAGATGATTTGATTCTGACAGGTGATGAGCTGTTGATACTTTCATGCAAGGATGATCTTGCTAAGGAGTTTGAGATGAAGGACTTGGGCCTCCTTCATTATTTCCTGGGATTGGAAATTTGGCAGCGCAGTGATGGACTATTTGTTTCTCAGGGTAAGTATGCTCAGGAGATACTGGAGAAGTTCAACATGCATGGCTGCAAGCCTGTTGATACTCCTCTTCCTGGAGGTTGGAGGAAGGAGGATGCTACTTCAGCGGAGGTAGTGGATGCCACTGTTTATCGACAGTTGGTGGGGTCGCTTATGTATCTGGTCAATACACGACCCGATATATGCTATGCTGTTAACCAGCTTTCACAGGCTATGGTTAAGCCAACCAAACTTTTCTGGAAGGCAGGCAAGCATGTATTGCGTTATCTCAGAGGCACATCGGGATATGGATTGTGGTACAGACAGGAGGATGAGGTGAAGCTATGTGGCTTCACGGATGCAGATTGGGCAGGGAGCCCAACGGACAAAAAGAGCACATCTGGAGGGATTTCAGTATCGGGTCAACAACAGTTTCTTGGTACAGCAGGAAGCAGAGATCCGTGGCGCTCAGTTCAGCAGAGGCCAAGTATATGGCAGCAAGTTTGGCTACATGCGAGGCTATATGGATGAGGAAGATCCTGGTCGGGTTGTTCGGTTCTCACTTGGAGCCTACAATGATTTATTGTGATAACCAGAGTTGCATTAAACTCTCGGCTAATCTAGTATTTCATGATAGATCCAAGCACATTGACATCAGGTACCATCATATCAGAGATTGTGTGCAGCGGAGAGTCATGTTACTTTCATACATTCCAACGGAGGATCAGGATGTTGATATCTTGACAAAGGCGCTCACCAGGAGCAAATTCAAATACCACCGAGGCAGGATAGGGGTTGCTGATAATCTATATCTTGTTGAGAATGCAACAAGATGATGGAGCTTAGTGAAAAGAAGTCGCCTTCACTAAGTGGGCCCACAGGCTATTTTTGGCGCAAAGTCTATTTTTAGACATATGGATCATGGTCTATGAGTTGCAGGATGCTATTTGTGGATGATTGGTCATGTTGGTAAAAATAGATGGACTTCTATTTTTAGACATATGGGCAGTTTCTATTTTTAGACTGCCAGGCTAAAAATAGAACAGTCGAATATTATTAGCTCATAATAATATTTGGACTATAAACATTATCTTATCCTCTTGGAGCACTTCAGTTTGAGCTACAGATGTGGCACATGCAGCTGTCAGAAGGAAATACGCTTTTCTTGTGAGTTAGTTGAGCTATTGCATGGTGGACTTCAGTTAGAACTCATGTGGTTGAGTTTGGTGGAGTTGATTGAGGAGTTGATGGAGTTGTGTTCAGTTTGACTTGGTTGAACTAGTTGTATTTTAGTCTAACTAAAGAATACACTAGTGATGAGTTGTGTGAATTAATTATTAATTAATTCACTAATTATTAACTCATAAAGCAACTAAAGAATACATCAGTTAACTCAGTGCATGGACAGTTCAGTGGAGACAGGTGTTAGAGGTTGAGATTTCTATCAGTTGTGACTATAGTTGTGCATGAGATTTGCACATGCATGGATGGAGATTGCCAATGAGGCTTGCGTAGTATAACCAAGGGAATTCGAATTCACATAGTGATTGATTCTCATGCAGGATTGCGCAGTGGAGGCAGGCAAACAGTGGAGGAGATTTGAGGCATCAGATCTGAGCTAGTTTGTGTGTAACAGGTGGAGATAGTACTGAGTATTTGTGAGGAGTATTGTACTATGTATTGTTACATGTTCTCAATCATTATAATATACAGATAGTGTGGGGTTTTCAGCTGTATGCTTTCCCCGGGTTACATACTGTGTTAATGTGCACATGCGATTGATGTTTCATTGTTTTTAATTCCGAAAAATTGATGATCAACGTAGAGGAGGTTATGTATTATGCATGCATTCCGCAATAGTGTATAATCAGGATAATCTTTGTGAATAAGTGTCATATTACTCAAAATTTCTACATTATCATACAAGGTGGAAACATCTCAGAATTACACAAAGCTTTAGCTCTCACAGCTACTAGCTCTCAGTACAATCCTCTTGGATGCTCATAGGCTAACAAGGCTTCTCACAAACCTTCTCCTCAGCCCTCCAAGCCTCCTATTTCCTTTTGTTGTTTCTCCTGGGTGATCCTACTGTTACCAAGTGTAACACTAATCACACACCCTGTAAAATTGTGCAATCCTCAAGGAACCTTCCCTTGACTGTAGGTTTTAACCCCCTACAGAAATTACCTGCATACGAATTCTAAAACACAAAAAATAAACAATGCGAGAGCATAACACATAAAACACATATACACAGAGATTTCCCCTAGATCCCAAAACGGGAATACCAGATTGATTTTTCATTATATTCCTTTCAATGTTATAATACATATTTATACATGCCGAAGCATCCAATACCATGGACTGAAAACCATCAAGTCCAATACCATGGACCGAAAACCATCGCGTCCAATAAACATGTGGAAAGTCATGCACAAAACCATAGGTGGGTCCGGCCAACCTAACATAGGGTCCAAAACCAAATTTTCTGGGGCTCTGCCCTAGACCCCATAAAGTGGGGTTACGGGTACACCTCAAACCCCCTGTGACCCCCCCCCGCTACACAATCGGCGCAACGAAGAGGGGCTCCCCCCCCTTTCTAACCCCCTGGTTAACTACATGGGCTAGTCGTGGAAAGAATATAACACAACCCAACATTCTCCCACTTGTTGTTTTCTTTCCACAGGGGGCCACAAGAGAGCTTAGTCATTTTTCCAGCCCTGAAACGTCCATTGTCTCTCTACACCATGAGAACTTCTCAGATCTCACAGATTTTGTCATTGCATCTGCAGTATTCTTCAAAGTGTCCACCTTTACCAGAAACACCTTTTTGTCTTCTATCATATACCTCACAAAGTGATACTGAACATCAATGTGCTTTGTCTTTGAATAATATGCGGGGTTCTTTGCCAAGAAAATTGTACTTTGGCTGTCACAGTCTGTCCTTATAGCTCCCTGTACTAACCCCATAATTGAACACAATCTCTGCAACCAAATTGCTTCCTTGCTTGCATGAGTGGCTGCCATGTATTATGCCTCTGTAGTTGATAGTGCCACTACAAATTGTTTCTTACTCGTCCAACTGACTACACCTCCAAATAGGTTAAACACATACCAACTTGTAGATCTTCTCTGATCCAGATCTCAGCCCAGTCTGCATCAACAAAGCCACAAATATCCAACATTTTGTCCAATCCTGATCTTCCTTCGTAGCACAAACCATAATCACTAGTGCCACGCAAATACCTAAAAACTCGCTTCACTGTTGTCCAGTGCTCCTTCCCTGGTTTTGACATAAACCTGCTCAATACTCCCACTGCATGTGCAATGTCTAGTCTAGTAGAGACCATTGCATACATCAGGCTACCGACTGCACTTGCATATGGAACACGGGACATGTCCTCTTCCTCTTCTTGTGTCTTGGGACACTGTTCAGCAGATAACCTCACACCTACAGGAATAGGAACCTTCATTGGTTTACTATCCTACATATTAAACTTCTGTAGTATTGTCTCAACATACTTCCTCTGGTTTAACCAGAGCTTCCTCTTTGCCCGATCTCTTTTAATTTCCATGCCCAAAATATAGTTTGCGGCACCAAGATCTTTCATGTCGAATTTGGAGGACAATTAGGTCTTCAAATCCTGGATAATTTCTTTGTCATTTCCAACCAACAACATATCATCCACATACAAGACCAGATAAATAACACATTCACCAATTAATTTAAAATACACACAGTGATCTGCTTTGCTTCTGGTGAAGCTAAGTCCCCGTACAAATGTATCAAATTTTTGATACCACATCCTTGGTGACTGTTTTAACCCATACAAAGACTTCTTTAACTTGCATACCAGTTCTTTCTTAACCTTCACTACAAAGCCTTCAGGTTGCTTCGTGTATATTTCCTCTTCCAGATCCCCGTGAAGAAATGTTGTCTTCACATCCATCTGTTCTACCTCAAAATCAAAAGCAGCAGCAACAGATAAAAGTAATCTAATAGAAGTTACCTTGGAAACAGGAGAAAAAATATCACCAAAATCAATTCCCAGCACCTGGGAATAACCTTTCGCTACCAACCGAGCTTTGTATTTCTCCACCTTTCCTTCTGCATTTGTCTTCTTCTTGAACACCGATTTGCTGCCAATGGGTTTCCTTCCAGTCGGCAACTCCACCAGATCCCAAGCCTCATTTTTGTGCAAAGATGCCATTTCATCAACCATGGCCTCTTTCCAGAGTTTTCCATCCTCTGAATCTATTGCTTCCTTCACAGTTTTGGGATCATCGTCAGTAATAGATAAAGCAAAATTTGAACAAAAAGCAGATGGACTATACCTTTTTGGCTGCCTTCTTTCTCGAACTGATCTTCTTACACCTGGAGTTTGTGGCTCTTCATCTTCTGATTCTTCCTCTGCTATAGAGTCTGATTCTTCCTACTTTAGCTCAAACTCTATCTTCCCAGGTTCCTTTGGTTGGACTTCATGTTTAATAACATCTTTTACCTCTCTGAACACCACATCTCGGCTATACACAACCTTCCATGTGACTAGGTTCCAAAGCTTATAACCCTTTAAACCATCCTTATACCCAATAAAGATGTACTTTTCAGATTTACTATCCAACTTGGTTCATTTCTCCTTTGGAACATGTACATATGCATCACATCCAAATACCCTCAGATGTGAAAGAGAAGGTTTCTTACCAGTCCATACCTCTTGTGGAGTCTTATCCTCCAACGTTGATGAAGGTGACCTATTGACTAGGTAACATGCAGTATCCACCACCTCCGCCCATAATTCCTTGTTCAGAAATTTACTGCATAACATAAATAATTATTGAGAGGAATAAATATAAAAATAACCAGCAACAACCATAAACACATAAACACAAATGTTTATCCGGTAAAACCCCAAATTCGGGGAAAAACCCAACCTAATAAGATCTTATTAGCATTGGCCAAAACCCTGGCCAATCCGACCAAGTGAGCCTTCACCACTCACCTCCAGGTCTTACATTACAATGAAGTCCTTCCAGCCTTTTATAAGCTCCATTACATATAATAGCATGGGTAGAATACTATGGGTGCACAATACCATGTGCCTCAAAACCGTCACTGTTTAACCTAGTCAACTTTGACTCTATCCTGAGTCAAGTTTACCTAACAATTCACCCCTTAAACTTGACTTGGGGTTCCTTTACTAACTCTAGCCAAACCTGCTAAGTGAGACAATCCCGCTCACTCTAGCTCTTACCCCCCTTAGAGTTTTCATCCGGGGTATTGTTAACCTGACATCCCCCCTATCACCTAGGTCTAACCCAGACTTTACCGATGATCACCGAGGGGTACACATGCCTTACCAGGTCTTACAGTAGTATGCCCATTTACATGCAATAATTTTGACTTCATTATTTTTATTTATTTATTGTTGTTGTGATTCTGATCCATCCTCTCTTAATTTGATTTGCTCAAAAACTTCTATCAAACCGCTCCAACTGCGAGCCCAACGAGAACCTCGTAGATTCCAGCACCGGTGACCTCACGTAGCAGAAAACGAACAATTTTAATATTACCAAAGGTATCTGTCAACCTTCTTTAAATAGCCGCATGAATGCCGAACAATTCGTTAACATGTTCCAAACCGGTAAATATCGTAAATACACTGCGATCTTGGCAGTTACGGCACTATCTTCCGCACATTATCCTCGAGTTTCTTCTGCGTACGATTGTTCCACCATTATTTTCAGACCCAGATCTATAAAAAAGGCTGCATTGATCTCATCAGGCACTATAAACCCTTGGCATCAAAGAATCCCTTTGAAGCCAATATCTGGCTCTGATACCAGTTGTTAAGAAATTTACTGCAGAACATAAATAATTACTGAGAGGAATAAATATAAAATTAACCAGCAACAACCATAAACACATAAACACAAATGTTTATCCGGGAAAACCCCAAATCCAGGGAAAAACCCAACCTAATAAGATCTTATTAGCATTGGCCAAAACCCTGTCCAATCCGATCAAGTGAGCCTTCACCGCTCACCTCCAGGTCTTACATTACAATGAAGTCCTTCCAGCCTTTTATAAGCTCCATTACATATAATACCACGGGAAAAATACTATGGGTGCACAATATCATGTGCCCCAAAACCATCACTGTTTAACCTGGTCAACTTTGACTCTATCCTGAGTCAAGTTTACCTAACATTCCTGTCCTAACCCGACACCACTAAGCATGCTTCTTACCCTTTCCATCAACGTCTTATTCATTCTTTTTGCAACTCCATTTTGCTAAGGTGTATATGGAGTAGTATTCTGTCATGCTATACCACACTTCTTACAAAATTCTTCAAATTCCTTGCTGCAAAACTCTCCACCATTATCTGTCCTCAACACCTTTATCTTATTCACTGTCTGATTTTCCACGAGAGCCTTAAATTCTTTAAACCTGTCAAAGGCTTTAGATTTCTTTTTAAGGAAATATATCCATGTATTCCTTGAGAATTCATCGATAAATGATACATAGTACACAGACTTACCCAGTGATGGAACCTTCACAGGTCCAAACACATCACTGTGCACAAGTTCTAATATCTATTTCACCCTCTCACTACCAGAGGGGAAACTCACCTGATTCTGCTTCCCGTATACACAATTTTCACAGAAATCAAAATGCAAAGAGATATTACACATACCTTCTACCATACCTTTACCATGAAGTATTCGAAGGCCCTTCTCTCCAATATGTCCAAGCCTTTGATGCCACAACATGGTCTTCTCTCTAGAGACCATTAGATTTTCAGCTCCACTTTCAGGAACCATAGAACTGTTGCACCCGTCAACAACAGTGCTACCTTGAAACTTGTACAGAATTCCAATCCGAACTCCCCGCATCAATACCAGTTCTCCCCAAACCATTTTGCAGGTATCCTTCTCGAACACTGTTTTTACACCTGCATCATCCAACTTGCTTACAAAAATCAGATTTCTGGCCAATGCAGGAATATGCAGAACACTCAGAAGAATTCTAACCCTTCCACCTTGCAACTTCAATTTTACTTTTCCGCAACCAACGATTCTAGCCTTTCTGTCATCCCCCAAGAAGACATCACCACCATCGTATTTCTCATACTCGCAGAACCACTCTCTATGGGGAGTGAAGTGAAAGGATGCACCTGAGTCAATCAATCATGCCTCATGATCTACATGTGTACTTGAAGAAGCCAAGTACACATCCCCACCTTCATCTGATATGGTTTTCATCTCTGCATAAGGAGCATCATCAACTCCCTTTCCTTTATCAGGAGCTTTAGATTTACAGTCCCTTTTGAAGTGCCCTTCCTTTCCGCATATCCATCACACCACCTTTACAGGTTTTCCTGGAGATTTAGATCTCCCTCTAGATTAGATCTCCCACTCGATGACTTATTTTTGTTTCTGTTCTGGGATCGTCCTCGTATAGACAAGGCATCACCATTCTGGCTCTCCATATTTTTTCATCTCATCTCCTCCGTCAGCAAGGCTGAGACTATTTCATCAAACTACAAGGCAGTTGCATTGCTACCTATTGCAATAACCAGAATATCCCACGAATCTGGTAGAGAACACAACAAACTGATGCACTTAACTTCATCTGAAATTTTAATATCAACAAATGCTAATTGACTTACCACAGTATTAAATGCATTCAGATGCTCTGTCACCGAGTCTCCATCTTTCATCCTCAGGTTATATAGCTTTTTCTGCAAGAACAGTTTATTCACCAGAGACTTAGATTGGTACAAAGTCCCTAACTTGTCCCATAAAGCCTTCACCGTAGCTTCCCCTGATACATTCAGCAATACTGAATCTGAGACACACAATCGTATTGTGCTTTTTGCCTTCTGATCCAACTTCTTCCATTCTTCATCAGAAACTACTATTGGTTTAGTACCTAGATCTACCACAATCCACTGATCTTTGTCCACCAACAGATCCTCCATCTTGAGTTTCCACAACTCAAAACTTTGACCATTAAATTTCTCGATCTCTATCTTTCCACTACTCGCCATCTTCTTTTACCAAAAGAATCGATCTCGCAGATCTCCCATTGAACAGGGTCTACCACTGGCCCGAGTGAAATCCCTCAGCAACAAAGGCGTCCCCTTGAAGCCAAAACAGCTATGATCCCAAATGTAGGTTTTAAACCCGTACAGAAATTACCTACATACGAATTCTAAAACACAGAAAATAAACAATGCGAGAGAATAACACATATACACTTAGATTTCCCCTGGATCCCAAAACCGAGACTACCAGATTGATTTTTCATTATGTTCCTTTCAATGTTATAATACATATTTATACATGCCGAAGCATCCAATACCATGGACCGAAAACCATCGCGTCCAAAAAACATGTGCGAAAATCATGCACAAAACCATAGGTGGGTTCGCCCAACCTAACATAGGGTCCAAAACCAAAATTTTCTGGGGCGCTGCCCCGAACCCCATAAAGTCGGGTTACGGGTACACCTCAAACCCCCTGTGACCATCCCCCCCCTCCCTGCTACACAATCAGTGCAATGAAGGGGGGCTCTGCCCCCACTCTAACTCCGCGGTTAACTATGTGGGCTAGTCGTGGAAATAATATAACACAACCCAACATTGACTGCATGGATGAGTTTCCTTTAGAGGAAAATTCCTCCAACTGATAGTACACTGTCCCTTTCTTTAATCTCAACTGGGTCTTTGTCTGAACTGACATGCATGAGTTATTTATGAGAGACTCTTCAATTATCTAGAGTACACTAGTTTCATGCATGCATGCATTAACTCACTGAACTCACAATTAGTTCCTTAAACTGTTTGGAACTAATTTAACTGGACATAACTCAGTTAACTGAGCTAACTAATTGCAACTCAAAAACAACTCATCCTTATCTCCTTAATTAAGGGATAATATCCTTAATTTAAGGGATAACTGTTGCATGGCTTCACAAAGACTTCTAGCTTGAATTTCTCCAACTAATTAACTCTAGATGAATTAATTAATTATTTTTCAAGTAGCTGGTGAGACTAAATTCGAATTTAATTCATAATTTTAATTCAAGGACAAACTAAAATTGGAATATACTGAATGCTATTTTTAGCATTTCTTGTTGCTATTTTCAAAACTCTCTCTCAAAAAGAAAAGAATTCAACTCGAACCCGATCCTGAACCTTTGGAATGTTCTACATGCAACACATTTCTCTAGTGTTGTTTCTCCAGCAACTCCAGAAACAAAAAAAACATCCAACCTGAATCAGTATGATGCATCTGTCATCAAAGTCTCTGACTGTTATTTCCTTTGTCATCTGAAAACTATGTGCTTCTTCTGACTCTGCCTCTCTGCATTCTTTTCAACCCTTCTCTGTGCTCTTTAGTATTTGACTGCTCTAGCCTCTGTCACTTTGATCTCTGACTGCATCAATCCCACTGATTCCTCTCGCTACTATGTACTTTGGGCTCCTGTAGCAAGGTCCAATCTATGAGATAAAACCTCTCAATGAACCCTGCCCAATTTTAGCCTTCTTGAGACTATCACTTCACATCGCCCCACCTCACACCTGGAGGTATGGCAGCTTGTGATCCCTCTGCTGACTTCTCCAGTTGTGGCTCCTCCACAATTGTCTGAGACTTCTTCTGGCGCTGCATGTTGAGAGGTAATTTACTCTCCCTCTCAAAGCACCAAGTCTCTAACCTTTTCCTTGCTCCTCAAGGCTTTGCATGCATCTTAAACCTCAAGAGCATACATGTTCTTGACTCGTGAACACGTGGTGATGTGTCTAAGTAAAACCTTTCCCTTACTGAAGACAACATCGTAAAATTTTTCCTCTAACATCGCGATCGATACCAAATTCTTCTTCAGTCCAAGCACATACTTCACATCTGTTAAGGTGATGAGAGCTCCATGCTCCCTTTGAAAAGCAACCGTTCCCACTCTTGAAACACTAAACCTTTTGTCGTCACCCATCTCTATGTGCATCTTGAGGTCTTTCTCCTCCAACGTACTGAATAAACTTTTATCGCCGGTCATGTGGAATGAGGCTCCACTGTCAAGAAACCAACCACAACCCATCATCGATGACACCATGCATGCAATGAGGGTAAAATCCAATTCGAACTGAGAGGCCAATGCCTCACATTTAGATCCTTCCAAGGATCCCTTCTTGGACTTTGTCAAGGGGTAATTAGTTGCATAATGGCCCACCTCATGACAATTAAAGCATCTCACTTTATATTTGTCAATATTCTTCCCTCCATGAGAAGAATTCGATTTGGGATGAGAATCCTTCTCCTTCCCTTTCCTTGGCTTACTTGCTAAGGCCATATTTTCTTCATCATCATTCTTTGATGAAGAACCATCTCGAGTGTTCCTCCTGATCTCCTCCTACATGAGATCCGACCATAATCGTTCCCAATCTGGCAGTTTCTCCCTTCCGTTCATAGAGTCCTGGTAGCTATGCCAGCTCTTTGGAAGATGGAAGAGTGTGAGGCTCACCATATCATCATCGGTAGTCGTTATTCCCACACTACCAAGCTCTTATTCCCACACTACCAAGCTCATATCTACAGGTGGTGAGCTTGTTCAAATATGTAAAAATAGTATCACTGTTCTCCATCTTGATTCTTTGAAGCTTGTCCTTGAGCGCCAGTTTTCTCTGGTCACTATTGTTCTGGTAGAGGTCCTTCAATATCTTCCACATTGAATATGGAGTATCCTTCCCATGGAGACTCGAGACAATATGGTCTTAAACACCCTCAAGGATGATCCATCTCGCCCTCGCCACACACTTCTTCCACTCAGCCAACTCTTGTGCATTAGCTACAGCTGGCTTAGGGATTTCTTTATCAATGAAATCCTTCAAACCATTGTCTTCTTTTACCACTTCCATGCGTTATTTTCATGCTATGTAATTCGAGCTACCAGCTAGAGAATATTCATGTCTCAGGCCATAGAACACCATTGACCAACCTGAAGTATGAGATGAATTCGGTTTGTACCTACAACCTCGAACTTCAAACTTTGAATTTCCCTTCTCAATATACTATTCACATCTTTGATCACCTTTGCTATGATACCATGTAGATATTTCTACAGATCCAACTCTGATACCATGTAGAAATTCTCACTGTAGATCAATCTGATTATGAAATATAACTAAAGAAAAATACTTAATCTACTTCTACAATCAAACTTGCGGAAGCTTAATTGATTTGAGAAAGATCAAGCAGAACACATATAATAGACAAGAAGAATCAATACACATGAAACACAGAAGAATACTCTGGAAAAAGCCTCAGCTAAAAACCTTTCTATCTGTATTATCATACAAGGTGGAAATATCTCAGAATTACACAAAGATTTAGCTCTCACAGCTACCATCTCTCAGTACAATCCTCCTGGATGCTCATAGGCTAACAAGGCTTCTCACAAACCTTCTCCTTGGCCCTCCAAGCCTCCTATTTCCTTCCATTGTTTCTCTTGGGTGATCCTACTATTACCAAGTGTAACACTGATCACTCATACTGATCACACACCATGTAAAACTACGCAATCCTCAAGGAACCTTCCCTTGACTGCATGGATGAGTTTCCTTTATAGGAAAATTCCTCCAACTGATAGCACACTATCCCTATCTTTAATCTCAACTGGGTATTTGTTTGAACTGACATGCATGAGTTATTATTGAGAGAATCTTCAGTTATTTGGAGTACACTAGTTTCATGCATGCATGCATTAACTTACTAATCTCACAATTAGTTCGGCAAACTATTTGGAACTAATTTAACTGGACATAAGTTAGTTAACTAAGCTAACTAATTACAACTCAAATATAACTCATCGTTATATCCTTAATTAAGGGATAATCTCCTTAATTTAAGGGATAACTATTGCATGACTTCACAAAGACTTCTAGCTTGAATTTCTCCAACTAATAAACTCAAGAGGAATTAATTAATTATTTTTCAAGCAGCTGGTGAGACTAAATTCAAATTTAATTCACAATTTTAATTCAAGAAAAAACTAAAATTGGAATATACTGAATGTTATTTTTAGCATTTCTTGTTGCTATTTTCAACAGGTCGGGCCACCTATATACGGCTTCAACCGACTAGTGCTTACCTCTCCTGGGAAGGGTCCACTAGTTGGCTTCACCAAATGCATCGCACATTTTACCAACTACATCACGCCACCATATGTGATCCCCTTAGTAAAATACGGTCCAATCCAAGGCATCAAATTGATCAACTCTCGACGGTAGTCCCTAAATTCGTCAACGTAATCTTGCGCATCCTGTTTTATCACCACGAATTTCTTATCAAGAAAGTCTTTCTTTATTCCTTCCTTAATATTCTTGACTTCTTCTTCCACCATGGTGATTTTTTCCCTTAGCCGAACTCTTTCATTCATGAGTTCTCGAAGCCTAAGATTACCCTGTTGGATCTCTTCATTAGGTCCCAAGTGTTCTACTTTGAGCTCTTCCAACTGCGCGATCCCTTCTTCCAAGGTTATGTGAACCGTCATATCCGAGGGCGCTGCTATGCGTGGACTAGGCATGACATAGTCCATCGACATTACAACGTTTGCTCCATAGGCCAACCTAGAAGGCATCTGTTCTGTCATTTTCTTGCAAGTTGTCCTATAAGCCCATAAGGTTGTTGGTACGCTGTTTGCCTTTATCATCTCCGTCGTGATTCCACTTCGGAGCACAATGTTCACATTTGGATCTTCCTCGCATGGCTCAGACCTCATCATCTGCATGTTCTAAGTCGGGGGAGGTGGTAGCGCTCCCTTGTCGTGTATCCTAGCTATCAGCGTAGGACAATCTTTTGTCTCATGATCAAACAATGTACAATACAGACATGATGGATGTGTTGGGTTCATACAATCATGGGCATAATGTCCTGGCCATCCACAATTATAGCATATCAGCTATCCGCGACCTCTTCCAAATCATCTTCCTCCTCGGCCTTGTCTGCGCCCCTCAAATCCTATTCGCGCCACTCCTACATTTGGGTCTAGGGGCCGCGATTTGGCCTAAAATCTGTAGGTGGGAGTTCTATCCATCATTAACTCATAGCTTCTACAAGTGCGCTCATCATGTCCCATTGATCTACAAAAGTTACAAAACAATTTCTATGAATTTTGTGTATACTTTTGTAACAAATGGCAGTTGTTCATAGCATGTTTCCCTCTTATTTGACAAATTGCACACCACAAGGCAAGCACCGTGCTAGGTCCTACTTGTGCCTCTAGTCTTAATGGCATCGATCCTCCTTCTACGAGGAAATTTGCGAACACCAGGTAGTGGTCCTTATCATGACCCTGACCCTTTCATTTTACACACCACACCTCTTCGCACACTTTTGGTCGAGCTATCCTATCCTGTTTCAGACTCTACATCTCAAGGCATAATTTTTTCAACTATGTGTGGATCTGCTAAACTCCCAAGTTAGGATCATGCATTGGGGTCTCATGCAGTCTCATTATGATCTCCAAGGCTTCTTCTTGAGTCGGTAACCTCTGCTGCGACAGCGCGTTCCTCAAATGTAGCGTTAGCGATGCTACAAACTATTTGTGGTTTTGTCCATCCGTCAAAGTCATATTAGCTTCGTGAATTGTGCACTTCAACCTCTGATCCAACTCTCAAGGAGTCTTGCCTGGTAGCATTGTGATCTCTTTGAAACCAATGATCGACTACGCTTTTGAATTCGGCTTGCTAAATTCCTTATTTAGCACAGTTTGGATATCTGCGATCCCACATTTGAATTATCATTAGAATGCTTAATATACCAAGTCAGTGCGCGGTCTTGTAGGGTGATAACCAATGTCGCTTTATTTATATTTTCATCTATAATTCCCTATGCTTCCCATACGGCTCTTATCACGAACCAAAACTAGTCCAAATCCTCATTTCCTACTCCCTTGAACACTGGGAACCTTATCGCACTTGCCATATTGACTCGCGGTGGTGGCAGAGGTGGTACAGGTAAAGATGGAGGTGAAGGCGTTGAGGCTGGCGACGGTGTGGGTGGGGGTGGTATGCATGGAATAATTTGCCTTATCAAATGGATTGCACTTCGTGGAGAGACCTTCGTGAGCTCTTCTTCGTCCCCTTGCGTAGGTGAAATTAAAGGGCGATTCTCTGGTCCCTTACTTCCTTTGTTTCTGTAGGTTTCCACTTCACGTAGCTTTGAACATCAAGGTAATTACATAACCCTCTTTTCACACAATAGCATTTTAATCCAAGTATTCAGAGACTTTACGTACTTACCTCGTGGTCCTTTGAGAAAGCGTCACTCTGCCTCGCTATAGCTGACTTAAGTATCTACCGTGAACTCAATATTGAATCCTCCTATAATCCAATCGAGCTAGTGATCAACAGAACACATAATCTTATCCTCTGATGCGTCTAATCTGTGCACCAACTCTGGGGTCCACACAATAGGATTGTCGAGTTTCCACCTTCCTTGGCTATCTGCTAGCTTCGCGATCCACTCATACAACTCAGTATGGAAATATGCAAAGAATATTTCATGGATCTTTGTGTATAGGTAGTAGTCTAACCACTCTTCTTTTGTCAGTCGCAGATTCCTGTTCTCCTGCACCGAGAACTCGTGAATTATCCTATCCAACCAACCTTCAATTTCCTTCTTAGTTGGATTCCAATGATATGACATCAAACATCTCTATGCAGATTCCGGTCTCGACAACGAAACCATTTGTTGGCTTGAGGGGGCCTAACCTAGGTTCAGAGTTAATTAGCCAAACAAATCCCTACACTACTGGCCCTTTCGGCAATAGCCCGTGGAGAGCAGACTGAGGTCTCACTCGAAGTAGTATGGAGGGATGTTGGAACCAAGTTTCCACACCCTTGAGATGTCTAAGGGGTTGGTTTAGTCCAACTGTGAATACCTTCGTGTAGGTTACTTCACGCACTGCCCTAACCTACGAGGTCTTCACGATCTGTTATAATCACCTTCACGCATCCCTAACCAGGGGCTGAGCTGCTTTCGCACTACTAAGGTAGCGATCTACACTAATTCCCCAAGTTACACCACGGATCTTACTTATCTTCTTATAACTGTCAGTTAACTTAGTGTAAACATATGCTTTGTCTTATATTCTCTTAGTTAACATCATCATATAAGTTCGCGCATATAAATAGTAAAATTGCAATTCATACCCAATATACTCAATGCATAAAATAGGAAAAGATACACATAAATGATTTGAAACTTCTCTTTATTACTTCTCCAAAGGTTACAAACTCAACTCGCCCTGCGCACTCAGCTACAGGGGTCCACGCACTCATTTGCAGACTACTAGGCCTCTGTACACTCAGCTGTAGAGCCTTCTCCTACTCTATGACCCAAGACGCGACTCTACACTTAAATAAGACTCAATTCCTTTTCATCCATCCATCAATTGACTCTCCTCCTTTACAACTAAGAGCCTCACTCTATTTATACAATCCCATGGTCTTTGGACCATGGGTAGATCTCTAAAGCTAACATTACATTTAAAAAAATGAGGGCGAACAACCCTATGACTCATTTACAAGTTCGTGTTCCACGCCCTCAAAACATAGAGCCTTTACATCAGATTTAGTCAAAATCAAGGATTTAAGCTCCAAAACTTCCCTTGGGGGATCCCGCGCCCAACAAAATTGGCTGCATAGTCTAGATAGGAAACTTCAAGATATAAAAGCATCAACAATTTGGAAACTATCAAGCAGTAGTAAACACCATACAAAGCAATCTCTCATGGATTCCATGAATGGGTAAAAGTTCAAAATCTGGGAGGACGAAATTCTTGGAAAACAACCTCTACACCATAGTAAAGATACTACAAACCTGAAGTGGTGGATGGCACAAAATGATATAATTCAACTCAAAGACATCAGATAATCAGATGAACAAGGAAATGGATTGTGGAATAGATGGAAAATACCAAATCTTCTAGAAACTTTAAATGATCAGTGGTCCACACTCTTACAAAATTAAGTGGGTCAGTTCTGCAAGCGGATCAATCTAGACAAATAGAGAATGGGATAGCAAGCAGGTGATTACATAATGAAAAATGGGTATCAAATAAAAAATGCTACACAAGTGTGCAACTTGGAAAACAATATGGCATGAAAAGTGTCTTCCTACAATAAAATTTTATCTATTTGACACTTGTTCATGGAAAAATCCTTGCAACATCAAATCTTTGAAAAAGAGGGATACAAGGTCCTTTGAAATATTTTCTATGCACCAAAGAGGAATAAAATATCGAATACCTAGGACATTTGTGAATAAACCGCTCCTTAGATGAGTGAGGATAGACACCCCCAAGTATATATGTTGGAAAATCTAGTTGTCAAGAAATAAAACTCTGCAATGTATACAGTCCCTTCACTTATTTTCCATTATTTCTACAAAAACTTATTGTTGACCTATTATCCATAAGCATCACAATAGCTTTTCCTTTGTTTTTTTTAACCTTTCAATGGTTATTGATCAGTTCAAAATTTATATGATATTATTCTCTGTGAAGAATTTTTTCTTCTCAAACTCAAACCATTATTGCACCCACAGAAGTTAAGTGCAGTCTACAAGCTAGTATATGTGAGATAGGTCACGTCAGTGTGTAATAGTTGTACGTCAAAATGAAAAAAAAGGAGTTATTAATACTAAAAAGAAAAATGACATATATAATAATAGAATAATTTAGCATAGTTTCATCTTAATCTGACATCTTTTAAGCACCAATGGTTTTGCACCTCAATTTTTATTTTGATCCCTCTGAGTTCTTAGTAAATCCAAAGATACATTAGATCATTTATATCAGATGATGTAATAAAGTAATGAATTTTTTTTGGAAGTCAAGTGGGATGTGACCAAGCAATAAACTGAATTCCCTTTCATTGTTGAGACATAGATTCAATATCCCCAAGAACATGTTGCTCTACTAACATGGTCAATTTGTGTTATCTTGTGATATCTGATTGTTAACTGAGTCTAAGGTAGTTTGTACTAATAATTTTCTTACACAAAAGAATATTCCACTCCCCAAAAACATGTAGCTTTTTGGAAGTTTACCACTTGCAGGTTGTTTCTTGTAAACTACAAAGAATTTCCAACCAAATAACCTATACCTTCCCAGATAGCGATGCAATAATTAATTCATGGCCTGTCAAGCCATGCCTTCCTATTTATGTAGTGACTAATATAATGTTTGAGAACAATTTACAATATTTTGTTATTACTATTCCATTTGGGAGATTAAGGGTTTGAGAAACATTGAAGATGGATGTAAACCACCAAACTCCCTATTCATTCTCTGCTCCTAATTGAATTTATTGAATTTTTTTTTAGAAATAACTCTTTTAAGGAGAAATTAGGTTACATCATAATGGATCCCCTAGTGGTAATATAGTTTGAATTATAAATGTTCTTTGAAAACTTCTCTATTTGGGGAATTGTAGAGGCTTGAGCCATTTCCAGAGGAGAGGAAGACCAAATGGTGCAGAGAGATGGATTGGCTTCTTTCCCCTACTAATTACATAGTGGAGCTTGTTCCAACAAGGAAAAATTATTCAAATGGAGGGAGCATTGGGGTAATGGGCATAGCTATTTAATGCTTACATCATCTAATTGACATAGAAAAAATAGTGAAAAGCTAGATATAGGATTTAGATCTCATGTACTTGCAGTACATTTTTTGGGTTGGAGGAAGGTTGTTTTCATGCAATGATAGTTTAGCATGTTTTTTTCATATTTACATTGATTGGTAGGGGTGATCTCTTGATGTAATGATGGCATAACATGTACTTTGGGATTTTCTAGATAATATATGTAACTGCTTAGTGAATATGGATAGTTATAGTCCTTAATATTTCTCATGGTTAATATGTACATGTGTTATAGACATTTTTGTGCCTTACAGCTATAACCATGAAATGTCCATAATCCAAGGGATCCAAAGTCCCTAAACATGTTGTTCCTACCCCTAGAGGAACAAGGCCAGCAAACCACAGCAATTCACAGAAGTTCTCCACCAGAAACTGCTCAAAAACAAGTCAAATCAGGATCATTTCAGTGGCTCCACTGGCCACCTGCGTTGCAAAGCACCCCAGTACACTAGCTAGGTGCGTTGCAACGCACCCAAATGCACTACCAGGGTGCGTTGAGCGGGAAATGACAAATGGCAGGGTCCTTTGTGCGAGGTGTAAAGACTGTGGAAGCTTCCAGAATCTTCCTCCATGACACTTGCCTTGCTGAGTTCGACTAAGTGATGAGTAAGAGGCTCTTAGTCTCCAAGTGGAAGCAAGAACTGACAGAGAGAGAGGACACTAGTCAGATCTCAAGCTGACTCATCCTCTCTCCAAACATCTATATATGGATCTCTCCTCCATGAGATCTAGAGGCTGGAATTTGGATATTGCAAAGAATTGTTGTTGGTTTGAGATTGGAATCATTGGGTGCTTTATGCTTTGAAGGGAGGTGAAGAAAGGATTTCATTCGCTGGGAGGTAGATGCTGGATTGGAACTCTCTTGGTTGTATCTCCTCCTGAACCTTGTTATTTCATCAATAAAACTATTTGAGTTTCTCCTACATGTTGATGTGTCTTTGATGTATGATTGCATTAGTATGTTTAGTTTATTTCTAATCCTGAACTAGTTATGAATATGAATCTATGTCTTTGTGTAGTGTTCCCTTCTTGTGATCTTGCAGGAACTTGGTGAAGCTGGGCGAGCGAGAAGGCAAGTAGCTGGGAGCTCTCAAAGAGAAGAGAAACCGGATCGAGGGACAAACGGAAGACACCGGTTAGTCCATCCATCTCTCTTCATTCTTAATTCATAAAGGAAGAATACTAGAATAGCTGTTTCTGTTTGTTGCTAAGGCACTGTCACACCTTAGGTGGATAGGATCGTCCTGCATAGGCATTTTTCCCCACAACAAATTGGCGACTCCGCTGGGGAGATCTGTTTAGTCATTTTATTTGTGTTTCTATCATTGTTTGTTTCATAGACTCAAGAGCAGCAATCGAACTGCATCTGCTATTTTCAGATGCAAAGTAGACAGCTGTTGCTTTGATCCAATCACTGGATTTGTCTATGATCTGAACAATGGACTCACAAATGATTTGATGATCCTTTGTGATAGATCTTAGCCCTCCTTCAAATCATCCCTTTGATTGTACCTTGCTTGTTGCTTTTATTTGGCCTAAAACTGTAGATTAAATTGCAAACCGTGACCCAGAACCCGGAGAGAACTCTCATTTCTGCTCCAGCGCAGGCTCTGTGAAGAGACTCTGCATTTCAACCCAGGTCCCGAGAGGTCTACCTGCGTTGCAATTCAGTTTCTCTGTTATACAGGTGCGCTGATCCAGATTATGCCTTGTGCAGCTGGGGTTCTTTGCTCTGTTTTGCCTTGTTTTGATCTCTGATTTTTGCAGCCTGTAACCAACATAGGTACCTGTCTGATAACCCCTTTTCTCTGCCTTAATTCCGCCTCCTTTGTACAAAAATACTGTGAGTGTTTTTATGTGTTTGTGGCGTCATTTACAGTTTTCCATTGCAAGAGTGAAATAGTCATACTGTAGCCCTTGATTCAGATCTGTTGATTGTGGTCTTAGGAGAGAGTTCATTGGCTGTTTACAGTTGGTTATACATTTACTTTTGCTTTTGGTTTGAGTTTGTCTCTTTTAAGTGTCGAAACAAGTGTTCATTTCGAAAATCGTAAAGTGTTGTAATCTCTTCTACCCTTTTGATTTCGAAAAAGTAAACTTGTTTGTAGTTGTCATTTAAAAGCAAATTCAAAGTTGTGCAAAAACTTTCTTTTTAGGCATCAATATTAAGAAAGCGAAAAAAAAACACTTGCATTGTGCATTTGCATGTTGATAGTTTGCATGCTTGATTTAGGAAAAGTGCATTTAGAGTGTGCTGATTTCTCTTTGAGAAAAGATGGTGTCTTTCTTTTCCCTTTGTAGCTAGGATTTTCATTGTTGAAAAAGAGATAAAGATTTGCTTATCATCTTTTAGATTGCATTTAGGAAGTTGTATCTACATCTCGTGGTGAACCTCAAAAGGCAAACTTCTAAAAAGATCAACTTAAAATAAACTGAATGAACTTAATAACGCTTTGTAACATAACGCACAACATAGAGGTCTAGGCTAGAGACGTGTTCCGGCGTCGTAAAACCTGGTATCTTTTGGCCTCATTGATGGTTGGGTGATTCCTCCTGAGGGACCAAAAGTGCCAGTACGGATTGTGCTCCCACGTACCGTCACGTATATATTGGGAGACCCCTATAGGCTCAAAACCTTTATCCTTAGGAAGCCGTGTCGACCGCCCTACTGATCGCAATGCACCGAACACAGCATTCGGGAAGATTGACTGCCGTACCGTAAAACGTATTCTGCAGTTTTGTGATTGGTTTGGCACACCCTCTACCTAGATCTCCAGAGCAGTTCCTTTTGGCCTTTTTCAGACTCTATAACAGAAAAAGTCCATCCGAGCATTTGTCACTTCGGGCTCGTTAAAACATCGAAGGCGACTAGAGTCATCTTTTGTTTTTTCTCGACTCTTTAAAACTGAAAAAACAAGTTGTGTCTAAAGCGTCGTTAAAATTTATTTTAAACGGAATACTAATCACCCTTATTCCCGCGTTGATCTTTCAGTTGAGAAAATGGAGCCCTCCAACCAAGGAATTCCCCTTGGTGGAAATCCTAGTCCCTTCTCCTCTTGGGGAGATGTTGGAGCGCCCCATATGGCCACATTTTCGCTTCCAGGACTGACAATCGGCTTGCCTGTCTGGCTCTTCTCAACTAATGTTGTTCAAAACACCACTATTCCTGAACAATCGAATCAACAGTTAGACCAGTCCAGAGTTGCCCACCAACCTTCCACTTCCTCTAATTCTTCCTCTCCTCCTTCCTCTTCGCTTGATGGAGCTGGCAAAGCCAAAAGCCAAGCTCCTAAGGAGAAGAAGGAAAAGAAGAAGAAAGAGAAGAAGAAGAAGGAGCCAAAGGCGACTGGGGGCAAACGAATGGCGTCTAACGAAAATCCACACACTGCACTGACCAGGCCTAAATCGCCATGTGTCATATGCAAGGGAGACCACTTTCACAGAGATTGTCCTTGCATTCCTCGGATACTAAGGGACTGGTCTCCCCGCTTGCACAATTCGGTGGCGTCAACCTCTGATAGCCATGTTGACAGCACACCGTCAACTAGTGAAAGTGAAGCCACAGGACAGAGAGGGAAAGCTAGATTTCCTTGCAAACTGTGTGAAGGCGACCATGCCATCCACCATTGTCCCTTCTTAGACGAGGCTAAAAGAGTTTTGGAAGATCGCCCGGTTTTACCAGCGCGACTTCCTCCTGGATATCAAAAACTCCTGCCAAGTCCTTCACCAGTTGAGAACCCGGCTGGCTCGCTCAGGTGGTCAGCCGAAGCACCTATCATTGAGGATGAACCGTCTGAATCCATACCTGACGAAAGTCAAAAGGTCGAGGCGGCAGTTGACCCGGTCTTGCCTTCAGAGGTTCTATCTTTGAATGATACCATCACAGAAGAGAATAAAGACGACACCGTCCAAATTCTCTTCATCAACACAGACTCCGACGAACAAGGGGGAAGTTTACCCATTCCTTTATCGCAGGAAGGAACTTCGTCAGAGCCATACCCGACCGTCTATTCGGTCCCACCTCCAAGCAACCTAGTTGTATCCTTTGACTGGAATCAACTAGGCAGACCCCACTTACCAGCAACCATACCATTCAGAATTATCCTCCAAATATATAGAATGGTCATGGCTGGTACCATCATTGATGAGGGGGCTTCTGTGAGTATCCTTTCCTCTACTGCTTGGAAAGCGCTTGGTTCGCCATCGCTTTTGCCTGAAATGAGAAATCTGATAGGCTTTGATAAAGGAACCAGTCGACCTTTAGGGATTCTTCCCAATGTGCCCATAACATTGAAAAGGAAGACCGTTCAAATGAACGTGATGGTCGTTCAAGGACCCTTGGATTATAACCTACTCCTTGGACGAGACTATATTTATTGCATGGGAGCCATCGTCTCCTCACTCTTTAGAGTAATGTGTTTTCCGCACGAAGGAAGAGTGGTCAAGCTCGTGGACCAGCTTTCATTTCCCGGATCACGCATGGCAAATAGTCATATACCATCCCTAAATGGTCTATTCACGCAAGAAATGTCTCAACCCACGGTCCGTCCTCCCGATGAGCGCGAGTAATCCGGAAGGATATGACTGGAACCCAGGGGGCATGCGTCCTGGTCTGCTTCGGCAGGAAAACTTTGGGTATAGGGTAGGTTTCCGCGGGAGAATATGACTAGTCTGTACCCCGTCCGTGGTTGGAAGAGGGGTTATTCTAGAATAGGATTCTCTTGTCAAAGTTACGTGTTTGGCACTAAGGTCATTCACCTTTGTCTATCTCGGTAGACACCGCCGAAGAAGTGTTTTGTTTGAAAGATTAACAGAACAATCTTTGGGTAGCCTGAAAGAGGTAGGCCTCTCTCGGTAAAACAATTGTTTTGGCGGAAGTGAAGTAGAGGTAACCTTGAAACTCTGTTTTATATCTGGGGGCATGCAAACCTTTCGGAGTGCAAGCAAGGGCGGCTATTTATTTTTTAAATTTTTAGGACCTCTAACCCTTTAAACTCGTAGGATTAGTCGTTTCCGAGCTTGCATAGAGAAAGGATCCGGAGCAAAGCTTTATAAGGTGCAAGCTCCATAAAAAATGGAATCTTAATGAGACATTCTTATCATATGACTGGATATATCGAGCAGTTTTAGCACACAGTTCATGCTCGTTAAAAAATAAACGCAAGATCCGAGCAGTTTTAGCACATAGTTCATGCTCGTTAAAAAATAAACATAAGATCGAGCAAATGTTTCCACCCGCGTTTAAGCTCGTTAAAAAATGAACTATTCTGGTAAATAACCACCGTGAATGTAGCATCATCAGCCATTAAAGCCTTGGTCGTGTTTTCCCATCACCTCCACTTTTCCATTGGCCGATCATTCACCTCCATATGATTGTTTACCCATTTTGAGGAACAACTGCGAAGAGTGATTTCACTAGCCATCCTTGTGACACTGCCGTGATTTGGAAATTCCAATCCTTCCCTGGAATCAGCTGCTACCCATTTTATCACTCGTTCCTCAAAAGACGAGTCTTCTTTAAGCTCTTTTCATCTGACTCGTAAAATATGAAAATATTGCCGAGTTTTGGCCTTCCAGCTCGTTAAAGTGACCGGAAGAGCTATCCCTCCTCTAGATTTTAATCTTTTTGGACCTGAGGGATTATTGCACAAAAAGATCGAGCGCTTGTTTTATTCGGCTCGTTAAAGATATCGAAAATCCATCCCTTCTGTATTGTTTTATACTTTTTCGGACTTAAGGGATTAGATGACGAAAAAGGACTTTTGGAGTTAACTTTATGTACCTTTTCAGACTCTCTAAAAATGAAAAGGACTGAGTTATCCTTGTCGTTAGACTCGTTAAATGCATTAAATAGCGACAAACTTGTCTTTAGACGAGAACGAGTTTCACTATCGCTAGGCTCATTAAAACATAGCGATGGGTTTGCCCGAAGGGCAAATTATAGAACAAGCATATGTTATCCTCCTCAAGCTTGACAAAAATAAAGAGGTACTGGTCAGCAATGACTGGGAAAAATTGGGAGAAACTCAAAGAAACTTTGATGGTAGCAAGTCGCTCTTGAACATGACACTTTTCCTCCGTACCACAATCGGGTTGGGTTGTTTCATTCACCGGTCACATCACCATGGTCTCGCCATACCATCCATATTTGGGGTAATGATACCAATCCATCGCATAAGTGTCGCCATATGTTCAAGAGAAGTCGTTCAGAGAAGTCACCTGTGTCCCATCCACTACCATACATTATACTCTTTCATGACCGCCACCCTGAATCATATGTCATCAGATCGTTTTCACCTCCATTAAAATCATTAGCTCCGTTCCGTGTCATTGATGTGGGATTCATCATGGCCCTCCTTTGACGGATCGCTTCTTGTCGACATCAGCTCATTATCCAAGAAGTTGATCTAGGAACACCCCTTTCAGTACTTTGAAGCTTGCATGCCTCAATGGCAAGTTTCTCACTTCCGGCGACAGGTATACATCAATGACCTTCGATTGAAAGATTTTGCATGGTGTTCGACGCCAAGTCCTCTATTCACACCACGTGAATTGTACTGCAGTACCTTGAGGGTCATCATCATTATCGGTGATTCCTCTCGCGCTTGTTAACAGTTTACATCATTGACTGATAATCAAGCGATGTCTTTCCATGTTCAACTTCAGAGCAATTCTCACATGGATCGACTTGTACTTAGAGTGAAGATTGGACGAGATTGAAGACCCCGGATCTAGTTTCATCCATCCGGGTTGCGATATATATTCAGAAAATAAAGACATGGAAATGTACAGCTTTGCAGGACAGATAATCATCCTACCAAAAGGATGATGGCTCTATCAGAATCATCAGTCTATCATCAGACGATTGTCTGTTATATGTACATGAAAATGAATTTATAAAGCTGAGCATGGGAATGCCCGCCTCAGCTAGATCATGAAAAAAGTATGAAAATAATGTATTGTATTGTATTGTATTACAGGTCTCCTCCCAGCATTGAAAGAACTTCGGATCCTCCTAATAAAGCATTTCACCCGATAAACGGCCTCATACTTTAGGGGGCAACTGTTATAGACATTTTTGTGCCTTACAGCTCTAAGCATGAAATGTCCATAATCCAAGGGATCCAAAGTCCCTAAACATGTTGTTCCTACCCCTAGAGGAACAAGGCCAGCAAACCACAGCAATTCACAGAAGTTCTCCACCAGAAACTGCTCAAAAACAAGTCAAATCAGGTTCATTTCAGTGGCTCCATTGGCCACCTGCGTTGCAAAGCACCCCAGTACATTAGCTAGGTGCGTTGCAACGCACCCAAATGCACTACCAGGGTGCGTTGAGCGGGAAATGACAAATGGCAGGGTCCTTTGTGCGAGGTGTAAAGACTGTGGAAGCTTCCAGAATCTTCCTCCATGACACTTGCCTTGCTGAGTTCGACTAAGTGATGAGTAAGAGGCTCTTAGTCTCCAAGTGGAAGCAAGAACTGACAAAGAGAGAGGACACTAGTCAGATCTCAAGCTGACTCATCCTCTCTCCAAACATCTATATATGGATCTCTCCTCCATGAGACCTAGAGGCTGGAATTTGGATATTGCAAAGAATCGCTGTTGGTTTGAGATTAGAATCATTGGGTGCTTTATGCTTTGAAGGGAGGTGAAGAAAGGATTTCATTCACTGGGAGGTAGATGCTGGATTGGAACTCTCTTGGTTGTATCTCCTCCTGAACCTTGTTATTTCATCAATAAAGCTATTTGAGTTTCTCCTACATGCTGATGTGTCTTTGATGTATGATTGCATTAGTATGTTTAGTTTATTTCTAATCCTGAACTAGTTATGAATATGAATCTATGTCTTTGTGTAGTGTTCCCTTCTTGTGATCTCGCAGGAACTTGGTGAAGCTGGGCGAGCGAGAAGGCAAGTAGCTGGGAGCTCTCAAAGAGAAGAGAAACCGGATCGAGGGACAAACGGAAGACACCGGTTAGTCCATCCATCTCTCTTCATTCTTGATTCATAAATGAAGAATACTAGAATAGTTGTTTTAGTTTGTTGCTAAGGCACTGTCACACCTTAGGTGGATAGGATCGTCCTGCATAGGCATTTTTCCCCACAACAACATGGAAATAATTTAAAATGGAAAACAGATGATTAGAAAAAAGATCCCGAAGTAAATTACTTTTAGAGATGCCAGAGCTTAAAACACAAACTTTGTCAAGAGGTGCCTTGGGATTAATTTTGGCAACACAACTAGCATGCAGAACAGTGTACTCGCTGAAAGTGGACATACCAAGGAAGTGGTAAATTGGATTCCCATTGATGGAAAACCTTGAATTGCCATTACTCATCATAACTCCCCTTTCAGTGTCAATTCTTAGAAGAGCACACATGTTGCTCTCTTCTTACTTGCAGTTCTTGCATTATTTTCATTCTCCAATGGATATAGGAAGGACACTATCACCCACCTTGAGGTATGTTACCCCTTCTCCAACACTCTCAACAATTTTTTGTTCAAAAATGACCAACAATTAATCACTGGGAAAAATTTCCCATAAAATACTACATTTACAGTGGAATAATTAATTTCAAACATAATAGTTGATACCTAACTACTTCATGTCTAAATATGTGGCGAAAGATAGGAGTGTAACAATCCAAGGATGTTAGACAAATTTTGGAATAGAAAACCTAACAAGTAAGCATAGATAGAGCATTTCTTAAGGTAAGATATGCCTGCATAATCTTGTAGAGGAGGATATCGAGGGATAGGTGATGAAAAATGACCATGGTCATAATGTAGGAAATGTTAGTCAAAATTTTGAAAATTAAGCGATGGCTTGGTGTTTGGTATAGCAAAGGAAAGAATAATTGGTATAAAAAATGAAATAATAAGAAAAGACAAACATCAATTTCCATTGAAAAGCATATCAATGAGAAAATCTAGAAGGATGGCCTATATTACACCAAACCAAATAGGAAAATCCCCTAGATAAATGCAAAATGGGCAGCAATGTGTTTTGTATATGAGAAGCACAATAATTTTTGTGATCTCCACAGATGGGAGTTCACAGGATGGTAGATAGCCTAGTGCATTAGGCAATTTTAACTAAGGTTGTCCACTGCCAATTTTTATACCCAAAGTAAGAGATAAATGTAACTAGATTGTAGTTTTGAATCTAATGGACACGAATGAGGTCAATTTTTTGACCTCACTCTTTTCCATCAAATTCCAAGTATTCTCAAAATATTCAATTGAAATAATGCTAGCTAAAGTAAAAGGGAAAGAATAAATTATGTTATCCAAGTTACTAGGCCAAGGGTAACCCCAATAATAAGGAGAGACCCTTGAAGGTAAATTTTAATATCATATAGAAAAAATCATAAATGAAGTCTTGCAGTTTGTTTTCATAAAAGGAGAGTTATTGTCATCTGCAAAAGGCCAATCTGCTTGGGATTTTCTAGACAATATATGTAACTGCTTAGTGAATATGGATAGTTATGGTCCTTAATATTTCTTATGGTGGATATGTACATGGAAATAATCTAAAATGGAAAACAAATGAATAGAAAAAATATCTGGAAGTAAATTACTTTTATAGACACCACAATTTAAAACACAAAATTTGTCAAGAGGTGCCTTGAGATTAATTTTGGCAACACAACCGACATGCGCAACTGTGTACTTGTTGAAAGTGGGCATACCAAGGAAGTGGTAAATTGGATTCCCATTGATGGAAAAACCTTAATATCCATCACTCATCATAACTCCTCTTTCAGTGTCAATTCTTAGCAAAGCACACATGTTTCTCTCTTCTGACTTGCAATGCTTGCATTATTTGCATTTTCTAGTGAATATAGGAAGGACACTATCACCCACCTTGAGGTCATTTACCCCTTCTCCAACACTCTCAACAATTTTGAGTTCAGAAATGACCAACGATTAATCACAAGGAAAAAATTCCAATATAATACTACATTTATGGTTGAATAATTAATTTCAAACATAATTTATTTCAAAAGATGTGGGGAAATATAGGAGTGTGACCTTGCAACCAAGCAGTGGTATACATTTTATTACTAAGAAAAATGAATTGTCATTCAAAGAAGCAATCTAATGGATAGTTTAGATGGGGAAGATATCTTAATCTCAAGACTACTAAGAATTTAGAATTATCAAAAGATAGGCAATGTGTAAAATTCTAATTGTTTAAAAAAATCAGGGCTAAGAAAATCTACGGTTATATGCCTTGGTCCAACATTCATGTGAATCTTGCAACATTGAGAAAGTTGGAGCATGTGGATTGTAATTAAGTAACAATTTCGTTCCCAGTCATTGTATTTGTTTAACTGTCAAGACAACTCTCTTGTAAAGTTGATGTTTAATGTGTTCGTACTTTTTATGATGTGTGATGCTTGAAGGAATCTCTACATCTCATAGGCCAGACAAAAGTTTGGTATGTTGAAGGAGGTAATGCACTAGCAGATGACTTTGGTAATAGGAATAAGGTCCAAGGGAAGAAATGGTGGTTGCCAATTCCAAGGGTACTTGTGAATGCACTCTCAGATGAAACACGGAAAAAGTTATTGGAGAGACCCTAGAAGGTAAATTTTAATATCATATGGAAAAAATCATAAGTTAAGTCTTGCAATTTGTTTTCATAAAAGGAGAGGTATTTTCATCTACAAAGACCAATATGCTTAGGAGTTTCTAGACAATATATGTAACTCCTTAGTGAATATGGACAATTATAGTCCTTAATACTACTTGATGTCCTCTAAGATGACTCTAGGTCAGTTAGTCATGCCAGAGCATCTAAAATGTTTTGTTGGTTTTAAATTTTATGGATGACCAATGATATGAATTATTGAAAACAGGTGCTTAATCCTTAATAGTTAATAAGCTAGATGAAAGGGCTTCTATTTTTATAGCTATAGTTAATTGATTTAAAGTGAATGAATAATAGAATGTTGATGAAGTATAACTTGCTAAATATTTAAACCGAATATTTGATTGGTTATAAGCAAAGAATACAAGCAAACAATGTTTCCTGTAGAACAAAATATATTTAAACGAATGCATATTTGTGTGACAATTAATTGATATAGGGGAGTTTACAATAACAGATAGCCTTATAAGCTAGTCCCTAGTTATTGCTGATAACTTCACAGGGGATTAAGATTGATTGATACTCAGTATGATCTTACCCAGATCTCTGCATAAAGACTTAAATATATGAAGAAATACATAATGAAATAAGCACAAATGAAGAAATTACAGGGAGACAAAACTATAGAAGGAAAATTCAGAGTCCTTTCATTGACTTGGAAAATCTCCAGCTTAGTTACAATTTTTTTCTCAAAGTGCATCCAAGGGTTAAAACCTTAATAACTCAAAGGAGGAGTTATTTATACAAAATTTATTCTACATATTTTCAAAACAAAAATACAAAAATAGTACAAAACTATACGAATTTTAAAGTTGCTAAGTGCTGGCACTATTCTTTAGGAATTTAATGATGATGTGGTCCCCAAAAAGTGTTGCACAGTTTTCCTTCAGTTGTTGATGAAATTTACTCAATAAATTCACACAAGTGATCCCATTGGTATTCACTTGGTATGGCAAGATTTACCAATTTCCTATATACTTCATCAACCTCGGTGTACTTCTTAAAAGTGGGCTTATTTACAAAAGGATGTTTAATTTCATGCTCTATAGTCAAATCAAAATCTAAAGCTTCTAATGCTTGTTTCCCTGTAATATGCCCCTTTATACCTGCAATGTTTGATTTATCAGTTGCTATAGGATATAGCTTCTAGCAATGTTCTTCCAAATTGATCAACCTATCATTTGGGGCTACTTATCCTGGTAGTCCTCTCTAATTAAATAAATTAAAATTAAAATGAAATATTTGGACAAAATTCTTCAAGGTTTGACACTTAGTTTCTAACTGAGTCATCAAGTTATTTTTCTGCAACACCTTCTTGATTTCCAAGATGTTTTATGTTCTGTACATATTTCAATTTGTTCCAACTCAACCTTGGTTTTTGAATTTAGAACTCTGATCATGTCTAAAGCCTCACTTGGTTTGTTTTTAAGAAGCTACTTGTCTTGATCAATGGATGCCTAACATATGTTTATGAGATCCTCTTGCTCAAATATTATTTGAATGGAAGGCCATAATTCAGTTATCGCCTGACTGATATCTGCCCAAAGGCTTTCCTTGGCTTGGGCCAAGGTCTGAGCCATTAATGACTGGCTCTATAACTCTTCAATTCTTATGTTCAACTTGTGTGTTTTCTGCATTTCTTCAACGTATAGAGTATCATTCTTTATCTCCTGAGCTTCCAGGTTTTTAAACTTCGAGTGAAGCCTTTCATTCTCTTGTATTTGGTGAGTCATCTCCTGTGAGAGTCTATTCAAGTCCTCTACTATCGATGTAGATTCTGTTGTGGCCTATGTAGATTCCCTTGTTGTTCTAGACACTATAATATGAATAGTTGTGATGGGAGCTATAGCTAACTGAGTAAATTTCTCTTTTTCCTTAAGCAATTTCTCAATTTTCTCCTCCATAGTCTTTATTTGTACATTCTGCTCAATTATCATTTTGAGCATTTTTTTCCTTGTGTTGTTTAGTTTATGCTATCTCCTTCATCTGGGCATCCTTTGTAGAAGGCAGTTTCAGTTTCGTCCTGAATGTTGCAATAGCTATGTTCTTCCTCCTGATAGAATCTTCATAAGCTTTGACATCAGTAGGGTCATATCCAATTTTAATTACTAAGTCCTCTAATGACTTGACCTTATTATCCTTAGCTAAAGATGATATTTTCTCAATCTTCAATTGTGACTGCATCTTTGATAGAGCAGTTTTAAGTTTTGACAATGCCATGGTCATGGTTGAGAAAATCATTTCACCAGACTACCTATGCATGTCCATTTGATCAATTGGATGTAGTTGATTAGCATTAAATGAAAATACAGTTTTCTTATAATCATAAGAACCTTTATGGAAAGGAACTTGACCCTGTAGAAAAGCCATTTGCATTCTTCCCTTCTCGCTGTCAAATGTTTTCAACAATCTGTGTTGTGAAGTAGAAGTCTGCCTCCAAAATTGTGCATAAACATTAGCTTTTAAAGCTTCATTCTTCTACTTGATTTCAAGGAAGTTAGTGAAGAAATTTGACTCCTCTGTTTCACTTGGTCCTATAGATTGAGTAATCTCTAATAGATCCTGTGAAGTAGAAGAAGAAGAAGGAGTAGTAATTACAACTTCTTCTATTCCTATAGATACATGTGAATCATCCAAATTGATGATGATAGGCTCCTTCTGACCCTGAGTAGTAGTAGTGCCCTTTAATTCAGCCCTTGATTTCTTCTGATAGTGGACGAATTCCGTTTCTCCAATTGTTGATGATGATGATCCTTCCATAGGCCTCTTGTCATGTTTAGTTTGAGAAGTAAGCTTTTGAAGAGTAGAAGGAGGTAAAACCTATTCTTCTTCTTCTTGAAGAGTATTCTCTTCCCACTATTCCTGATTTTTGAACTTCTCAATCTCTGGTCTAGGTGTATGATTATAAGTAGTGGTTTTGAGTTCCACCCTTAAGTCTGAAATGATACTGAGTGGATCATAAGATGATGTTAGGTCCCTAAAATACTAGTGATTTCCCCCATTACTATTGTCATTGTATCCCTTGTTGTTATTATTATGCCCCTATTATCCCCATATTGTTATTAGTGTACCCCATAGAAACCCACTATTGTTATTGTTGTGCCCTTATGTTATTACTTTTAGGTCGGCTTGATTATATTGTGACTCCTTAGACTCCTATATATAGAAGGGAGGTTTAGTCATTTGTATCATCTAAGAATTCTTCATTTGTGTAATGTAAATGAGGCAACCCCCTCGAAGAGGTTGAATTCCAAGGCGTTGATCTATCTTTTCTATCTTTTTGTGAGCTGGTTTCCTAACATTTGGTATCAGAGCTTTGGATTCTAGGGTTTCACTGCTCCAAACAGGGCATTATGGAATTTTCGCTATAAATCTTTTTCTACAATGTTTCATAAGCTAAGAAAACCCATTTGAGCTGAAATTGTTCTGAACTTCGGGTTCGAAATTCAGAGCTTGTATCGCTATATTTTGAGAGATATGATCTGATGAAGTTAGGGTTTTTACAAACTCCCGAATTACGTTCCAAACAGGTGACCAAGGAAAATTATCATAAATTTTGTTCTGAGCATCAAATTGAAATTTCATTAGAAGTTTCAGAAAGAGGACGGCCTGTAGTTTTCTGTATATGAGTTTCAGATACTAAGGTCAAAACAATGACACGTGGCACTTCGTACAAGTTTGCTCTACTGAAGTAGTCTATAATCAAGTCACCGTGGGAGATTTGCCATCACTCTTCCTTCGAGAATCCAATCTTGATTAGGCTTGTGGGTTTAGAAAGAGGACTCAAAGGGCTAGTGCAGGACGTGATTTTAGATATTTGAGATCTCCAGTTACAGAGATACAATAGATTCACTATCGATCTCTTACAAAGTGAAAAAAAAAAGTGTGTAGTTTTTTTAAAATTTTGCATAAGATTGGTTTGAAAATTAGTTTGAAGGAATTCAAAGGGAATAGTGAAGAATTATTAGCATTAATTGATGCCTCAAAGGAAGAAAATGGAAACACCTAGTATGAAACCTGAAAGCTCTAGCATGACATGTGAAGAAGAGGAAGAAATTCAACATGATATATCAAAATTACAAGACCAAGTACAACAAATTTAACTCTCACAAAAGGTACCTGAAACCAAGATGAATGGCGTGGAAGCTAATATGAATGGCATGCAAGTTAATATGGATGGTGTGGACAGTAAGACGGATGGCATGGACGATAAGATGAATGGCATGGATGCTAAGATGGAAGAATTGAAGATAAATTTGAATACGTTGCTACAAGAAATGGTTACTAATGGTGAAAGGGTAGTAAAGGAATCTCATGATGAGAACAAAAGAAATGTTACTCGTGATTTCATAGACTCTAATGTTGGATTGAAGACCCACCATGTTCCAAAAATTGATATGAGGAAGTTTGATGGCAAGGATCCCGGAACATGGATACTACAAATGGAGCAATTTTTCGATCTCCATAATGTGAAAAACACACAAAAGGTACGTATTGCAACTTTATATTTGGAACCATATCAGTTTGTATGGTATTGATGGCTTTGCTCTCGTAAACAAATTGTCACTTGGGAAATTTTTACGGAAGAAATGATAGCACATTATGAGGATATAAAAAGAAACACCTTTTTTAGCCAATTGATAAATCTCAAACAAAAGGGTTTAATGATGGAGCACATTAAGGACTTCCAAAAATTGAACATAAGGATCAAATATATTCCAAAGGAGCATAAGATTGATGTGTTCATAGGGACTTTAAAGGATAATATCTAACATGAGGTTCGCCTTTGGGAACCTGTTTCATTGGAGAAGGCATTTAGGTTAGCAAGAAAAATGGAAAGCAAAATTATGGCAACCAAGAAGCCTACCACTCACAACTATAAAGATGGAAGTGTTGTTGACCCTAGCCTTCCACAACCTACAAGGTTGACACCAAAACAAATGGAATAAAAAAGAGCAAAAGGGCTTTGTTACAGTTGTGATAGAAAATACACTAAAGGTCATAAGTGTGCTGAGAAGAAATTATTCTACATAGATTGTGAAGAGGAGGAAGAAAAGGAACAAGCAATGTCAAAAGAAGAGGATATACTCCAGGAACAAACCCTAGATAAATATGAAATGAATCCAACCATATCTAGTAATGCATTGGCTAGAATTACCACTCCTCAAACTATCAAGATAGAAGGACATATCAAGAAGAAAAAGGTAATAGTGTTGATTGCTTCAAGAAGTACCCATAATTTTATTCATTGTCAGATATACAAGGAATTTTATTGCTTCCTATATCTAGCACCAGAGTGTCAAGTGATGGTTGCAAGTGGAGGAACCATAAATTGCTCTAGAAAGTGCCATAATATCAAGATATCCATGGGAGAATATGTATTGAATAGCACAATGCTTTCCATTCCAATGGGTGGTGTTGATGTTGTAGTAGGAGTCAAATGGCTATAATCCTTAGGTACAATAGCTTTTAATTTTCAAGAACTTTTCATGAAATTTTATCTAGAAGGAAAGGAAGTTGAATTAAGGGGTATTGCAGGGAAACCAAGAAAGATAATCAACTCTAACAGTATGACAAAGCTTCTAAAGAAGGAAGAACGAGGTGTAATTGCACAATTATGTTCACTAGAGGTTCCCACATCGAAATCGTCTATTTCTCTAGATCTCTAAAAAGTCTTGGACAATCATTCCAAGGTACTTGAGACTCCCAAAAGCCTCCCACCTATTCGTGATCATGATCATGATATTCATTTGATTCCAGGAAGTGTTCCTCCAAACATCAGGCCGTACAGATATCCCTATGCCCAAAAGAGTGAAATTGAACATATGGTTGCAGAAATGCTAGAGGCTAGTATAATTCAACCTAGTCAAAGTTCTTTCTCTGCTCCAGTAGTATTGGTGCACAAGAAGGATGGATCATGGCACATGTGTCTGGATTATAGGGAGCTCAACAAGCTCACTATTAAAGATAAATTTCCCATTCTTGTCATTGATGAATTATTGGATGAATTGCATGGATCAATTTACTTCACCAAATTGGATCTTCGTTCAGGATATCATCAAATCAGAATGAAGACATTCCAAAAACAACATTTAGAACTCATGAGGGTCATTATGAATTTTTGGTCATGCCTTTTGGCCTTACCAATGCACCTTCTACATTTCAAGGTTTGATGAATTCCATTTTCAAACCCTTCCATAGAAAATTTGTGTTAGTATTTTTTGATGATATACTAATCTACAGCAAGTCTTCGAAGGATCATGTTGAACATGTTGACAAGGTGCTCAAATTATTGAAGGAGAAACAATTTGTTATGAAACCAGCTCACAAAAATATAGAAAAGGTAGATCAACGCCTTAGAAATAAGCCTCTTCGAGGGGGAAACCTCCTTTACATTACACAAATGAACAATTCTTCAATGATACAAATGACAAGACCTCCTTTCTATATATAGGAGTCTAAGGGGTCATAATATAATCAGAGTCGACATAACAATAATAATGTAAGGGCACAATAATAACAATAGTGGGCTTCTATGGGGCACAATACTAACAATATGGGGACTACATGGGTACAACAATATAATAAGGGGGTTGTACTAAGAACAATAAGGGGTTACAGTAGTAGTATAGGGGCCTAACATGCCCCTCTCCTTCAAAAAGTGTTGTCCTTAACGCTTGAGTAGTTCTTGATGCTCCTATATAAAATTCTTGTCCTCCCATGTGGAATCTTCAACAGGTAAGTTCTTCCACTTGATGAGATACTCTGAAATTGATCAATTTCGTAGCTGTCGGGTTCTTGTTTTTGTGACTTCTCCAGGCTCCAATATGATTTTTTGTTCCTCGTCAGGTTCTGGCAATATTGTATGAACTGGGATCTTCTGCAACTTTTGAATGAGTGGCCACACTTCTTCGTCCTTCTTCCATTCATACCTTGTTTCGTTTATCCAATCTAGTTGGATAATAGAAATGGCACACAACAATGCTTCCATATCCTCATCCTTTCTTGAGAATGCATCTACCACAACATTTGCTTCCCTTTTCTGTAGATGATTTTGAAGTCATAACCCAACATATTTGTGACCCATTTTTGATGCTCTTCAGAGGGTAATATTTGTTCTAAAAAGTATTTAATACTTTCATGATCCATTTTTACCTTGAAGTGTCTTCCCATTAGGTAAGGTCGCCATTTCTCAAGTGCATGTAGTATTTCCAACATTTTCTTCTCATAAATAGCTTTCTTGAGGGACATTTTTTACCTTGAAGTGTCTTCCCATTAGGTAGGGTCGCCATTTCTTAAGGAAATCTTGGAAATACTACATTTCCTTAAGAAATGGCGACCCTACCTAATGGGAAGACACTTCAAGGTAAAAACGGATCATGATAGTCTTAAATACTTTTTAGAACAAAGATTATCCTTTGAAGAGCAACAAAAATGGGTCACAAAGATGTTGGGTTATGACTTTGAAATCATCTACAAAAAAGGGAAGAAAAATGTGGTGGCATATGCACTCTCAAGAAAGGATGAGGATGTGGAAGCATTATTGTGCGCCATTTCTATTATCCAACCAGGTTGGATAAACGAAGCAAGGGATGAATGGAAGAATGACAAAGAAGTGTGGACACTCATTCAAAAGTTACAACAAGATCCCAGTACATCTGATACATTTAGCTGGAAAAATGATTCATTATGGTGCAAAGATCCCTTATACCTATGCAAGAATTCCCAACTCAAACAAAAGATTCTTATGGAATTGCACACTTCTCCTTTAGGAGGGTACTCAGGATTTTTAAAAACTTACCACAGGGTTAAGAAGGAATTTTTTTGGGATGCCCTTAAATCGGATATTCAAAAGTTTGTGGAGGAATGTTTGGTTTTCGAACAAAATAAAGTTGAAACAATTAAAACCCCATGTCTATTACAACCTTTATCCATTCCAAGCCAACGTTGGGAGGACGTTTCAATGGATTTTATCATCGGTTTACCCAAGTCCGAAGGAAAGAGTGTCATCATGGTGGTAGTTGACAGACTTACCAAGTATGTACACTTTTATGCATTATCACATCCATTTAAATCCAGTACAATTTCTACTTCATTTATGGAAACAATTCAAAAGCTACATGGAAACCCAAAGATTATTGTAAGCCACAGAGATCCCATTTTCACTGGAAATTTTTGGACAAAATTATTTTCTTGTCTCAGTACTCAGTTAGCTCATAGCTCATCTTATCATCCCAATTCTAATGGGCAAACTGAGATAGTAAACAAATTTTTGGAAGGATATATTCGTTGCTTTGTATCTGATAAACAAACACAATGGGTCAAATGGTTTCCTTTGGGTGAATGGTGGTATAACACTTCCTTTCATACTGCAGCAAAAATGACCCCATTTATGGAACTTTATGGATATCATCCACCATCCATCACATCATATTTACGAGAAAATTCTAAGGTTCAAGCAGTGGAACATCACATCGAGCATCCAAAAACAAGTTCTCCAACTCTCAAAAGGATAACCTCACGTTGGCGCAAAATAGAATGAAACAACAGGCAGATCAACATCGCAGCGGAAGAAGTTTTGATGTAGGTGACTAGGTATTCATATGGCTACAACCATATAAAAAAATGCCTTAAGCAAGCTAAGAAGGATAATAAATTGTCACCAAAGTATTATGGTCTATACAAGGTGTTACAAAAGATTGGTACTATGGCATACAAATTGGAGCTTCCTGCAACTTTTTAAGTGCACCCAGTTTTCCATGTTTCATGTTTAAAGAAGGTTATATGTGACAAGCTCCCAGTTCAAAAAATATTGGCAGAACTTGACGAGGAAGGAAAAATCATATTGGAACCAGAAGCAGTCATAGAAACAAGAACTCGACAGCTACGAAATTGATCAATTTCAGAGTATCTCATCAAGTGGAAGAACTTATCTACTGATGATTCCACATGGGAGGATGAGAATTTTATACAGAAGCATCGAGAACTACTCAAGCGTTGAGGACAAATCTTTCTGGAAGGAGAGGGGCATGTTAGGTCCCTATAATGCTAGTGATTCCCCCATTACTATTGTCATTATATCCCTTATTGTTATTATAGTGCCCCTATTGTCCCCATATTGTTATTAGTGTGCCCCATAGAAACCCACTATTGTTATTGTTGTGCCCTTATGTTATTACTGTTAGGTTGGCTTGATTATATTGTGACCCCTTAGACTCCTATATATAGAAGGGAGGTTTAGTCATTTGTGTCATCTAAAAATTGTTCATTTGTGTAATGTAAAGGAGGTTGCCCCCTCGAAGAGGCTGAATTCCAAGGCATTGATCTATCTTTTCTATCTTTTTGTGAGTTGGTTCCCTAACAGATGAGGTGAAGCTTGGTTGGAAAACCATCTGTTTTAGCATGACATATCTCTCTAAACCTGCTGATCTAGTATTGCAAATAAATGATCCAACTTGTGCCTTTATCTTGAACTGTGATCTCCTCTTCCCTGAAATGAAATGAAGCTCATCCATATTCATCATTTGCCTAATATATTCCAAAGAGAAAATTTTCATTGGAACATATTTGGGCAACTTATATGTATCTAATTCGCATCCATATACTCTGATCTCTGTGTAATTCTGGTAAAGGTACCAGTCTCCTATTCTAACTTGATCACTAAGGTGCATGATCCTTTTGATTTATATACTGATCCTGGGTTCACTCTGACTGCTGAGAAGTTGTGCAACTGGGTGAATGAAACAATCTATGAAATATGAAAATGTGAACTCAGTTGAGTTCCTTCTAATAAATGAGGTCCAATGAGTAACTACTTGATTCTCTTGTTGATCATCCTTCTTGTGCAAAACAATAGGAAACTTGTCTCCCTACTAAAAAATAAACATTTGAAATAGGACAGAGGAGTATTTAAACACTCCTTCAGTAGTGATGTTCATAAATTGCTCATGCATAGATTCAACCAAAAATTGATTGTAGTTATACATGAAGGCATGCTTGTTCTCTTTAGAAAAGATTGACAAATAACCTAGGATAGCTTCATCTACCCATTGGTCTGATTGGTAGCCTAACAAGAAAGAAATTAGGGAAATTATATGTTTGGCTCTCTCAGGGAACATAGATGCTGGATAAGGAGGATTCTTTTTGGGGAGCTTAGCATCTTTAGGGAGAAAGATCTCAAATATTTGAGCTCTTTGAGGGAAGGTCAGCTTGTGATATAAGTCAATTAAGGCTGTAGTGGAGAAAAATCTAAGAGAGTCATTTTTTGGGATCAGAAGCATTTGTTGATGGTTTCTCTAGTGATAGTTATTAGAATGTCTCCATTCTGAGCTACCACTGTTCTCTGTAAAGGATTATACTTGGATTGGCACCAGATAACTAAATCAGGAAAGGAATAAGTCTAAGGAAACATATACAAAGGTAGGTGGGATTCCCACAGGTATATTTCATCATCAGAATCAAAGTATGTCTACTTCAGCCAATTATGAAATTCGAACATGCTGAATTCACATTTGGTATTCTCAATTTTGAAATATTTGTCGGTCAATGGGATATGGTCTAGGTCTAAGGAATCATAGGCCTTTGGGGTTTCCTGTGTTGCAGAGGAACTAGAAGAAGGCTTATCCTTCTCCTTTGGAGCCATATTGAATACTGAAATGGTGAATGGCATAAAAGTTGCAGAGGAACTACTCAAAGGATGCTTACTATTGCAGGTTTGGCTTGGCAGAGAATTTGTAGAACATAACAGTAAATAGGACAGTGAAAGAAAACAATGCAAAAGTAGTTGAACAAAGGACGATGTAATGGGGAAAATGAATATGTAACAATGGATTAAGATTATCGTTACAAGGAAGGTTGTTAGTGATCGGATAATTAGGAATTTAAGGCATCAATGGGAGGCGAGATCAACAATGGGAAGAAATTAATTGTGGAAATGGATACAAAGGAACAGATAGGTGGTAATGGATGATGTAACATGGCTTGGAGCAATTGGAGGTAGATGGCACTGGAGGTGTGATCGTTGGAGTGGTATTGAGAAGCACAGGAAGTATGGATGGTGAATTTCAGGGGGGCAGGGGGGGTAGTGGTAAGTGGTATTGAGCGAGGGGGACGTGAAGCGCTAAGGAGGAAAAACATATGTGAGGGGCTAGCATAGGAAAATCTACTTTTCGTATCCCCCCTACCGTTATCTTGTTTCATGGTGAGGGGGTGTGAAGAGGCTTCCCCACTATTGATCTGGGCGGGGAAGCGGATCACTGTTGGATGTTGATCAACCTTTATCACTTGTCGCAAACCTTTTTTGTCGTATTTGACTTTGGCTAAAAATCATTATAAATGATTACTACAAAATAATTAATCACCCTTTAAAAAGGTAATTAAGCGCTAATTACAAATTAATCTAATTTGGGCACGCTTAGACTAGTTGCCCTTTTTAACTATTTGACTAATCTAAACCTAATCTAGTATAACTTAGGCCAAATTTTGAGCATATTAGGCCTTTATTTATCCTAATATTTCCTAAATTCTAATGTTCAACCAAGATTAAACTGTTTGGTTGAACTTATTACTTAATCTAATATAAAAATTTAAATGATCTGATCAAGATTAGATAGTTTGATCAAGATCAGAGGAAAAGGTTGTGGCATAAAAACAAGTTGCACACAAACCTTTATTTATTACAATTGGAATTTATTTCATGAAGTGACATTTAAATAAGCACACTTATCCAAAAAAAATTATTTTATTTTGATGGGGTTTTATTTCATTTTTTTTTATTTTTTTTTTTTTTCATATTTCCATTTTTTCTTTATATTTTCGTACCCTCTTTTATAAATAAAAACTAACTTATCAAAAATAAAGCATGTTACAACATCAGCTCCAACTAGGGACCACTTCCTCTTGCAGGATGCAAAGAACTTGTAGATCCATGTGCCTTCTCCTCGGGCTATTGGGGTCTTCTATTGAAACAAATACACACTACTACATGTAAAATAAAACTCTCCAGTAAAATACAATGACGAATGAATGGAAACCTCTCAATACTGAACGTAGTGCTTTAAGTACTTCCCATTGACAGGCAACGAGGAATACTCTCCCTCCAAATTTTGCAGAATGAAATTGTTATTACCCTTGACCTCAATAATACTAAATGGTCCCAACCAAAGGTTGTCAAACTTTCCATGTTTGCCTTTGCCTTCTCTCCTGGCATCCCATCTCAGTAGCAGATCACCTTTCCTGAAATATCTTTCCCTAGCTTTCCTATAAAACAATCTTTTCATTTTACTCTCATATTTCTTAAGCTTGTAATGTATTTCATCTCTATCCTCATTCAATTCTATCATCTGATTTATTCTTCGAGAGAAGTCATCAAGCTCTTCAATCTTCATAATAAGAAAAGCTAAATGTGTGGGAAATATAACTTCTTTTCCATAAACAAGATGAAAAGGGAATTTACCTATTGATCTTTTAGGTGAAATCCTCTTGGCCCAAAGTGCATAAATGAGATGACTATCCCAACTCCTTTTATGACCCTCCAATGCTTTCTTTATTACTTTAGCCAAACTTTTATTTGAGGACTCTGCCAATCGATAGTATGGTATAGAATGATCCAACAAGATCTGATATTTCTGACAGAACTCAATCATCTTAGTACTATTGAATGTTTGTGCATTGTCTGCCACTATTTGCTGGTGGAATCCAAATCTAGACAATATATATTCTTCAATAAACTTGATAAGAACAACATTAGTTGCATTTCTGACTCGAATGGCTTCTACCCACTTGGTAAAGTAGTCTGTAGTAGTCAATATCTATTTGTATTGATTGTTTGATGGAGGATGAATTTCCATAATGAAATCCAATCCCCATTGAGTGAATGGTGCTTGGACTAAGACTGGAACCAATGGAAGATTTGCTAATCTCTTCTTTCTAGCAAACATTTGACACTGTGTACATCTCCTAACCTTTGCTCCCACATGTGCAGATATAGTAGGCCAATAAAACCCTGCTTTTAAGATCTTGTATGGCCCTCCAAGCATAGCGCCCTCCACAAATTCCTGTATGAAATTCATCAATGATCCCTTCTGTCTCATTCTCTATTAGGCAAAGTAAAAGGATGTTAAGAGGATCCTTCCAATACAAATTTTCATTCACAATATAGTGATTTACATCTTTCAACTTCAGTGTTTTATATTGATTTCTGCTAAATTCAGCTAGACATTCAAATTCTCTAAGAAAGTTCACAATGTCAAAGTACCAATCTGATAACAAAAAAATTTCATCAATGTTGTTGAAAAGTGTGCAACAAGAAATGCTAAATTTAGAATGTGCTAAAAATAGGGCTCCTAAAAATAGCATGTCTAAAAATAGCAGTTGGCCAGTGAGGTCATTGGCCACCTTGGGTGAGAGGTGAAACTGCTAAAAATAGAAAGTTCTAAAAATAGCATTTCTCAGTCCCTTCCTAGTTTTAGCAGTCCCTGGTCTAACTATAGGAAGTAAAAACGAATTTGGTCTTACCAGCAGTTTAAAATATTAATTAATTAATCTCCATGAGTTAATTAGTTATGGAAAATTAAACTTGAAGTCTTTGTGAGATCATGCAATTATTTTCTCTCTTGATTTAGGAATTTATCACTTGATTAAAGGAGATAAGGTTCAGTTCTATACTGAGAGGATCAGTTGACTTAGTTTAACTTAGTCAAGTCTAGTTAGATTATTTTAACAAGTTGTTAAAATAATGAAATATAGTTTGTTAATGCTTGCATGCATGTGACAACTATCATTTTTAGATAACTAAGTATTCTCTCATGAATAACCGATGCATGGCAGTGCAGACAAAGACCCAGTTGAGATCAGATGAGGGACAGTGTACTATCAGATGCTAGGATATTTCTAGTAAGTATTCCTTGCATGAGGAAGGAATCTGTTTTCTTCTATGACTACGTAGTTGGACTTGAGGTGACAACAGGGATGATTAGGCCAATTTTCAGCCTATATATTGAGGCCTATGTAGTCCATGATTTTCATCTTTTGATTGCAGGAAGTACATGATAGCTCTTGAGCTAATATTTTTTGTAGACAGAAGAGGATTTCCACTTGATTGATAATACACTGTTGGGGTTTTATGCTGGTGCTTTCCCCAGTGATATATCTTGTGTTATGTGTGATTATTTCTCTTGATCAGTTATATGTGTTTATGCTTGATGATGCTCATGAAATCGATTTTTCTTCCACTTAATGTTTTGTAGAACTAGATCAAGTATTATGCTTTAGGACATTGCATATATCAGTTTGATCTATAGGTGAAATTTCTACATGGTATCAGAGCTATATGATTTGTAGAAAAATTCTACATGGTATCGGAGCACAGGTAATCAAGCAAGGAACAATATACAAGCAAGACAAAGGAATTTGAAGTTTATTATTCGGGATATAAATATATAGTTCTCATCACAGTTCAGATTTCATCCAGATGGCCTTCACTAGTTTGAGGCTTGAGTATGCCCTTGATGGTAGCTCAAACTATATATCTTGGAAGGATCGCATGGAAGTAGTATTGGAAGATAATGGCATTAAGGACTACATTGATCAAGATGTCCCTAAGCCTACTAATGCTAATCAGGTTGTAGACTGGAAGAAGAATGTGGCTAGAGCTAGGAGAATCATCCTGGAAGGAGTTTGAGATCACGTAGTCTCAAGCCTCCATGGGAAGGAGACTCCGTTTGCAATGTAGAAAACATTGAAATATTTATATCAGAATAGTAGTGATCAAAAGAAGCTGGCACTAAAAGACAAACTTCGAAAGATCAAGTGTGAGAAGGGCGATACAATCACTGCATCCCTGAACAAGCTCACCAACTACAGAGATGAGCTTGCAAGCATAGGGATCACTACCGCTGATGATGATATGGTGAGCCTAGAACTTCTTAGCCTTCCTAAGAGCTGGAATAGTTACCAAGACTCAGTTAATGGAAGGGACAAACTGCTAGATTGGGAACGACTATGGTTGGATTTGATGCAAGAGGAGATCAGACGGAACACCAGAGATGGAGATTCTTCATCAAAGCATGATGAGGAAGAGAACTTGGCTTTAGCATCTAAACCTACGAAGGGGAAAGGAAGTCATCCCAATCCAAGTATTCTCAAGGAGGGAAGAAGTTTGACAAGTCGAAAGTGAGATGCTTTCATTGTCATGAGTTGGGTCACTATGCTACTAGTTGCCCAAAGAAGAAGTCCAAGAAGGGTTCCTCCAAGGAATCTGATGGTGATGCATTAGCTTCACAATTTGAGATGGATTTCTCACTTATTGTATGCATGGTTTCATCCAGCATGGGATGTGTTTGGTACTTGGACAGTGGAGCTTCTTTCCACATGTCAGGTGACAGGACTATTTTTAGCACTTTGGCGGAGAAGGATCTCCAGATACAAATCGAGATGGGCAATGACAGAAAGTACCGTGTCTCAGGTTTAGGTACGGTTGTGTTTCAAAGGGAGCATGGCTCTCCCCTCTCTCTTTCTAATATTATGTATGTACCAAGGCTGAAAAAGAATCTTGTGTCTATTGCTATGCTTGAGGATAAAGGCTATGATGTAGTCTTTAGTTTGGGAAAGGTTTTCCTAAGGTATATCGGCACTGGACAAACCAAACAGATAGGGATTCGAGTTAAGAATCTCTATAAGTTACAAGTAGAAGACTGTGCTGCTTTGAGTACCAAAGCAAAGGTGATGCATGGCCAAGATATTGGCAAGTTATGGCATAGGAGACTGGGCCACTTGCATCATGGGGCCTTGAAGATCATGCAGCAGATTTCTACTGGATTACCCAAGTGCAAGCTGGAGCAAACGAGCACATGCAAAGGTTGTACTTTGGGTAAGTATGCAAAATCTTCCTTTCCTGATTGGGATGGTAGAGCAGGAGCAGTTCTGGAGCGAGTTCATTCAAATGTATGTAGGCCCTTCTCTACAGCCTCCATCGTGAAGAAAAGGTATTATGTTATTTTTGTTGATGATTTTTCTCGTAGATGTTGGATCTACTTTATGCAAAAGAAGGATCAAACCTTCTTGAAGTTTTGTGAGTTCAAAGCTTTGGCAGAGAAAGAATCAGGGAGGAAGATAAAGGCCTTGCGGAGTGATAATGGTGGAGAGTATATTTTCTAGCAGTTTAAGGACTTTTTTGCTTCAGAAGGAATTAAACGGGAACTCACAGAACCTCATAACCCACAATAGAATGGGGTGGCCGAAAGGAAGAACAGATCTATTGTGGGCGCAACTTGATCGATGTTGCATTACCAAGGCCTACCACTTCATCTGTGGGATGAGGCATGAAATACACCAGTATATCTTCAGAACAGAAGTCCTCATCATATTTTGGGGATGAAGACACCTATGGAGGCTTTTTCGGGGAAGAGACCAGATGTGAGTCACTTCCGCATATTTGGATCACCAGTCTTCTGTCATGTGACCAAAGATGCTCGGAGGAAGCTAGACCCAACAGCTGAGTGGGGAATACTTGTGGGGTACATGGATACACCTCATAACTATTGTGTGTTTCTGCCTGCCAATCAGAGGACCGTAATGTGCAGGGATCCGAAGTTCGATGAGCAGCAAGCCATGCAAGTGTCACTTGAGAGGGAGCTCAAGTTGCATGGTGATGATGAGGAACTATTAGTTCCTAAGGAGGAGGAGCCTCCTGATGATGCAGATCAACCGCATGCAAAGATTCCAGTAGTGGAGATCACCACTGTTGGAGAGTCTTCGAAAGATGGGCGAAAACACTCACGGGAAGCTAACAGATTGATGCAGGATACGAGAGAGAATGTGGAGTAGCCATCCTCTCAGCGCAGACAGAGGAGATCTTCCGAGAGATACATTGGCTACATGGCCCTGGTTGGGGACTGTGTAGCGACCGAGCCTTCTTCTTTTAAGGAGGCAATGCAGTAGCCAGTTTGGGTTGATGCGATGGTAGAGGAGTATGATTCTATCATGCGGAACAGTGTGTGGAATGTTGTTCGTAGACCGTGGGACAAGTCAGTGGTTACTTCCTGATGGCTTTACAAGGTAAAGCAGGCAGCTGATGGTAGTATTGAGAAACATAAGGCAAGGTTTGTTGCCCATGGTTTCTCACAGGTTGAGGGGATTGACTATGATGAGACCTTTGCTCCTGTTGCAAGGTACTCATTGATTAGATCGATTCTAGCACTATCAACACAGATGGGTTGGCAGATCCATCAGATGGATGTGAAGAAAGCATTCCTTAATGGGGAGATTGAGGAAGAGGTATACATAGAGCAGCTAGAGGGATTTGAGACCTTCGATCGTGAGTCACATGTGTGTCGGCTCAAGCGAGCATTGTATGGGTTGAAGCAAGCACCCCGTGCTTGGTATACCAGGATTGATAGCTATTTCACTGGGTTGGGCTTCACCAAGAGTGAAGCGGATGCGAACCTCTACCACATCATTGTAGAAGGTAAGCTATTGATTATTGTACTTTATGTCGATGATCTGATTTTGACAGGTGATGATTAGTTGATCAAGTCTTGCAAGGAGGACCTTGCAAGAGAGTTTGAGATGAAGGACATGGGCCTCATGCACTACTTTCTAGGCATGGAGGTGTGGCAGAGAGATGGGGAAGTATTTTTGTTTCAAGGAAAGTATTCCGATGAGATACTCAGGTGCTTCCACATGGAGATGTGCAAGCCCATGGAGACTCCTCTAGCAGGAAACTAGAGGAAGGAGGATGCTACTTCAGGTAAGGTAGTAGCTGCTACTATTTATAGGCAGATTGTGGGTTCACTCATGTATTTGGTGAACACATGACTGGATTTGTGCTTTGCGGTGAACCAGCTGATTCAAGCTATGGTTCAACCAACCAATTTATTTTGGAAGGCGACAAAGCATGTGCTAAGATATCCCAGAGGCACTACACAGTATGGATTATGGTACAGGTGGACAGAGGGAGTGAAGCTCCAAGGATTCACGGATGCAGATTGGGTAGGTATTCCATCAGACAGGAAGAGCACTTCTGGAGGAACCTTCAACCTTGGGTTAGCTACAATTTCTTGGTATAGCAGGAAAAATAGATCAGTTGCACTTAGCACAGTGGAGGCAGAGTACATGGCAGCTAGTCAGGCTACATGTGAGGCCATCTGGATGCGGAAGATTCTAGTGGGATTGTTTGGTCAGATGATGGATCCTACAGTGATATATTGTGATAATCAGAGTTGCATTAAACTCTCTAAGAATCCAGTGTTTCATGATAGGTCCAAGCATATAGATATTCGCTATCATCATCTATGGGATTGTGTGGTCAAGAGGATCATGATGTTGCAGTACATTTCGACTGAGGAACAGGATGCAGATATTTTGACAAAGGCATTGTCAAAAGGCAAGTTTGAGTTCCACAGAGATAGGATCGGGGTTGCTGATAATCCCTTTCTTGTTGAGAGGGAGTGTTGAAAAGTGTGCAACAAGAAATGCTAAATTTAGAATGTGCTAAAAATAGGACTCCTAAAAATAGCATGTCTAAAAATAGCAGTTTGGCCAATGAGGTCATTGGCCACCTTGGGTGAGAGGTGAAACTGCTAAAAATAGAAAGTTCTAAAAATAGCATTTATGGGTCCCTTCCTATTTGTAGCTGTCCCTGGTCTAACTATAGGAAGTAAAAACGAATTTGGTCTTACCAACAGTTTAAAATATTAATTAATTAATCTCCATGAGTTAATCAATTATGGAAAATTAAACTTGAAGTCTTTGTGAGATCATGCAATTATTTTCTCTCTTGATTTAGGAATTTATCCCTTGATTAAAGGAGATAACGTTCAGTTCTATATTGAGAGGATCAGTTGACTTAGTTTAACTTAGTCAAGTCCAGTTAGATTATTTTAACACACTGTTAAAATAATGAAATATAGTTTGTTAATGCTTGCATGCATGTGACAACTATTATTTTCAGATAACTGAGTATTCTCTCATGAATAACTGATGCATGGCAGTTCAGACAAAGGTCCAGTTGAGATTAGATGAGGGACAGTGTACTATCAGATGCTAGGATATTTCTAGTAAGTATTCCTTGCATGAGGAAGGAATCTATTTTCTTCTATGACTACTAGTTGGACTTGAGGTGACAACAGGTATGATTAGGCAAATTTTCAGCCTATATATTGAGGCCTAGGTAGTCCATGATTTTCATCTTTTGATTGCAGGAAGTACATGATAGCCTTTGAGCTGATATTTTTTGTAGACAAAAGAGGATTTCCACTTGATTGATAGTACAGTGTTGGGGTTTTATGTTGGTGCTTTCCCCAGTGATATATCTTGTGTTATGTGTGATTATTTCTCTTGATCAACTATATGTGTTTATGCCTAATGATGCTCATGAAATTGATTTTTCTTCTGCTTATTGTTTTGTAGAACTAGATCAAGTATTATGCTTTAGGACATTGCATATATCAGTTTGATCTACAGGTGAAATTTCTACAAGGTATCAGAGCTATCTGATATGTAGAAAAATTCTACAAATGTGAATTATAATTGACTAATCTAATGTAGAAGGTTCTTGTGGATTCTTCTCAGTTGGGCTCTCAGAAGGTTCTTGTGGATTCTCATGTGTGGGGGTTGTAGAAGGTTCTTGTGTATTCTTCTTAGCTGGGATGTCAAAAACATAATTTATTCCTAATATCTTGCAATTGGATTCAGCAAGGAGCTTGGTCAGGCCTTGACCTTTTACCATTTTTTTAGTCTTGATGATGAGATCATACTATAAAATTTTAGTTATCCATCCCCCTCTCCTTCCATCAGTGTCAGGCTGAATTAGACAATTTTGACAACACTATTAGGTACATAGGAAATGATAGAAGAGTGGAGGAGATAGACTCTAAAGGATTTTAGAGCTTGAACTAAAGAATAGGCTTGTTTTTCAATGATGTCATACTTTAGCTCAACATATCTCATAACCTTGCTAAAAAAGGCAAAGGGTTGGTCATATCCATCTTTGTTCTTCTGCAAAAGAATAGCAACTACGGTAGTTTCAGAAGCAAAATAAAAGACACTAAAATGTTTAGAGTAATCTGGACTGGTTAAGACAGGGGCTTCTGCAATGGCCTTTTTACTCTGATCAAATTCATATCTAGCCGGAACAGTTCATTTGACTTCATGGTTTTTTTTCAGCATATTAGTTATGTCCTTAACTATTTCATCATAGTTAGGGATAAATTTTCTTAAAAAAATTAATTTTGCCAAGGAAAGCTTGAACTTCCTTTTTGTTCCTTGGTAATATGAGTGCTTGAATTGTTGAGACTCTTTTACGATCAATGACTACTCCTTCTTTAGAAATGATGTATCTGAGCAGTTTTCCTTCTTGGAGTGAAAACAAAGACTTTTTGTGATTAAGGGAAATCCCAAATTTTCTGCACCTGTCAAAAGCCTTTCTCAAATGCTTCCTATTATTTTCATCAAAATTGGAAAAAACAGTTAAATCACCTAAATAAATAACAACAAATTTGTTGGTCTTACCTACAAATGCTAGGTCCATAGCATGTTTAAATGTGGCTCCAGCGTTAGTTACTCCAAAAGGCATCCGGACATACATGAATGTGCCCCATGGAATTGTAAATGTATTTTTTTTCTCTATCCTCTGGACTAACCATAATCTATTTATATCCCGAAAAACCGTCTAAGATGGAGATTCTTTGGGATCCTAAAACTTTCTGAAGTAATTGATCTATCTTAGGTAATGGATAACTGTCCTTTGGGGAAGATTTATTCAAATTCCTAAAATATATTAATGGAAGTATTATTTTAGCATCTAGTAGCTTCTTTAGTTCTTTTTCAATTATAGGAAGAAGGACAGGATTAATTCTCCTCAATTTTTGTTTGAAAGGTTTTGCCTCTCATTTTAATGGAATTTTGTATTCAATAAGAGATGTATCATATGTTTTTAATTCATTATAAGACCAGGCAAAAAATCTTTGTAGGATTTAAGGAGGGATAAATATTTGTCTTTGGCTTCCATTGACATAGATGCAGAAATTTTAACGTTTCTGATCTCTTCAGAACTTCCAATGTTATAAATTTCAATATTTTCCTCATGTGAATCAAATAGTGGATTTTTGGGGACATCATTATGATAAAATAGCTTCTCAAGTGGGATTAACCATTTTGAAATAAAATTGGATAATGTTATGATCAGAAATTTTAGGATCAAATTATGGTGTTTGATTTTCATTGTCAATTTCAAGATTATCAAGTTGTTCTTCCTCTGAACAGTGATGCATCGGCATATGCAATGTAAACTTTTTATAACCTTAATAAAAAGTTTCGTTTTTTCCTTTGGAAAAAAAGTTGTTCTTCCTCAACTTGCATATTTGAGAATTCATCAATGACTTACAAAAAGGATTGTAATTGCTCCTCATCAACAAATATTTTCCAGTGCTTAATATTTTCAGGAATATATGGTCTATACTTGACTTGAATTTTATATTGGATAAGCATTTTATCATGTATTTTAAAGGAACTTGCAGAGATAGCGAAGGAATCTACATGCATATTTTGATCTCTAGGAGTAGCAGTAATATTGAATGTTGAAAAGAATTTTTCAATTGAATCCCAAACTTCATTCCTATAAGATCTTAATCTGGGGTGCCTAGTTTGACATTGATTCCTAACTTGTTTGACAATAAGTTCAGAATCATTGTATACACTTAAGTTCTGCCCCTTAAGACTTCTTGCTAACTCCAATCCTAACAGAAAAGCTTAATACTCTGTTACATTATTAGTTACATTGAATTCAAGTTTTATGATTGGGTAATATTCTCTTTATCTGGTTAAATTAATACAATTATAGCTCCTACACCTGCCTTTGAGAAAGAACCATCAAAGTACAATTTCCAAATATCATTTTCAACAGTTTTAGGTTAATCAATAATATCTTCAACAATATGTTGAGTATTTTGTAAATTAGTTACGAATAGTTCAAAACACCGAAGTCTTGGTCAACAACATAAATAGAATGATTCGTAGCTTGATCATCTCTATAAACATTGTTCATAAATCTAACTTCTCTATATAGCCTAAGATGCTCACCCCCATAAAATGGAATATTGGCATAAGACATATCCATTTGTAGGCTTCCGCATAGTTTAGCACAGCAATATCTTGATAGCATCATGCCAAATTTTGGAGGAATGTCAGTAACTAATGTCTAAAACCACACTTTTGATAGGGATCTATGCTAAGGTAACCACCAAGTCTTTAATGAGTCCAAGACATGGAACTTTCTTGGAGTCAAAAGTGTAAAGATCATGGTAAGTTCTAGTGACTTCTAATTGCAACAATCACTTTAGGCATTAGATTATGGGAAGCCCCAAAATATAACATATAGTTATATAATAGGAAATCATGAATTTTCAAAGTCACATAAAATGGTGGTACATTCTCATCTATCATGTCAGAGGTAGGACCAAAAACTACTAAGGGTTTTTCATCGTGCAGGCTTATCACATCCCCTTCAGCATCAACACTTGATGACTAAATCTATTTTGAAACTTGGTTCTTATACCCTACATTCTTTGACAGTTCAACTAGGGGAATTGGTATTTCAACACTTTCCAGCTCTCTTTCAACATTGAAGGTTTTCAAAAGGGTTTTACCAAATTGACTTGTTTCACCTATTTGATCTAGTGGTTGAATGATAGTTGTCAGGGTTTCAACAGACTTTATCTGAGGTTCATTTAGAGTGGGACTTTTTGGAGGTCTACTAGGCCCTAGCCTAGGTCTAAGATCATATCTTTGATTTAATTCTCCAATTAGGAATTCAGAGAAGGTCTGGTATTTAGAAATTTGATTGTCTTCTTGATTTTGGGAAGACTGATTTGAAGGGTGAGAAACAATAGCATTATGTACAGATGAAGAATAAAAATTATTTATATCTTCGGAAATTAGAGGACCAATATCATCTGGTTGTTGGTCATCAATCATCAGAGGAGGTTGGATTTGTTGATCAGTGTTAGGTCTCTGTAAAATTTGAGTTTGAGGGGCTCTTCTAAACTGAGTCTGTGGTCTAACAACAGTTTGTTGTATGGTTCTAGGCTGAGTTTCAATATTAGAAATCCTATTAGATAGGTTTCTAAGTAATGATGTTATCTCATCTATTTTCTCATCATCGGTTTTGATCTTTTAGGAAGATCCTTCCTCCTTACCCTCCATTTTTCTTTCAGCCTTTTTAGCCTTGTCTTTGAGTTTAGATGAAGCTAATCTGTTAGCCTCAACTTATATAGCGTTAGTTTGCATATCCTAAAGGGTAGGATATGGCCTTTCCCTCAGCATGACTGCAAAGTCATCATCAAAGGATTTGGAAAACCTAACTTTTGTTGTTGCAACTGGAGGTTTACAATTAGGAGGCATTTTTTGGTAGAGTTTATTGAATCATTTAATGAAATCTGCCACAGGTTCTCCATGGTTCCTTTTAAGCTCTTCAAACTTAGTAAGGTAGTAAAATGGATCCTTTTTGATACCCCACTAATTCTTGAATATAGTAGTTAAATCATTCCAAGACTGAACTAAATCAGCGCTCAGTTTCGTAAACCATATCCTAACATTTCCCTCTAAATATTGAACAAATAAACACATATATACATCCTCATGCTCTATATTCATATTATCTCCAAAATCTGGGAATGCAGCTAGATGATCTTCTGCAGAGAGGTCAGTTTCACCATTAAACTTGGGTAGGCATTTCTAATACCCATCAGGGAAATTCTTTAGGTGGTTGGGAAGATGCAAGGCATCATATCTAGCTTGAATTATAAGTTGAAAGGCCATATCTAAAGATGAATAAGAAGATGATTCAGTAGAAGAGGTTGGAGATGATTTAGTGGAGGATGAAGAGAAAGGTGGTGAAGAAGTGGGTGAAGATGGAGGTGTAAAAGTGGGAGGAGGAGAATGGGAAAGTGGAGGATTCCTAAAAGTTTTCAAAGGTGTTTTTATTACTAACTTCTAAACCTTTGTTTCAACTTGCTCTTTACTTTCAAACAATGGATTTGAATATACAAAGAAGGTTTTTTCAGGTTGGGCAGAAGTGGATGGGAATGTATAATGATCGGGGGAGATAAAATCAATTGGTTTTAGCTCCGATAAATGTACATCTAGTTCTTCATCTGACTTGGGGGAATATGAAAATATTTCAGGAATTTTGTATGATTCCAAAAATTGGACTAAGAGAGCTGACTGCAGATCAACTCCTTTAGATAAAGGTTCTAAAACCCTAGGTGTTAGATCAGCCAAATCTAGTTGGGATGGAACAGAGCTAAAGGGATTAGAAGTTCGAATATATTCAAGTTGTAATGGTACAGAAGAAGAAGCAGAATCTTCAAGTCTCCTTCTAAATGAGGCATCTCTCACCAATCTCTCTGGATCAGATAAAGGAGATATAATTTGAGAGTTAGAGTGAGATTTGGTATGTTTTGAAGGAGCCAATTTGGTTTAGTGCAGTCACTAGTCGAATGATTTTTTAACCTACAAATTATTTAATCACCTTAAAGAAAACGTTTTTAATCATTGTCCCAGGGAAAATAGTTCAATTTTCGCTCCCCGGCAACAACGCCAGTCTGATGTTGTCCTCTAAGATGACTCTAGGTGAGTTAGTCATGCGAGAGAATCTAAAATGTTTTGTTGGTTTTAAATTTTATAGATGACCAATGATATGAATTATTGAAAACAGGTGCTTAATCCTTAACAATTACTAAGCTAGATAAAAGGGTTGTTATTTGTCTAGCTATAGTTAATTGATTTAAAGTGAATGAATAGTAGGATATTGATGAAGTATAACTTGCTAAATATTTAGAAATAATATTTGATTGGTTATAAGTAAAGAACATAGGCAAACAATGTTTCCTGTAGAATAAAATATATTTAAACAAATGCATATTTGTGTGACAAATAATTGATATAGGGGAGTTTTGTAATAACATATCGTCTTATAAGCTAGTCCCTAATTATTGTTGATAACTTCATAGAGGATTTAAGATTGACTGATACTCAGTATGATCTTACCCAAATATCTGCATAAAGACTTAAATATATGAACCAATGCATAATGAAATAAGCACATATGAAAAACTTACAAGGAGACAAAACTACATAAGGCAAATTCAGAATCCTTACATTAACTTGGAAAATCTCCAGCTCAGTTACAATTCTGTTATCAAAGCTCATCCAAGGGTTCAACCCTAATAACTCGAAGGAGGAGTTATTTATACAAAATTTCTTCTAGATATTTTCAAAACAAAAATACAAAAATAGTACAAAAATATAGGAATTTCAAAACCGCTAAGTGTTTCCACTATTCTTTAGGAATTTGTTGATGATGTAGTCCCCAAAAAGTGTTTCCCAACTGTCCTTCAGTTGTTGATGAAAGTTACTCAATAACTTCACACAAGTGATCCCATCGGTCTTCACTTGGTATGGCAAGATTTACCAATTTCCTGTAAACTTCATCAACCTTGGTGTACTTCTCAAAAGTGGGCTTATTTACAAAAAGATGTTTAATTTCATGCTTAATAGTCAAATAAAAATCTAAAGCTTCTAATGCTTGTTTCCCTGTAATATGCCCCTTTATACCTGCAAAGTTTGATTTATCAGTTGCTATAGTATAAAGCTTCTAGTAGTATTCTTCTAAATTGATCAACCTCTCATTTGGGGCCACTAATCCTAGCAGTCCTCTCTGATTAAGTAAATTAAACTTAAAATTAAATCTTTGGACAAAATTCTTCGAGGTTTGACACTTAGTTTCTAACTCAGTCATCAAGTACTTTTTCTGTAACACCTTCTTGATTTCCAGGATGGTTTCTGTTCTATCCATAATTTCAATCTGTTCCAACTCGACCCTGGTTTTTGAATTTAGAACTTTGATCATGTCTAAAGTGATCCAAGATCTTTTTCTTATAGATGTATTAAATAATTACATGGATAAATTGCAGCTTAAACATAGAAATTGAATGTGCACAAGAGAGAAGAGGAGAAACACATAAAAGCATGAAAGAAGACAAAAGACTTGATAAAAAAGTTTGTCCAATTTGGACTACGCCTTCGGGCCCTGCGCAATGAATGGGGAGACCTTTATTCATTAAGTGGCATGATAAAGAAGAGTACAATCAAAATTAAAAAAAAAGAAGTCTTATACCTCCACTCTGGAAAATGTCCAAAAAAAGGAGATCTATGTTGTAGAAACTGGCATCACCATTGATTTCCTATCTCTGAGAGGTACAAAATTGATATAAAACTTGCCCAATTCTGACACTGGACCAAAACTGACCCCCTAGAAAATGTGCTCAGGCAAGCTTCCACCCCCTGTCATAGCCCTGCTCAGAGTTCCACCACATGTAATTTATCTGCCTCGAACTGCGTGCACATTCTGCCCCTTGGTGAACTATGCAAAAAGGTTTAAATAATTTTTGATGGGCGGATTAAACAAGAAGGTGGTTTAGCACAATGGAAACTTTAGAAATTTGTTGAGGAGGGGTCAGGGGATCAAATCTTGCCCCTCCCGAATTAACCTACATATTATTTTGTTGGGTTAATGTTGGGGTGCAGGTCCGCTATTTTGGGTGGCCCACCCCCATTTCCTGTCGTTGGTTGCTTATCATGGTGAGGTGGAGGGGTGGCAGGGTTGACTGCCCCCGCCTCACCATATATTATGGCTGTTATGTGTGGGCTCCGGGGTGGCAGGGTCATGGCCGCCCACCCCACTTTGACATTTTTTTGTTAGGTTGTTCCAGTGGGTACTGGGGGTAGTGGGGTCATGGCCGCCCGCCCCACTATTTTTAATATTTATTTGTGTGGTGGTTCCAGGGGCGGCAGGGTCATGGCCACCCACCCCATTTTTTTTAATATTTATTTATTTATTTTTAAATAAATAACCTCCAACCCTTTTTTGGTTTTTCGAAAACCTTAGGCGGTAGAAGACAAATTAATGGACCCACAAATTCACCCGGAAAACTGGTCGGATTCTTGCCAAATTGTGCCCTCCTTAAGCCTGCCACATGGGTAAGTCAACCCACAACTTTGATTGCTTCTATCTTCTTCATACGGACTTAGATTTGAGTGTTGTTCACACCGTTGGAATCAAGGTGACGAGAACTTCGATCTAATGTCAAGTTAATCGACTTTCTGCCACTTTGAATTTTGAGCCTTTTCCATGCCACTGGTGTCTGGAGATCCACCTGGATCAATCCTCCCCATTGAGGAGCTTTTGGACCGCCAAAAGCTTTATCAGTCAATTGGCAAGTGATGGAATTGTTCCCTCACTCTTTCTTTTTCTAGCCATTTTGCCTTGCTAAGGTGCATCCCCTTGAAACCAACTTGAAGGTATTCCACATCTCCCCATCGTGAAGTCTTGGTTCTTCTGTCAAGGATGATATCTTCAGGAAACTCATCGAGATACTCTGGTGCAAAATCATCAACTGTAGGAACTGATTGTTTAGTCAATTTAGTATGTCCTAAATTGCTACATTAATTATCAATCCAGGAGTTGTAAACTGATGAAGTGTGGCGCACTATATGTGCAAGATAACCTCTTTCTTACTTTTTATTATTTTCAATTTTATTTTGTTTTGGGGTTTTGTCTTTGTTTGTCTCCTAATGCAAATGGAAATCCTATTCCTAAGTTTTAAGAATACTTTAGAGGGCAAGTATGGTTGTATATTTAAGAGAAGGTTTTATGTCCCTTAGGATAACTTCCAGAACTTAGCACTTCAAAAGATCTCAAAACATGCTAGTGATAAAATTAGTACTTGAACAGGAATGTAAATGTGTTGCTACTTAAATTAAACAAAAGATGAAGTGTGGCGCACTATATGTGCAAGACAACCTCTTTCTTACTTTTTATTATTTTCAATTTTATTTTGTTTTGGGGTTTTGTCTTTGTTTGTCTCCTAATGCAAATGGAAATCCTATTCCTAAGTTTTAAGAATACTTTAGAGGGCAAGTATGGTTGTATATTTAAGAGAAGGTTTTATGTCCCTTAGGATAACTTCCAGAACTTAGCACTTCAAAAGATCTCAAAACATGCTAGTGATAAAATTAGTACTTGAACAAGAATGTAAATGTGTTGCTACTTAAATCAAACAAAAGATGAAATACTAATCATGAAATCACTGTCTCTGTTGTCCATCTAAATACAGAAATAAAATCTAAACTATTGCACTCAAACAAACCAAAAATTGCAGACTAATGAAAGTAAGATCAATTTACTTCACTTATAATCGGATAGCTCACCAAGTAGCTTTTTTAGGTTAAGCCATGGCTCTGGAAATAACATCAAATAACATGAAGAATTGATATCTAAATTATCTACTTGTAGATTATTGAAAGTAAAATCAAGTCACTTCACTTATAATCCGATAGCTCGCCAAGTAGCTTTTCGGGGTTAAGCCATGGCTCTGGAGATAACGTCAAATAACATGAAGAACTTGATATCTAAACTACCTACTTGCAGAATGAAAGTAAAATCAAATCACTTCACTTATAATCCGATAGCTCGCCAAGTAGCTTTTCGGGGTTAAGCCATGGCTCCGGAGATAACGTCAAATAACATGAAGAACTTGATATCTAAACTACCTACTTGCAGAATGAAAGTAAAATCAAATCACTTCACTTATAATCTGATAGCTCACCAAGTAGCTTTTTGGGGTTAAGCCATGGCTCCAGAGATAACGTCAAATAACATGAAGAATTTGATATCTAAACTAGCTAACAACAACAAATAAATAAGACTGAAATCAAAGCATAACTGAAATTGAAAAGCTTAAAAACAAAGTTCAGCAGAGAGGCCAATCTCATGTCACTATTTGATGCAAAAATTATATGAAAAAGCTCGAGCATGACCTATCCTGAAACACACTGATCAGTGTTAGCAAAAGTATGCAATGCTGGAAAATCATGTACAGGAATGAAAGATTAACACCATAAATGAATTATGAAACATATACAGTTAAACAAGCTATGAAATATATACAATGGAAATAAGAAAACGATGCATGAAAACTTTACAGAAATGAAAAACAAAACCTCAGCCAGCAGGGGCCCTCTGCACGGCCTTTGGTTAATACGCTGTCAACCCAAAATTACGCTCAAACAGTCATAAGAAACAGAGTCTTTATATTGCAAAACAGAGGAAATGTCTTCTCGTTACAACAACAGGACTAATGCTACAGCAATAGTATAAAAACTAACAGCAAGACTAACTATTTGCATTTGCAAACGCGTTATTTATAGAGGAAATTGTATAACTGTTTCTCCGTGAGGAATCTTCAGTAGAGGACACGTAAAAAGACAAGACCCATGAGCTTAGACTCTTGGTTGCCATGATCATTCAATCTACAAAAGGTGGATGTTGGATTTGCGTCATGGAGACAGTTTGCAGTTGTCAAGAGGGATCCACGAACCTAGGAACGGTCTCGGACCTTTCTGTGCTGAAAATAAAGACCTATTTGTTGTAGGACTCCTTGTTTGACCGTCCTTTGACCAAGGCTTTTCTTTACAAATTCGACTGAACAGATAGGACCTTGTCCATGTCCAAATCATTCCTGAACTGCCCACGTGCCTCGTTTTACTTGCTGACACCTGTAACCTATAGATCAATAAAAATAGCTGCAGAATCGCGAGTCAACTGTGGAAAGTGGCTGCATTCCGCAGCTGAAGAGAAAAATCTAAGTCAAATAGCAAACACAAAAATATAGTTAGAAAACCACTTAAATGCACTCCTAGAATCAATATGTAATGATCTTGGATAGCTTATGAGGCGCTGGTGTGGGAAAAAGGTCTAGGAAAGTATGTAGAAGAGAGGTAGTTTTAGGGCTCAACATACCCCCACTGTGAAGGTGATGCATGTCATCATGCAACCAAAACTGTGACCATCCTCCCTTCAGTTCATTTGTTCTGAGACCTCTGCTAATACATCTAGCCTTCTTTTCTTCTTCCTTGGTATCACTGTCATCCTAGGCTTCCTCATTAGGCACTTGTATTTGAGGTTGATAAGGGCTCTGCTCAAGCTCCTGTTCTTTTTCTTCAATTTCCTATTTTTATTGTGCCACAATCCAAGATGCAACATGGTGTTGTCATGGATAATTTAATCCAACCTGCTTTGTTCTTTCAATGTTTCATTTTCCCTTTTGATGTGTCTATTTAGGACTTCTAGTTCAAAAACTTCATGTTTTAGTGATTTGATTAAAACTTCCTGGGCTGTATTAGGTTGAGTAGATGAAGTGCCTTGGTCTATTGTAGTTTTCTCCAATGATTCAATAAAATCATACATTTCTTGCTGATTTGGATCATTTCAAGTGTAGCCTTTCTTGGACTGATCTCAAAATCTAGTTGAGAAAAAGGAGAATGTTGTGGGCTATGGTCAGGAGGGATTACTGGTGACTGTTCTGGTGTTTCCCCTCCTAAGTCTATGAAGTGGGTCTCTTTAGTTTGTACTTTTTTCAATTTACCTTTAAGTCTGGAGCTCCTCCTTAAATTCTGTGAGCTGGTGTCTCCTTTCTCTACACTCTGTTTTTCTTTCCCTTTTTCCTTTGCTTTAGCTGATTGTTCTTTAAGGTGGATTAGTCTTTCAGAAAGTATCTGATCCTCTTCTGAGGAAGGTTCTTGGGTTTGATAGACAGCTTCAACATTTCTTTTCCCCTTTAGTTTCACTTGCTTCCTAACCTCAGTCAAAGTTTCAGATAGCTTTTCGTCCTTACCAGTTTCTTTAGCTATGCTAGTAGGAGTATCTTGAATGTTTACACTTGTTTTTCTTCTCCTACTTTTCCTTGCTGAGCTACCTTCAGGTGTTTCAGGTGGGTCCTGAAAGAAGTTTCTAATCAAGAACTGTTCCCATGTGTCCTTTCTTTCCTTCAATTGTTTTTCAATCAGAATTTTAACAAGGCCGTGATGGTAAAGGTGAGGCTCTACGTCATCCAGATTCTTTTGTACAATTGTGGACATCTTTTTCAAGCTACTCAATAGGAAATAAGGCAAATTGATGGTTTGATTTTCTAGAAAATTCATTAGTAACCTGATGTGGTACATGTACATGGACCCAAACCTTCCTTCACACGTAATAAACTTTTGAATTACCAATAATAAACTATTCCACTTTTCCTCTAGAGCAGAAACTGGGATTCCACGTTTGAAAACAATTATATCCATACCTGGGTTACGCAAAATAATCCTCCAGGCCCTCTCATCAAAGTCTTTGTTTTTGAACCACCGTTCTCCCTCCTGTGGGAGCTCTGTTGCTGCTGCAATGGATGCCTCTATGACTGAAAATTTGAAATCTCCAACCTCAACTTCCACGCCGTTAAAAGACCTTACAAATGTCTTCGTGGCTTCTTTATTGTGACCTCTGAATTTCTGGATAAATTGCAGCCATTGTGCTTTCATTAATATGCTTTTTAACTATGGATAACCCTCCATGAATTTAGGCCTGTCCAGCTCTGTTCTTACCAGAAGGCCCATTCCTTCCTCCTGCTTTAAAAATACCTCTATAAGTGATGGATTGACGGAGGTGGAATGGTTGTGTGAGCAAAAGATGGAGAAGGATTGCAGAGAAAACTAGTAGTTATAAAACGAAAGAACACAGAGCATGTAGTGAAAATGAGTTCACGAAGTGGAGGTTTGTATAAACAACCCAAAACTGACAAACGTAAACTCAATGGAAGAGTATGGAGACAGAGTGAGTCTGGCAGAATTTTGAATTAAAAGGCTGTGGAGTGGACGTTAGCACATTCATAAAATGACTGCGGATTTGTGCGGCAGAGGAGAGTCATGGTCAAATAGATTATGTCTTCATAATTAACCGGTTCAACAGGTGGAATGCAGACGTACAATTAAGTACGAGTTAGATTCGGAAGCGGATCATGAGGCCATTGGAAATTGATGCGGAGTTCGTGGTGGAGTTATGCAAAGGTCATGGAGGAGTTATGGAAGCTATCAATTCGAATCATTACACATAATGGAGCCGGTGGTTTTACAACTATACATATTATGTGTTTTAAAATGCTATTTGAAATTAATTTTGCTCATACCTTAGAATCTTACCACTTCCGTTCGCTGACCTTTGATTGGCTGCTTCTTGTTGGTGCTTTAGGTGCTAACATCTTCAAAATATCTTCCTCTTCCATACCTGCATTTGGTTTTCATCATTACTTGGCTAACATCTGACTGTCACTGTAGAGTAACAGAGTATTAGTTGCGGAATCAACAATCAGCTGCGGAATCAGTATTCAGCTGTGGAATCAGAATTCGGCTGCGGAAACTGACACAGTGAACATATGACTTGGTGAAGTGAATGGAGATGGATGGAAATGAATGATGACTGAATGAATGATATATGAAAACTGGACATGAAAGGACTTTTATTGGCGAAATGTGATGGTGAAATGGAATGAAATGAAGTGAAGTGAAATGACATGAAATGGAACAATTATGAATGAAATGAGAGGGATTTTTTTTGGAAAATATAGGGCATCAAAAGTTTCTGATTTTCGCCCTGTATTTTTTGTATAAGACTGCTAATCAGTGATTTGTTTTCAGGCTTATATAATTTTTTATTTTTTATTTTTTTAACAGTGAAAAGAACAAGGACTAGGCTGGTGGAGAAGAAGGATTCTGCTTCACTAGCCTTATTGCAGAATTATCTTGAAATACTTTGACAAATTCCTCCTTTGAGAGTGGCTTATGATAGATCTTCAATCTGTGACCATTGACAATGAGAGGAGTTTGATACTCATCAATGGTTTTGATTCTCACCGCTCCATTGCTAAAAACTTTGTCAATCTCATATCGCCCAAGCTAATGAGTCTAAAATTTATCTTTGGAATATTTGAACTTGGAATCAAATAGCAATACCCAATCTCCTTCTTGAAACTTTTTCTCCTTGATGTATTTGTCATGCCACTTAGCTCTTTGATATTAAACTAGATCAGTTCTTAGGATTGCTTCTTGTCTGATCTCATCTAGTTCATTCAACTGCTCCATTCTATTCTTTTGAGCTTCTGATAGATCCATTCCCAATTGAACTGCCATCTTGAAGGTCCTGACTTGGAACTCAATGGGGAGCAGAACTTCTTTCCCATAAACAAGTTCATAGGGAGAATGTCCTATTGTGTTCCTCCATGTAGTTCTATAGGCCCATAAGGCTTCAGGAAGCCTTTCTTCCCAATCTCTTCTATGTAGATGAACAGTCTTGGTAATGATGCCTTCAATTACTTTGTTTGTGGACTTTACTTGATCATTTGCTTGTGGATGGTAAGGAGTAGATTTTATGTGCTTGACCTTGTACTCTTCCATCAGCTTCTCCACCAGTTTGGATGTGAATTGATCTCTCTGATCTGTTACAATTTCTCTTGGAACACCAAAGTGAGTAAAAATATCCTCATAAAGAAAACTAACAACTGAATGCTCAATAGCAGAAAATAATGCTTTGACTTATACCCATTTAGTGACATAATCAATACATACCAATATATATTTTTTCTGTTTAGATGGTGGATTAATAGGTCCAATAAAGTCTAAAGCCCATTTTTCAAAGGGTTCAATGAGTACCTGTGGTTGTAATGGCATCTCATTTGAGAAGGTAGGTTTCCCCACTCTTTGGAAGCTGTCACACCTTTTGACATATTGTTTTGCATCTTTGAAGAGGGACGGCCAATAATATCCTAAAGAAAGGATTTTATAGGTTGTCCTTTTGTCAGCAAAGTGTTCACCGCACGGTTCATCATGACATGCTTTGAGAATATCAGGCATTTCATCTTCCCTGACACATCTTTTGATCACAAGATCTGGCCCTGTTTTAAACCATTCGTTAGAAATCCATGAAGATTTTGAACTCTCCTTAATAATCTTTCTTCTTTCACTAGGAAATAAATGCGGAGGTAGTTTCCCCGTAACCAAATAGTTGGCTATATCTGCATACCAAGGAGTCTTAGTAGTTACTGCAAATAAATATTCATCAGGAAACTTGTCCCCTACAGGAGAATCTTCTTTAGTATTCTGAATCCTAGACAAAAAATCAGCTACTATGTTTTTTTTCCCTGGTCTATCTAACACAGTAATATTGAATTCCTGTAAAAGTAGGAGCCACCTTGTAACTCTGCCATTAGTAATGGGTTTGTTCATTAGATATCTAATTGCAGAATGATTAGTATGAATAAAAGTTTCATAGCCTGTTATATAATGTCTGAACTTATTGATTGCATGAACAACAACTAAGAACTCTTTTTCAGTCACAGTATAATTCAACTCAGTGGGAGTAAAATTTTTACTGGTATAGTAAATGGCATAAGGAACTAAATCCTTTTGTCCCAACACATCCCCTAGAGTTGTATCTGAAGCATCTGTGGAAATATGGAAAGGAAGTTTCCAATTTGGTCCTCTCAAGATAGGCGCTTCAGATATTCTTGTTTTCAAAGCTTCAAATGCTGATTAGCAATCAGGACTCCATTTGAATTCACAATCTTTTGTAAGTAGTTTAAAGAGTGGAGATGCTATTTTGGTGAAGTTTTCTATAAATCTTCTATAATATTCAGTAAATCCCAGAAAACTTCGGACATCTTTTTGACAATTTGGAATAGGTAACTTGGCGATGACTTCAACTTTTGATCTATCAACTTTAATCCCATCCCCTGAAATATGATGTCCTAAAACAATACCTTCAGTAAACATCATAAAGCATTTTTCATGGCTTAATGAAAGGTTTGTTTCTTTACATCTTATAAGGACTTTTTCCAAATTTTCTAATGCCTCTTCAAATGAATTACCATAAACTGTACAATCATCCATATATACATCTACACAATCATGGATTAGATCAAAAAAAATTCCTAGTACTGCTCTTTGGAATGTTGCGGGTGCATTACATAATCCAAAAGGAAGCACTTGATAAGCAAAAGTTACCCATGGATAAGTAAATGTGGTCTTATCCTGATCCTCAGGTGCTACCTGAATTTGATTATAACCACTAAAACCATCCAGAAATGAAAAGTACTTTTTGCCCACTAATGTATCTAATACTTGATCGATAAAGGGCAAAGGAAAGTGATCCTTCAAGGTTGCTTTATTCAATTCCCTGTAATCAATGCACACCCTCCATTTACCATTCTTTTTGGGTACTATAACCAAGGGAGAAACCCATCAGCTATCTGAAATTGGGGAAATGAAGTTTACATTGAGTAGTTTTTGGAGCTCTTCCTTCACAATCTCCCTAAGATTTGGATTCATCCTTCTCTGAGGTTGTCTGATTGGTCTATTGTTTTCCTCGATATAGATATGATGGATGCAAGTCTTAGGGTCAATACCTTTCATATCAGTATACTCCCATGCAAATGCAGCAGAATGTTTTTGCAAGATTCTGGTTAGCTCTTCTTGTTGTAACTTTTCCAAATTTTTGTTGATATTCAATGTTTTACCTGGAAAAATTTCAACTGTAGAACTACCAAACTCTTCCATAGAGTAAAAAGATATTTGCCTTGATGACAAATATTCAATATCAGAATCTAACTGAAATTGTGTGTGGTCATATTCTGAAGATGCTTCAAATTTTTCTAATTTGTTCAAAATTTGACTAGCTTCACTAACTTTAGAGATAGTAAAGACAAGTTGTATAATATCTTCATCATTGACCCATTCATTGTCTCCTACTTCTGTAATTGCTTTTGCTGGAGGATAAAAATTGAATTTCTTTGTTGAACTACCATCAGAAATGTACATATCCCCAGATCTACAACTAATGAAAGCATCAGCTGTGACTAGCCAAGGTCTTCCTAAGATGAGTGGGTGCCCTCCTAGATTACTCTTGGGAGTCAAAATCATGAAATCTATTGGATATTCCCAAGAATCTAAGGAGACTGAAATATCTTCTAACACACCATCTGGTTTGATTATTGATATATCTGCAAGTTGCAGTAAGGTGGGTGTAAAAAGAAGATTAGGAAGTTTAAGCTGTTCCATAGTCTGTCTACTCATAATGTTTATAGCAGCCCCTAAGTCAATCAAAGTATTTGGAATCTCTATCCCATTTATGTGTGTCTTGGCAATTGGACTACCTAGATCCACATATTTCTGCATGGTAATCTTTCCCATCATGATATCTGCAATTTTTCCTACCAGCTTGGTTCTTTTTGTATCTCTTGGTTTCCTACTTGGTCTTTTGAAACTCAACTCCTTTATTGTTTTTGCTAGAATAGGAATCTCTCTAATGGCTTCTAGCAAGGGAATATTGATACAGACATTCTTTAATTCATCTAAGAAATCCTAGTCAGGCAACAAGATTTGTTTTTCCACCCCTTTGTCAATCTGTAATCTTTCAGGGAAAGGAGGTGTGGATGAAGATGCAGGTTGCTCAACTATAGGAGTTGTGGGGGTTGACTCTTTTTGTTTTTCTTTTTGAATGATTGGGTTTTGAAGGGATGCTTCCTCAGAACCTTTATTGACTTTAAGAGAATCCTCCTCAGAGGCATCTTGCTCTTGAACATCCATATAAGGTTTTTCCTTTTCTAAAACTCTACCGGATTTGAGTTGAACATCATTAAGAGGAACAATCATATAGGTAGGAAATTGTTGTCCTTCTACCATGTAAGCATTCTGAGGATTTTTGTTGTTGGGATTTGGTAATGGCTGGGCTGGTAGTTGATTTGTCTTTTGTTGAAATGGAAGCAAGAGTTGAGAATTTGGATTTTGTTGAGAAGGTTGTTGTTGTGGAAATGGAAATGAAAGTTGTGGGTTTTGATTTGGAAGTTGTGGATTTTGTTGTTGATTTTGAAAAGATGGAGGATATTGATAAAATTGAGCAAATCTCCCATAAGGATTTTGTACCCCTTGTGCCCATGATTGGTACGGATTTTGAGGTTGGGGCCAAGGTTTTTGCCAAGAATTCCAATTTGGTGGGAGTTGAAAATTCATAGGATTGTTAAATCCTTGATTTTGTTGCCCTTGCCAAGGTCTTCTTGAAACAAAACAAAGGGATTCTACTGAATTTGGATCTTCCTGAAAGACAGCTTTGAGCCCAGGAATTGAAGGACAATCCTTGGTCTCATGACTTTCTGAGCAAATCATACATGTTTCTACAACTTTTGCATCCAAGGGGCATTCCCTTAGAGAATGTTTCTTTCTACATTTTGGGCAAAAGATGGCCAAGGCATTAGCTTCTCCTTTCTATTGTTTTGAATTTTACGGGTGTCTAGCTGTTCACTAAGGCTCCCTAGAATATCAATTTTGAACTCATCAAACATATTGCTAATCTTTTCCCTACTTACTGATCCAGTTTTAGATTTGTTTGCTCTAATAAGAGAAGGATCTCTAGGCCCTTTTCCAATTTTAGATTTTCCCCTTGAGATATGGACACATAGTTCTACTATGTCATGTAGTGGAAGTTGAGAAATGTCTCCCTTCCCCATCATGTTTAAAATATCTATCCATTCATCTCTAATGGCTTTCAATAGAAGGGCTTTCAAGGTTTCCTCGTCTAAATTACTCATTTTTGCTCTCTTTAAGTTGTATTGAAATCTTTCAAGTAAATCCTCCAAGTTCTCATCTTCTTTTTGCATCATTTTGAATACCTCATCCTTATGATTAGTGGGCATACAATAATCCAGATATCTATCCAAAAATGTTTGCTTCATTTCATTCCAAGTTCTAATAGATTGAGTGACTAATCCCATGAACCATTTCAAAGCAGCTCCTTTTAATGTTGAAGGAAATAGTTTGAGTTTTTGAGAGTCTTCCATATAGTCATAGGTTCGGCACAAGACTTCAAACTCAAATAGAAATGTTTCAGGATCCTCACTTCGCAACCCATAAAAGTTTGGGAGGACAGATGGTGAAATGTTTTTCATTGTTGTATGGGTTTCCTCATCGGCTATAGGGAATCCAAATGAGTTATCTCCTTCCCTATTTCCCCCATTATTACCTCTACCTCCTCCATTGTTACCTCCATTGTTTCCTCTACCACCACCTCCATTATTTCCTCTACCTCTACCTCTACCCCCTCCCCCAAATAGAGAATACTCCCCATCTAGTACTTCTTCTGCCATGATAGTTTCCTCAGGGTCTTCTGGTTCTTCTATTAATGGCTGATGAGAGAGAGTCTCTTCCTTTCCTTCTTCTCCAGGTGATTCTACTTCTTCAACTACAATATGTTCCCCTATAGAAGTGAAGAAAGGTTCTTCTCCTAGATCAGATTTAGTAGATAGTGTGGGAGAATCTTCTAATTCAGTTGTTGCCCCTTGAATTCTAGGAATCCTAAGGCTGGGAGTATGAGTCTGGGATGGAGGTGTATCTTGTCTATGCCTTGAAGTAGCTGGAGTTGTGAAAATCGAACTTTTGTCCCTAGCTATAAACCTTCCCCTAGAATATCTTGCTGTATGCATGTCAATTTTTATTTTTTTTAGTCGGGCTAATAATTCTCTTTCTAATCTTCTAGATCACACTAGGTGCAAGAAGAGAGCATACTCAATAAATTATTGAACTAATAACTCTCTTTTCTGATCCTCCAGATCACACTAGGTGCAGGAGGAGAGCATACTTCAAGAAGTTATCAAAAATTTCCCTTTTTTTTTTATGTAAGAGATTGGCTACCTAATTACACTTCTCGGGAAACGACACCAAAATGTTTAGTCAATTTAGTATGTCCTAAATTGCTACATTAATTATCAATCTGAGAGTCGTAAACTGATGAAGTGTGGCGCACTATATGTGCAAGACAACCTCTTTCTTACTTTTTATTATTTTCAATTTTATTTTGTTTTGGGGTTTTGTCTTTGTTTGTCTCCTAATGCAAATGGAAATCCTATTCCTAAGTTTTAAGAATACTTTAGAGGGCAAGTATGGATGTAGATTTAAGACAAGGTTTTATGTCCCTTAAGATAACTTCTAGAACTTAGCACTTCAAAAGATCTCAAAACATGCTAGTGATAAAATTAGTACTTGAACAGGAATGTAAATGTGCAGCTACTTAAATCAAACAAAAGATGAAATACTGATCATGAAATCACTGTCTCTGCTGCCCATTTAAATACAAAAATAAAATCTAAGCTATTGCACTCAAACAAACCAAAAATTGCAAACTAATGAAGGTAAGATCAATTTACTTCACTTATAAGCCGATAGCTCACCAAGTAGCTTTTCGGGGTTAATCCGTGGCTCCAGAGATAACATCAAATAACATGAATAAATTGATATTTGAATTACCTACTTGCAGATTAATGAAAGTAAAATCAAGTCACTTCACTTATAATCCGATAGCTCGCCAAGTAGCTTTTCGAGGTTAAGCCATGGCTCCGGAGATAATGTCAAACAACATGAAGAACTTGATATCTAAACTACCTACTTGCAGAATGAAAGTAAAATCAAATCACTTCACTTATAATTCGATAGCTCGCCAAGTAGCTTTTCAGGGTCAAGCCATGGCTCCGGAGATAACGTCAAATAATATGAAGAACTTGATATCTAAACTACCTACTTGCAGAATGAAAGTAAAATCAAATCACTTCACCTATAATCCGATAGCTCGCCAAGTAGCCTTTCGGGGTTAAGCCATGGCTCCAGAGATAACGTCAAATAACATGAAGAATTTGATATCTAAACTAGCTAACAACAACAAATAAATAAGATTGAAATCAAAGCATAACTGAAATTAAAAAGCTTAAAAACAAAGTTCAGCAGAGAGGCCAATCTCATGTCACTATTTGATGCAAAAATTATATGAAAAGCTCGAGCATGACCTATCCTGAAACACACTGATCAGTGTTAGCAAAGTATGCAATGCTGGAAAATCATGTACAGGAATGAAAGATTAACACCATAAATGAATTATGAAACATATACAGTTAAACAAGCTATGAAATATATACAATGGAAATAAGAAAATGATGCATGAAAACTTTACAGAAATGAAAAACAAAACCTCAGCCAGCAGGGACCCTCTGCACGGCCTTTGGTTAATACACTATCAACCCAAAATTACACTCAAACAGTCATAAGAAACAGAGTCTTTATATTGCAAAACGGAGGAAATGTCTTCTCATTACAACAAAAGGACTAATGCTACAACAACAGCATAAAAACTAACAACAAGACTAAGTATTTGCGTTTGCAAACACGTTATTTATAGAGGAAATTGTATAATTGTTTCTCCGTCAGGAATCTTTAGTAGAGGACACGTAAAAAGATAGAACCCGTGAGCTTAGCGTCTTGGTTGCCATAATCATTCAATCTACAAAAGGTGGATGTTGGATTTGCATCGTGGAGACAGTCTACAGTTGTCAAGAGGGATCCACGAATCTAGAAATGGTCTCGAACCTTTCACGTGCTGAAAACATAGACCTATTTGTTGTAGGACTCCTTGTTTGACCGCCCTTTGACCAAGGCTTTTCTTTACAAATTCGACTAAACATATAGGACCTTGTCCACGTCTAGATCATTCTTGAACTACCCACGTGCTTCATTTTACTCGCTGAGACCTGTAACCTATAGATCAATAAAAATAGTTGCGGAATCGCAAGTCAGCTACGGAAAGTGGCTGCATTCCGCAGCTAATGAGAAAAATCTAAATCAAATAGCAAACACAAAAATATAGTTAGAAAACCATTTAAATGCACTCTTAGAATCAATATGTAATGATCTTTGATAACTTATGAGGCGCTGGTGTGGGAAAAAGGTCTAGGAAAGTATGTAGAAGAGAGGTAGTTTTAGGGCTCAACACTGATCCCACCTCTTCAGTGTCCATAATCAATGGTGGCCCATAAAGCTTTAAGTTTTCCACATTCACTATGGAGTCCATTTTCATATATGTTGGCAAATCGAAACAAAAGGCATTGTTTCCAATCCTCTCCAAGATGGTGAATGGACCATACCGGATTGGTCGCAACTTCTTCCCTTCTCCCTTTATCCTGTCCTTGCTGATATGGAACCACACTTTGTCACCCACTTGAAATTGATGGTCGACTCGATGTTTGTCATGTCGAGCCTTGTACCAAGCCTGAGTTTTCTCCAACTGCGCCTATACTGCTTGGTGAATCAATTGGATCCGCTGAATGAACCGCTGTGCTTTGTCCCTGTCATCACATCGACTGGAGCTATCTTCCCTTCCAAAGACCATATCAAAAATATCTTTGGGCAGGTAGCTAAAACATGTCTCAAATGGTGAATGATGTGTAGATGAGCGCACTACTCAATTGTAGGAATGTTGCACATATGAAAGATGCTCATCCCACAACTTAGGATGTTTTCCACAATAGCCTTGCAACAAGTGTACCACGGTGCGGTTGACAACCTCTATCTGTCTGTCATTCTGTGGATGAAATGTCATGCTTTTTTTCAACTTGGTGTCCATCATCTTCCACAAGCTGGTCCAAAACTCTCCGAGAAAGCGAGAGTCCCAATCTGACACAATCGATGTGGGCAACCCAAAATGGACCCAAACATGCTGAAAGAAAAGATAAGTAGTCTGCTTTGCAGTGATCTGCTTTTTACAAGGCATTAAAATACACATCTTACTAAAACGGTCAATGACGACATACAAATAGTCGTGACTTTTTCTAGACAAAGGCAAACCTCCTACAAAATCCATCGACACACTTTCCCATGGACGACTTGGAATAGGGAATGGTGTGTAGAGCCCGGGTTTTCTATTAGAGGGATTTGAAACAGAACACATCACACATCCCTTTACATAGCAAGTCACAATGTTCTTCATATGAGGCCAAAAACAATATCTTTGTACATGACACAAAGATTTTTCTGTAGGAATTTACAGGGTAAGTTCCTCAGACAGAACACCAAAGGACACCGCTCACAAACAGATCACACTGAGGCGCAGCGGAAAAGAGCATACACATGAAAAAAATCCTTCCTTTCTGTTTCTGATTTGCCCAGATCGCACAGAGTCGCGGGGCAAAGAGCATACGCAAAAATGAAAGGTATAGATCCGGTAATAAAAAAGGCTAAATAAACCGAAACCGAAATAAACAGAGAGAAAATAACTGTAAACTACAAATAAACACTGTATACCTCCAGATCTTAAAAATGACGTAGCTAGGGCTATCAGAAACCTTTTCGCATGAAATGAAAGGGGTTCCTCACTGGATCACCAACGGACGCGGCCCTCAAATAGCTCCGATACCATGTAGGAATTTACAGGGTAAGTTCCTCAGACAGAACACCGAAGGACACCGCTCACAAAAAGATCACAGATCAATACACCAATACTTTTGATGTGGTTAAAACCCTCAAAGAGGGAAACAGTCCACGGCCTGAGCCAACGCGGCCACTTCAGACAATTTATTAATAAAAGAATGAAAATTTACATAAGCTTCTCTCATGGACGGTTAACCTACAAATGACCCTCCATGCTCTTTAAATAGAGATCATGGACCAATCGGGTGTTAAGCCACGGATCAAGTGTCGGTAATACCGAGGAGAGAATGAACCGTCGGATCACTACATATCGTGACCTTCGGATTGTAAGTTACAAAATGTACACAGTAAAGAAATACACTTTACCTAACTCTATACTAGACCAAGTTATACTTAACTATTTCCTATGTGTCGGAATATCCTAACATTTTCAACACCAAAATGACCAGACACAAGGGAGGTGTGGGCCTCCTGAATTACATGTACCCTTTCCCCTATGGGTATGCACAATTTTCCAAGGTGATACAATAGTTTTCCCTGCAAGTGATAGTTGTCCACCTATGAACCATGGGTTAGTTTTGCATAAATCTCCTTAAATTCATCATCATTAGCATATTGTTCGGCATAACTTTCAAAAGATAACGAAGCATTATGAAAAATAACAAAAGCAGAAATAGGAGGGCGAGATAGAATATCGACCACTTTGTTGCCAGTGCCCTTCTTATACTTTATTACCAGATGAAACTGCTGAAGAAAACCCATCCACCTAAAATGACGAGCTTGCTGCAACCTAGTTTGTGACTGAAGATACTGCAAAGGTTGATGATCTGTTTGGATGATGGTCTCCTTGCTGATCAGGTAATGTTTCCACTTTTTCACACTAGACCAAGGCATATAACTCCTGTCATAAGTGGGATAGTTTATCACAGCCCGAGAGAATTTCTCTGAATGGTAACATATCGGCTTCTTTTGTTGCATCAGTACAGCTCCCATGGCATATCCACTAGCATCTGTCTCGATCTCGAATGGCTGTTGGAGATCTGGTAAGGCCAAGACTGGTGCAGTGTTGATCTTTTCTTTCAATGCTTCGAAGGATTTCTGCTGCTTTCCTCCCCATTGAAAGACTTGCTTTACACTTTTCAATGTGTGTAAAGGTGTTGCAATAATAGAGAAATTGGCAATAAATCTCCTCCAATACTGTACTGCACCAAAAAAGTTGTGAACCTCGGTTACACTAGTAGGCTTAGGCCAATTTACAATTGCTTCAACTTTAGAAGGATCAATTTTTAACTGACCATGACCAACAATATGACCTAAGTAAACCAAAGAGGTTTTCCCAAACTCACACTTTGACAATTTTACATAGAGCATTTCTTTTTTCAATACATCAAGCACTTTCTTTACATAGCATACATGTTCATTCCAACTTTTATTAAAGACAAGAATATCATCTAGATATACAAGAACAAATTCATCAATCAAAGGCCTAAAGAGATCATTCATGACCCCCAAGAAAGTTGATGGAGCGTTGCAAAGTATGAATGGCATCACCATTCATTCGAACAACCCATGTTTGGTCTTGAAGGCGGTCTTCCAAACATCCTGCTCTGCAATTCGAACCTGGTGATAACCACGACGCAAATCCAATTTGGTGAAATCGATAACATTCTTTAACTGATCTAGTAAATCATCAATGCAGGGGAGAGGGTAACGATTTTTCAACATGATTTTGTTTAGTGCTCGGTAATCCACACACATCCTCCATGTGCCATATTTCTTCAACACTAAGATAATTGGTGAGCCGCATGGAGAAGTGCTCAGTTTGATGACCCCTTGGTTCAATAGTTCCTGCACCTGCTTTTTGATCTCCTCCATCTCAATAGTTGACATTCTATACATGCCAATATTTGGTAAAGGAGCATCATGCTGCAAATGCATCTCATGTTGGATTTCCCTCTTCAGAGGTAACCCCCTTGGTTCCAAAAATATCTTGTCATAGTTAGAAATTAATTCACATAATTCCTTTTTATGGACATGATCACAACCATGGAAAGCATCAGATAATTCTGCATCTTTCCCCCTTACAACCATAAGCATGCAACCTTTACTGGAATTCACCAACCTCTTCATTTGTCCTGCACTTACAAGGTTGGCATTGATTTTAGTTTGATGAGCCCTTACAATATATTCTACCCCATCTTTTGTGATTTGGTATTTGTTTTCATGGCAGAATAAGATTTCTTTTCTATCATATAGGTATGGACTCCCTAACACCATGCCACAGATATCCAATGGTATCACATCAAGTTATACCTCATCCACTAACTTAGAAGCGACCACAAATTTAACTTTGCACTGCTTAGTTACATTCAATTTTGGTTTATCATGTATCCATCCAAGTGGGTAAGGTTTTGGATGTGGTTTGGTTTCTAAGCCTAGCTTCTTTACCAAGGATTCTGAAATTAAATTTTCTTGGGATTCAGTATCAAATAGAGTTCCCACTTTTGTATGATTTATGATAACTAAAATATGAAATAACTCAATTCTCTTTCGTTCATTAGGAAGAGACTCATCTATTGAACTAGTGCCTTCATGTGATTCAGAATTAACATGAGGTGTAAGAGTACCTTTTGTTCCTGCTACTGTGATCAATGCTTCATCTCTGGAATCGGATCCAAGGTCTTGCTGCACAGTTGCCACTGTCTTCTGCTTGCCTTTTCCTCCATACTTCTTTGGTCTCTTTTCCGGGTACAATTTCTAACGATCAATGACCTTCCTTTTTGCAGTGGGTGCAATAAGGCCTTTCTCCTTCATCTTTCTTGGTTGATGTCGTCCTTTTCTCCTTTCCCTTTCCTTTCACTTTGGGTTTTTCATTTGGAGGTTTGAAAGTTGGTTTCTTGAAATGATCATCTCTTCCATTTTTTCCCCTGTTCTCAAGATGAATGGCCTTTACATTGGCCGAGTCAATAGTAATTGGTTCAAACAATAATAATGAATGTCTAATGTAACTATGTAATGATCCAATATACTTAGTTACTACTTCAGGTGAGTCAAGTGCAATGCCCAAATTAATTGCTTGTTTTTTAAACTTCTCTATAAACCTTTGAACATCCTGACCTCTGCCTTGCCTTAAGTATTGCCAATCCATTAAGGCTTTTTGCTTATAACCCAAGGGATAAAATTGTTCCTTTAATGCATAAATGAAACTAGGCCATGAGGAAAAAAGATTACCCACACTCTTACTGCTTCGCAATTTGCTCTCCCACCAGACGAGAACGGTGCTACTTAGCCGAAGAGAGTGGTGTATAATTACTAATTATAAACCACCCATTTTATGGCAACCCTAGTCTATTCCAACTCAAATGTTTTTTTTTTTTTAACCACATGGTGAATCGGTAACTGCCAGTGCTAATCTATAGGAGACCTAGGATCAATCCTCGTAGCTGCCTCTATAACACCAAGAGCATAGCCAACCACCTGCAAGTCGGATATACTAAGTTCCTATGATTTTAGCAAGTGCAGACTCACGTGGCGCCAAGACGAGATTGGGGAATCCGCCCCTTTAGCTTCCACCACAGCAGGTCGTTGTACTCAATGAGATTTGAACTTCGGTCTGCCCAGGCTTCGCCCATGTGACTCACTGTCAAACCACACATCACTGTACAACTCAAATGTTTATTTTAAATTGCACATGGTGCGGGTGCGGTGGGACATCAAAGCAAAAGCATGAGTTTGAAAAACCCATCAGCGGAGTAAGTAGGAATTACGTGTACTGAATACCGAAATAACGGGGAAGACCTTCAGCTCAACCAACACAAGTGGAATTTTATCTCACCCATTTGGCACCCACCCAAATTCCAAATCATAGCTTTATCGGTTTAGAGTAACTTTATTCCCCTCTATTTCCCAGTCAACACGGTAATTTTTATGACTTTCCAACCTTCCCCTGTAGCTTTGCTTTTCCGATGACTAAAGCAGCATGTTCTTTATATTTGTTGCAACCAAATCTCAAATAACATTTTTTTTTATTGTTGTTTGTAACTTTCTTTCACCTTAAATGTCACAATCAATATAGTGATTTAAACTTATTAGGGTCTTTTAATTACTTTTATAACTGCTCTCTGCTAGTGTTTAATTAACAGATTCTTTTACAATGGTCGTATTGTTATTAACCGATTCTTTTACCATGGTCCAATTGTTATTTTTTAAAATACATTCTTACGATTTTAATCGATTTTGTGATTTTTATATTAACTTGAATTATAATTTTTTCTAATTTTTTAAATTATTAATTTTAATTTATAAAATTTTAAAATATAATAAATTTTTTATTATATTGTTTTATGATTTAGTTTGACAGTGTATTAGTTTGTTTTGGATCAAAATTTTATGTCTCTTATCCATAGTTTAATTTTGGCAATTCATTTTTTTGTTATTTTTTATTATTATTCGAATTTATTTATCTTTAAGGTGATTGGTTGAGGTCTTATTATGCGATTGTTTAGTAACTTCTATTTCCATTAGTTACTAATTTTTTGTTTTTAGTTTTATTTCATTTTTATTTTTTTCCTATTATTTCTATTTATATGAATTATCATTTTTTCTTCAATTTAAGATGAACTATTATTATACTAAAAAAAAATATTTTAATAAGTTTAATTATAAAAATTATATATATATAAAAAACACACATATATATTTTTTAATATAAACATTATTAGTTAATCATATTTCTTAATTTTTGGTGATGACATTCAACAATACAATATTTTATTAGTTGTTTTATTTTTGTGATGAAATCTGTTTTTATTATTTTTTAGTTTAATTCATCTATATTTATGCTAAGCAACATGTACTAGCTATTATATAGCACTTCTTTAATAACGTAATCATATTTTTTTCTTCTTTAGTCCACCATCTTAAATTACATACTTAACTAATAAATATTTGTAATATAATTATTTTTGAGAAATTACTCTGTAAATTTTTGGAAAGATTTCTAGTTTATTTTCCAATCTAATTTGTTTAGAATCCCATAAGGATTCATTGAAATCACAAATTTGATTGGTGAACTCTTCATAATCTGACTGCCCCAAGAGTTTTGAAACCAATTTAAAAAACACAAACCAAAATTTTTATCTAAATTATACTAAAAATCTGTTAAACACTCTTAAAAATCACACTTAAAAAACTACTCAATTTTAATAATTAAAAAAAAACAACACGGAACCCTAATATATTCCAACTCAGAAGTTTATTTGAAATTTCACATGACAAGGTGCGGGGATACGTCAAAGCAAAATCATGAATTTGAAAAAACCATTGCCGGAATAAGTGGGAATTGCGTTGTGAATGGACCGAAATAAGTGGGAAGACCCTCGGCAGTGGGCACAACCAACATCACTGGAATTTTTATCCCACCAACTAAAGTAACTTTCTTCTCCTCCCTATTTCCCAGTGAACACGGTCGTTTTTATATCTTTGCAGTCTTCCTTTGCAACTTTTCCGACGACTATAAGCATGTAGTCATGGCAATGAAATGAATTCAGTCAGGGAATTCAGGACTTTGCGATCAGGAGAGAGGGACATGGATAAAACCTTATTCATTTTATATTGATAAGCGTTGGACTATGTAAAATTCATGGTGTGGGAGGAATTTCTTTATAAAAGCTGAGTTTAAATAATCATATTTTCACTTTCTAAACATTATTTTGGGTGGATGTTTTATTTTTTTAAATAGGATATTTTTTTAGAATTTATATTTTGGATAGGTTTTCCAAATTTTATATTTTATAAATTGATTTAAATTTTATTTTTTTAATTAGTTTAGACTTATATTAATTTGGGATTTACCAAGCGTTTAGAGGGATCAAATTTATTTTCACTATAAAAGAGGTTTGTATCTCAAGAGATTTGACTATTTTCTGCATTTGGTAAATATAGAGTTAAGATGGATCTAAGTTGGTTTAATTCCCCATTTTAAATAGGCTAATACCACATGAATACTATGGGTCAATACCATGATTTCTCCCTACCATAGGTCATTTTTATTTTTATATGGTTATTTTCATTTTTATTTTATTTTGACCAAGTTAAAATGTTTACATTACATTAATATTTTTATTTTTATTTTTATATAATTTGACTTAGTCAAAATGTTAAGCATTACATTACAAGATTTCTATAGAGTGACTCTCAGCTCAATCAAAAGTCTATAAAATTTAAAAATTCTCCTACTTCATATTCAAGAAAGATTTATTCCACTTGAATAGTACTTAACCCAAAAATTAAGAACAATCACACAAAATGTAATGCAAAACCCAATGACAGGAGAAAATAGAGATAAACCCTAAGAAATATCTCTTTGATAATATAAATTAGATAACTATGTTCATTGTCTCTTTAAAGGGGCAACCTCCAGGAGCAATACTCAAATACAATGACAAGTGTTGACAAAACATTGCATAACCTTCTACTCAATATTTAGATCCATATAACTTGATATTAACAATGTTTACATGTATTGACAGCTACTCGTTGTCCATTTGATCCAACAACTTACTTTAAAAAGTGAATTTCCAATTCAAGGTTTAGCCTTGCCATCCAACATCTTATACCAAGAGGCTCTTTTTCATTGGGTATGTACTCCCTACTCTAATGGACCCATGCATAAGGCCACATAACCATCCTCACTTCATTGAGCTACCTTCATCCACCAACTCACTTTAAAAAGTGAATTCCCAATTCAAGGTTTAGCCTTGCCATCCAACGTCTTATACCAAGTGGCTCGTTTTCATTGTGTATGTGCTCCCTACTCTAATGGACCCATGCATAAGGCCACATAACCATCCTCACTTCGTTGAGCGATCTCTGTGGCACGAAATTTTTTAAGAATGGAAGTTTATCTTAAAGTTTAGGAAGGAATCTTACTAGTCCCTAATATGCAAACTGTCAAATGCTTTTTAATATTTTGGTAAATTTTTTTATATTTTTAATGATTTTATATGAGTCTATATAATTTTATACTATAAAATTTGGGCATATCGTTTTTGGAAAAAATAGAAATTAACGATTCTTTTTCAAGAAAAAACATGGAAAATAACTCCACCTGCGAATATTAGCTCCTGAAATTTTCCCTACATTGTGGGAATAAAACTTGATATTAACAATGCTTCCACATCTGAAGAGTTATAAGACTTCCACAAGAGCTAAATGTCTCATCTTAACCAATAACAATCTCATTTATAATGATCATTCACTAATTAATTTATGTGTTATTAATAAAAGTTACCTTTTTTTACAATGAGTGACTATTAACTAACTATTTAATGGGTCTTATTTAAGGAATGTGGCCTCCTCCATAATAAAGTATTTAAGGAAGGGTATTAGAGTAGGACCCTAACACTAAGAATTCAAGTGATCCATGGGATTATTCAAATCCACCATGGCTATGATTTTCTCTTTGATATTATTATCTCCATTTCTAATAGAAGTCTCGTGTATTTTTTTTATGTAGGAACATAATATCAATGAATAACAACAACTTGTTGGGCACCAACACTAGTAAGAGGTACTCAAAGGGATTCATTGTAGTAAAATGAATCACCATGGCACCATTCATAATCATGTTCTCCCACAAAGATGTTGTAGCCACATAATCCACAACATTGTTTGACGAACAAATCCTATCTTGTTGACAAGACAAATCTCCCTAGACTCAAAAACCAAGTCTTGAAACAAACAAACAAACAAACAAACAAACACATGAAAACATTCCCTAATTTATGATTAAATCATATATGTAAGTGGGATGCATAGCTCACATCTTTTACCAAAATTCTTGATGATGATCCTTGTTGTTGTCCTTTATAGCTTCCAACCTCTTTCTTAATGCTCTAAGAAGAGACTTGCAAAAACATAAATAGGCAAACGATCAAATCATATAATACATCAATGATTCAATCATAAAGTATGTAAATTATTAAGGAATCTTACAACAAACATCATGACAAATGAGTCTAGGAAAGAAACATGTCTTTGTATTAAGAATAAAGAAAAGGAAGATTATAGCCCAACCTTGATGTTGGAAGCCTCCTTCTAATGATCATCAATGAAAACCATTGCAATAAAAAAGTCTTCAATGCATAGTTGAACAACATCTAAGTATAGTTCATGAGTCAAAGATGATAACTCCTTTCTCTTTGAGTACTTATAACGAAAGAGTGTAAGTTAAGATCCACTAAGAAAGGCGTGAGATCCATAAAGGGAGGAATGAGATTTAGGATAGGAGGAACACAAGCCTATTCTCCATTGCTTCAGATAGATACCCTCCTGAGGCTTCTAGAAATGGAAGCTTCTTTACCTTTTTTTATTTTTACTCGTGTAATAAGACCTTCAGACCTTTATTGAAGGCTTGTTGCGACGATGTCGCAAATCGTTTGTTATGCAAGGTGTGACCACTACAAGTTGTGATTGAGGCACCTACAATGATATAAAAAACTAGGGTTTTTAAAGGTATTCAACCCAAGATTCTTATACTTGATAATAGGTACTTCTTCCATATTTCTTAGGGATTCATGGCAACAGTTCATTAGATGGTGATAGATTTGGATTTGGCATCATTTGCCTTGATACGGAAAAATGACATGTAACACTAGTAAAAGGTACTCAAAGGGGTTCATTGTAGTAAAATGAAGCACCATAATGCCATTCCTAATCATGTGCTCCCACAAAGATATTGTAGCCACATAATCCACATCATATAAATCCAAGATGTTAAGATGTTAAGATCAATTTTTGCACACCTAAAAACAATGCTAATGTAAATTGTCTTGTGATGAGTGACAACCTCATTGAAATCAAGGTTTCCAACGCTAGTGCCACCACCCCTCACCATCTCCAAGTTCTTGGAACTATAGATATTCCTCCTAAAGTAATCTAAATAGAGATATATATAGAAATGATAATGTTCTTGGGACTCACCCATGAGTCCACCATGCTCCTTTGATAACTACTTTGATTATTTCAGATGGGTGTAAAAAATATTTTTTAGCTTGGCAACCCTTACAACATTAATTAGCACGGAGGGAATGCTCTTACGACTAAAAGATTCAAAAGACATCCATATTAGTGACACCACCATCATGGATTCCAATTGACTCTAATCTTCCCAATTCACTATATGAGATCTATATAATTAGATCATCAACTCTATGATAGTGACAAGGCTCAGAGCAAAATGGTGATGCATGAAAAAACTTACGTGGAAGAAAAAATTATTAAAAAATGGACGACCACATGTTATTTTGATGAATGGATAATACTGCATCATTGGATGACCATGGATTGGGTGACTATACATGATTTGAAAAGAGAAAGGATGTGGAACAATCTAGATGAATTAATTGTTTTCATATAGAGACCTCTACGCATCCCATCAATATAATATACAACTCACAAAAGAGAATCTAATGTTTCACAATATTTTTATGAAACAACTCAATCCCAATGCAAATCTTGAACGACAGTTTAACAAGGGCTGGAGGAAGCCACTGGGGCTTCACTGGGAAAGTAGTACCATACCACGTGCATTCATATTGGGGGATATATATTGAGAAAAAAATGACAATATATTGAGCATATAATAGGGGGTAAAAGGTTTCTATATTGGTAGGTATAAAAAATGGAACTCAAAATTAATGAAAAAATATAAAGGGGTATAAAAAATGTTAATGAAAAAATAGATAACTACCATATGTAGTGAAATTAGGGGTTTTTTTTATATTGGGAAGGTGTATTGGGTTCGTATTGGTAGGGAGTTAAATAATGTGATTTTTAGAGGTATTTTCCAATATGTAGTCAAATTAAGGGTATTGTTTAGTATGCCATGAACAAATGTGATATGCCATAGGTTCATTGAGTGAAGGCCCCATGGAGGCAGCAATAGTCCCTGTTGGACTAGCCAAACGTTTTGTTGGTTATAATATATTAAATTTTCATGGACCACAGTTTCCTCACCATGACAACAAAGGAACAAGAGAAAAAGAGAAAATTTGATGGCAAAAAACTTTATTTAGTAACTTGAGTGACCTTTGAGCTTCCAACAACTCAGAGAATGAACCATTTGGGTTTTAAGAGGCATATTTCTACCATTTTACCCCTACATATGTATTGTTTGTATGCAAATTTGGCTATCATCTGTGTGTATGTTCTCATCTTTTTAGTGTGTTTTATTTGTTTGCAAATTTAGTTGTCATCTATGTGTATGTTCTCATATTTTTATTGTGTTTTTCAAACTATCCCATTGTGAGAATCATGGTACTCATCAATAGAAGAGTTTTATTATTCATTCATTCGTTGTGTAGACCTTTGAGGTTTGAAGAACACCACGTAGATTAAGAAATTGATTTGCCAAGTATTGGGGTGCTTAAGCTACATTTTGAGGGTTTAATGGTAGCTTACATGATTTCCCTAGTTGTTGAGAAATTGCCTCGTTTATTACATTAATTGTTTGAATACAAATGCTAAATTTACTGATGAAGCTAAAATTATCTTTGAATTTCCTCACTACCCTCACGTAGCTCCACTCCATATCTGGTTAAAAAAAATTACCATAACTACAAAGTTGGTTTTTACGTAAGTTAAGTTTTCAAGAGATTCGATCTCGGAAACCCATAAGAAAATGCATAGGAGGCAAAGCATGCATAGATTAAGCAGTCGAGGTTGGTTTTTCAAGGATGTCTGGATTTACTTGGAGCTTTTCCTAATAGCCAGGAAAGTTTAATGCAGGCAATATCTTTTCTAGGATCGAGAGGGCAGGATGCTTCGTGTAGAAATAGTTGGGCCCACAATAAAATACCTCTGCTGAATGTAGGGGCTCTTGATCTCGATTTTCCACTGATGAAATCGGTCCCACTACGGGTGAAATCACAGGAAATTTACAAGGTATTTTTTCAAATTAAAAATGTGACACTGAAAAGCCTCTAGGCATAAAATGAAAAAACAAGTTAACACAACCGTGGTTAAGAGCCTTGAGCTCTACTAACTAATTTAGTGCTCTACTAACTGAGCTAGATGGGCTTGTGTTAGTCTCACGAGTTCTTTGTCTAGCTAGTGCGAGTGTCACGAACTATTTTTAGAACTCGAAGAAAATGTACAATGTGACATTTAACTTTTCGATGAAAACAACAACATATGTTTATTTAAAAATAATAATAAATAGAATTAGTTTACAAATTTAAAATTTGCGTGTCTTTCACATATTTAATTGTTGTGGCATGTTACTTTGAAATATATGAGGGATCATTCGTGGGGAGATGTATTAAATTCGAGTGACACATGAATAAATAAAGGTGAAACATTAATATTGCAGGGAATAGCTAGGAGGATAATGAACCTAACAATGAGTAGTATGTTTTGGATTAAATATGAAAGATAGACTTAACTTTAAAAAGTTACAATCAAACGAAAATGAAGAGCTTGGCAGAGTTTTCAATCATAGTCAGAATTTGGAAGCAATCCAAGTTAGAAATTGTAAACTATTTTAACATCTTCATTTGACGGTTTTGGGATGATGCTGAGTGGACAATCAAGGAAATGCTTACGCTTTATTTGACGATTGAAATATTTAGTGGCAAACAATTTGGCTAACCCATTCATTAACATTTCAACATTGTAATCTTAATGGAGGCTACACTAACCTGTCTTATAGTCCATCAATGTTTATTGGAAAACAACTACAAAAGATGAATCCAACAAGTTGTTTTACTTTGAGAAATAAAATAATCCTAACACTTTAGTGACGTAGTATTTAAATCATTGGAATCAAATATTTCTATCAACATTGACGTGGTATTAAGCAATACGAACACAAGTTAATATGTTAGCGATGTTGTTTTCTTTTTTTGTTACACTGATTAGAATTGGTTTCCAAAGGCAAAACCCATAAGGCACAACATAAAACTAAGATAATTTTCATCCACAAGTTGAACACAATTAGCAATTGTCGCATATCTTATATTATACATATGGATGGATCTGATATTATATTGGAAACAACAGTGCCCGTCTCCATTCTCTTCTGCAAATTTATTCGAGAACTATATTGGAGATACTTGTTTCCAAAACAACACAACAAGATAGTTCAGTGATCAATAAATTAATTATTTGGCGATCAACTTCACTTATAGTCCTTATGTTCATTTTTTTTTTTTTTTTTAAGGAAGATTCAATAACACATAATCAAACATTTGTCGACGCGTTTCGAACCAACTAGTGTGGTTCATCGTCAGGACAAGTTGAAGAACCAATCTGGTTTAACTTGATTAAATAGAGCGTGTAGAGACTCCAACAACTAACAGCTAACGGCTAATCAAGTTAAACCAGATTGGTTCTTCAACTTGTCCTGACGATGAACCACACTGGTTGGTTCGAAACGCGTCGACAAATGTTTGATTATGTGATTTTGCTGAAGATTATCTATACAATATTATGGATCACAGAAGTCTAAATTCCTTAAAGATTCAATAAGTTAATTTACATTCAATGATGATAATTACTTTATAAAAAAGTTGGTAATTTCTAACTATTTAACTACCACTACAATGAATCACATTTTCTTTTTATTTTTTGTAACCATTGGCCCCACCATGGCTCTGCCACTAAATACTTCTCATGCATTCTTGGAAGACACGAGGCTGATGAATAACAACTGTGCATTGTGCATGGACAAGTGTCTTCCTATATGAAACATTTGGCTGCTTTTCTCTTATAGCTATTGCGTTGGGCTATATGGTGTCTTGGGAGGGCAAAAGTAGTTGTTGATTGACCACTAAACTCCACATAATATTCATGAGATACACAATTTCCAAATACTAGTAACATTCTACCACCATTTTCCTTAGATCAATGGCCTTTAAACCATAGAGAATGAGGAGAAGACCGCTCGTTGGTGAGACCACTACGTATTGTTGCAACAGAGAATGCAGGGGAATCTAAGGATATTGTTGCAGGAAAAGCACATCAAACCAAGAATTATGCAATGGAGAAAGCAAAGGAGACTAATTTCCTTTTAACTAGATGAAATACATGTTAGGATTAAGATTCCTTATTTATGTGATTTCAATTTTATTCAAATTCCAAAAAATATTTTTTCTTTTTAGCTATATTGAAAGTCCTAAAAGAATTGAGAGGGCGACTAGGGTGAAGGGGAGCGAAGGCGACTAGGGTTACAGTCTTCTACAGAAGGTTTCTCTCCATGGATCGACGCAGAGGAGGGAGCTCCACTCCCTCCTACAAGGAAGTGGTGGCCAAAAAGGGTAAGAAGCCTCCAGAAAGAGGAAGAAGTGATGAGAAAGAAGGAAAAAAAATAGAAAAGAGGTATCAGACAGTACCGAATCGAAGGAAAAGAGGGCATAAAAGACAAAGAAGAAAATGACAAAATACAGGGAACAACAGACAAAAATCAGAAGGGTCAGTGCAAACCCAGAGCTGAAGTTACTCCTAGAGTAGTTTTAAATGATCCAATGTTGCAGGAGCACAGAGATCACATGCAAACGTACGCAATCATATGCAAATTTATGGGGCTGTGGCCTACTAAAAAAGCTTTGCTAACATGGATAAGATACCACTGGAAACCCAAAGGAAGCATTGATCTACATTTGGGGTCCAAAGGATTCTTTACTGTGGTGTTCATTAACATTGAAGATAAAGACAGAGTGTTTGAAGGAGGGCCCTACTTCTATGCAGCAACAAGGCTCTATATGAGGCCATGGGTGATGAACTTTGTTCTGGAGCGGGAAAATCTTTCTTCAGTTTCGGTCTGGGTAAGACTTTACTCTCTACGTCTTGACTATTGGCAAACTGAATCCCTTGCAGCCATAGGCAATAAATTAGGACGGTTTATCAAAGCCTCTGAAGCCACAAGGAATGGGTGCAAATAGTCGACTACGAACATATCCCATTTAGGTGTCGCAGATGTCATGAACATGGGCACGTTCTAAGAGACTGCCCCCTCTGTAAAGCAGAGCACAAAAGAAAAATAAACACAGTGAAAGACTCAGATAGCTTTCACAAAATAGTTCATAAAGGGAAAATGGGCAAAAAAGGGCCAAAGCAACACCAAGCTGAAGGACAAAAGGTTAGTCAGAACTAGTTCCAAGTTCTTGAAGAGGATGAAGAAATATCAGTAGAAGATCAAGCAATGGATGAAGATTACGAGAAGAAGGAAAAGGAAAAAGAAAGAGATCAGACACAGGAAAACGTAAAACAGAAGGGGATCATGCTGAATGAATCAAAGCTGGAAATGGATCAGGAAATGACCCAGAGTGAAATGGATATGGAGGACAATGAGCTACAGGAGATTCTGGATAGAGAAAACCTGGATCTAGAAGGATTCTTGGCTCACGGAACAACAGGTGGGGTAGAATCACTACCACCAGAAGAACTCAATCGAATACAACAATTATTCTTATGGAAAACCTAGGCAAAAGGTTTGGAGAGAGTAAACAACAGAGAAAGGCAGAGCAATGAAGGGGTGAAAGCAGTAAAAATGACTCCGGGGTTAGCACCAAGAAATCCATGGGGGAAAAAAGAGGCAGGAAAAAACAAAACGAGCTATTGATGGAATGTGGCAAGCTTATGATCGACTCAGGTAAGATGAAAGACCTAACCAGTTACTCCTTTACCAATATTTAATTATGAAGTTCACAACTTGGAATATTAGAGGTCTTGGTAGCAAGAGAAAACAGAGAATGATGAATAATAGAATGAAACAAGCAGCTCTGGATATAATTTTTGTCTAAGAGACAAAATGCTCCATTAAAAAATTAAGGCAAATCCATAGTAAATGGCTCAGTAGATTTGAGTTTCTAGAAGTTAAAGCAGAAAATACAGCAGGGGGTATCCTCACTCTCTGGAATCCCCAAAAAATTGGAATAATTGATGCTGAGGCATCAAGAAATTACTTATCAGTTGTTATACAACCAATAGGAGACAGGGAATCTTACCTAGTTAGGAATGTTTATGGCCCTCAAAGATTAGATGAAAAAATAAGTTTCATAGATTCCTTGGTGGATCTACGAGTCAGACATGCAGGGCTACCTTGGGTCCTAGGATGTGACTTCAATATGATCATATCTCTCTCGGAAAAAAAAGGGGGTATAAGAGCTCTAAATAAAGATTCCTTTGCCTTCCAAATCTTCTCAAAAAGCATGAAGCTCGTTGATATTGATACAAACAATGGCCTCTGTACATGGAACAATAAAAGAGGAGGTGAATCACAGGTAGCCTCCAAGTTAGATAGATTCATGATCTCGGAGGATCTAATGCTTCTAGACAAGGAAATAATAGGATGAATTCTTCCCTTTGGAGGTTCAGATCACTGGCCGGTTCAAATGGAAATCAAGGGCATAGGTACCCCTAGAAATAGACCTTTCATATTTGAAAATATGTGGCTTTCACACCCAGAATTCTTCAGCAACATTGAAGAATGGTGGGCAGAGGATTTGCAAACTCCAGGATCAACTATGTTCCTGCTTCACAAAAGATTAAAGCACATCAAGCTGAAGCTTAAAGCCTAGAACAAGAATGAATTTGGCAATATTTTTGCAGGAAAGAAAGCAATGGAAAATAAAATTATGGAGCTCAACCAAGCTTTGATCAAGGAAGGATTTGATAAGGAAAAAAATGACCAAGTAGAGAAACATCACCAAGAATGGGAAAAGTTGTGCAATCAAGAGGAAATTTTTTGGAAACAAAAATCAAGAATTCAATGGCTAAAAGAAGGAGAGCTTAATACTAAATTTTTCCATAAATCCACTATAGCAAATAGTACTCACAATAGGATCTCCTCGATCAAGGACGCGGATGGGAAGATAAATCAATCTCACGAAGAAATAGAAGCAGTGTTAGTTAAGCACTTCCGAGGTATTGCTCAGGAAAACACCTTTGACAGGGTTCCCTTCATCAAGGACCTCCTTAAGCATATCCCCAAGTTGGTATCCAGAGAGGATAACTGTAATCTCAACAGACCTATAACCGAAAAGGAGGTCAATGAGGTCCTCAAGGAAATGCATAATGGTAAGGCTCCGGGTCCGGATGGATTCAATGTTGATTTCTTCAAAGCCTGTTGGAATATTGTCAAAGAGGACATTATAAAGGTGGTGGAAGACTCCAGGCTGAACAGAACTATTTTAAGAGCTCTCAATACCTCCTTTATCTCCCTAATTCCAAAGCAGGATAATGCCCAAACTCCAGAAAGGTATAGGCCCATCGCTTTATGCAATGTAGTTTATAAGATAATTTCCAAGGTTGTGGCCAACAGACTCAAACCTTTGTTGCCTTCGCTGATTTCCGGGGAACAATCTGGTTATGTGGAAGATAGACAAATTCTAGATAACATAATTCAAGCTCATGAGGTGGTCTACTCGTTAAATAATGAAAGGAAATCAGGTGTGATCATGCAATTGGATATAGCCAAAGCATATGACAAAGTGAGTTGGACATATATCAAGAGAGTGCTTGCAGCATTTGGTTTTGATCATAATTGGATCAGATGGGTCATGGCCCTAGTGACTTCCTCTAGCTTTTCTATTTTGATTAATGGCTCTCCCTCTAAAATTTTTCTTCCTTCTAGAGGACTCAGACAAGGCGATCCACTCTCTCGTTTTCTCTTCATCCTCATGATGGAAGGGTTGGGGCAGTATATTAAGCATGCTAGAGCAACTAGAAAAATTCAAGGACTCCAACTTTCGGAGAATGGTTAAGTTCTGACTCATCAACAGTTTGTGGACGACACCATGCTACAGGGCATTCCCACGGTCAAGGAAGCGCAAGCATACAAACAAATTTTGAAGGACTTTGCTTTGGCATCAGGTATGGAAGTTAATCTTTCCAAATCAAAAATATTTTTCTTTAATACCCATATTGCCATCCAGAGAAATGTCTCCAGAATCCTTGGATTTCAAATAGACTCTCTCCCATCTAAGTATTTGGGAGTTCCTCTAATGGCTAAACCCATGCTCAAAAGCATATGGGAACCGCAAATCATTAAGATGCAAGATAAAGTCAGGAAATGGAAAATCAGGTCTCTAAATCTGGCGGGTAGACTGGTTCTCACAAAGGCAGTGCTCCAAGCTATCCTTGTCTTCATGTTATCAGCTCTCCCAGCTCCAAAAGGAGTTTTATAGCAATTTAGAAACATTCAAAGAGATTTTCTCTAGGGCAAAGAGGAAACAAGGAAAAAATTGGCTTTAGTCTCATGGGAAAAGATTTGTAAACCCAAGAAACAAGGAGGCCTAGGATTGGATGATGCAGAGATTCTAAGTAAGGTTCTAGGGGCCAAACTGTGGTGGAGGTGGGTTAAGGATCCTAAGGCACAATGGGCAAGCATCTAGAAGGAAAAATATGCCATTGCTTGGCTTTCTCATGATATCATAAGAATGTCTGGAAACATAAAGGGATCTCCCATATGGAACAAGGCCTGGGAAAACAGAGAGGTGGTTCAAAAAAACAGTTTCTGGGAAATAAGAAATGGAGATCTGGCTCTTTTTTGGGAGGACAGATGGCAACAAGAACCAACTCTTTTGAGAGAGGAATTTTTGGGCGTCAAATAGGAGACAGACAACCAAGGATTAGTGAAAGTCAAGGACTTCTGGGAGCAATCTCACAATACAGAAAAATGGAGAACATGGAAAAACATAGATGGCAGAGAGAACATGACCCTGATCAGTAGAGCAGAAACCCTTAATAGGTTTTTGGAACAGAGGATGATTCTAGTTACTGAATTGCAGGATCAACTAAGATGGGGCAGCAACAAAGAGGGCAAATTTGACATTAAAGAAGCAAAATGTATTCTCCTTGGGCTGGAATCCCAACCTACGGATAGATCTTGGCAGAAGCCATGGAGGCACAAGGGCTGGATGAAGATCAAACTCTTTATGTGGCTGGTTCACCACAGGAAAATCTTAACCTTGGATAATATTAGGAAAAAAGGTATGCTGGGACCTTCCAGATGCCAGCTCTGTGAAGTCCAAGAGGAGACCATAGAACATCTACTCAATAGCTGCACTTTCACCTCCAGGTTATGGGATTTTTTTTGCCTCCATCTTCAAACAATCTGATAGAGACAAAGGAAGCATCACTAATACCCTGAACAATTGGAGGAATAATTTTTCAGATTATGAGGTTCTTAACTCGCTATGGGCTATGTTGCCAAGTTTCATCATTTGGAATGTATGGAAAGAGAGAAATAGAAGAATCTTCAAAGAAGAGAAGAATTCCTCTCTTTGTTTGTTGGAACAAATCTCAAAATAGCTCAAGGAGACAGTCAACACCACAGTTAAGGATCTCCCCAAGAATCCTCCTTCAGAAGCTGAGTCATCAATTCTCAGGCAGTTAGGAATGCAGGGAATTATTCCACAAGGTATAGACAGGAAAGTAAACTTGAGGGAACCGGTGAAAGATTTCTAGAATCCTCCCCCGGAAGGCTTTTTAAAGTATAATATCGATGGGGCTTCAAAGGGCAACCCGGGCATGGCGGGCTTTGGAGGGGTTCTTAGGAATGAAAATGGAAACATCATCTCCCTCTTCTATGGTCATCTAGGAAAAGCCACCAACAACATGGCAGAATTAATGGCTTTGGAACAAGGTTTGGAATTTCTGAAACAGAACAATTGCCAAAATGTAATAATAGAAGCTGATTCAGAGTTAGTCATCAACGCGACCAAGAGAATTAGTCATGGAACAGGGCCAGAGAAAGTTACTAAACATTGGAGATTATTACGGGTTCTCCAAAAAATTCAGGAACATCTGCAGGGACTGCGCACACTTAGATTTATCCATGTGCGTCGAAAGGCCAACAAGTTGGCTGATATCCTGGCCAACCAAGGTGTCAGCTGTAAGGACAGCAGAATTTCGATGGATTGGCTCGCAATGTTACCAAGCAACCTAAAGGTACTTTGCCAAAACCAGGAGAAAGAGGACAAAGAAGTGTATAAGAACAAAACTAAGGAAACCAATTCGCAATGAGCAGATTACAGCAAGATTCCCTTTCTTGGTCTGACAAGCCTACGGTGGGAGACGGTTCAGGGTCAGCCTCTGCAACTATGGGAATCACTTCCCTGTATATCTCCAGAGTCGGATGCAATGTTATCTTGGTCAGAAGGGGGGTGGAAAGTAAACGACCGACGGCTCCTGTAGTGGCGGTTCCATTTCTCAATTTCCAGTGGCGGGAGACAAAACCGCTTCTAGAGTGGTTTTGGTGCGATCGCACCGCTTTCAAGCTGACGGCGGTTTTCTTTTTTGGGCAGTGATTCCATTCATATTGTGATGCGTGGATGAGGGTGGGACCTAAAAACCACCCTCATCGCACACTATTGTCCGATCATTTCGGCCGCGCGATTTGCAGTTCCGCCGTTCGATGGGAGTAGGCAGATCAACGATCGGGATTAAACGTGCGGTTTGGTGGGGTATGGGGGTTATCCTCCACGCTTCTTCTCAGTGCGATATGGATCTCAGGCGTTGATTTACTTATGAAGTTTGGACGGTGGTGATTTAGAGGCATGTTTGGCTTTGGTTGGCACGACTTTTTGCGGGGAGGGTCCCGGACCCGGAGTTTCCTGTGGTTATTTTTTGTATGTACTCTTTTGGTTTGGGAGAGTATTTTTTAGGGGAAGGCTTAGTTTCGGTCGAGCTCGCTCTTAGCAAGCCTAGGACCACTCTACTTGGTGGCTTGGTGTATATATTGTAACTTTTGCTTGATTTAATGAATTAGAAGGCACGACTCTTGCTTAAGCAAAAAAAGAAAGTCCTGAAAAAATTTGGATTGGTGTAAATGTCAGGCACAACAGACGCACCGAGAGAGCTTGGTTTACTTATATTTGCAGGACAAAGCAGAAAACCATCACTATAAATGGGGCCAAAGTTGGAATTGGATTTTCCGATATGCTTGGGCTAGGAATTTCTAAGCTTCAGCTAGTACCTACACTCAAAGAAAACTAAGAAAGATAGGAAATATAATTAAAACTAAGAAAGATAAGAAATAGAGTTACGATAAGATTTTTATTTCAGGATAGAAGATTAAAATCATTGAGATGAAAATTGTAGGAATAAAGTGGAAGTACAATTAACGGTGATGACATTAGAGATGAGAAAATTAAATTAGGTCAGTATAACATTTTATTGTTGTTTTCTTGAAGAGCATTATGAAAATTTTATTTTTGTTTTGTTGAAAATGATTGTGTAGGTCAAAGTAAGTGGAGTGGCATGATGGCTCTGCCATGAAGATTAACGAATGCACATGTCAGAAGGTTAGAAGGCCCAAAAGGCCAGGGATATTTCAGAATGAATGAAGGTGAGTCAGTCATATTAATAGTGATAATTGGTTAATTGATTTGTTTTGTTTTGAAGTTTTTGATAGTGCTTCCAAAGACACCAATTTGTTTTTTGAGAATCTATAACTAAATTTTCATCAGTGATGCTAACTCGTAGCCCATTGTTCATTCAAATGAACCTCATCTACAATAGCCCATTGTCAGTTCATTCAAACGAACCTCATCTGCAATAGCCCATTGTCAGTTCATTCAAATGAATTCCCCCTACAATAATAATGATAGGATGTTGTTACAAAAATATCACAACCAATTACAAAATATGTAGACCCTATTATGTATTGAATACTCAAAATCATATACAATATGTAGACCCTATTATGCATTGAATACACAATATCATATACAACCCTACCCAGATACAATCTTCTATCTACTAATCATTGTTGCAATTTTTTATCGTTACATTTATTTATGATAAAAAAATGAAAATTATCCCTAAACTTGTAACAATAAGAAATTTATGATAAAAAGAATTAAAACTATTGCTCCAGTGATTGGAAAATTGATGATAAATTCTTTGGAGACTCTAACCCTTCAAATTTTAATTTATTTAATTTATTAGCAGATTTGAAAGATTGTCAACTCAATGAAAACACACTTTGGGAGAAAAACAGTAGGACAGTGGCTGAAAAATATAAAAGAGAAGTATAAAAAGAGGAAACCCGCGTTCATGATGCACAATTTTAGTTGTAGCCTCTGTCTAGATTTTATGTGATAGTTACGCGCCTCTGGATAATTTTTCTGTAAGATTGCAACCTCTGTCCAACTTTTATGTGGTAGCATCTAGGTAGCTATTCTTTTCTGCAAGTTGTTGTCTTTTCTGTGGCAGCTTCTCGTCACCTACTGCAACACATTTTTTTGTGGTTGGTCAACTATTGCAACACATTTTCTAGGTTTGCTTCTACAGGAAGAGGCAGGAGGGGAATGAATTATTTTTGTAGGAAGAGAAAAAGGGTTGTGTGCTATAGGGAAATATAGCATGAAACTAAGACACGTATGTACAATATCTGGCATCAAAAAATATGAAAAATATTGGGAAGTGCAATAAGTGTCCTTCTTACATGAAATCGACTAAACTATTAAACTTTATTAAATTTGGAATATGCATGTATTATTTCTTTAAAGTAGTGAATATGGTGTAAACTTTGGATGGAAAAATCGGCATTGGATATCCAATGTACTTTCCATTTAGAATTTGGATAAATTCTTTCTGGATATCTAAAGCTACAAGAGGTCAAATTGGAAACTTTGGTTAAAATTTGTGTGAAGCAAAACTGTCAATGGAAAGTTTGGTTAAATTTTGTGATCCAGGTGGCTCTAGAAACGCTCAGAATTTAGAAGTGGCTTAGAATAGAGAAAAAATAAAAGTCACCAAATTGAAGTGAAATCATGACCAAATCATAGTGCTCGTTGTCCTAATTCTAATGCACGAACGATACCCAAATACAAGTTCGTATGTTCAAGATATTCCTGGTCAAAGTTATGCTCAAACTAGGCCAAGTGGCAATCACTAACGAGGTAGCAATTTGGAAAAGTACCGGCACAAGGAATTCAGCTGCCGGAATGAGTGAATTTGTTGCCTCGTTAATTTTTTCGGTGACCCCCAAAAACAGGTCAATTTTTTTTGTCAAATATGGTCTTAAAAAATAAAAAAATATTAAAAATGAGGTGGTGGGCTGCCACCCCCACCACCCCGCCAACAGTCAGTGATATATATTACTAATAAATGGGTTAGGGCCTGTGCATCACCCAGGGCCCCACCCACAACTCACAGTCATTACAACGATGATCACTAAAGATGGAGCCAATGGGGCTGGAGCAGTCGGCCCACCCGTTTCGGCAGCTCTAGGTAACACAAATCAAAACCACCAACAAAAAAATAACATGTCAATCTCATCCCCCAATACTCAACAACCACCACAATAAATGGTGGCGATACATACCAAGCACGCCATTCTAAACCATGCCAAATTAAAATAAGAAAATTCACCCACAAAATAATTAAATTCCAAAAAAGTTATAATAGGGGAGGGCTGCGAGTTTGACCCCGAGACCTTTGCCCTCCAAGTTTACCCTTCGACCGTTACACCAAGTGGCTCGACTTGGTTAAGTCCACCCAAAATTTTGTTTATAAACTCTCAATTCACCATTCGATGGGGGAGGAAGGAGAGCGCGTATAGAACCAGGAGCCGAGGAGAAACTGCACCCAGGTCGGTCTTGTTTTTCGAGACGAGAATATTCCAAGGGAATATTCCCCAAAATATTCCATGCAGAATTAGTGAGGAATATAAAAGCTTCCCTAGAGGGAAAACATTCACAGTGATAGAATCATGCCAAGTTTTGCTCAAATGAACCAGAATTTCGAAGGGAACGTGATGGTGCAGTTTGTTTCCTCATATGAGCAACAAAATTCCATGCAGTCAACAATGAGGAATATTTACAAAATCTTGAGGAATCTAAAAGATTCCCTTGGAGGCTGATTTTTTTACAAAGGTAGAGTGATGCCGACTTTATATTTATTTTCATCACAATTTCACATGGAGCATAGTGGCGTACTCATAATTTTCATCCAAGTAACGGTTTTTTCACCCATCTCCAGGAATGAATCTTTGGGGAAATCTTTGAGATTATTGATGGCCCATATTTTGACGGTGTTAGAAAAGGGCCAAGTTTATAGTCATTTGACATGATTTTGTGCCAAGAAGTCAACAGTGATGTCCATTTCTGCAGCTGAGCTTTACATTTTCAGGCCATCCCTGGAAGTGGAGGTATATCTTGTAGTGATTCCATGTTTTTATTTTGATTTGTTGATGATTTTGTTATTGAGATCCTTGTTACCATTATGTTGCAAGATACTTGCATGCCACGCCATGTGAAAATTTATTATCTTGTCATGCTAAAGGAGGGCTCATTGAGTGATAGTTCCTAAAGGAGGACGTCTCATGGAGAGACATGCCACTCTACTTGAGGGAGTTTTTCCTTGTAAAGAAAAATAATATACCATGTACATCATCATCATCTTTTAGCATTTAATGAAGTGACCTCCCCACTCTTGACACCGAGCATGAAGACATAACCCACACTGGGTGAACTTCGTTATCAATGTGTTTGTGTTCTTTATTTTGATGGCTGTCATTATGTTTCATCTTCCTTAAAATATGCACAAGCGGTTTTTCATACTATTTTACATGCAATTTTACTAACATCACAGAAGTAAAAGATATTGGTTAATTCTGGTAGCTAAGAGTACTTGGATCAAATTTGGTATCAGAGAAGTCTTCTTGATAATCTGAATTGTGAGTGTGAATGATTAAGAGTATAGCTAGAAAGAAAATGGAGGATGATAGAGATCTCTACGAGGCCTTCTATAGGATGTCAAAAATGGTATATTTAGTGTATGTAGATTAAGAGGAGAAGATGACAAGGGAGGAACATGAGAAATAAAGAGCAGAGGACGATGCTCCATCTACCCCTCGAGTGAAGATTCTTCTTCTTCATCGTCTTCTCATCATTCAAATGAGGAGATCAATAAGAGCCTTCAAGCAGAGAATGTTGAATTGAGGAGACTTCTACAAGAAGAAAAAGAGGAGAAGCATAGATTTCAACTTCAGTTACGAGCCACAAAAGAGGCCTTGGAAAAGTTGAAGCGCAATGAAGGCTTAGAAAATACATCATCACCTATTTCAAAACCAACTGAGGTAAACAATGTTGATCATTCTTTAATTTCATTTTCACATGAAATTATTTCTATTGGAAGCCTTGAGGCACCCATTTCAAGAACCAACCCGAGACTCCTTACCAAGATGGCATACACTGAAGGAGAGTGCTCGAAGGTAGCATAAGATATTATCGAAGCTATCAAAGAAACAGGATGATTGGAAGACATCAAAATTATCCCATGAAAGTTCACATTGCAGAGAAAGAGATGAGGCAAGCTCTCATCACCATGATTGCACTAGAGACAGTTAAGAGATTTTTTGTGGTTTACATAACCATGTGGTTTCCAAGTGTTGGAAGAGAATGGAAATAAGAAAGAGGACAAGGTGTGAAAGACCTTCTCCACATCAGGGAAGGAAGAAGGTTAAGCAGATCTGGAGGAAGAATACTTTTTGCAATCATTTCAACAAAGGTGGAAATAAAAGAAGACACATGTTGGAGGCTCCATCCAAAGCAGTGTCTCAGGGAAAAAGCACCCGTGTAGGAACCAACTGGTGAAGATGTTCGACAAGAGATTCTGCCACATTCCTAGTGGTTCACTTTGTTAAGTAAGAGATGGTTTTACTAGATATGGTAGCTTGTCATGGCTGTCCTTTGTAAATCATGAGTTGCAATATAATTGTAAAAAGTGATGATGTGTTTTCCATCGCTTCTTAAAGAAATGATGAAGTTTTGGCCTTTTATTAATAGTCGGGGTATAGGTTTCTATTATGATGTAAACTTGACCACAAAGTGTGTGTTATAAACTCTTGGAATACATGGGGATTCTTGGGTCATGATTGGTCATGTAATTGAGCATGTAGTTTGCAAAGATTGTACTACAGGTTTGTAGAGGATGCAAGTGTCAGTTCATCACTTAGGGCTTCAAAGAACAAGGGTGAAGGACAATGAAGTGTGACCTGTCAGGACACTTGTTGTGAAGACAATGTAACACATTAGTTGTAGATTATGTTCATTCTTTTGGAGAAACAAAATCTCCTTAGTTGGGAGGAGTGATCAAAGTGGCTCCAAAAACACTTAGAATTTAGAAGTGGCTTAGAATAGCACAAAATAAAATTCCTTAGATTGAAGTGAAACTAGGACCATATCATAGTTCTCGTTGTCCTGATTCCAACGACATGAATGACACTCAAATATGAGTTCGTATGCTCAAGATATTCACGGTCAAAATTTTAGTCAAATTAGGTCAAGTGGAAGTCACTAACGAGGAAACAATTTGGAAAAGTATTGTTGCACAAAATTTGACCACCGGAACAGGTAAATTTGTCGTCTCATTAATTTTTCCGATGACCCCCAAAAATCGGTCGATCTTTTTTGGCTAATATGGTCTTACAAACAAAAACAATATTAAAAATGGGGCGGTGGGCTGCCACCCCCGCCACCCTACTTACAAGCGGTAATATATATTATTAATAAATTGGCCAGGGCCTGCAGTTGATGTGGGACCCCTCCCACAACCCACGGTCATTACAACAATGACCACCAAACACATAGTCAGCAGGGCTCGAACCCGCATCGGCCGGTTGGTCAGCCCGCCCATTGCGACGACTCTACGCAACACAAATCAAAACCACCAATAAAAAGAACAACAATTCCATCCCTCAATACTCAACGGCCACCACAATCAATGGTAGTGATACATACCAACCGAACCATTCAAAACCGTGCCAATTTAAAATAACAAAACATGCCCAAAAATTAATTAAATGCGAAAACAATTATAATTGGGGAGGCCCGAGGGGTTTGACCCCAGGACCTCGGCCCTCTAAGTTTACCGTCCGACTGTTACACCAAGTGGCACGACGTGGTAAAGTCTGCCCAAAATTTTGTTCATAAACTCTCAATTCGCCATTCGACGGGGGAAGAAGGAGAGCGACAACGAAACTAGGAGCCAAGGAGGAACCATGCCCAGGTCAGGCACAATTTTTGAGACGAGAATATTCTAGGGGAATATTCCCTAAAATATTCTGTAGAATATTCCATGCAAAATTAGTGAGGAATCTGAAAGATTCCCTGGAGGGAAAAAATTCACAATGACAAAATCATGCCAAGCTTATACTCAAATAAACTAGAATTTCACAGGGAACGTGATGGTACAGTCCGTTTCCTCATTTGATCAGCATAATTTTAGGAAGTCAGCAATGAAGAATCTTTGCATAATCTTGAGGAATCTAAAACATTCCCTTGGAGGTAGATTTTTGACAGAGGTAGAATGATGCCGACTTTATAGTGATTTTTCTCATAATTTTGCAAGGAACGCAGTGGTGTGCTAATAATTTTCATCTGAGTAGCAAATTTTTTGCCCATCTCAAGGAAGGAATCTTTGGGGGAATCTTTGAGATTCCTGAGGGTCTAGATTTTGATAGTGTTAGAAAGGGGCCAAGTTTATAGTTGTTTGACACAATTTCACGCCACGAATTCAATAGTGATGTCCATTTCTATAGCTAAGCTTTGCATTTTTAGGCCATCCCCGGAAGTGGAGGTATAATATTTAGTGATGCCATGTCTCTCTTTTGATTTTCTAAGATGATGATTTTTTTGTTGAGATCCTTGTTACCATTATGTTGAAGGATACTTGTATGCCATGTAACATTGTGAGAATTTATTATCTTGGCATGTTGATGGAGGGCTCATATGAGTGAGGGTTTCTATAGGAGGACATCTCGTGGAGAGACATGCCACTTTAGTTTAGGGCACTTGTCATTGTAATAAAAAATAATATACCATGTACATCATCTTATAGCATTTAATAAAGCAGCCTCTCCATTCTTGACATTAGGCCCAGAGACGTAACCCACATTGGGTGAAATCCATTATCAATATGTTTGTGTTCTTTTATTTGATGGCTATCATTATGTTTCCTCTTCCTTAAAACATGCACATGTGGTTTTTCATACTCTTTTACATGCAATTATGCTAACATCATAGAAGTAAAAGATCTTGGTTAATTATGGTAGTTGAGAATAACCAGATCATTTTGGTAACCAACAAAAATGTTAGATCAGAGAATGAATTAATAGCCTGTCCGTTATCACTGAAAACATTTCAAAGGAAAAGAAGAGCAGAAATATTCATCAAATTCAAGCAAGGCAACTCCTTAATTAAGCAAGGTATTTTCTTCAATTTGTTTTGTCTAAAGAAATTTCAAAGGAGAAAATGTCAAAAGAAAGGAAAATATTATCATCAGTACAACCATCACCAATGTACAAGAATGACAGAAACAAGGCAGCCAGCAGTCAAGAAGAAAGACAGAGCTTTGAGGAGGATAAGGAGAAATTTTGAAACTAGCTACAAATCCATGTTTTCGTAGCGCAGACAGTGTAAAAACCCTGTTTTGCGCTACGAAATCAGTAATTTCACAGCGCGCTGCGAAACCCCTGTAGCAGCCTGTTTCAGCTGAAGAAACTCTGTTTTCTGCTTTTACTAGTCAATTTCTAAAAGCTTTCCTGAGCATCTGAGAACTTAATTTTGCAAACTGAAAGAGGCTTTTCTTCCTAACATTCTTCAATACAAAAACCTCTTTCAGTTTCTTCAAATTCGTTCTGAGGTGGGAGGAATTTATGGTTAAACTTGCGCTACGAAACTGCAGAAAGTCAAGCTTTGTCTACTGGTTTTAGTAGTGTTTTTCAAAATCAGTTTCTGGTCACATGAAAGGCTATCTTGGAATTCTGAAGGAGGTTTATCTTCATAACATGTCCAGCTACAATAACCTATCTCACTTTATTCGTATGTGTTTTCAGTTGGGAGATAAGAATCCTTTATTGAAACCCTAATTTCAGAAAACGGATTTTTCCCTGTTTGCCACGTGTTTTTCAAGGACAGTTTCTGGACAGCTGGAGAAATATTTTCAAAAACCAGGAGAGGTTTCTGTTCCAGGAATCATGGGCTACAAAAACCTTCTTCATTTTCGTAAAAAGTGTCATGGATGAAGAGATAAAGGCTCTGCAATTTTCAAGGAACTAATCCTAAAAACAGGGAAACATGTTCCCTAATTTCTAGGGTTTGTCATCAACAGTTGGGTGACCACGTGGGAGGCTTCATCAAATTCGACCTCATGGAGTGTTAGGTGTCAAAGAATGCTTTAAATGTTTAGATAAGTTTGTTGTAATCATAATAAGGAGTTACACTCCTAGTTGTATTAGGTCTCTAGGACTCCTAGTTAGCTGTCCTTTGCATTTAATAGTTAGTTTTGAGTGTCATTAGGTGTCAGGTCAGGTAGAATTCGAATTTTCCTCATCCTAGAAGAGGAATCTAAGTTGTGTAAAGAGCTCTATATATAGCAAAAGAGCTGATGTACAAAGGGTTGGAGATTTTATACAAAAACAGAGTTTATTTGGGCCAATGTAAAGACTTATTACAGTAATAGTAAAACAATGGTTGTTTCTTCTCAAGATTCTCAATGGATTATATTGTTCAAATGTGATGGTGGTTTATTCTCTTAATGTTCTTTTACAGCCTTGTTATAGCATAATCACTCAGAATTCATTCTTAATGCTCTGACTTCCTGTATGTTTGGCAAGCTGTGGTTTATGTGAAATATGTTTGAACATCTGATGCAAAGAGCCTTGACTTCCATGAAATGACTATGCTTTTGTTTACTAAATGTGTGAGACTCCATAGCCCAATGAAGACCAATTTGATATGTGTCCAACCAGCTTTGTTTTCATGAATGTGTGAAGAGTTAGCCATCTGTTATTGTGAATGATTTTTATCAAAAGTTTGTGAGAGAGCCCTCTCTGACTAAGGAGGCTAATCCTTAGTCTAAAGTCTGGTTGAAAGAGTTACATGAAATCTTGCTTGGCTGCAGCCCTTAGTATTGGTTTTGTGATAACATTTTGGTGCGTCTGCCGGGAGCCTGAAGATTATTCTTTCCCGAAATCAATGGTTGAACTTCTGAAGGTAGCAGGAGCTCAGACATCTTTTTGAGGCTGCAAAACTACCTTGGCGACTCCACACATCAAATAAGGAATTGGAAGGTGACTCCACTTGGAGAAGATCAGTAGCTTGATGAAGTTTCAAGATGGATTCTACTGCAAGAATGAATGCCAGGTATGCTCCTATGGATCGGTCTCATATCCCTGGTTTTCCAAATCCTATGCCAAAGGTTGATTGGTTAGATGATCTTCCAATATTCAAAGATGAAAAGAAGGATGATGCTGCTCTCCATTTGGTTAAATTCCATATGCATGTACGCAGTCTTAAGGTTCATTTCCCTGAAGATTGTCTCATGAAAATGTTCATGAACACTTTAGAAGGAAAAGCATGGTCTTGGTATAAAAGTCTGGAAAATGGTTCATTATCTTCTCTTGCTGATTTCCATGATGTGTTCTATGACATGTATAAAGAATGTTATCCTTCTTTGTTGCTGCTCAAAGATTGCTGTAGGCATTCTTTAAATCTTATTCAGTACTTGGAGGATTGTTATGGTGATGATGAATTTATGGATGAAGAAATTTTAGAGGCTCTCCATAACAATGTATTTCAGCACCAAGGAGAAAGTATATCATCCCAAGAAATGCAGCATGAGGAGCAACAGGTGTTCACTTGTGAAAACCGTGTTTCATCCCTTGAGATGAATGAAGAGATGCAACAGTATTCTGAAGATGAAATCGACTGCAAACAGCAAGAAGAAGTGGGAGATAGCTTTTATGACCCTCAGGCAGAGGAAAAGCTTGCTCAATTTTGTAATTCCTTGCAGCAACTTTCTTCAAATAATAATCATAATAGTGAGGAAAATTACATTGTTTGTGAGCATCATTCAGAAAGGCAGTTGGATAGCATATCAAATAAATTTGGTGTGGCTAAAGATAAGTTGTTTGAAGATATAGAATGTTATGAGAATCAGCAAACTAACCATGTGTTTTTTGAACCTATAGCTGAATACATGGAAAAGATTTACTGTTCAGGCTTCCAGTTATATTTTCATCTTGAAGAACAGTTACACCTCATACTGCATTGGTTACTTCAACATCTGGTTTATTTTTGTTTCAAGCACAGCCGAAGGATTCAAGTGTTAGATCAGATCGATGATTGGATTTATTGGAAGTTTCATGTTCCTTGAGCTACAAGTGGAGCTTGCAGCTGATAGGGTAGGTAGGTAGGAAAGTGCAAATAAGCTCAAGGTGACTGAGCATTTTTATTTTTCAGTAGATATAGACTTCTTTCTCCTACAGTGATCATCAAGCTTAAGCCTGAGGTGAAGGCCCAAGGAACTTAAAGAAGATGTTTGTCAAATAAATTTTTGTTCATGATAAGAGGATAAGGCACTAGAACTGCAGGTTCTTAGTGTACCACAAGGGCACACTATCCCAAGTGGAGCCACTGTTATCATTGAAAATATTTCAAAGGAAAAGAAGAGCAGAAATCTTCATCAAATTCAAGCAAGGCAGCTCCTCAATTAAGCAAGGTATTTTCTTCAATTTTTTTTGTCTAAAGAATTTTCAAAGGAGAAAATGTCAAAAGAAAGGAAAATATTATCATCAGTACAACCATCACCAATGTACAAGAATGACAGAAACAAGGCAGCCAACAGTGAAGGAGAAAGACAGAGCTTTGAGGAGGTGTTGTGCCCTACAACAAACCCCCATTTCATAACATTTTTATCACAAACAATTTACATATGAAATGGGTCCCTTTTAAAATTTTTAATTGGCATTAATAAACTTGTTCAGATAAGGAATAATAATCAAATGAATTTATGCATAAAACCCTTGGTGAACAAATGATAAGCAATTTTTGGTTAAGTTCCAAAAAAGTAATCGCAAGTTCGGTTGCCATCTTGGTTTTTCCCGATGCGATATCGCTATCGGCCATCGGCAATAGCCAATGCACACACAAAAAAGGTACACGCCTTTTCCCCGATGCGACGCGATATCGGCGATCAATTATCGGCGCTATTTCTTGTGAAAAATGTTTTGAAGCTTTTACCCGATGCGATATCGCTATCGGCAGTCGGCAGAATCCTACGCATTTTCATAAGACGTTCATATCCTTTCCCCGATGCGATATCGCTATCGGCATTCGGTAAAAGCAATTGATACACATTCAGGGGTTATGTTCGCACGCCTAATGCGATATCGCAATCGGCGTTCGCTAAAGATCTTTCCCAAGTGATAACGCCACACACACTTCTGATGCGATGTGATGACGCTTAATGATGACCTCAGTTCCAAAAGGTGATTATTTCAAAGCATTAAAGTTATATTTAAACTCGATTTGACAAAAGCACAGATTTCAAAATGCCGTTAAGTAAAGGGATAAGGTAATGCATGCGTATTTAAAGCTTTGCCCCTTCGAATTAACGAGCAATTACGATTAGACCTTTGAAGAAATCTATTGCACGTTTTAAGGGGTCATTCGGTTTAATAACTTAAGTAATGGTCATTTATGGAGCTGCAGGCTGTAAAATCACCATCATTGCATATACGGTGCCTTCTCAAATCATTAGATCCGCAGCCTCTTTTGGAAATAATCTCACCACGCTTCAAATAATATATCTATCCCGTTATGGATTGTCATTGTTATTTCTTTGTTACGATTTCTCTTGCCTTTGTGTAGAATTCAATTGACGAGAGAAGTCTGAACATGATGGGAAAGAAGTTCAAGAAGGTGGCAGGTTCTACTGCAACACCTGTCTCAGGCCAAGCTGCTACAGTTTCGAGGAAAGGCCTGATCTCAGACACTACATGCACTGGTCTTCCTGGTACTACATGGCAAGGGACATACAATTTGCTAGAAGGAGAACAACCAGAGGCGACAGTAACGGAGGCAAGTGTGGATGAACTTAGAAAGTCTGAGGCAACTCTTAAGGATTTGGCTGACTCCTTTCTGCACAGAATAGCAGCCAGAGAACAAGTCTTGCCTTATACTGATGTAGTACGTTGGGCAATTGAAGAGATTACTCTTACTAATAGAACCTTCCATACTAAGGATGGAAGGATTTTCGGTTCTTTCAAGCCTGACGACTTGAGGTGGATGTATCATTTGCCCCATCCCGAGCAATTCTATAACAGAGCCTTTGTGGAGAAATTCGCCAGAGAAAATGAATCACCATCCGAACTTCTCCGAGATTGGAGGCAAAATCCAGCAAAACACAAGCAGGATATGTTGGGTAAGTACTCCAATGCTTCTTTGGCTTCACCTTACTGCTATGCTGGAATTATGATGTGTAGATTGTGGGGATCTCATGATTCTGCAAATATCCATGTTGATATGGTTCCCTTAATGGACGCGGCCGTCAATAGTATAATCATGGATTGGGCCACTATTCTGTCTGATAAGTTAGTCTTAGCTATTCGTGACTTTAGGGCCAAAACCAGAGTCACCGAAAGAAAAATTCCCCCCTTCTATTACTCTGCCTACATTATGGATACCCTTTGTTTTAATTCTGAGTTTCCTGTCCTTGGTTGGAGATGGACAACCCATGACCCCACACCTATTCATTTGTATCATCGCAAATTGTGGAAACCTTCTCACAAAGACCATTTATATCAAATTTGCAATGGTTTTATGGTTCCCGTTCACTATTCTATCTTTGACAGACCTATCCCTAGAATTTCTTATGAAGCCTCTTTTGACCTACCGGCCGTAGCCCATTGGTTCGGCGAATAATGTTTTTCCTATATCAAAGTTTTTGGAAGCAAGGCTAGGCCACATGTTCTTCCTTTATACATGCCAGATAAATTGCTAGCCCGAGAAATCTCCTATCAAATCATGTCTGAGGGTGTAACACAAACTCTCAAAGAAGAGAAGAAGAGAGGATGGCCATCTTTTCCCTTAAGAATTGGAGTTTTTACGCTGCTAAATTATAAGCATGCAGAAAAGGAAGCAACAAAACTCCAAACGGTATCTCTAGCTTCTATTCCAAATAGACTCTATGACCCGAAAAAGACTGCTTTCATTGCCTTAGAACAGGCTAAGCTGACAAAGGTCATTCATCAAGAAGACCAATTTGACGACCTGTTCATGGGTGCCGATTCAATAAGCCAAGTCAGACAACTTGCTGCAATGAGATATGAAGATGTGGAATTAGCTGAATTTAATAAACTTAGAAAGCAAAGGTTGCAAACTTTGCCTCTAGATTTATTATCCATGACCCCAACTTCATCCTCAAGCGAGCCTGATCAGCTGGAAGTAAATTCACCTCCCGTTAAAACTAGAGAACAGGAGGAAAGGCAAAACAAGCTGCAGGCAGATCGCCAGCAAGAGGCACACATTGAAGAAGAGCAAAGAAGGCAAAGGGAGCAAGAAGAACAGATAAAAAGAGAGGAAGAAGAAAAAGAAAAGAAAGAACTGGAAGATAGGCAGAAAAAGGAATTGGAGGAACAGCAACGGAGAGTACAAGAGGAGCAACAGCGGGAGGCGTTCGAGGAACAACAGAGGATTGAGAAAGAAAAGGAACAGAGTAAGCAAATCTCTGTTGATACTGAATTGATTAAAGAATGGAACCAATTCGATTCCATTATAAGTGGTAAGGAAGCCTCCAAGGACTCAGATGTCTCAAAGACTCCCGATACTACTGTTTCTCCGGTTCTTGAAGGAACCAGTGGCCCACCCACAGTACAGAACGTTGAGGAAGTTACTCAGAATCCATCTAATCAAGTTGATCTTCAGGTAGAGGAAATTCCTCCTCTAGACATTTTCTACAGCCCTAAGCATAGAGCCGTTGTAAGACGCTCAAGGAAGAGGCGAAGGCTTGATCAACCTTCTGTTTCAAATGAGCAAACAGTCACGGGCAATGTCGTCTGGACGGGACAATTAAGTCCCTCTGAAGATTTGACAAAGCTGTCGCAATTTGCGGGAGCTTATTCAACAGCAACCATTGACAAAGCATCCGAAGTGAGTCTTCTTTTGAAGACTAAAGAGCATGAGGTATATGCATTGCAAGCAGAAGTGATAGAGGCAAAGAATAAGGCAACACAGGCAAAAGAACAATTGCTGGCCCAACAACAAGAGAATCATTTGTTAACCCAGCAAATTGAGAAGCTGAGGATAGACCAAAGTGACATTAAAAAAGCACAAGAATTGTCAGAGGCATTATCCCAGTTGGAGGCATCGAATGAGCTGTTAATGAAATCTAAAGAGGAGCAAATAGTTCAGCTGTCAGCACAGCTTGAAGGTATCAAAGGTGCCAAGAGTATTGATGATTTTAGAGCAGAGGCAACTCTGATAAACGGCGCATTGATATCTCAGACCAGACTTTTGTGCCAACAGCTAGTTGAAGCTAAGACACTTTGTGACACATCTACAGCAGTATGTGAGCAAATCAAGAAAGCCAGGACTAACTTGGATCAGGCCGAGGATGAAATAACAGAGTATATTGAATGGCAAGATACTCCAGAAGGGCAAGCTGTTAATTTGTCCCGAATCTGTGTAACATACAAGAACATACTTTTCATGGAATGGGAAACACAGGTAATGAAGGCAGAGAGGGCAGCATCCAGATGCAAAACGATTGCCAAAAACATGATCAATCTAGTCAATGATACATTGTATCTGGCAAACATGATTTCACAATGTACACCTGGAAACATAACACCGCAAACATGCTGGAGCATAGGAATTACCCTGAGCTTGAAACACAAAGGCGGTTAATTGCTGGAGTAAATACCTTGACTGCCGACGCATATTGGCTTTTCCTGATTAAACCACATTCTCAAAGGCCGGCCCTCAACTGCCTAACAGATGCTCTCCGATACCTGATTGCCGATTTCCAAGATGCCACATATGATGCACAGCTGACTTCACGCCTCAATACTCCACCAGAAGTAGAGCCAATGCTGGCGATATGTCAGCGAAAGAGTAAAGGCAAAGAGACAGCTGACTGAAGCATCGCCGCCGACTGCCGAATCACCCAAATGCAAAATGATATTTGTTGATGCCGATTTCTTAGTTTTCAGTTTTTAGATATTTAAATATTTAGATTAGCATAGTATTTATAGACCCTTTCATTGTTTTGGAAAGGGTCGTAAAATTTTGTAAAAGACTTAAAGGCTGAAGTTTGCACTATTGTGCTTCAGTCTATATTCTTTTTGAAACTCGACCACTGGTCCTTAATTTTACTTGGAATGTTGTTTAAGTAAATTGTGCACTATTGTCGTTTGCTTGGAATGCTTTCTGGTTGGAAGGAAGGACCGCGACATAGCGATTAATATATTGGATTGATCAAACAGCTTGCATGGTACTATTATCTGTATCTGTTCTCTTTTCAGTTATATGAATTGCTGTGTTATTACTTTGTTATTATTGAATACATGTATGTAATACAACAACAAGTCTGCATTTCATATCACTATTGAATGTTTTGTGATTTGTTATCTTTCACTCATGTATGTATCAATGATATAAATGACTGAGTGCAGTAATTCGCTATTATAGCTCTGCGTAACTACTTACGCAGAGCAATCTCAAATGATTAAACATCTATGCTTGTTGTTAGTGTCATCTATATGCCTGTCATTAAGCATAGGTTATCAAACGCTGCACTGTCTGAATTGATAAGTCCCGGGATTAGCTTATAGTTATTATATTTCTTTTATAGTTTAGTTATTTGTTTATTATCATTTCATATCATAAATCATCCATCCATCCCGTTTACTTATAATCTTTGGGAAACTGGTCCCGTTATCCCCAGTCGGAGCCACTATTCCAAACGGAAAAGGAGCTGCACTAAGTTCCGGACCGGGTGGTTTCCCCGATGTTGTTGCAATGAATTTCGGGGCATCAACATTTTTGGTGCTAGAAGGAGGGCCATCAACTGTGAATGGCAAGTAGGCCTAGGTCCACAAACCATTCTAAGAGTAATTCCCCCTCCAAAACCCCTTCTCCTTCTCAATCACATGTTGGTTCTCCAGCATATGATCAAGAAAAAGAAGAATCAACTACCACTGCTCACACCCATCATATTTCAGAACATTTAAGTCTTGAATCCCCTGAAGTTCAGTCTCTTATCCACAAACTTCAGAGCTTCTCGATTTCGCCTCAGAAATCTGAAGTATCACAAAGCAGTGTGACTTCGCAGCTAAGCTTATCTCATCCACTTACCAGACTTCAAAGTGAAAAACTTGGTATTAAACCCACTGAGTTTCCTTTACCAAAAAGGAAAAAGGCTAAGAAGATTACTGAAGTATCTGATAGTGAAAATATTTCTTCCATATCCTCCATTTCCACTCCTCCTCTGTGAAGCCAACCATCCACTCCTTCGTTACACACTGTTGTTTCTCAGGGAATAAGTACTACAGCATCTCAAACTTCTCACTCTTCAACAATTTCTTCTCCTCAGTCATCTGGAATCCCAACAGTAGTAACAACCATTATCGCTAGCATAATGGCAGACCCATGGACTACACCTGGTGCAGTCAATATGCCTGGACCATTACATGATCTGCCTGATGCTCCTGAAAAGTGGTTGCCTAAATTCAATCCAGATAACGAGACACAAGCTGAAGAACATATTAACAACTTCATGTTAGCTGTTAATCTAAAAGGAGTGACAGAACAAGATGTTGTTGTAAGACTTTTCCCTTATACTCTGCAAGGATCGGCAGGATCCTGGTACTTCTCATTACCTTCTGGTTCTATTACCAGCTGGGCTATATGCCAAGAGCAATTCCTTATCAAATATGGAGATGACAGGTCTCTGGCGACTTTAATAAACGACCTCTCCAATTTGAGAATAGAACATAGAGAACCAGTAAAAGAGTTTAATGCCCGATTCAACAAACTCTTAAATAAAATCCCCACTGCTTCGAAGCCAAGTGAGCAAATCAGAAGCGAATGGTACATTACTGCCCTCCCTTCCAACATAGCTATTTTTGTTGACAGGGCTGGCAAACCTACCTTAGCCGAGAATATGAAGGAAGCACTTGCCGTTGAAAAACGGATAAATGCCCTAGAAAAGAAAGCAGTTTTGGAGGATAGAAAATCCAAAAAAGTTTCATTTAAAGAAGATTCCAAGAAGAAAACCCCAAAAGACCCATATGATATGGAGGGTTTACAAAAGGTCCTCAAAACATTGTCTAACGAAATGATTGAGATTAAAAAACAGGTGGCTGAAACTTCAACCAAAAGACCGTTTAGAACTTTTAAGAAAATGGATACAAAGCCACCCAATGTTATATCTAATGCAGATTCTGAACAGGAAGATGAAGAAGAGGAATCAACCTCACAAACAGATGATGAAGAAGAAGTAGTTGAGTGCCATGGCATGTGGGATTTCATACTCCCAAATTCTGACACTGAGAATCAAGAAGAAGCTTTTCCTGTTACTACAAGAAGTAAAATCGCTTCTGAACCTACTCAAACAACTACAAAAAAGAGGAGTGCAGGTGCTGCCACACCAAAAGAAAAAGTTCTCCCGAAGAAGTCTCCGGTAGCAGCCCCTCAAAACCAACCTCCAATTTCTAATTCTCCTTCAACGTCCAAAACACTAGTGGTATCTGACCATATGGAGTATAATATTGTCGATGACATGAAAAAGACCAAGGCAAACATAACCATGTTTGAGTTAGGTAAATTAAAACATCAACAAAAATTGCTCCTAAGGGAATTTAACGCTATTCCCTCTTCCTCTCTTCCCAGTTCAAAAGATGCTAATGATTCAGGACAACCCCCTCCAGATATGGTCGAGGCTACCGATTCGGTTCTGATTGGAGATAGATCCAATTCTCATACCCCACCTTTCTTGCTCACCTATGAAATCTATAATCGAAATCTGCATAACTATTTAATTGATTCAGGGGCTTCATCCAATATTATGCCAGCTTCATTTTGTTCTAAACTGAACATAGAACCCCAGAAGTCCGCTATTCACATTGTACAGTTAGACAGAACCAAAATACAGGTCATAGGAGAGATTAATTCCGTGACTATCAGGTTGTCTGCTGATCCCAGAATAGTACAGAGAATAGACATTTTGATAGCCGACATACCTGAATTCTACGGTTTAATTTTGAGCAGAGATTGGTCTGAGAAACTGCATGGATACATTTCCACGGATTGGTCACATATGTGGCTCCCCTACAAGGGTAAGCCAAATCAAATAAGGATCGACCGTGAGAAGCATATGACTCATACAGTAACCGATTTCGAACAAGAAAACCAGCCGGTGGCCTTCAACAATAACATTTTGGGAAATTATTCTTCACAATCATTCTTTGGCAACTTTGTTGCCCAATCTTCCCCTTTTCAAGTTAACCATTGTACATCTCAAGTAGAAAATTTTTCACAATCCAATTTATCCAAATGCTTCAATGTAGATCAAAAGGATGTAAATATTTTTGATTCTCCTTTATTTTGGTCTTTGTATTTTGATGGCTCTAAGTCCAGCGAGGGCTCAGGAGCAGGTTGCATTTTGGTTAGTCCAAAAGGCGAAAAGACAATGCTTTCCTGTAGATTAGAATTTGAATGCACCAACAATACGGCCGAATACGAAGCACTACTGCAGGGATTATATAAGGCAATTGACCTTAAAGTCCAATATTTAAAAGTATTCGGCGATAGTGAGATCATTGTTAAACAGGTAAGGAATACAATTCATTGCCTTTCAAGCCACCTTAAGCATTATCAAACGCTAGTGCAAGATCTCACTTCGCATTTCTCAGCATTCAATATTTCTTCAATCCCAAGATCGCAAAATTCAGCAGCTGATTTACTAGCCAACGTAGCTTCCAAGCTCCTCCCTTCCGAAGACTATAGTCTTGATAGATTTTCTGTAGAGTTAATTTTTAGACCTTCAGTTCCTGATAACATCACTAACTGGAGGGTTTTCAACCATGACGAGGATATCTTGCAATTTTTAACCTCTGAAAAGTCCTATGACAATCAAATCATTGAAGAGGATGAGCATGATTCTCAAATAAAGCAAACATCTCAAGATAATGTTATTCCTAAGCCTGTGGTAAAGCTTGAAGACCTTTATGACATTAAAGATAGGTTTAAACCTGTAATTAATGCTAAACTCCAAAGCTCTACTCTTAGGTTTGAATTGATTAATTTGGGAACGGCTCAAACTCCTCAAAATATAAATTTAGGATTAGGACTTTCTACAGTAGAAAAGGAAGCATTTATCAAACTTTTAAGAAAAAACAAACAAGTTTTTGCTTGGAAGTATGATGACCTCAAAACATATGATACATCTATCATACAACACACTATTCCTATGCTTCCTGATCAAAAACCAATCCAACAGAAGTTAAGAAAAATCCATCCAAATTTGGAGAGCCAGATAAAGTCGGAACTTAATAAGCTTTTAAAAGCTAAGATTATCTTCCCTGTCCGACACTCAAACTGGGTCTCCAATATGGTACCCGTCAGGAAGAAAAACGGCGACATCAGAATCTGTATTGATTTCAGAAATTTAAATAAGGCAAGCTTGAAAGATAACTTCCCTCTGCCTACCATGGAGCAAATTCTTCAATCGGTAGCAGGATCTGAATTGATGTCTTTTCTTGATGGTTTCTCAGGATACAATCAAGTGTTGGTTCATCCTGATGACCAATTAAAAACTACATTCAGAACAAAATGGGGAACTTACGCATACCAAAAGATGCCTTTTGGACTCATAAATGCAGGAGCGACATTTCAAAGAGCTATGGATACAACCTTTAGAGGGTTAATTAACCGAACAGTAGTTGTCTACCTCGATGACATTACTGTATATTCTAAAAAGAGATATAATCACTTGCATGATTTAAATCAGATTTTTCAACGATGCAAAACATATGGTATCTCTCTTAACCCGAAAAAGTCTTTCTTCGCTCTCAACCAGGGCAAGCTCTTAGGGTTTATTGTATCTAAGGATGGCATTTATGTAGATCCCGATCGAATTAAAGAAATTTATGAAATTTCTTTTCCACACAACAAAAAATCGATGCAGTCGTTTTTAGGACAAATTAATTTCGTTAAGCGATTTGTTCCAGATTTTTCACAGATTGTACTACCACTCCAAAAGATGATTAAAAAGAATTCAACCTTCAGATGGGGATCAGAAGAAAAGCAAGCTTTTAATGATATTAAGCAATCCATAGTCAATGTCCCAGCTCTGAATACTCCAAATCTTTCTAATCATTTTACATTGTATACTATTGCCTCTGACTTATCTTACGCAGCAGTACTCACACAGTTGAATGATGACAATTTGGAAGCGCCCATTTCATTCTTTAGTTCAAACTTTCAAGGCGCCGAATTGAATTATTCCGAAATTGAGAAACAAGCTTTTGCTGTCTTTAAAGCGGTCAAACATTATCGACCCTTTCTTCTTAAAACCCATACTAAAGTAATAGTTCCTTTCTCAGCAGTTAGGCAACTATTAATCCAAAAGGAATTGGGAGAAAAGAGGGCAAACTGGGTCGCAGCCCTCCAAGAATATGATCTAGAAATAAATCCAGCAAAGTTTGTTAAAGGTCAAGGTTTTTGCAGGATCTTAGCAGGAGCATCAAACATTCCCGAATCAGGTGATACAGAGCAAAACCAAGAAGTTAATCAGCTAAGTATACCGGATTCCGAATCTCAATATTCAGATCTAATCTTTTATTTAAAGAATGGTTATGCACCTACCAATTTGTCCTACAAGAACAAAAGAGCCATTAGATTGAAAGCTAAGAGTTTTTCTCTTATTAATGATGTGCTCTTCAGGAGAAACTATGATTCTGTCCTACTAAGATGCCTTGAGAAACCTGAAGCTCAAAAGGTTTTGCAGGAGCTACACGATGGACCGGCAGGAGGACATTTTGGAGCTGATACAACAGCTCATAAAGTCATTCATGCTGGATATTACTGGCCTACTTTGTTTAAGGACGCTCATGAATATGTAAGGAAATGCATTAAGTGCCAAACTGCCAGTGGAAGACAACAAAAGCCAGCTTTCCCTTTACAACCAATTAACATTGAACAACCTTTTGAACAATGGGGATTGGACATCATTGGTGAAATAAATCCTTCATCTTCCAAGCAACACAAGTATATCCTTACAGCAACTGATTACTTTACAAAGTGGGTAGAAGCAGTTCCATTGAAGACAACAAACTCGGAGGCGATCATCGAATTTATAGATCAGTTCATCGTAACCAGGTTTGGTGTCCCAAACGCTCTTGTCTTTGATAATGCTTCTTATTTCTCAGGCAATGCAATGATTGATTTCGCTGTCAAAAGAGGATTTAAATTAAAGTATTCTGCTAACTACTACCCCCAGGGCAACGGCCTAGCAGAATCAACTAATAAAAATTTGATCAAAATCATTAAGCGAACAATTGAAGAGAATCATAAGAACTGGCATAAATCCTTGGTATTTGCATTATGGGCCGATAGGATTACACAGAAAGCTTCCATAGGGACCTCTCCGTTTAATCTTGTTTATGGAAAAGAAGCAGTCGTACCAACCAACCTTCTTCTCCCATCTTTAGCCCTAGTGCAATTTATAGACGAAACTCCTTCTTCTTCTATACAGTTTAGACATGATCAAATCCTCAAACTTGAAGAAGAAAGGGAAAAAGCCAAGGTTACACATGCAAGACATCAGCAAGTCATTAAATCAACTTTTGATCTAGCTTCATCTAGCCCTAGACAATTTCAAGTCGGAGATTTAGTCCTGAAATGGAACAAAGCCCATGAAGATAAAGGTAAACATTCTAAATTTCAAAAAATGTGGCTAGGACCATTTCAGATCTGTGAAAAAGTAGGCCATTCCACGTTCATTCTGCAAAATCTATCAGGGGTGAGGGATTCTCTCCCTGTCAATGGTCTAATTCTGAAGAAATTCTTTAATTGAGGAGGTAACCCCTTCTCTTTGTAGCTTGTTAGTTTTACATAGTTTGTAGGATTTGTAGGAATAAGAATGTGGGACATTCCCATTGACCTTTCGCTGTAATTAAAAGCTGTCTCGCCATGACAATATTAATATTTACTTTTGAATAATAGCGTCCTGAACCAAGAGAGATCATTTCTAGGAAATTAGATATCTTTTTATTCTGAACATTACAGACTGACCTTTGTAAACTTCACTCTGAACGAAGTTCTATGAGTCATCTTGAGTGTTTGAAATTAGTCCCCAAAGGTTATCTATATGAAAATAGGAGCTAATTCATCTTCAGCATCTTCAACTCTTAAACCTGTCATCCATTTATTCTTAAGAAGATAGTTGTTCATCCCATTCACCAACAGTTTTTGATTACTCAGAGTGTAATTCTAAAATATAAAAGATTAAAGATAAGAGGTCTTATCACAAGCCTGCTTACCATGTTCATAGGAAAATAATTTAACTGACATTACCAAAACTGCATATCAAACAGGGTAATGGCTTGAAATCTCAAGACAAGGGGTCTCATCACGAGCCAGCTTGTTCAGTTTAATTACTACCCGTGAATGGCATTGTCATTTATCTGGCCACCAAACCAAGACAATGGCTTTTATCTTAAGCAAAAAAGAAATTGAAATTCAAAAAATACGAGAATATCTTTTGAATTCATTCTGTTTGATCACACTCTAAGGTGAATGGAACAATGGACAACAACATGGTTAAAAGGTAACCCTGCTGAGACTATGAATGTTTGCTGGTAGCAGAGGCTCTACCTGTGACAGAGGAGTTTATTTTAAAAGATGATATGGAAAAGTGTTCTATTTTTACCTTTATAAACCAGTAAGGACTTATTTTAAATACTCGAAGTGCATTTATAAAAAAGAGGAAGTCAAATGAAGAAACCTGTTTTATTTAGAATCAATAGACATCTAGTTATATTAGAAATTTCCTTTCTTTTCTAAAGATTCTATTTGAGAAAGTGTAAGTATAATTGTTAGTTCAGAGATAACTGGTTCTGCCAGCGAATCGCCAATTGTTGTGCCCTACAACAAACCCCCATTTCATAAAATTTTTATCACAAACAATTTACATATGAAATGGGTCCCTTTTAAAATTTTTAATCGGCATTAATAAACTTGTTCAGATAAGGAATAATAATCAAATGAATTTATGCATAAAACCCTTGGTGAACAAATGATAAGCAATTTTTGGTTAAGTTCCAAAAAAGTAATCGCAAGTTCGGTTGCCATCTTGGTTTTTCCCGATGCGATATCGCTATCGGCCATCGGCAATAGCCAATGCACACACAAAAAAGGCACACGCCTTTTCCCCGATGCGACGCGATATCGGCGATCAACTATCGGCGCTATTTCTTGTGAAAAATGTTTTGAAGCTTTTACCCGATGCGATATCGCTATCGGCAGTCGGCAGAATCCTACGCATTTTCATAAGACGTTCATATCCTTTCCCCGATGCGATATCGCTATCGGCATTCGGTAAATCAATTGATACACATTCAGGGGTTATGTTCGCACGCCTAATGCGATATCGCAATCGGCGTTCGCTAAAGATCTTTCCCAAGTGATAACGCCACACACACTTCCGATGCGATGTGATGACGCTTAATGATGACCTCAGTTCCAAAAGGTGATTATTTCAAAGCATTAAAGTTATATTTAAACTCGATTTGACAAAAGCACAGATTTCAAAATGCCGTTAAGTAAAGGGATAAGGTAATGCATGCGTATTTAAAGCTTTGCCCCTTCGAATTAACGAGCAATTACGATTAGACCTTTGAAGAAATCTATTGCACGCTTTAAGGGGTCATTCGGTTTAATAACTTAAGTAATGGTCATTTATGGAGCTGCAGGCTGTAAAATCACCATCATTGCATATACGGTGCCTTCTCAAATCATTAGATCCGCAGCCTCTTTTGGAAATAATCTCACCACGCTTCAAATAATATATCTATCCCGTTATGGATTGTCATTGTTATTTCTTTGTTACGATTTCTCTTGCCTTTGTGTAGAATTCAATTGACGAGAGAAGTCTGAACATGATGGGAAAGAAGTTCAAGAAGGTGGCAGGTTCTACTGCAACACCTGTCTCAGGCCAAGCTGCTACAGTTTCGAGGAAAGGCCTGATCTCAGACACTACATGCACTGGTCTTCCTGGTACTACATGGCAAGGGACATACAATTTGCTAGAAGGAGAACAACCAGAGGCGACAATAACGGAGGCAAGTGTGGATGAACTTAGAAAGTCTGAGGCAACTCTTAAGGATTTGGCTGACTCCTTTCTGCACAAAATAGCAGCCAGAGAACAAGTCTTGCCTTATACTGATGTAGTACGTTGGGAAATTGAAGAGATTACTCTTACTAATAGAACCTTCCATACTAAGGATGGAAGGATTTTCGGTTCTTTCAAGCCTGACGACTTGAGGCGGATGTATCATTTGCCCCATCCCGAGCAATTCTATAACAGAGCCTTTGTGGAGAAATTCGCCAGAGAAAATGAATCACCATCCGAACTTCTCCGAGATTGGAGGCAAAATCCAGCAAAACACAAGCAGGATATGTCGGGTAAGTACTCCAATGCTTCTTTGGCTTCACCTTACTGCTATGCTGGAATTATGATGTGTAGATTGTGGGGATCTCATGATTCTGCAAATATCCATGTTGATATGGTTCCCTTAATGGACGCGGCCGTCAATAGTATAATCATGGATTGGGCCACTATTCTGTCTGATAAGTTAGTCTTATCTATTCGTGACTTTAGGGCCAAAACCAGAGTCAGCGAAAGAAAAATTCCCCCCTTCTATTACTCTGCCTACATTATGGATACCCTTTGTTTTAATTCTGAGTTTCTTGTCCTTGGTTGGAGATGGACAACCCATGACCCGACACCTATTCATTTGTATCATCGCAAATTGTGGAAACCTTCTCACAAAGACCATTTATATCAAATTTGCAATGGTTTTATGGTTCCCGTTCACTATTCTATCTTTGACAGACCTATCCCTAGAATTTCTTATGAAGCCTCTTTTGACCTACCGGCCGTAGCCCATTGGTTCGGCGAATAATGTTTTTCCTATATCAGAGTTTTTGGAAGCAAGGCTAGGCCACATGTTCTTCCTTTGTACATGCCAGATAAATTGCTAGCCCGAGAAATCTCCTATCAAATCATGTCTGAGGGTGTAACACAAACTCTCAAAGAAGAGAAGAAGAGAGGATGGCCATCTTTTCCCTTAAGAATTGGAGTTTTTACGCTGCTAAATTATAAGCATGCAGAAAAGGAAGCAGCAAAACTCCAAACGGTATCTCTAGCTTCTATTCCAAATAGACTCTATGACCCGAAAAAGACTGCTTTCATTGCCTTAGAACAGGCTAAGCTGACAAAGGTCGTTCATCAAGAAGACCAATTTGACGACCTGTTCATGGGTGCCGATTCAATAAGCCAAGTCAGACAACTTGCTGCAATGAGATATGAAGATGTGGAATTAGCTGAATTTAATAAACTTAGAAAGCAAAGGTTGCAAACTTTGCCTCTAGATTTATTATCCATGACCCCAACTTCATCCTCAAGCGAGCCTGATCAGCTGGAAGTAAATTCACCTCCCGTTACAACTAGAGAACAGGAGGAAAGGCAAAACAAGTTGCAGGCAGATCGCCAGCAAGAGGCACAAATTGAAGAAGAGCAAAGAAGGCAAAGGGAGCAAGAAGAACAGAGAAAAAGAGAGGAAGAAGAAAAAGAAAAGAAAGAACTGGAAGATAGGCAGAAAAAGGAATTGGAGGAACAACAACGGAGAGTACAAGAGGAGCAACAGTGGGAGGCGTTCGAGGAATAACAGAGGATTGAGAAAGAAAAGGAACAGAGTAAGAAAATCTCTGTTGATACTGAATTGATTAAAGAATGGAACCAATTCGATTCCATTATAAGTGGTAAGGAAGCCTCCAAGGACTCAGATGTCTCAAAGACTCCCGATACTACTGTTTCTCCGGTTCTTGAAGGAACCAGCGGCCCACCCACAGTACAGAACGTTGAGGAAGTTACTCAGAATCCATCTGATCAAGTTGATCTTCAGGTAGAGGAAATTCCTCCTCTAGACATTTTCTACAGCCCTAAGCATAGAACCGTTGTAAGACGCTCAAGGAAGAGGCGAAGGCTTGATCAACCTTCTGTTTCAAATGAGCAAAAAGTCACGGGCAATGTCGTCTGGAAGGGAGAATTAAGTCCCTCTGAAGATTTGACAAAGCTGTCGCAATTTGCGGGAGCTTATTCAGCAACAACCATTGACAAAGCATCCGAAGTGAGTCTTCTTTTGAAGACTAAAGAGCATGAGGTATATGCATTGCAAGTAGAAGTGATAGAGGCAAAGAATAAGGCAACACAGGCAGAAGAACAATTGCTGGCCCAACAACAAGAGAATCATTTGTTAACCCAGCAAATTGAGAAGCTGAGGATAGAACAAAGTGACATTAAAAAAGCACAAGAATTGTCAGAGGCATTATCCCAGTTGGAGGCATCGAATGAGCTGTTAATGAAATCTAAAGAGGAGCAAATAGTTCAGCTGTCAGCACAGCTTGAAGGTATCAAAGGTGCCAAGAGTATTGATGATTTTAGAGCAGAGGCAACTTTGATAAACGGCGCATTGATATCTCAGACCAGACTTTTGTGCCAACAGCTAGTTGAAGCTGAGACACTTTGTGACACATCTACAGCAGTATGTGAACAAATCGAGAAAGCCAGGACTAACTTGGATCAGGCCGAAGATGAAATAACAGAGTATATTGAATGGCAAGATACTCCAGAAGGGCAAGCTGCTAATTTGTCCCGAATCTGTGTAACATACAAGAACATACTTTTCATGGAATGGGAAACACAGGTAATGAAGGCAGAGAGGGCAGCATCCAGATGCAAAACGATTGCCAAAAACATGATCAATCTAGTCAATGATACATTGTATCTGGCAAACATGATTTCACAATGTACACCTGGAAACATAACAACCGCAAACATGCTGGAGCATAGGAATTACCCTGAGCTTGAAACACAAAGGCGGTTAATTGCTGGAGTAAATACCTTGACTGCCGACGCATACTGGCTTTTCCTGATTAAACCACATTCTCAAAGGTTGGCCCTCAACTGCCTAACAGATGCTCTCCGATACCTCATTGCCGATTTCCAAGATGCCACATATGATGCACAGCTGACTTCACGCCTCAATACTCCACCAGAAGTAGAGCCAATGCTGGCGATATGTCAGCGAAAGAGTAAAGGCAAAGAGACAGCTGACTGAAGCATCGCTGCCGACTGCCGAATCACCCAAATGCAAAATGATATTTGTTGATGCCGATTTCTTAGTTTTCAGTTTTTAGATATTTAAATATTTAGATTAGCATAGTATTTATAGACCCTTTCATTGTTTTGGAAAGGGTCGTAAAATTTTGTAAAAGACTTAAAGGCTGAAGTTTGCACTATTGTGCTTCAGTCTATATTCTTTTTGAAACTCGACCACTGGTCCTTAATTTTACTTGGAATGCTGTTTAAGTAAATTGTGCACTATTGTCGTTTGCTTGGAATGCTTTCTGGTTGGAAGGAAGGACCGCGACATAGCGATTAATATATTGGATTGATCAAACAGCTTGCATGGTACTATTATCTGTATCTGTTCTCTTTTCAGTTATATGAATTGCTGTGTTATTACTTTGTTATTATTGAATACATGTATGTAATACAACAACAAGTCTGCATTTCATATCACTATTGAATGTTTTGTGATTTGTTATCTTTCACTCATGTATGTATCAATGATATAAATGACTGAGTGCAGTAATTCGCTATTATAGCTCTGCGTAACTACTTACGCAGAGCAATCTCAAATGATTAAACATCTATGCTTGTTGTTAGTGTCATCTATATGCCTGTCATTAAGCATAGGTTATCAAACGCTGCACTGTCTGAATTGATAAGTCCCGGGATTAGCTTATAGTTATTATATTTCTTTTATAGTTTAGTTATTTGTTTATTATCATTTCATATCATAAATAATCCATCCATCCCGTTTACTTATAATCTTTGGGAAACTGGTCCCGTTATCCCCAGTCGGAGCCACTATTCCAAACGGAAAAGGAGCTGCACTAAGTTCCGGACCGGGTGGTTTCCCCGATGTTGTTGCAACGAATTTCGGGGCATCAACAGGAGGATAAGGAGAAATTTTGAAACTAGCTACGAATCCACGTTTTCGTAGCGCAGACAGTGTAAAAACCCTATTTTGCGCTACGAAATCAGTAATTTCACAGCGCGCTGCGAAACCCCTGTAGCAACCTGTTTCAGCTGAAGAAACTCTGTTTTCTGCTTTTACTAGTCAATTTCTAAAAGCTTTCCTGAGCAGATGAGAACTTAATTTTGCAAACTGAAAGAGGCTTTTCTTCCTAACATGCTGCAATACAAAAACCGCTTTCAGTTTCTTCAAATTCGTTCTGAGGTGGGAGGAATTTATGGTTAAACTTGCGCTATGAAACTGCAGAAAGTCAAGCTTTGTCTACTGGTTTTAGTAGTGTTTTTCAAAATCAGTTTCTGGTCACATGAAAGGCTATCTTGGAATTCTGAAGGAGGTTTCTCTTCATAACATGTCCAGCTACAATAACCTATCTCACTTTATTCGTATGTGTTTTCAGTTGGGAGATAAGAAGCCTTTATTGAAACCCTAATTTCAGAAAACGGATTTTTCCCTGTTTGCCACGTGTTTTTCAAGGACAGTTTCTGGACAGCTGGAGAAATATTTTCAAAAACCAGGAGAGGTTTTTGTTCTAGGCATCATGGGCTAAAAAATCCTCCTTCAGTTTCGTAAAATGTGTAATGGATGAAGAGAGAAAGGCTCTGCAATTTTCAAGGAACTAATCCTAAAAACAGGGAAACATGTTCCCTAATTTCTAGGGTTTGTCATCAACAGTTGGGTGACCACGTGGGAGGCTTCATCAAATTCGACCTCATGGAGTGTTAGGTGTCAAAGAATGCTTTAAATGTTTAGATAATTTTGTTGTAATCATAATAAGGAGTTACACTCCTAGTTGTATTAGGTCTCTAGGACTCCTAGTTAGCTGTCCTTTGCATTTAATAGTTAGTTTTGAGTGTCATTAGGTGTCAGGTCAGGTAGAATTCGAATTTTCCTCATCCTAGAAGAGGAATCTAAGTTGTGTAAAGAGCTCTATATATAGCAAAAGATCTGATGTACAAAGGGTTGGAGATTTTATACAAAAACAGAGTTTATTTGGGCCAATGTAAAGACTTATTATAGTAATAGTAAAACAATGGTTGTTTCTTCTCAAGATTCTCAATGGATTATATTGTTCAAATGTGATGGTGGTTTATTCTCTTAATGTTCTTTTACAGCCTTGTTATAGCATAATCACTCAGAATTCATTCTTAATGCTCTGACTTCCTGTATGTTTGGCAAGCTGTGGTTTATGTGAAATATGTTTGAACATCTGATGCAAAGAGCCTTGACTTCCATGAAATGACTATGCTTTTGTTTACTAAATGTGTGAGACTCCATAGCCCAATGAAGACCAATTTGATATGTGTCCAACCAGCTTTGTTTTCATGAATGTGTGAAGAGTTAGCCATCTGTTATTGTGAATGATTTTTATCAAAAGTTTGTGAGAGAGCCCTCTCTGACTAAGGAGGCTAATCCTTAGTCTAAAGTCTGGTTGAAAGAGTTACATGAAATCTTGCTTGGCTGCAGCCCTTAGTACTGGTTTTGTGATAACATTGTCAACGCTCTAGGAATCGCTAGAGTCCCTGCATTGTTGAAGGCAGGGACTAATAAATGACTTGAATATGGTTCTACCCAAATCACTTTTTAAGATATTAAAATTCCATGAAAATGTAGAATACTTAAGAAGCAATTTAGTTCTTTTTAACACTAAATTCCAAAATTGTTGTACCTATTCACTAATGGTATTAAAGAATAAATTAATATATCTTAAAATCAAGTATTTTTCCTTAACACACAAATCTCAGTGAAATCATATTACACTTGAAATTCTTCCATTGTGTACCATAGGATTTATCTCATGTCAAAACAAAATTTGATAGTAATGTCGCATATTGTTGATCTTGAAATCTACTGGCTTCCATAAAATATCTCAAATAATAATTTTGTTGACACATTTGTGTATCTAACCACCAACTCTTTCCCACATTAAATTTCTATTTTATCACGAGTTCTACACCATCACACAAATGCGGTATTTCATTTCGTAAGGCCATAGTGAGAACATGGGCAATCAAAATAAAAGTCATGGAGATGTTGTTGTCGACCACTTTCCTACCCCACATAACACTATGTTTCACCTAATACAAAGACCACAAAAAGTTGGAAATATTAACCTTAGGGCTCTTGACACCCTAATATCTTATATTTAAATAAACCTAAATTAAGAGCAATAAAAAAAAGATCAAAATGAAAATTGGATTCAACCATTTATTTTAGAAGATGGAAACAATAAAATATTTCTTTTAAAATGAAAATCCAAAAAAAAGTAAAATCTATGGATCAATCACTAAACTAAGTTTTATCCATAATCCATTTTGTAAGCCTTTCATAGGTCACCTCAAGGGAAATGGAGTCAAAACTAAACACCTTCTATTATGCCATGGCTCACCTAGTGTGAAAGAATTTGTTGCTATGTAACCAAGGGTTCCCATAATACCAATGGAAATGAAGGATTTCCAGTCATGCTTAGTTAGAAAAGAAAGGCCAATAATCCAAACTGGATCATTACATTATTTTCCATCCATGTCATTGCTTTTAGAGTGGAAAAATAGGAGAAATAAGATTGTAAGTGTATTTTTATAAATGAGACCCAATTTGGATAATTAGGGTTTGAAACTTTCTAAGACCATTTTTAGGAATTAAACAAATTATTTTAGGGGTAAAAATTTCCTATGTAGGACCCTGTAACATTGTTCTATAGTCAAACACCTTTCCAACAATGCAAGAATCACATCAATAGGAGTCCATATGCAAAAGTTATGCCTCCCACAAATTGGTTTACCACAATGGTATGAGTGGATTCCATGTCATCCTATATTATTCATGTATATGGGCATATGCATGTGGGTAATTTGAAGACAACTCTACAAAGATCAAACTTATAAATCAAGTTGAGAGTTCAAGGATTCAAACATAAGTCATATTTGGATATCAAGTTGTATTATAACATAACTACTAGGAGGAAAAGGGTTCCATTATCTTTTTTGCATTTATTCCACAATAGAGAAAAGTAGTTGAGATTGTATAGAGAGAGAGCGAAAAAAAGGGGGTTTGTGTTCTGTAGCAGTGCATAGGCCACAAGTCTCAGATAACTCCATTGACAATGCCTTATCCTTTCTACTTGCTTTAATTTTATTCCTAAGAAAGAGAGAAGAATAGCCTCACCTTCTAGTTAGTTTTTCTTGTAAGGGTTTCCTAGAGCATATCTTGGTGTTCATTGTGGTTGTTGTGTGGCTATATTTATTTGTTATCTCTTTTCAACATTTTAGTTTTTTCATGCATAAACAACAAAACAATAATAATAAATCAATAAACTAAAATAATTAACCCTTGATAATAAAATTTTTGGTTTATTGTAATAATTTTTTTTGTGATGAACTATCCAGTGGAATAACAACAAAAATTTACAAATCATATTGGTATTAAAGTACAATTGTTTTTGTATTTTGTGGGAAGTTGAAAGGGATCTAGGAATTGATTTAAGAAGGATGTTATAAAAACCCATCCATAGCCGATGAATCTATTCATAATAACCTTCAAAATTTAGTAGAGAAGAGATTTGTGAAGTTGGAAGCACATGTCACATATATAAACCATAATGTGAACCTCCTGATGGAATCCATTACTAGTAAGTTTGGTACTATCAAAGAAGTTGGAGGTTCCAAATTAGAGGTCATATTGAATGGAGAATCAAGGGATTATAAATAAATAGTAAAAGATTCAGAGGAAGAACCCAAAAAAGACCAACCAAGTTCAAGTGTCATGAACCATTCACAATCCCTCTTCAAGATGGAAGCAAAGGTAGACATCAACCCATATCAAGATTAGATCAATTCTTTCAAATTAAATCACTAGTTTCAATAGTTAGAGGTTTACTTTATTATTCGTTGTATAGATGGGCAACATAAATTTTCATTTGCTAGATTTAAATTAGAGGATCGTGCCATGAATTGCAGGGAAAGTCACACATAAACCCTTTAGCTAGAGGGATATCCTATAGTAAGTAGGTCGGAGGAAATTAAAACTCTAATAGCATCCGAATTACACCCTATTGAGTATGTAGAGGACTAATGGATTTAGTTGAATTATCTCAAATAGAGATAGGGGTTGTTGGGTGTAATATAGGTCATATTAATGGACCAACATTTAATTGTCAATCTAAGAGTTCATGAGCTTCGAGGCACAACACTAGAAATGCCAAAGAGAGCCCCCAACAACCTGTAAATCAAATTCTAGTCTAACTTGTGCATTAATCTCAAAAAATTAAAGTGAATCCTGCACTTCAAAGGAAACTTGGGAAAACATAAACACTAATCCCGATAGTTGAATAAAAACCTCAATCTAACAAAAGACAAGCCTGAACTATTAGCAATTGCGAAAGGGAATCCTAATTATTGGCATATAGAAGGTAAATCCTAACTACTGTTTATTTGAAAACCAAGAAATACCTGAACAACATTAAAAAGGCAAACTGTAAATGCTAAAATAAATTCAAGATAAATTCACACCATTCTCTATGTAAAGAAGGACATTAATTTGTACTAATTATGTCTAGTTTGCCTTTGTGTAAAAAAACCCTTTAAGAAATTAAGATTTGATTTACTAAAAGCATCATCAATAGTTATTAAATACCTTCATTGTGTAAGCATATTGTGTGGACAAGGTCGAAATAGAAAAATAATCTCACTTTCTTTGAATAAACAAATTCCTTGCAAATGATATTAGGGAATAAAATCTCTACTTGTGGGAGTAAAGGAAGAAAGAAAATGACTGCTAGAACTGTGACCTTCAAACCTTAAGTATGATATAGTTTTCATGCATCACTAAATGCTCTCTACCATGATTATAAATTATTAATAACAAAAATATGAGACCTTTTTCCCTAATGTACAAACCAGTATGCATTGAACAATTAAGTATTCAGCTCCAGAGTTGTTTAGAATTCAATTTATCTATGCATTGATTCTCAATCCATACATATTTACTCCATAGCAAAATCATTTGGATTAAAGTGAAATCGAAAGATAGGAATAAGTTTTCTATTTATGGAATATGAGGTCACAATTTCCCATCAAATCTAAACCAATTTTGGAAGGCCAAGAGATTAATATTAGGCAAACAAAACTAGAAGAGGAAAAATCTCATAAAACAAATCATTTGGAATTTGAAAAACTTCGATAGATATTAATCACATACCCTGTGTTCCATCATGAAATTAGGAAATAGACATATCGGTATTTAGAAAAAGTTTCATAACATGAAGGTGTGAAATTAAGATCAAGTAACAAAGTCTCAAGAAAGAAAATTCCGACCATCATAATCAACACAATTCGTGGAAGGAAAGATACACTAATTTGAAAGAAATGACATGTAATCGATAAAGAATTTGCTATAAAAATTCATTATGTTCACAAAATCAATCTTCCCCAGCGTTACTTTCAAAGCATGACATAGATAAAAAAAAGACTGATAAGAAAAACGTTTTGGAAATAAAATCTCCTGATCAAGTCATACCCACATTGTTCACATAGTAAATGATAGATTAAACACACTCATTCAAAAAACCACAATTTTACACTAATATTAAAAAACTTAGAGTGGTGGCGAGCTGGTCTGGAGGCCAACCCTTTGGTTCACACAAAGATTATAAACATGAAATGCTCAACCAAATTTAAAAGAACCTGACATGAAGTGGTTTGATTAATCTTGACAGTGCAGTCTTTACATGGTGCAGGAAAATATCAGACTCTAGAAAATAGAGGGAGTGATCCACAGATTGACTATACTCATGTAATGTTATATTGGAACCATCTCCTCTCCCCCAGGCTCAAGTCCATCTTTCAATTTATATAGATATTTAAATTACAAATTGGTCTATTAACAAGCCAATCGAATAGAAAAGGAACAAAACACAAATCATAATAGTTTTCAATGGATAAAAGTCAGATCTAGTTACGGTGAAACTAAATCTTAAATAGAGGAGTTGAATCTGGTACATGAGGGACTGTTTTGGTAAATGGCTTCTCTTTTCTCAACTGGTGGTGAAAACTATGTGTGATATTGACCAACAATTGTTTCCCAAAATATCCTCGGACTGATATTCAAACTGCCAGTTAAGTAATGTCCTCCAAATTTGAATAATTTTAGCAGTTTATGCATTCTCTGACTCTGGTGTAAGAATGTGAGTACAAGAACTTGATGTGTGGTGCAGGAACCGGGAATTATTATAATAAAATGGTGCAGGAATCCCAATTGGTACATGAATCTGATGAGGTGAGTGTAGGATCAAAGCCTATTGGCATATGAATAAAAAGGTAATCAACTAAGTTTAAACCTGAAAACACACAAACTATTATTAATGATGATTTTAATGTTTATATCTCATTAAAACAAGGGAATCATGCCAAATAGTAAATACTTTATTGTCTCCAAAAATGCACAAAATGATGAGAATAGTAATTCAAACTAAACAAAAGCATGAGGGATTTCCAAGTAAAAGGTGATATAAAGCAAGACAAAACAAAGGCCTGACATCCCCCATGCTGATCATCTTGCATGTCCTCATGCAACAAAGTAAATTGTTGTATTGTCACTCCCTTGCAAAAAAAAAGATTAAACCATCTATGGATGACCTTTACACTCATAATAGTGTTCCTGCAACTCTGTGTAATCAACATTTTCTTTGCTAGATAGAGCTTGTTCTAAAAACAGAGTGTCTGTTGGACTCTTTATTTATTAAGACTGATTTCAATAAAGTCTAACACAAGGGCTGTCCTAGGAATACTAAATTGCAAGGATGTTGTTATTACTAAATAAAATAGACAACCATTAAAATTTCCACAAGTATCTCAGGGGAAACCTTGACAAGAAGTTTTACTTTAATATCCTCATTGTAAATATAAGTGACATGATTTTAAAGCCATGGTGTTAAGAATAGATAGAATAATACCTTCCCACAGTGACCATCTTACCATTATCCAACATATAGTTGAAGCTCCTCTTGTTTGGGAAAAATGAATCACCTGCACTAAGGGTCCTGTTACGTTCCTATACCAATAGGAGTCATAATTTTGAATGACTGAGATTTAACCTTGTAATATTGTACATACCTTTGCTTTTGCAAATGTTTTCCATATTCAAAAAATTAAAAAATGTAAAGCGGGTATGTCCTAAAAGAATAATCAAAGGACAAAAAAGAACAAAAAGGTAAATAAAGATGAAAAAATATGAACCCCAAGAAAAGGCAAAAGACCATGAAAGTGAGCAAGCAAAAATGCCACTCCTATTTACTTTTATGCATAATAAAAGATTGTGTGAAGCTTGGGATCCTTGCCACAATCCATGATAGTCAAAATGTTTAAACTTGGTTATTTCATGTTTTCAATTTCATGTCTATAGGTAGAGAATAAAAATCTAGCTAAACAATGTAACCTTGGCAGATAATTAGATAGCTAGAGTAAATAAAAGGAGCTCAACTGCTTAATTTGAGCTCTTGGATGTAATAATGTTAGATTTAGTTAGTTTACTATTGTAAAGAAAAAGAAAAATATTTGATAAGGGTTTGATAGCTCAAATGCACCCTAATAAAGTGAAGTAAAAATGGTAGGAAAAGTAGATGGGTAAGTAGGAGAAAGGTTGCAGAAGTATGATGATTGATTAGACAAAAGCATATTTATCATTCTCATCATAAAATTTCTAGATATGAATGAACAAATCAAGCATGAAAAGGGATTTCAAAGTCAAATAATTAACTTCCTCCATTCATTTCACCTTTTACTTAACTAATTTCCCATAAATAAAGTCCAAAGTGCTCAAAAACCTTTAAGTCAAAGAGGCTCAGAGCATTTCTCTAACTTTTGGAGGGACCAGACCCTCGGCTCAATGATTTATGGATATCAAGTACTAAATTCCCCTCATAAAAATTCATCCCCCCCTTTAGTTCTAATTTTCCTAGATAATGTTCCTTTCCTAAGGATAAAACACTTTTGCCTAGAAAAAACATTTTTTTTCCCCACATAAAGCATTTTCATATCAAAAACCCACCGAAACACATTACCCTAAGTATTAATGTTAATATGTGAAAAGCATTTAAATCACAAAAAAGCATTTGCTTAGTGTGTTGTGTCCCTTTTCCACCCATTCTTTATTAACTACTAATTTATTATATTAAAATCCCGATAATAAAACCCATTTCCCCGTATATATGTAACTCCTACATATTAATTAACCCTACACCTTAGTTTAAATATAAACTATAATATATAGTCAACCCGACAAAAAACCCACTAACTAATTGATCTGCGATTATGTTAGGCAAAACCCCATTTAAATCCTCCGTTAATCACCTCGATGGCCTAATCACTCTTTAATCCATCATTAACCCCGATACCGTCGCACTTAAGCGCCCGTTGGGCCCCCCCACTAGCCTCCATGCACCTTCCCCGCTCGATCACTGTGCGATCATCTCCCTCCTCATCCGACGGCCCTCATCCATATCGGGCCAACCCGACGTCCGTCCCTTACTCGCCTGAAAAAGTGGTTTTTCCACCAGCCCTCGATGCTACGTGTCAACCGATGAATGGAATTAGGCGGCCCCTCCCAAATACCACCAAGCACCCAAAAGCGGTGTGATAGAAATCGTTTACCGCCTACCCGCTACACGACAAAATGACCACTGTTCACCCCGTACTCGCCAAAACTGACTTTTCGCACATAAAGCCAAAAAGCCCCAAATCATTTGTTTTCACTAGAATTTTAACTGTAAACCTCTATACGCATGCACACCACCTGCAAACATTGAAGCCATCAACCCACGTCCAATTGCACTCCAAAGACACCGCAGACCACCCAGACAACCTTGCAGCCTATACAGAACCCCTTCAACCATTTGCAGTCACCAATCACCCTATTCAGAGTCATTTTACCTCATTTCCAGGTATTTAAACCAGTATTCACCCAAAACCCTATCAATTTCAAAGAAACCAGTGATTAAGTATTCTTAGTTAAGCTAAAAATTAATCAAAGAAGCTCAAGGACTCAAACCTACTTCGTGTTGAACACCATTGCCCCAAAAATACTGTAAATTGCCTGCCCCATACTCAAATCCACAAGAACTGAGAATGGCTGCCCCAATTTCCATGGATGTGAGACCCATATCTACACCCCACTTAGACCTGGACCACCTTCCCTTAGCTGATAGAGATTTCCAGATAAAATATACCTCTGTCATAGAGCTCCTGCTCAAAATTCATTGCCAAAGTAGGGACAAGTTCCTGAACCATGCTGATGAAATTGGCCTTTGGGAGTCAAATTTGCCCAAGTACTAGTTCCCCCAAGTCCACATTTTCCATGAAATTGTACATATGTGCCATGCCAACTATGTTCCCAGTCAAAGAGAAGTCATGTCCCCTAACCAGGCCATACTTTTCACTATCACTGCTGAATCTATAAATGAGATGCTATAACTCCAGCTTGGCCAAAACTTGACTCCCCTCTCAATTGGAGACCTATTGGACTTATATCCCAAACTCAGCCCTGCAAGATTGGCCCAATTAATCCAAACCTTCATCATAGAAGAGAAGTATAGCCCCAAAGACCTCCCTCCATATGTAGCAACTATATTTTCTCCTTGGGGTAGAAATATTGTATCCATGATATCTTGTGTTTTGGGTTACTCCACAAGTGAATGCATTGATGAAATAATCGTAGATTTCATGTCCATCTATACCCCAGGACAACCTCTTGCAACCATTTATGACTTTGCCACATTCATAGCTGACAGGATGCATGAACAGTTCCTCAGAATGAGTAATGAGAGAGTCTTCAAATACTCCTCCGTCTTGTATCACCTTTTCCTATACTTCCAAGTAGATAAATTCCCACTTACCTTGCAAAAGTTGGACACCAAGGGCCAACCAAGATCAGTCATCTTCTGGACCCCATTGTTTCATCAATACTCCTCCCCCTATTCGTACAATGAATTCATAGATTCCTTTGTCCACCCTGTGATGACCATGCTCAGTGGAACCCCTCCACCAAGAATCAGTCCTGAGATTAGGAGAGTCCTTCATCTAAACATCAATCATCAGGTGGGAGATTGGTACTTGTACCAAAACCACACTGAAATCAGGATTTATGGCTGCCAGCTGGCCCCTTACAAACTACCTAAATACCTTCCAATGAGGTTATTTGTCCTTGAGTACTACAGGCAGATAATAAATTCAGATGAGGTAAACTTTGTTAAAGCCAAAAAGAAAGCCCAACTCAAGATCAAAGACCAATTGGGTCCTTTTATTTGTAATAGCAGAGAAGCTAGAAAGGAGGCAGACCTAATCCTTCAGAGATTAAAATTAAAATAGAGCTTCATATGGAGATATGATCCCTTGGATTTCATATGCAAAAGAAGGTAGAAAAACAAGATGGCTCCCTATATCCATCACCGCATCCCTGAGATAGAAAATTATGCCAACCAATTGCAATGGGTGGAAAACATGTTAAAAGACAGGGATAATACTGAAGTTGCTGTGGAAAACACATTATTAGATTTGGAAAAACAAATTGATGAGGGTTCTTTCCTACAGGTGCCAGAACATTCAGGTAGGCCAGAATAGTCAAACTGGACAGAACCATCAAAAGAAAAACCAACTACTTCAAGTGCCCATCTAGTCATGCAAACTCCTCAGAATGAGGAGAAGGTCCCAAAAAGGAACAAAGAAGGGGCTTCCACTTTAGGAATGCCTACTTCTGATGTACAACAAGAATCAAACAAAAGGCAAAAGCCCAATCCATCCTTTGAGCAAGAATTCACTGATGACTCAGCTGAGGTCACCAACACAGAGGTTGAAAGAAGCAGACCCACCACTCCATCTGGGAGTGTGCATGAGCCTTCCACATCACAGACTCAGATTTTGATGAGGCAGCAAAGTGTTGAGGTATCTTCCTTCAGAATGCCTACAGATAAGGACCAAGATATCAAGGAAAGATACAAAGAGATCAAAGCTAGAAATGAGAGGCTTAAGGCCCAAACATATGCCCAATATTTGAAGATGACCGCCACTAATCAAACAAGGCTAATGTCAGCATTTGATATCAAAGAGGGGAAAATGTAGATGACTTTTATCAAGCCAACCACTCAGCAGCCAAGGGCAACATCAGATTTCAAAAAGGTGGATTTTGAAGTACTGGCAAGGGATATTCATCCCATTGACCAGATTGAACTGCACAAGCAAACAAGGGAGATGATATACTCCACATTAACAGGGAAGGCCATTATTTCCCACCAATTACAGAACTCCCTAAGCAATATATCAGCACAATTTCAGTTGGAGAAGGCCTCTTCACAGGCCAAGGATAATATAATCAAGTCCTTAGAGGACTTAGTGATTGAATTGGGACACGATCCCAAAGACGTAAAAGCTACATAATAGCTAATTAAAAAGAAAAATGATGACATTGCTGCACTCAAGAAGTAGATAAAGATACCCCAGCTACATCTCCCACAAAAAAAGGAAGTCCTAGAAGCACAACAAGGACATGAAGAGCTCATGGACTTGGTCCTGAAGCTGAACGATCAACTCAAGGAGACAGAGAAAGAGTTGGACACTTTAATTTAGTCGAAGCAAAGTGACTTGGCCACAACTTCTAGAACTACCATCCCCATAGTATCTACAACAATTCCTTCCACACTAGCAGCATCGTTGGCACCCACAACTCTAGCTGCCACAACATTGCCAGTAACAACAGAATCTACAACAAAAATAGGTACATAGGGAGAGAAAGTGGCAAAATTAGTCAAAGCCATGGAAGAGATGTCTATCTAGGCTATAAAGATGAAGAGACTAAAGGAAAAGGTAGCAAGTCTGGAAACTGATTGTAAACTTTCCCAACTCTAGCAAAAAGAAGAAACACAAAAGGCATTGAGAATGGGTGAGAGAATAAAAATCCTGGAGAAGGATTTAACACTACAGAAACCATTGGGACAAACCAAAGAAATGCTCTGGGCCAATATAATTGACTCTGTCAATGATATTTGGCCATCAATTCAAGTTATATTTGAGCAAACAAAATTAGTGAAGATAGCTACTGAAGCTATCCAAAAAGTAAAGGAAGAACTGGGGGATAAACTAGAGGATGCCAATCGACTCATCCACTTCCTAAACATCAAGAATAGATATGAGCTCCTGTGCTTAACATATAAGATAGGACTGAGGTCATTCTGGAGATAAGGAAGGTTCTTTCCAAAAGAAACCTTATGCTTAACTTAGAAGAGAAGTGCCATAACATGCAGGTAGCCATTGATAGGTTTGATGGCTAAGTTTCAGATTTTCAGGGAGAAGGGTCTTCCCAGCCCTATGGTCATCAATGACAAACTTATGCCCCAGCTGGACTATGGAGATAGACTAAGAAAATTGGCTAAGGAACAAGCAAGTTCTTCAGCCATTAAAGCCCTGCCAATAGGCAAAGTGTTATATGACACATTGGAGAACTTGCTTTTCCTAGAGCATGACACAAAACACTTGTTCCTCACTAAGCCAAATTTTGCAAAGTACATAGAGGTAGATGAGATCTATAGAAGGATGATGAATGTAAAACTACCTAATGCGGAATGGTGGGAAAACATGACAAATTTACTGTAATAAATTAACATAAGAAAGTTACTGCACGGTAAATGAAGGCAACCAGTTAAAACAGGTAGAAGCAGAGCAGCAGGGTCAAAGAGTAGTAGGGTCAAAGAGTATTAGTTGAAAGATGAAAGTAAAGAGGATTCCGGCGTAGAAATACTACAAATATCAACCATCTTAAAGGGCTCCAACTCAACTGAAACAGCTAGCAAAACCATAATAAAAGGGACAACATGAAGCAGTTCAACCTCTGTCTCTATTTTCATGTAAGAAGCTATTTTTATTCCTTAGATTAAGTTTCAATTTGTTTCGAGATATTTTGTAAATATTTTTGTATATATACTTCATATTCCGAAGTATGGTGTGTGGATTCTTATACTTTCAATAGAATTTTGTTCAAAGACTGTAAAAGCTTTTGCACCACTGATTGGACCAGCATGCTGGATTGATGAATAAAGATCAAATATTTCAAGGGATTCATGTGTAAAGCGGAGTACAAATGAGTAATTTTCTTGTGTTGTTTTATCTCCCTTAAATTTGTTTCATAATCTTAAATGTTTCAGAATTCTAAATGTTTAACTTGAATATTATTTCAGAATTTGCTTGACTGCACTCTGTCTTATTGTTATACATTCTTAATGTTTTCTCTTAAAATATCTTAGCTAGGGAATTCTTAACTGCTCCTTAGCTTCCGTAGTTTCTCCTCTGGTCTATAGTAAAGGATTCCTAAGTGCGCTTTACTCATGATTCACTGCTATTCCCCATCTTAGCCTTGGTCTGATGATTCTTGACTGCCCTCTCACCTCCGTTAAGACTCATCTCACCATTTAGTCCAAGGATTTGTACTTCACTCTGCTATCTTGCCCCTTGAACATTCCCTTTAGTGATTTAACTCCAGCTTTTCTGCCTCTTCTTTGACTCCATTGCCCAATGGCCTAAAGGCATCAACCTATTAGCCTGCTTTAAGGATTCCACCACCAGATCTTCATACAAATAAAAAAACCCCCCTGAACTCTAGAACTAGCCTAATATCTAATCAAACATAGCTAAATTATATAGATAGAGCCCTCTCTGAGCCATAGGTTGGCTAGAGCCTATGCTTAAAAGTTGGTTTGTGGTTACCTCGAAGCCTTCCCTTCTTCCAAAACTTCTAAGGAAAAGTTTTGAGTGATAACAGGTCCCATGTCCATAGGAAAAAATAAATTATTCCAAAAGATAACTCCAAAGAATAATGTCGGAAGGATCTTAAAGCCATTATCAGAGAGATTTGATAATGAGTTTAGGGAAAGACAAAAATGACCAAGTAAATCATAGTGTAAAATCAACTTTAATAAAAAAGGCATGGCCCTGCTGCTAGCAGGCGTCTATATCCTCGAGAGGGATGCCTTTTAACCCCATGAAATGGTTGTGTCCCATCTATTAGATATAGATTGAAATTCGATTGAAATCATTTACATTTGTTTAGAAATTAATTGAAGGCCATTGTCTTGGCTTGGTAACTATCTAACGATAGTGCCATTCACAAGAACTAACAAGAATGAGCAAGTTGGCTAGCGATGAGACCTCTTGTCTTCCAACTTTTTCAAATGAAATCCATTACCCTGGCTTGGTGACTAGTAGCGGCAATTTCATTCTCATTAGGACCCATGATCATGGTAGTTCAACTCGTAATGAGACCTCCCATCCCTCAATTAATATGTTTATGGAAAAAAATAACTTTGATTATGATTAATCTTAGATAGGTTACTTAATATGTGGGGAGGAAAATCTTCTTAAGAGCACATGATGGCATGAAAATTATTTAATTACTAATCTTTACTGGTTGGTCCTTCTACCCTAAAGACTCATTTTATAGAAAACATCTTAGCTAATGACTGAAATATTCCCTAGGTTGATCATGTTAGGGTTCTCATGAGAGCTTGTTATGGTTTTATAGGAGTGATCCACCATAGGAGGATTTTCATCAATACCTTCGAAGAGAAACTTGAAAAGGTTTCTTGGATGAGAGTTTGTTAGAATGAATAGGATAGAAGTAGGCTTTTACTCTTATGAATGGAAAGTATTAAAAATAACTATAACAATACCCATAGCTGACCCAATGAATAATATCAATCAATAATGAAAGTCACTATATAAAATATGAGGTACTAAGAGTGAATTGCTTCTAAAAATTCTTACCACAAGAGTGCTTAATGATAGAAATTTCAATAGTTGTGCCTTAGGAATTGCAGTTTCAAGAGTGTTGTTGTAAAAATTTTATTTCAAATGACATTTTTATTCATTGCTCTTATACTACCCTACCCTAATTTAGAGAGAGGAAGATCTCCTTCAAGTGTAGGAGTACTTCCAATGTAGCCATGTGCATAACAGAATGGTAAATATACTCACACTCAATTTTAAAGAATAAAATTGAAGACATGTCTGAGTATGAGCAACCAGTTACTTTAATTGATATGTTTCAAAGGGTTATTGAATGATATGGGAATAAGGTGTGTTGATTATTGCTTGAAACCAAGACTCAATGGGATCCACATATTTATGATTCTCTAACTAAAACAAATCTTCCAAAACTTAAGGATAACTCTCTTGGAGGTATGAAGGATATAGTGAAAGACAAAACAAAAGTCCCTCAAGTTCAGGCTCAATTATCTTCTTTTCAGATTGAAAAGAATAGTTCAGGGAAATTCTTAGGTTTTGAGCTCCAACAATAGTTTTAAAACATGTTCCAAATATAGATTGGTCCTCTAATTTTCTTGGATCTTCCTGAGGTGAATTTTTTGTAGTGATAGTGATGTTTCCAAACTCACCCCTTCCCCCAAACTTGAAGATTTATCATTACACTCAGTAGAGGAGTCAATGGGAAGAATAGGTGTTTCAAATTGTTGTGCAACCTGCTAGTTTAGATTAGAGTTTGGGCTATGGTTTAGGTTAGATTTTGGGTTAAGGTTTGGACTAGGGTTTTGATTTGGATTAGGATTTGGGTTAGGCTTTGGACTAGGGTTAGGTCTAGGGTTCGGATTAGCGTATGGATTAGGATTAGGTCTAGGATTTGGATTAGGGTATGGATTAGGATTAGGTCTAGGATTTGGATTAGGGTATGGATTAGGATTAGGTCTAGGGTTTGGATTAGGGCTAGGGTATGGATTAGGATAAGGGATAAGATGTGGATTAGGGCTAGGGTATGGATCAGGGTAAGGTTGTGAAGGTATATGGGACCATGGAGGAGGATGAATTGGTAGTGTGTTGAATGAAAATTATGGTTGTTGTTGTTGATTTTGCATGAAATATTGCCCTAAGAAAGGGGCTCCAAACCATTCTTGAGGCCATGGGGATATTTTATTTGAGGATGAGGTCCAGGGAGAGGGCCATTATGGCCACGATGTAAGTATTCATTTGGAGGAGGATCAAAAGTTTTCCATGGAATTGTAGGATTATAAATCTGTTGTGGAACTTGCTCAAGATAATAAGAATTAGTCCACGTATTAAATGGTGATGGGTTTTGAGTTATACCAGGCAGTTGAATCGATTCCTTACTTGATTTCCTGATTACCTTTAGTAATCTTAGCAGAGATGGGAAATGTTTTGTTGCATGAGTCTCTTCACAAATTATGCAAAACTTCAGGCTACTAAGTGGACACTTTCCAAGGAAGTGTTTCTTTCTACAACTAGCGCAAAAGATCAGCAGTGGTTCTTCATCCTTTTTCTGTTCTTCTTGCAATTCATCTAACGTTGAAATCAAAGATTTAATAATATTGATTTTATGTTCAAGAAAAATATTAAATTATGCACTTGTGAGTTCTTCATTGGATGATTGTATATCTCTGCAGCAACATCAAAAGTCCTCATTGGAATATTCATCAAATTACCATTTTCCTGTTCTCAACAAGCCAATTGGGATATTCTATCAACAAAGGGGTAGGTATATATATAGGGGGGTTCTTACAACACTCGAGAAATGAAAAACCTTCAAATAACCAAGATATTTAGGAAAGAAATAAATTTAAAGAACAAAAAATTGCAAGAGAAACTCGAGGAAAAGAAAACCAAACTGTAGTAGGTTACCAAGGTAAATCCCCTAAGCGCCTCCCTGACAATGGCACCAAAATGTTGGGTGTAATATAGGGCATATTAATGGACCAAAATTTAATTACAAATATGGGATTTTGTGAACTTCGAGGTGCAACACTAGAAATGCCAGAGAGAGGCCCAACAACCTATAAATCAAATTCTAGTCTAACTTGCACATCAATCTCAACAAATAAAATTGAACCTTGCACTTCAAAGGAAACTTTAGAAAGCATAAATGCCAATCCCGACAGTTGAAAATAAATCGCAATCTAACAAAAGAAAAACCTACACTATTAGAAATTGCAAAAGGAAATCCTAATTATTGGTAGACATAAGGTAAATCCTAACTACAGTTTAATTGGAAACCAAGCGATGCCTAAACAACATTAAAAAGGAAGATTGTAAATGTTGAAATAAATTCAAGATAAATTCACACAATTCTCCATGTAAAGAATGACTTTAATTTGTACTAATTCTATCTAGTTTTCTGAGTCCGTGTAATAAAATCCTTCAAGAAATTATGATCTTATTTACTAAAAGCATCATTAATCATTATTAAATACGTTCACTGTGTAAGCATATTGTGTAGACAAGATCAAAACAGAAAAACACTCCCGCTCTCTTTGAATAAAGAAATGTCTTGCAAATGATATTATGGAAGAAAATCTCTGCTTGTGGGAATAAAGGAAGAAAGAAAATCACTGCTAGAACCATGACCTTCCAACCTTAAGTGTGATATAGTTTTCATCCATCAATAAATTCTCTCAACCATGATTATAAATGATCAATAATGAATTGATGGACATGGGCAAGAAATCTCTAGGTGAAGATTGGTCGTTCTTTCTTGAAAGTCCAAAATTGACGGCTCTTTATGCGGTTCCCTCCCTTGGACACAATATTGGATATACTTCGATGCGGAAGCAACTTCAGGCATCAATCCTTGCACTGGAACACGACGAACCAGTATTTGAGAAGAGACGGGGCCCCGATTCATGAAGTTTGCTGATCTCGCGGAACAGGCCCTAGGATATGGGTGTTCAGGGGCCGTTGGATCGCCAACGAACTTGTTGAACCAGCTGGACTTCGAAACCAAGACCTTTTCTCCGCTTTCATTTCCGTTAATACGTAACTTCGATCGAGCTTTGAATTATCTACGTAATAACAACTCGATTCCAACCTCTTTCTGCGCTGCCGAGAGCAACCATCGAAATGAAAGTGCAGTACCGAACGACTGAATGAACCGCAAGCAAGGCAATGCCGGGCGATAGAGAATTGGTTGGCTTATAAAAACAACATCGCTAGTCCTATGCCTTCAATTCGATCCCTAGGATATGGGTGTTCAGGCTAACCGAAAGCATTGTTCAGACCGCTTTATATATAGAATCGGGTGAGTGTTCATATAGTTCCGACAGACCAAATAAAATGAGACATATGTTCGTAATGTACAAATGAGTATGCATTGAATAATTAAGCATGCAACTCTAGAGTTGTTTAGTATTTAACTTATTCGTCTATCGACTCTCAATCATTACATATTTACTCCATATCACAATCATTCAGATTAAAGTGAATTGAAAGATAGGAATAAGTCTTGTATTTCTGGAATACGAGGTCACAAGTTTCCATAAGATCTAAACCAATTTGGGAAGGCCAAGAGATTAATATTACACAATCAAAACTAGTAGAGGAAAAATGTCACAAAACAAAGCATTTGGAATTCGAACAACTTTGATAGATAGCAATCGCATACCCTATGTGCCATCGTGCAATTAAGAAATATACATATTAGTGTTTAGCAAAAGGTTCATATCATGAAGGTGTGAAATTAAGATCAAGTAATAGAGTCTCGAGAAAAAAAAATGTCTACCAGCATAATCAACACAATTCGTGGAAGGAAATATACACTAATTTGAAATAAATGAAATGTAATCAATAAATAATTTGCTATAAAAATTCATTATGTTCACAAAATCAATCTTCCCTAGCATTATGTTCAAAGCATGAGATAGATAAAAAAATACTGATAAGAAAAATGTTTTGAAAAGAAAATTTCCTGATCTAGTCATACGCACACCATTTGCATAGTAAATGACAGATTAAATGCACTCACTCAGCAAACCACAATTTTACCCTAATATTAAACAACTTAGAGTGGTGTCAAGCTAGATTGGCGGACAACCCATCTAGCTCGCACCTTCTGTCAATGATATGGTTCACATAGAGATTATAAACATGAAATGTTCAACAAAGTTAAACATAACCTGACATTAAGTGGTTTGATTAATATTGAAGGTGCAGTCTTTACATGGTGTAGGAAAATATCAAACTCTAGAAAATAGAGGGAGTGTTCCACAGATTGACTATCCTCACGTAATGTTACATTGGGATCATCTCCTCTCCCCCACGCTCAAGACCATATTTCAATTTATATAGATCTTTAGATTACAAATCGGTCTATTAACAAGTCAATTGAATACAGAAGGAACAAATTACAAATTTTAACAGTTTTCCATGGATAAAAGTTAGATCTAGTTCCAGTGCAACTAAATTTCAAATAGAGGAGCTGAATCTGGTATATGAGGGACTGTTTTGGTAAATGGATCCTCTTTTATCGGTCTATGATTGGTGGTCAAAACTAACTGCGATGTTGGCTATCAAGCGTTTCCCAAAATATCCTCAAACTGATATTCAAACTGCGAGGTAAGTAATTTCTTCCAAATTTGAATAATTGCACATTCTTTGACTCTGGTGCAGGAATGTGAGTGTAGGAAATTGATGTGTGGTACAGGAACCAGGAAGTTTTATAATAAACTGGTGCATGAATCCTCATGAGTGTAGGAATCCCAATTGGTACAGGAATCTGATGCATAGTATAAGGAGGTGAGTGCAAGATCAAGGCCTGTTGGCATATGTATAAAAAGGTAATAAACTAATTTTAAACCTGCAAACACACGAAATATTATTAATGATTATTTTAATGTTTAAATCTCGTTAAAACAAGGGAATTCTGGAAAATAGTAAATACTTACTTTATTGTCTCTAATAATGCACAAAACCACGACAATAACCATTCAAAATAAACAAAAGATTGAGGGATTTCCAAGTAAAAGGTGATATAAAGCAAGACAAGAAAGAGGTCTGACAGGGGTAGAGTGCATAAGAGTACACCACAAAATTTAGGAATATGGAAATAATGTTGGGAATCTCTCCCAAGAACTTATATGTATTCCTCAAGTATCTAAGGGTTCTACACATTTGCGAAAGAAAGTGATGATTTTCAAACCAAGAATGGTGGACGAGGTTCATGTGAAGGCAAAATATGTGGAAAGCATAAAACAAAAGAAATGACAATCAAGTGCTTCAAAGTAGAAGGAACATTTTGAAGATTCAAAATAGATAAAGAAGAAGTAGAAAGGGGCAAAGGATAAAAATATGATAGCCACAAAAAAACAGTGAAAAAATCCTAGCAACCACTACAACCGCTACAACATTGATTTTCACATAGATGAGAAGCATTGGAAAGTACATCCTAACCTAAAATAAAAGAAATATAAGAAGGATACAAATAAAATTCTCATAGCCATAAATTCTTGTAATCAAATTGAAAGTAGTTTTGACATGGATGAGAATATTATTTACACATCAATGCATAAATGGGCGAATTTGAGTAGCCGACATCAATAGGAAGAGAAGGAGATGACCAAACTCTTCTACGTAAATATACAGGCCGAGAAGATGAATATTTATGCTCTTTTCAACTCAAGCTCATAATTATATCCCAGTGTAGCATATCTTCTCAACCAACTTGGATTGGAGGTCCATGATCATCCTAACGCATACCCATTGAAATGGGTTGACAACGAGTGAAATATAATGGTGACCAAACAGTGCAAAAGAAAATTTCTTATATGTTTTTATTATATTGATGAAGTAGGATTCAATGTAATGCCACTTGGTGTATGTGGAGTCATGTTTTGGATTCCCTACATGCATGGGGGCTTCACTGGGGGAGGAATACCATACCACATGCATTCATATTGGGGGATATATATTGAGGAAAAAATGACACAATATATTGAGCATATAAAAGGGGGTAACAGGTTTTTATATTGGCATGTATAAAAAATGGAGCTCAAAGTTAATGAAAAAATATAAAGGGGTATAAAAAATGTTAATGAAAAAAAAAATGGTTACCTACAATATCTAGTGAAATTTTTTGTTTTTTAAATTGGGAAGGTGTATTGGGTTCGTATTGGTAGGGCGTTAAATAATGTGACTTTTAGAGGTAGTTTCCGATATGTAGTCAAATTAAGGGTATTGTTTAGTATTCCATGAATTCATGTGATATGTCAAAGGTTCATTAAGTGAAGCCCTTGTTCCTACATGTATACGAGGGATGCAATGTTCATACAAATAACTAACTAGTATCACCTTAGAAAGGATGAAAAATATTTCACCATTAATGCGCACAAGGGAAAGTCAAATATGTCACTTGTAAGTGCTAATCAAGCCAAGAAATTGATCAATTTTAGTAAGAAATATGTTTTATTATAATTAAGAGAAAATCAATCTGTATAGGAATCAATGAGATCAAAGGAATCCCTAGAGGGGTGTCGTAAAACAAAGAAAATAATTGGGAGAGTTGCTAAAAGAATATAGGGGAGTGTTTTAAGGGACTAAAGGGATACCACCCAAGAGGGAAATGGAGCACAAGAACTAATCGTTACCATGCTCTCCATTTCCAAACATTGGGTTGTATAGGAAGTTTGTTCTAGAGGCAAACAACGGGAAGAAGAAATTCTTGGACCAAATAATTCACCATATGGGTCACCCATCATGTTTGCTTCAAATAAGAATGGGAAATAATGATTGTGCATTGATTATAAATCATTAAACAAGATTACACTCAATAATAGGTATCCCCTCCCAGGATTGATGACCTATTAAGTTAGTTGCAACTAGCAAAATATTTCATCAAGTTGGAATTAAAATCAAGGTATTACTAACTTCAAGTCAAATAAGAAGATACCTGCAAAACTTCCTTTAAATATCAAACAAGTGTTGTATGAGTGGCTATTCATGTCAATTCATTGTATGCAATGCACCTGCTATGTCTATGAGATTAATGAATGATATATTGTACCCTTATCTAGGTTCATTTGTTACTATTAATTTAGATGATATATTGGTTTACAATGCTACCTAGGATGAGTACATATCACACTTGATGAAAATTATAGAGACATTAAATAAGCACGAACGACTATAAAATCTAAATAAATATGATTTTGCATAGCATACTTTGGTGTATTTAGGCTATGGGATCTAAGGAGGGGATATTAAGATATATCTTGCAAAGATTGATGCCATCATGAAGTGGTTGATGCCTAGCAGTGTTTTGTAAATTTAGGAGCTTTGTTGGAATAACATAGAACCTAAGAAAACTCATAGCTTCATTTTCAACAATAGCCACACCACTCCATGCCATACAACTAGTGGAAACAAGATTTTCTAAAGTTAGGAGTTTTGTTGAGGCAACATAGTACATGAGAAAATTCATAACTTCGTTGTCAATAATATCCACACCACTCCATGCCATAACAGATAATGGAAATAGTTTTTAGTGGGGGAAGGCTCAGTAGAAGGCATTTGAAGAGATAACAAGGAAAATAAGTCAAGCACCCATTTTCACATTGCAAAACTTGTAGCAACTCATTGAATTGGAGAGATATGCGAGTGGGTATTTCATGGGAGAAGTCTTGATGTAGGGAGGAAGGAATATATATTACCATTCCGACGTATTTCATGGGGTAGTTCTTAAAAGGCATACTTGTGACAAGGAGCTCTATACCCTCCATACAAGATGTCAAAAAGTGGAAACACTACTAAGATGGGTAAAGAGACCATCATTCACATAGATCATTAGTTTCTACAATACCTATAGGATCAGAGTAAGCTACAACAAATTACAAGTGGATAGAGTTATTATAGTGGTTTCATTTAGTCATAAAGTATAAGAAGGAAAACACAAACAAGTTGATTAACATGTTTTAAAGGCCACTTGCATAATAATCATAGCTTAAGGAAATTTAATACACATGGATCCTTACATCCATGATGCATATAGAGAGGCATATACATAGAATGAGGACCTGAGGGAGGTGTATCAATAGGTATAGGTACAGAGTCATCATGTTTATGGTGGCCATGAAATTGACTATAATCTCCAAAAATGGGTTACTCTAAGACTAGAAAATAAATGTGTTCTTAAAGGGGAGTGATTGTCACTGATTAGAGAGGCTCACACCTCAAAGGTTGCAAGGAATTTTGGTGTTGGGAAGATGGTTTCTAACTTACATAGGTATGTGTAGTAGTCTAGGATGCAAAGAAGATGTAGCTAGGTTCATTAGAGGATTATACTTTGTTGTAACAATAAGCTTATAACAAGAAACATGGTCTATATCATCCCTTAGCTATATCCACTAGCCCTTGCAAAATAATTTCCATGGATTTTGTGGGAGGTTTACTAGCTAACAACAAGGGTAGGGAAAAATGTAGGGGCTAATATTTGCACGTGGGCTAATTTTCCATGTTTTTTCTAAAAAAAATATTCTCCAATTTCCATTTTTTCTAAAAATGACTCACCCCAATTTTAAATTATAAAATTATTTTACCTTAAAAGTCACCAAAATTTTATATTAGTTTTATATATACTAATATAAAATCATTAGAAATATGAATATTTTAATAAAAATATCACCAAACATTTTACAATTTGCATATGAGGGACTAGTAAGATTCGCTAAGGTTTCTAAAATATAGAACAAACTTCCATCCTTAAAATTTTCCCTGAACAAGGGACATGCATACCTATTAGTGGTAGTTGAAAAGTTTAGCAAGATGTGTGTTCTCATGCCTTGTAAAAATACTATCAAGGAAAAAGAAGTAGTAAAGTTGTTCTTTGAATAGGTCTAATGCATTTTGGGACACCAAGGAGCATAATTTTAAACAAGGATACTAGATTTATGAGTGCAATTTGGACTACGTTGTGGAACAATATGGGAAAAAATTGAAAAATATGGGAAAGCAGAAGTAGCCAAACGAACTTTGGTACACATTTAGATGGGTTTCAATCAAAAGCATATGAAGGATTGGGATGAAAAATATAGTCTGTATATAGCACCCTTGCAACAGAGAAATCCAAACTTCAACTAGTAAGTCACCATTCGAGACTTGTTTTGAATATTTCCACCTTCATAATTGGATGTAACATATGGAAAATAAGGAGGTGTGAGGGAGAATCTCATGATCAATGTTTTAAAAATGAGAAAAATTGTTGAGAAGATTAGGTAGATCCATTTACGAGTACAAGAGGTGCTGAAAAATTCATAGGAAAATATAGAGCCATGCACGATCAACACATAACAAAGGCCTAATTTAGAGTTAGAGACAAAGTATGCCCATATTGTGCAAATCAAATAATAGCTACAAATTTAAAATGCAACAAAAGGGCATTATAAACCTCCACATAATTCACAACAACAATTCTCTCTAGGAAAATGAGGAACCATGGCTACACTTTTTGACCAAAACCACCAAACAATCCAAACTACATATTTTGTATAATTCAAAGGAAAAGGACGAAACCTTGGACATACAAAAAAATAGACACGATACCAAAATCAACCACATTTTATGCCAAAAACACCACCCAACACTTTATAGAACTCAAACACCAATTTCTAAATCTAAAACACCTAAAAAAGTAAACAAAATGTGAAATTTCACTAGGGCCTCCACAATAGAATACATAAAACAAAGAATGTCTCACCACATCCTAGCATTCAAATATCAAAGCAAGACCTTGACATGAGTAGAACCAATCAAGAAAACACATGTTGGAAAAAAACATAAAAGAACCCAACCATGCCATTAAACGTGGTTTAAAGCACCAATACACATCACCAAAGACAAACTAGGAAATGGATAAATGTCACACAATGTCTAGTGTCTTTTCCTCCCCTGTAGACATATTGTCATATTGTTGATACTCCAGCCCCGATGGTTCTCCCCTTATGGTCCATATTCATTTTGTTTGGATTTTAGATTCATGTGAGTCTCATATTGAAGGGAGAGATCTAAAATGCATGTGAGTCACAAGGAAGATAGATGTGCGTCATGAATGGCAAGGTAGGAAGTTAAGGGAAGTATTCTTTGAAAGGGAAAACACATACACGATTAGAAAAAAGAAAAAATTAAATCAAATCACTTGAGCATAATATGTTCAAGAAGATAGATAAGGTCAAGATCACCTTCAATTCCCAACATTAGTTCTTGGTAAATGAGATTGATTCTCAAAATCATAGGTAAGAGTAGATAAGATAGGTAATAGAATTGAGATAAGACTAGTAGATAATAGTAGATTATATAATATCAATAAGTAAGATTAAGTGAGATGGAATAAAATCCTAGAGGAGAATATATCTTGCCCTTTAGTCCTCATATAGTTTGAAAAAAATAATTCAATCATGTACAATTAGGAGAAACATTATAACATAGTCACTATGTTTTCTTATTGTGATGACACATAAAACCCTTGACACTCATGTCCACCATAACCCAAATAGAATTGGTCCACAAAAAATAGAGCAAATACCCAAACAACATATAAAGCTCACTACCAACAATTAGCCTCTAAGTCAAACTGCAAAAGCACTTGTAGAAATATATTCAAAATTCCCAACTACATGCATGTTTTGAAAAAAAATACAAGAGTTAAAATAATATTTTAAATCCATTCAAACTATGAATTATCACCATTGTTAGAGTAGAAAAGCCAACATACTGAAACATCATCCCAGACAGTCTAGTTTTCCAAGACCAAAGAACAAATATGAAACACCCAAAACCATGTATGGAAGTCAAGTTCCCACTAGAATAATGAGAATAGTAAGCTACCTTGAAATCACGAGACACAACAAAAAATCCCAACAACACCCATGAATACAAACACCATGAGTAGCACCTCCAACCTAGAAATGAACAAGAAACCACTATTTTTTAGACCATGCAAAAGCACAAACTAGCACCCATAAGAATACTCAGCCTACGTTCCTGACAAGAAAGCTCCACCATGAGTAGAACACTTCATAGATTGGAAGAAAATCATTGTCAATATAAATTAAACCTCAAGTACAAATAATTAAACTATTCCCAAATGGCCAAAATATGATGATGAAACCACCCCTCTAGGAAACCAAGTCACCCCACCACCATGTCCTTGAATGCAAATCCCCACATAGGATGTCAACATTGGTAGAATCAAAAAAGATAAACAAAAAATTTGTCAAAAGGAAAATCTAAAACATTCACAAGGACAAACACCATGAGCAACACTTCTATCAAACAAATGAAGAGTAAATACTTGTTTCGAAGATGCTATGAAGGGTTCAATGCTAACTAAAATGACAAAAAAAACTAATGCAAAACAACCAAATTTCATATGCATCCTCAACATACATTCCCAACATAAAGAGATCCACCATTGGCAAAATCCCGAGACAAAACTATCACCAATACAATGCTAAACATCAAGTACACCCACCATGAAAAATAACACGAGTAACACCTCCTCTAGAGAAACGAAAATTTTTGAATATGATGGATTGAATGATAACCAAAAGGAAACAAAAAAATCAACACAAGATAAATTAGAAACCACAGGTATCCTCTGCGTGCAATCCCCACACAAAGAACTCCACTATGCACAAAACTCAAAGATAAAAACATTGCCAATACAATGTTAACCATCAAGTACAATGAATTAAATTGCTCCACACCATGAGAATGAAATGACAAAACTGTCCCTCCAAAAACCCACATCAACCCATCATTACATCTTGGGATGCATATCCCAATGCGAGATATTAATGCAAGAAGAACCAATGCGGACCATCTAGGAAGAATCATGGATTTCAGTTGTTGAGACTACATCTAGGCTAATTGGGGTTTTTGAGGTCATTGAATGCATTTTTACAATTCCAACAATGGAAAATTGTAATTCCAACAACTCTTCTATAGTGGGATTTTGGTGAGATTGCTAGAAAATGTGCAAATGATAGAACATTGCATTCATTCAATGAGCATAGTCTAAATGCTTTACACTTTGCTCTTTTCTAGACATATTTTCTAATCAAATTTACCTGAAATTTGACTAGAATTGTTGAAATTGTATATTTGAGTTGTTGAATATCTATAATTTGAATGACTCTAGAGATTTTTTAAAATATTACATCCCTTTATATATTCAAGAATATAATTTTATCACTAATGTCTACTAAAGAAAACTAATATATAAAACATTTAAACTCAACCTATTAGAAAAATTATATATTAAAAATCTCCCACCCTCCGAAGAAAACCAATCTTACCTTTTAAATTTAAAAATATTATTTATATAAATTTCAATAAATTTATTAAATATAGAATTCCAAATAAAATTTACAACTTTCTTTGGTCTCACAATATCACAATGAATATGCTAATTTAAACCTACTTTGCATCCTTAATTACTCTATGCAACAAGTGCTCTATATGTTATTGTTTAATGAGTGACTAAATTCCTAACCATGACCCACTAAATTTGTGCTTTATATGTTACTGTTTAGTGAGTAACATGTGTATATCATGTAAATTCGTAACCATGACCCACTAAATTTTTGCTCTATATGTTATATTTTAATGAGCACGTGTGTATATCAGGTAAATTCCCATGAAGTTCCGAAAGAATTTCTTCACTTCTCATCACGCCAATTTGTATGACTCTTCAACCTTCTTCTCTAACTTTTCTTATGGGCAATGAAAGTGAATTCATACACAACGCTACATGGATAAAGCCATCATTTCCATGCTTCTTAGCTTGTTTAGGCTTTTTCATAGATTTTGAAATCACATTCTCGGTTGAGAACTTTTATGAAAAATTAACCTTTAACTTTTATGAAAAATTAACCTTTTTTATTCATTTTTATCTGTTTTCAAATGTTTTTCATAGGGTATTTGATTAACTTATTTTCAATTTAATTTGTAAATTATGTTTATTTATTGAGTGAAATTGATGATTCTGTGTATCTATATTCTAATTTGGGTAAAAAATTAAATGATTATTGCAATCTTTAAATTTAGTGTATTGAGAAAAATAATTTTGAAAATACTAGATCAAGATAATCAAGTCATCTAGTCAAGTTGGAATATCTCTCTTTATTCATTAACTTTGTGAGTTGAAGTATTGAGCTTCTCTAAGAAGATGCACATCTCTATAAGTATTGGACATTTTTTTTAACAATCGTGTTGGTCACACCCTTTCAACTCTATGAAATTATACTTAGCATTAAGTATTGATTTTTTTCATAAACAACTCAAGTGGAAGAATTCTAGTTGAATTGGACTTGCTATAAAACTTACATTCCTTTATCTATATTCCACAACATGTTCGGATAAAATTCCTCTATCTCTAGGAAATTTTTCTTCTCTTTTTACAATCTCTTGCTTTAAATAAGCTAATTGGTAATATCCTTGAAGTCGTTACCAAATTAGGCAAGTTGACCCTTCTAACTTTTTATTCAAACATGTTAAAAAGAAACATACTTGAGGTAATTTTCATTTAGTCAAGTTGGAAGCCTTTATTTTCATACCAATAATCTCAAGGGTATCAACAAATCTGTGTATCTAAGACTATTAAGTTTTTCCGCAAACAAGTTGCATGCAAATATACCCATGTATTGTTAAGACCTAGATATTGAGTTATTAAATTTCTATTATTGTATTATTGTCATCTTTATTAGTTAACTAGACCTTTCAATGGTCAACTAGACTCTTAAATTGTAATTGTATCATTTTTCTACTATATATACTAAGGAGACTTTGTTTAAGAGATCATCTCATCTTGCACATTTTCTATATTATGAATGGCAGTTGCCTCCCAAAGAGGCTTCTCATTGATTGTTCTATGATTCTCAAGGCACGAAGTTGCTTCTCTTTCTATTTTTATACTATTTGGGTGTTTAATGCATGACATTGAACTCATTCAAAGAACTATGTCTCTAGAGAACTCATCCATGACACCTAAAGAATGTGAAGGCTTAGCGAACTAGGTATACTAATTGAGGAACCTATTTAATGGGATGTGTAATATTGTGATGAAAATGTTGACTTGGCATATTCATAAGAAATCCTTAAAAGAGAAACTAAATGTAAAATCGAAATGTTGATGGATCACAGTATGGAAAAGTTGATGGATTAAAACATGGAAGTTAAAGATAAAATGGAGAAGTTGATGCATCAAAAGATATAATCATAGAAAAATACATGGAACCCATGCTCCTACATACCCTAGATAATAGGTTCCCTAAAGTCATATTATTACTTAAAGAAATCATGAAAATAAGGAGAACTAAATTGTTGAACGCTAGTCACATATGGGGAGCATTTTAACACATTTGGAGGAAATAAATGCAGAGTCATAAAATTATGGTCATTCATCACTCCAAGATCCACATCATCAAAGGTTCAACTTGGGACCAAGGAACTACTTAATTTGTAAGATTGATATAATAAAATGAATTGGTAAAGATACCATAACATGTATATTCTAGATGGAGAAACTCTTTAATCTACACAAATTCCCAAATTTACAAAAGGTAACTCTTGCCACAAAGGCTTCACTAGGGGGGAAATACCATACCACATGCATTCATATTGGGGGATATATAATGAGGAAATAATGACATAATATATTGTCGAGAAATGGAAACAAGAAATTCCAGTGTAATTTGTCCTTGAATTAAACTCTGAATTAAAATAGAATTCTTTTCTGAGAGCAATTTGAAAATAATTAATTAAGTTTTATTAACTTAATTAATTTAGGAAATTTGAATTGGAAGTCTTTTAGAAGACATGTATATGTTCTCCCTAACTTATAGGAATTAAGGATGAGTGATGAATGATTTGTAATTAGTTAACTCAGTTTATTGAGTTAAGTCCAGTTAAATTAGTTTCAATCAGTTTTAGGAACTAATAGTGAGTAAATAGTGAGTTGAGACACTGTTGTGCCCTACAACAGCCCCCCATTTCATAACATTTTTATGACAAACAATTTACATATGAAATGGGTCCCTTTTAAAATTTTTAATCGGCATTAGAAAACTTGTTCAAATAAGGTATGATAATCAAATGAATTTATGCATAAAACCCTTGTTGAACAAATGATAAGCAATTTTTGGTTAAGTCCAAAAAAGTAATCGCAAGTTCGGTTGCCATCTTGGTTTTTCCCGATGCGATATCGCTATCGGCCATCGGCAATAGCCAATGCACACACAAAAAAGGTACACACCTTTTCCTCGATGCGACGTGATATCGGCGATCAATTATCGGCGCTATGTCTTGTGAAAAATGTTTTGAAGCTTTTACCCGATGCGATATCGCTATCGGCAGTCGGCACAATCCTACGCATTTTCATAAGACGTTCATATCCTTTCCCCGATGCGATATCGTTATCGGAATTCGCTATCGGCATTCGGTAGAAGCAATTGATACACATTCATGGGTTATGTTCGCACGCCGAATGCGATATCGCAATCGGCGTTCGCTAAATATTTTTCCCAAGTGATAACGCTACACACACTTCGATGCGATGTGATGACGCTTAATGATGACCTCAGTTCCAAAAGGTGATTATTTCAAAGCATTAAAGTATATTTAAACTCGATTTGACAAAAGCACAAATTTCAAAATGCCGTTAAGTGAAGGGATAAGCTAATGCATGCGTATTTAAAGCTTTGCCCCTTCGAATTAACGAGCAATTACGATTAGACTTTTGAAGAAATCTATTGCACGCTTTAACGGGTCATTCGGTTTAATAACTTAAGTAATGGTCATTTATGGAGCTGCAGGCTGTAAAATCATCATCATTGCATATACGGTGCCTTCTCAAATCATTAGATCCGCAGCCTCTTTTGGAAATAATCTCGCCACGCTTCAAATAATATATCTATCCCGTTATGGAGTGTCATTGTTATTTCTTTGTTACAATTTCTCTTGCCTTTGTGTAGAATTCAATTGACGAGAGAAGTCTGAACATGATGGGAAAGAAGTTCAAGAAGGTGGCAGGTTCTACTGTAACACCTGTCTCAGGCCAAGATGCTACAGTTTCGAGGAAAGGCCTGATCTCAGACACTACATGCACTGGTCTTACTAGTACTACATGGCAAGGGACATACAATTTGCTAGAAGGAGAACAACCAGAGGCGACAGTAACGGAGGCAAGTGTGGATGAACTTAGAAAGTCTGAGGCAACTCTTAAGGATTTGGCTGACTCATTTCTGCACAGAATAGCAGCCAGAGAACAAGTCTTGCCTTATACTGATGTAGTACGTTGGGCAATTGAAGAGATTACTCTTACTAATAGAACCTTCCATACTAAGGATGGAAGGATTTTCGGTTCTTTCAAGCCTGACGACTTAAGACGGATGTATCATTTGCCCAATCCCGAGCAATCCTATACCAGAACCTTTGTGGAGAAATTCGCCAGAGAAAATGAATCACCATCCGAACTTCTCCGAGATTGGAGGAAAAATCCAGCAAAACACAAGCAAGATATGTCGGGTAAGTACTCCAATGCTTCTTTGGCTTCACCTTACTGTTATGCTGGAATTATGATGTGTAGATTGTGGGGATATCATGATTCTGCAAATATCCATGTTGATATGGTTCCTTTAATGGACGCGGCCGTCAATAGTATAATCATGGATTGGGCCACTATTCTGTCTGATAAGTTGGTCTTAGCTATTCGTGACTTTAGGGCCAAAACCAGAGTCACTGAAAGAAAAATTCCCCCCTTCTATTATTCTGCTTACATTATGGATACTCTTTGTTTTAATTCTGAATTTCCTGTCCTTGGTTGGAGATGGACAACCCATGACCCAACACCTATTCATTTGTATCATCACAAATTGTGGAAACCTTCTCACAAAGACCATTTATATCAAATTTGCAATGGAAGGGATTAAACGAGAGTTAACAACACCTCATAACCCTCAACATAATGGGGTTGCCGAGAGGAAGAACAGGAGCATAGTAGGGGAATCAAGGGTGATTTCGCATGATCAGGGCCTACCACTACACTTGTAGGCTGAGGCATGAAACACAATGGTTTATGTTCAAAACCGTAGTCCACATCAGATACTTGAGAGTAAAACACCAGAGGAAGCTTATTCCGGTAAGAGGCCAGATGTTGGGCACTTCAAGATTTTTGGGTCATTGGTTTATTGCCATGTGACCAAAGATGCACGGGAGAAACTTGAGCCAAGAGTGGATTTGGGGATCTTTGTGGGGTACATTGATACTCGCCACAACTATCGGGTGTACATGCAAACCAGCCAGATGAAAATGGTTCACATGGATATCAGGGTTAATGAGGAGAAGGCCATGCGAGTATCCCTTGAGAGGGAGCTTGAGCTACATGCAGATGAGGAGCTTTTATCTCCTAAGGTTGAGGGGCCTCAAATTGATGTGGAGTAGCAAAATTCATAGGTTTAAAGAGTGAAGACAACCACTCAGGCAGAGTCTTCCAAAGAGGGAAGAAAGTGCACTAGAGAGGCTGACAGATTGTTGGATGATGCATGGGAGAATGTGGGAGCACCCTCTTCTCAACATAGACATAGGAGGTCACCAGAGAGGTACAATGGATACATGGAAATTATGTGTGTGTGTGTTGTGACAGAGCCATCTTCCTTTCAAGAAGCAGTGTAGCAGCCAATTTGGGTTGAGGTGATGGTGGAGGAATATGACTCCATAGTTCGAAACAATGTTTGGGATGTGGTCCCAAGAGCGGAAGACAAGTCAGTTGTGAGCTCTCATTGGCTTTACAAGGTAAAGCAAGCTACAGAGGGTAGTGTTGAGAAGCATAAGGCCATATTGGTGGCCCATGGCTCTCCACAGGTAGAGGGGATTGCCTATGATGAGACCTTTTCTCCTGTTGCAAGGTACTCATGTATCAAATCTATTTGGGCACTATCTACACAGATGGGCTGGAGTATCCATTAGATGGATGTGAAGACTGCCTTCCTCAATGGCATGATTGAGGAACAGGTGTACATAGAGCAGCCCAGAGGTTTTGAAACCTTAGACCATGAGTCGCAAGTGTGCCAACTCAAGAGATCATTGTATGGGTTGAAGCAAGAACCCCGCGATTCGTACAGTAGGATAGATAGCTATTTCACTGGGATGGGCTTCACGAAGAGTGAAGCAGATGCGAACCTGTATCACATAGTGGTGGAAGGTAATTTTTTTATCATTGTAATTTATGTAGGTGATCTCATACTGACAGGTGATGAGAAGCTCATCAAATCTTACAAGGAGGACCTTGCAAGAGAGTTGAGATGAAGGACATGGGGCTCATGCATTACTTTCTTGGCATGGACATATGGCAAGGAGATGGGTGTTGTTTGTATCTAAGGGCAACTACGCCAATGAGATACTCAAGAGATTTCGCATGGAGAGTAGTAAACCCATGGAGACTCCTCTAGCTAGTAACTGGAGGAAGGAGGATGCTACTTTAGGAAAATTAGTGGAAGCTACTGTTTACGGGCAGCTTGTGGGTCCACTCATCTATTTGGTGAATACATGACTATATATTTGTTATGCAGTTAACCAGCTTATTCAAGCGATGTTTAGGCCTACCAACTTAGCTGTATTGAAGGCCGAAAAGACTGTAATGAGATACCTTAGAGGCACTACTCAGTTTGGGTTGTGGTACAGACGGACAAAGGGAGTGAAGCTTTAAAGTTTCACCGATGTAGATTGGGCAGGGAGTCCATCCAACAGGAAGAGCACATCAGGAGGGATCTTTAGTATTGGGTCAACGACAGTTTCTTGGTACAACAAGAAACAAAGATCGGTTGCACACAGTTTGGCAGAGGCAGAGTACATGGTTGCAAGTCAAGAAAAATGTGAGGCTATCTAGATGAGGAATATCCTGGTTGGTTTGTTTGGTCAGCAGATGGACTCGACAGTGATTTATTATGATAATCAGAGTTGTATCAAACTATCTGAAAATCTAGTTTTTCATGATCGGTCCAAGAATATAGATATCCTTTATCATCATCTCACAGATTGTATATTGAGGGAGATCATATTGTTAGGTTACATTCCCATGGAGGAGAAAAATGCTAACATCTTGACAAAGGCATTGCCAATATGTAAATTCAAGTTTCACAGAGACATGATCAGGGTAGTGGATAATCCCTTTCTTGTTGAGAGGGAGTAATGACAGGATATGAATATGGAAAACTGTTAAGGATGAAAGGAACAATTATTCCAAGGAATTCTGACTTTGCAGGGGCAGCAAGCACAAAAATTTCACCTATTAGATTATGGCATGTGAGATATGGACATATAAACTTTGACAGTCTCTCTCAACTACAAAAACACGGAATGGTTAAGGGACTTCCTACCTTCAAGAAAGAAAATGCAAGATGTGAAGCTTGCATTTATGGAAAACAAAGTTAAGATACTTTCTCGACAAGTTCATGGCGAGAAAACAGGGGTTTGAAATTAGTACACAAACATTTGTGGACCCTTGCAAGCTTCTCTAGGAGGGTGCAAATATTTCTTAGTCTTTATTGATGATTTCAACAAAATGACATGGGTTTACTTCTTGAAGCATAAGTCAGAGGCATTTGAAAAGTTTAAAACTTTTTGTCAACTTGTTGAAAATGAAGTCAAAGAAAATATTGGCACTCTTAGAATTGACAATGGAGGATAATTCACTTCAAATGAATTTCAAAGTTATTGCAAAGAAAATGGGATCAAACGACATCTTACAAATGTCTACACTCCACAGCAAAATGGAGTAGTAGAAAGAATGAATCACACTTTGTTAGGAATGGCGAGATATATGTTAACTTTTAAAAAGTTAAGTCCTACTTATTGGGCAGAAGAAATCCATACAGCTGTTTACTTAAGGAATGAGTCTCCCACTGCTTCTTTGGATGGAATCACACCTTATGAAGCATGGTTTGGTTTCAAACCTAAAGTTAAACACCTTAGAGTGGTTCCATGTGTTATGCCTTAGAAAAGAAAAACGAACTAAGCTTGACTCATGAAGTTTGAAATGCATAATGATTGGATATTCGGATGAGAAGAAACAGTACAGGCTTCTGTCAAATGGGAAATTTATTATCAGCAGAGATGTATTTTTTGATGAAATCGAGAGTAAGAGTGCTAAAGAAATAGAACATCTTCTTCAAAGATTGGAAACGAAAGGAGATAAAAGGAAAGGAAACATTCAATTTCAACCAAATTCACAAAATTGGTACGAACTTGATTTTCCTTCCTCTGAAGATGATTCATCCAGTCCATCTATTTCATCAACACAGTCTGTGTCTTCTGGCAGTTCATCAGAAGCTCCTAGTAGCAGTAGTTCTTCTGACAATGATTCTCTGCCCCCAGAATATGTAGGTGATCAGCGTACCTCTGTTACGTTAATCCTCTTTATAATGATGGTGACTTTTCAGAATCTCAAACAAGTGAACATCAATTGCCAAAATGGGTTGTTCAACTTTTGAAAGATGTAAGGCCTAATGAGAAAAATAAAATAAGAACAAGGGGGTCCACCAGGAATGAAGGAAATTTTGCCTTGATCATGAATGATGTTACTGAACCCTCCACGTACGAAGAGGAAATAAAATATAAAGAATGGAAACAAGCTATGATTGAAGAATATAAGGTAGTTCAAGACAACAACACTTGGAAACTTGTTGATTGTCCTAAAAATGTTAAACCCATCGGATGCAAATGGGTTTACGGAATTAAGTACAACCAAAATGGAGAAATCGACAAGTACAAATCTAGACTTGTGGCTAAGGGTTCTGCGCAACAGGAAGGCATTGCTTATAAGGAGACTTTTGCTCCTACAACAAAATGGAACACCATCCGCTTAACACTCGCATTAACAACACAAAAAGGATGGAAAGTGCATCAGATGGATGTAAAGAGTGCTTTCCTCAATGGAGATTTACAGGAAGATGTATATATGACACAACATCCAAGTTTTGAAATTGAAGGGAAATATCATAAACTCTGTAAATTGATTAAGCCTTTATATGGGTTAAAACAAGCTCCACGAGCTTGGTATGCCAAAATGGATGAATACCTTCGAAACGTTGGATTTTAATGAAGTGAATCTGATGATACTTTGTGTGTATGTCAACAGGGTCAAAATCTGGTGATTCTTGTTATGTATATAGATGATTTGATCATTACTGGAAACAATGATCATCATATTATACAGGTAAAAAAGGAGTTACATGCAGGTTTTAAGATGACAGACTTGGGACTACTTCGCTACTATCTTGGAGTTGAAGTATTTCAACATCCACATCATATTTTCATTTCTCAGAGTAAGTATGCAGCAGAAGTTCTTTAGCGCTTCAGAATACAGGATTGCAAGCTCATTCTTACCCCCATGAAACAAAACTTGAAACTTTCAAAATTTGAAGGGGGGAAAAGGTGGACAACACTACTTATAGACAGTTGTTTGGCAAAATGATTTATCTGACAACGAATTGACTAGATCTATCTTATGCAATTAGTATTCTTTCATGCTTTATGTAGGAACCATGAGACAACCACTGGAATGTAGCCAAAAGTTTTCTACGATATATCCAAGGAATAAAAGATTTTGGTCTTCTTTACAAAAGGACTAAAAACTTTGTACTTGACGTATCTTCAGATGCCGACTTTGCTGGAAGTATTGATGATCGAGCATCCACCTCTAGTTATTTAATGAACATGGGGTCAGCTGCAGTATCTTGGAGTTTCAAGAAACAAGCTACATTAGCCACTTCTTCAGTCGAAGCGGAATACATATCAGCATGGGAAGCAACATGTGAAGTTGTTTGGTTGCACATAGTTTTGCAGGATTTGGGCATTCCTCAAGCAAAAGCTACATCATTATTCATCGATAGCTAGTCAGCCATAAATCTTGCTAAGAATCTAGTTTTTCATTGCAAAACAAAACATGTGGACACCAAGTATCATCACATTAGATCTCTCATTGCCAAGGATATCATCAAGCCAGTTTATTGTCCTTTAGAAGACCAGGTCTTTGATATTTTCACAAAACCACTTGGCATGATCAAATTTAGTAAGTTCAAAGATGAACTTGGTATCTGTTGTAATGTATCTTTGATCATAGGGGGGAATGTTAGATGATCCAAAAAAAAAATTCATAGTTCACAAAGTTAGGATAGAATATTTATTTATTTAGAATATTTAATTAAATATTTGAGACATTTAGAAATAGAATATTGTTGTAAAAGATATGGCATCTAGAATAATGTCATATCTTAGGTTCCAATTTAGGAGTAGAGTTAGTAGATTGGTTAGAATTGCATTTATTGTAAATGGACACTTGTTAATTTAATAAGTAGTCCATAACTAGAATAGGTTAGGAAATTAAGCTTTTATATAGTTCATTCTCCTGATTGAAAGTGTATTGGAGTGTGTGTGTAAAATCTTGCAAAATTATTATGTAATTTCTTTTCTGATTAATAAAATTGTGTCTGAGGACACTTCTACCATTAAAACAGTCTGTTGGGACACTAGTAACCTAATTAGTGCTACTCTAGTTAATTGAAGATTCCACCATCAGAAACTCATGCATGTTGATTCTGAGAAAGACTTAGTTGAGACTAGAGTGCAGGGACAGTGTACTATTTATTTTAGATTTTTCTGAGTTGCACTGATAGTGCATGCATTCAGGAACTAATCCTTGAGGGATTGCGCTATTTTTAGAGGTTTTATTTCGCTTTAAATACAAACTATTCTTCATAGGAATTACACATTGGAATATAGACCTAGAGAGCTTGTGAATTGGCCAAGCTTTGGCCTTGAACTTGCTTATGAGTTGGAGATTGAATTTGCTGAGTGCTAGGATTGTTCTAGAGAGAACAAGAATTGTAATTTCATCTTGATTTTCTGGATTAATACAAAAAAAATAGTGGGGTTTTGAGTTGTCGATTTCCCCGGATATTTGTTGTGTTATGTGCCTTTGATTGTCTTCCTCTATTCATTATTGTTTGCTTGATGTTTATGAGCTTCAACTCTAAAAAGTATAAGTAGATTCTTGTTTGTTGTTTTAGTAGATTGCATGAGCTTGTGAATCTAAAGATTTATCTACATATATTGAGCATATAATAGGGGGTAAATGGTTTCTATATTGGAAAGTATAAAAAATAGACCTCAAAGTTAATGAAAATATATAAAGGGGTATAAAAAATGTTAATGAATAAATGGATATGTACAATATCTAGTGAAAGTAGGGGTTTTTTAAATTGGGAAGGTGTATTAGTTTCATATTGGTAAGGGGGTTAAATAATGTGATTTTTAGAGTTATTTTCCAATATGTAGTCAAGTTAAGAATATTTTTTAGTATGCCATGAATGCACATGATATGGCAAAGGTTCATTGAGTGAAGCCCCCATATTGACTCTTGAATCCTTGTATCTAGAACCTATTCAATTAGTTTGATACTAATGCCTTTGTGAATGAAAAAAGGATTATATTGTCTCTTGGTCCATTTTTAGGAATGAATTAATAGCAATTTATGGGGATATTAAGGGAAATACATTTCTTTAGTAAATTAATAAATCTATAACAAAGAGGTCCAATAACAAAACACACTCATCAACTTTAAAACCTAAGTTTCCAATTAAAGAACACCGCAAATCATATTTGTTAGATCTCTTTACGAGCACCTTAAAGGAGAGCACACAATATGAGGTGCATTTCTTGGAACCTAAATCCACAGAACATTATTTTAGTCTAGTATGGAAAATTTAAAGAAAAAATATAGCTATTAGAAGGATTTTCACTAACAATATAGAGAGAATCATGTTCCCTCTCCTAGCATAAGTCGACCTAAAATCATGGCACCTCAACAAATGGATGAATGAAGAGAAAATATATTATGGTTTAATTGTGACAACAAGTACAATAAAGTATATAAGTGTGGTGAGAGGATATTATCCTACATAGATTGTGAGGAGGAATAAGATCAATAATTAGAATTATTGCAAGATGTAGTATTAGGAGGCACTCAACACTTCTTAAAATTTCTATATAGAATAGTGTATCACAATGAAACTTTAAGAATGTTGATTACTTTTGGTAGTACCCATAACTTCATTTATTTCAAATTAGCCAAAATTCTCGATTGCTTTATATATCTAGCACTAGAGTTTCAAGTAACAATTACAAATGGAGGTATTATACATTGTTCAAGGACGTGCATTAGTATTAAGCTCACCATGGGGGAGTATTTATTAGATAGTTCAATATTTTCAATTAAAATGGGTGGTGTTGATGTTGAATTAGAGGTCCAATGGTTAAAGTCACTGATAATAATGGGTCTTAAGTATGAGAAAATTTGCGTGAGATTTTCCGCAGAAAGTAGGGAAATGACAAAATCAAAGGTAAGCATTTAAAACTCTCTACAATGATAAGATATAATGGCATGAAAAAAGTGCTAAAAAAATGGAAACCATAGTGTAATTGCACAAATGTGCTCACTATGTGTTCAAATAGCTAGATCCTCTATTCCCATGGATCTTCAGAAATTTATTAACAATCATTCTATTGACAGTGCTGGAAATCTTCCAACATACAAGGGGTATCCCCAATGTGAAGTCCCAATTAGACCTCACACCATTTAGACTAGAAGCCCCATTCAGAGTATCGAATCAATGACCATAACTTAAGGTTTGCCTTGGTTGTGGGGAATATTATAAGAGAGTATGCAAATAACCTTTAAAATTAGCAAGTTGACACTATGAAACACAATTTGCAATGTGTAAAGGGAGACTTTCATGAAGGGAGAGTAAAGAGTGAGTCTCTAGAAGGAAAGTAATAGTACTAACCTAAGAGAGGAACATAAGAGAAATGAAAGATTCATTAGTTATCTAGAGAAATAGTTCACATAGACACAACGATCATTAAATCAAATAAAGCACACATTCAATAATATAATCACCAAAACTAATGAAGTAGTTCAATTTCTTTAGTACATATGAATATAACATATACCGCAAACATATGAAGAATAACATTACAACATTCATGATACATGGATGAAAGTGTGTTGGCTTAATGAGCTTTTGATTATTAAGTGAAAGATCCAAGTACATAGTTACAATGATAGGCCACTAGCTCTAGTAGTGGAACAGTAAGTCGTTCTTGCTTCTCCAAGGAATGATCTTCTCTCCCCTGTCAAGCTGAAGAAGCCAAGGATAGCTCTCCTAAATCTAAGGCTCAAAAAATCTCTTTTCTTCAGTTATGAGGGTCTATTTATAACAAGATGAATGACCTTTCATATCCTCATGACTCTTGAGCTACCCTCATGACTTTCAGACTCCTAAATTACCTTTAAAATTCTATATGACTCTTTGGTCCACATGTGACTTTTCATATTCCACATGTGACTATTGGACTTCAACATATTACATTTTTTTCATTTTCCCTTTGATGATACATAATCACGTTCCACATGCTGTGGCTAGACATATTGACACACGAGATTGTGATGACACTTGTACAAGCCATGACTTAGCATTGATGACATGGAGCTTCATGATTATGTGGAAATGCCAAGTTCTTTCCTTGCTACTATTTCTTGCATTCTCCATGATAGATATGATTTTTTCTTCATCTTCATCTTCACCCTCCAAAGGGTCTTGGATCAATGTTAGAACCTTCTGATTCATCATGAAAGGTCCTTCTTCTGTTGGTGTCAGGATCTCTTGATGTTATCATGGTGGTTCTTCTTCATGCTTCTTCTTTGCAAGTGCTTATTTATCTCTCCTCCTTGAAATATTCCTTGAGCATATCATTTCCATGTTGAGGTGGTACACTTGTCAATGAGGATCACTCATTGAAAGGCAAGGTTAGTCTTGAAAATAATCTATTCTACTCCTACTTTTCTCATGGAAGAAGTTTCTTATAATGGGCTTATGCAAGAACTAAGGAGGAAGGGTTTGTTGAGGATGTCAGATTTGATCTTAACAATGGTGGAGGAAGGTGCCATTTCTCACTAGAACTGTGTCATGCACTATGAGGAGGGGCTCTTCAAGGTCCAATGCATTCAACAAGTGCAAGAGGCAAGGACGATAAACCTGCTGAATAAAACTGTGAAGTGCATAGGGCTCTGTTGGTCGCTCTAATTGCTTTCACAATTCGAGCTCCACATAAATTGTCAACCCGAGAAGGTCTTTTTATTCCAAAGGTAATAACGCACTGGATATGCTCAATTTCAAAAGCAGCTCAATGTTGTAGTAAAAGAAAGACACACACATCTGTTAAATTCATCAAGCTATCGATTCACACTCTACTTAATTAAAGCTGAAGTCAATTAAATTATAGCAAAAACGATTTCTCTGTTACAGCAAAGGAAAATCAATCTATAAAGGAAGAAATCATTCAGCCATAGCAGGAACAGGACCCTATTCCCTAGTGGGAACTTCAGCACCTGCTGCCTGGCACTAATCACACTGTAAAAGAAGTAACCTCAAGAGGTCAAGACCCTATTCCCAAGAACAGGAACCTTCAGCACTTGTCCTCTTGTTTCTAACCACACTGCAGGTAAAAGAAAGCAATCAATGGGAGCAAGACCCTATCCCTTTATGCAGGGATCTTCAGCACATGCTCTCAACATCATCCACTCGTGCATTCAATACATGTAGCGCTAAGAAACAGAGTATCACAAACCATGTAACTAGTGTTTCAGCAACAGAATTAAAGATAATGCAAATACATAAAGAAATAAACAACTACAGGAACAAAGGGGGTGGATCTTGTGAGGAAGGCGGGCCCTTTCCTTCTCACAAGATTCCCCAAGAGAAAGAATTAAACTGGAACGCTCAAAACAAGTCTTTATTCATCTGTCAAGAAACTGATACATTACAAAAAGGAAACTAGCTCCTGTCTCTCACAGTAATGTTCTGTAAATTACCATTCGATTCTTCTAATGATGATGTCTCCTCTTTTTAAAGAGGAGACATCATTTACAATTTACACAATAGCGGATATCTCGATTCTATTCAAAACAAGACTATTCTGTTCTTCTTTAAAAAGAGATACTGTTACAACCGAGACAATAGACGTGCTATCTTTAAGACAATCCAGGTAACCGTATCTTCGGCCTGCTGCTATTATCCTCAAAAAGTTCTTCAGAATCGCAAATTAAGCATAACGGAATTTGCGTGCTTGACGGCTATTTCAGCAGCTGAGTTAACTGTTTCAGCATCGGGACCAGCTGTTTCAGCAACGGGACCAGCTGTTTCAGCAACGAAGTCGGCTGTTTCAGCAACGCGGTCAGCTGTTTCAGCAACAGCCGCTCGTTCCCAACGGGGCATATAGCTTATCTGCGATCTTTGACTTATGTTAGCAACAATGCACTTCAATAATTGATAAAATATAAGAGTATTATGGAATTAAATGTAAGACAGATTAACCATATAATAAAGAAGAGGTTTCCATATACCTTGGGATAAAGTGAATGAAAAAGACATTGGGGTTCATGGTTCTAAGAGTAAAATGATGTCAAAATATATAACAAAAATGGTACATATTGGAGTCCTAACATCCCCCCCAGCTGAAAATGTTGCATGTCCTCAGGCAACCCCTTCGTCTGAATCAGAGTCTGAGTACTGGGACTGGCAATGCAAATTACTCAAGCAGTAGCTGGAGAAGGTGGTGTCTGTAGGAGCTCGGAATCCGCTGTTGGTCTGCAACTGTTGCCATGCCGAGGCTTCCTCTTTGTCAGTCAACTGATAATGACTTTGATATTTTTCTGAAGGCAGCCATAAGATTGGAAAACGGAAATGATACCCAATCCAGTTGACTCCACAATGCTGAATGCAATCAATATACTTAGGGACTCTATACAATGCAGCATGAAAATTGAGAGGGTTAAAAGGATGATAATCCTGTCTTTCCTTATCTGATTGCTGCCAAAAGAGATCATTGGCCTTCAATGCAGCAGGACCATTCAGTCTGATATGCTCTTGACACTTAAAAAGGATTGAAGCCTGTAATTGCTCTATGTGCTCGTTCATTCCTGGCTTCTGCAGGAATTCATAGTACTGTGCGATAAACATGGCTGAGCTTACAGGCTCTGGTCTAATCCACAGGAGTTTATTCTCCTCATTATGACTACTTGCATTGAACGCAGTCTGCCAAGTGAGCTGATTAGACAAAAATGAAGCAAATGCCCTAATTTGTATATCACCTGCAATTGGAATAAGATTAACTCTCCTTTCTTCAGGAATGGCTTCATTATGAAGGTAGAGTTCGCACAGCAGATGCTGGTCACTTTCAGGGGCCTCCTTAAAGGTCTCAAAATTTTTTTCTGAAGTCAGTACTTCATGTGGTCTACCATGTGCTATTGATTTTATTTGAAAATAAACTAGTCGTTCAGTAAGAAAGAGAGCGTAGTTTACAGAAGGTTTACGTGTAACCATCAACTTCCGCACCAATGAAAACATCAAGGCTATCCGTTCCTTAGACTGTCTGGCTTCCTTCTTATATTCCCTGTGCTCTTGCAGTATTTGCTCCCAGCTCTCCCAGTTAGTATATACATAGCTCTGCCATTGCAACTTATGCTGTTGTAATACTATATCCTGTTCTTCAGCATGTTTCTTCTTCCATCTGTTTAGTTGTTCCAATGGGTCCCATGGCCGAGTCTGTGTCTGTTTAACATCAGTAGTGGGTTGAGACACTATTTCCTCTGTCTGTATGGCTACCTCAGAGGTAATGCATTGGGGCATTGTTTCTTTTGTTGGAATAGCTGCATCAGTAGTGGTCTGCTGGGGCAGTGTTTCTTCTGTCCGGATAGCTTCATCAGTAGTAGTATGCAGTGTTTCTTCTATCGGAATAGCTGCATCAGTAGTAGTGTGCTGGGGCAGTGTTTCTTCTGTCAGGATAGCTGCATCAGTCCACAAAGGATGAGATATATCTGGTTTGATTTCTTCTTCTTCTTGCATCATAGGGGGTCCTACTGGTTCTTGTGGAGCAGTAGGGTATTCCTCTTGTGTTCCCTCTGTCATAATTGTCTCAGGGAGTGGAATTTCAACTACTTTATAGCCTGCATTCTGATAAATGGTGCCACACTCCTTGCACATATATTCCATACATGGCTCCCTGTTTTGCATTGAGGCTACTTGTGCTAATGTATGGAGGTTGAGTTCTTTTTCAAAAGCCTCTCGAGCCATGGCTAACTCAGCTTTGTAAGCTTCTATTTCAGACTTCAGGAACTCATTTTCCTGCAGTAGAGATGTCATCGTATGTGGGCCTTGTATGCTGTTTGTTTCTGTTGGAATATTTTGCTGATGCACAGTGGTAGCTGGTTGTTGCACCACAATGGGTGCCTCCTGTGTTTCATCCATCGTGCCAGGAATGGATTCTTGTTGTCCAGTAACTAGATCAGATACCATAGTAAGTGGTCCTTGTGTTCCATCAGGAATAAGTTCTTGTTCCTCAGTAACTAGTTCTGATACCACAGTAAGTAGTCCTTGTGCTCTATCAGGAATAAATCCTTGTTCCTCAGCAACTAGTTCTGATACCACAGTGGGTGGTTCTTGTGTTTCATCCACCGGGTTAGGAATGGATTCCTGTGTTTCAGTCTCCAGTTCTGGTACCACAGTGGGTGGTTCTTGTGTTTCATCCACCGGGTTAGGAATGGATTCCTGTGTTTCGGTCTCCAGTTCTGGTACCGCAGTGGGTGGTTCTTGTGTTTCATCCACCGGGTTAGGAATGGATTCCTGTACTTCAATCTCCAATTCTGGTATTTCAGTCTCCAGTTCTGGTATTTCAATCTCGAGTTCTGGTATTTCAGTCTCCAGTTCTGGTATTTCCATCTCCAGTTCTGGTATTTCAGTCTCCAGTTCTGGTATTTCCATCTCCAGTTCTGGTATTTCAGTCTCTGGGCATTTCCCACTATCATCCAGTTTGTTGTGTTCCTGTGCCTCAGTGACTGGTTCTTGTGGAACAGTCACTGGGCGTTCTTCACTATTGACCTGCTCTGTAAATTCTTGTGCCTCAGTGACTGGTTCTTGTGGAACAGTCACTGGGCATTCTTCATTATCAACCTGCTCTGTAAATTCCTGTGTCTCAGTGACTGGTTCTTGTGGAACAGTCACTGGGCATTCTTCACTATCAACCTGCTCTGTAAATTCTTGTGCCTCAGTGACTAGTTCTTGTGGAATAGTCACTGGGCATTTCCCACTATCAACCTGCTCTGTAGATTCTTGTGCCTCAGTGACTGGTTCTTGTGGAACAGTCACTGGGCATTTCCCACTATCGACTTGCTCTGTAGATTCTTGTGCCTCAGTGACTGGTTCTTGTGGAATAGTCACTGGGCATTTCCCACTATCGACCTGCTTGGTGTATTCTTCTGCTTCAGTGACTGGTTCTTGTGTTTTAGTCACTGGGAAAGTGACTGGTTCTTGTGGAGCAGTCACTCCTTGATCCATAACCAATGTCATATTATCCCGAGGCACTGATTTTTGTGTGACAGTGTCTTCGGACGAGACCGGCTGGGAAGTTCGGGATGGGGATAAGTGTTTCAATAGAATAGTGGCAGGGTTAGGGAAAATGGAAGTGGATTCCGCCTCAACAGTCTTTGTCCTCTTTCTTTTTGGTAGGAAGGCAGCAAAATCGCTGCCTTTCCTTTTTCTTGAACGGGAGGGCTTTTTCTTCGGGACAGGGTTTTCCGGAGGGGTAGGAATTTGGGATGTGGACCTTGTCCGTGGTCTAGAGCTGGTGACTGCTGGGGTTTTCCTCTTTTTCTTAACGGGTGAAGAAGGGGGTGTTGGAGAATCGTCACTAGGGACAGGGATAGTAGAGGGTGTTAGCTCTGCTAACTGAGGCGAGCTCGGGGTTGGGTTGACGGGAGAATGTAGGGTTTCCTCCTGTTGTTCTTCATGAGGATTTTCAGACGGTTGGGACGTTTTCTCTTGCTGAGGAATTTCGGGTGGGGCTTGCAAAGGGACATTGGGTAGTTGGGGAATTTCTGGTGGGGCTTGCAGAGGGACTTCAGGTGGGGCCTGCGGGGGAATTTCAGGTAGGGCCTGCAAAGGGGGATTTTGCTGAGCAAAACCCCTCTGTATTAGCAGCTGGCATAAGCGGTGATGGGTAAGGGATGACATTGGAGATTTGGCTCTCTTACAATAATACGACATGTTTTTAATACAACCAAGCAGATAATAAGGGATATTAATCAATCGTCCATTCCTCAAATGATTCAGCAGAAAAAAGTCATGATTGTACACCACCTGATAACGCCCTTCGCATGTTAGGTAGTGTTTGACGAATTCTGCCACTGATGGCCATGGTTGAGGAAGTGAATGCAGACTGACCCCGCGGCCTCTAGGTTCCACTTGCTCGTCCGGGCGCAAAAATTCTTGCTGCGCGTTAAGAACGACCTGCTTCCTGGTAAACCAGCGAATGTCCTCAGCTGGCAACCCTGATACCTGAACTATGTCATCCTCTGTCACTGAAATGCGAACCCCTCGGACCACTGAGAAATTGTCTTCAAGGTTTTGTGCAAACTCTAGTACTTCTTCTGCGTTGAAATCTCCCAACCTTTCAAAATATGCTGTATTTTCACCAAAAGGATCTGAAGTATGATCGTGGGGGACCAGAAAGCTTATATGTCGACAAAGAGAGATGCTGCTTTGATAATAACAAGTTGCTGAGACTGATGCTTGAGCAACTGAAAAATGAACGATACATTGCTGAAGTAGGTGTTTCAGCAATCGGGGAAATTGATAATGTATTGCCGAAACAGGTGTTTCAACAACGGGTGGGATCAATGATATGTTGCTGAAACAGGTGTCTCAGCAGCGGGAAAATTTGGTGTTACGTTGCCGAAACAGGTGTTTCAGCAACGGGTGGGATCAATGATATGTTGCTGAAACAGGTGTCTCAGCAGCGGGAAAAGTTGGTGTTACGTTGCCGAAACAGGTGTTTCAGCAACGGGAAAAATTGGTGTTACGTTGCTGAAACAGGTGTTTCAGCAGCGGGAAAAATCAGAAAATTGTGATAACTGACTTAGGTCTGTGAATGATAAGGGATTATTTCAGCAGTAAGGGATGGGTAACACTGACTGAAGGAAGATATTTCGAGAGTGGTGGGAATGATAGAAATAATGGAGGGATATTGCTTTAGGGAAGAGGGTAAAATGATGGGAGAAAGCTTCTTGATTTAAAGCTTCAGATCTTCTTATGATGAATCTGTCCTCCTTATTGCTTTTCCAGAATCTGCAAAATTCAATTGTAACATGCCAATCCTTGACAGGGATTATTAGTGCTAAATCTAATCTAATACTAAAAATATAGTGCAGAAAATTAAGTGTTGTGAGGAGCAGAAGACTCCCCTGGAAAAAGATAATGAATATCAGTCATGCAAGCAGTCTTGAAATCTTCTTTAGAAACAGGGCGCTCATATAAACAGAGCCTATGGCCATTGACTAGTAGAGGTGTTTTAGCATCATCAATTGTTACAAGTCTTACCGTTCCGTTTGGGAAGACATCATCTACTTCATATGGTCCAAGCCAACGTGTACGTAGCTTTCCCTGAAAATTTTCAAACCGAGAATCATACAGCAAGGCCCAATTACCTTTTTGGAACTGCTTGTGTTTGATAATTTTGTCATGCCATTTCATCCTTTGTTGCTGAATCATGTTTGTTTGGTGAATGGCATCCAATCTCTTTTCATCCAACTCCAAAAGTTGCTGCAATCTAGCTGTCTGCACATCATTCAAATCAAGATTAACAGCTAAGGCAGTCTTTAAAGTTTTAATTTCAAATTCCACAGGAAAAATAGCATTTTTACCATAAACCAATTCATAGGGAGAAAAACCTGTAGTGTTTCTCCAAGTAGTCGTGTAAGCCCATAATGCCTCAGGGAGCCTTTGGGACCAATCCTTTCGGTTGTCCTTCACTGTTTTAGTTAGAATGGCCTCTAAAACTTTGTTTGTGCTTTCCACCTGCCCATTGGCCTGGGGGTGGTATGGTGTAGTCATTCTATGTTGGATATGATATTTGTGAAGGGTAGATTTAAAACCATGAGAATTGAATGGAGGTCCTCTATCAGTAACTAGCTCTCTGGGGATTCCAAATCTGGTGAAAATATCTTCAAATAAGAAGGCCAAGACAGCCTCTTCATTGGCTCTAATAAGTGCTTTGGCTTCCACCCACTTAGTCATATAGTCTGTGCAGAATAATATATAGGTTCTTTGATTGGATGGAGGGTTAATGGGTCCTATGAAGTCCAAGGCCCATCTTTCAAATGGTTCAGAGACTACCTGGGGGTTTAATGGCATTTGGTCTCTATGATTAGGTTGACCCATTCTCTGGCAGCTATCACAAGCCCTTACATACTTCTTTGCATCCTTAAATAATGAGGGCCAATAGTAACCCATCCTCAGAATTTTATGTGCTGTCCTTTTATCAGCAAAATGGCCTCCACAAGGGCCATCATGGCAAGCTTTCAATATGTCATACACTTCATCTTCTCTAATGCATCTTCGGATCTCCTGATCAAGCCCAGTATAGAAGAGACATCTGCTTATCCAGCTGTACCTGGCACTTTGTTGAACAATTCTTCTCTTTTCTCTATATGACAGGTGTGCTGGTAGTTTTCCTGCAACCAAGTAATTAGCAATATCTGCATACCACGGAGAATGAGCAGAAACTGCAAACAAATATTCGTCAGGAAAACTATCATCTACTGGAATATCATTGTCAGTTTTTAACCGTGAAAGAAAATCAGCCACCACATTTTCTTTACCAGGCCGATCTACAATTGTAATATCAAATTCCTGCAATAGTAATAGCCATCTGGTAACTCTAGCATTTGTGACAGATTTGTTCATTAAGTATTTAATAGCTGAATGATCAGTGTGCACAAACGTAGGATAACCAGTAATATAGTGTCTGAATTTATTAATGGCATAGATTACTGCAAGGAACTCTTTCTCGGTAACTGTATAGTTAAGCTCAGCAGAGGTCATATTCTTACTGATAAAGTATATAGCATAAGGAAGATGATTTTCCTCTTGTCCCAAGACCGCTCCAATAGCACTGTCTGAAGCATCAGAGGATATGTGAAATGGAAGATTCCAGTCAGGCCCCCTCAAAATAGGAGCAGTAGACAGTTGATGCTTCAGTTCTTCAAAAGCTTTTTGACAAGGATTAGTCCACTTGAATTCAACATTTTTCATAAGCAATACAAACAATGGAGAAGCTATTTTAGAGAAATTTTTAATAAATCTCCTATAATAACCAGCATGTCCTAGAAAACTTCTCACATCAGTTTGATTTTTAGGAACAGAAAGATTCTGAATGACTAATATTTTAGATGGATCTACCTGAATACCTAGAGATGAAATAAAATGTCCAAGCACTATCCCCTCACTCATCATCATATGGCATTTTTCGGTACTTAAGGAGAGGTGGGCTTGAATACATCTTTTAAGTACTTTCTCAAGGTTTTGTAATGCCTCTTCAAAAGACACACCGTAGGGGGTAAAATCATCCATAAATATTTCCATACAGTCATTCAGCATGTCGGAGAAAATTCCTATAACAACTCTTTGAAAGGTTGCTGGTGCATTGCATAATCCAAATGGGAGAACTCTATAGGCGAAAGTCCCCCAAGGGCTGGTGAAAGTGGTCTTGTCTTGATCCTGGGGTGCAATTTTTATCTGATTATACCCACTGAATCCATCTAGAAAAGAGAAGAATTTCTTCCCTGCAAGACTGTCCAACACCTGATCAATGAAAGGTAAGGGAAAGTGATCCTTTTGGGTAGCTTTGTTTAAAGCTCTATAGTCAACACATACCCTCCATTTCCCGTTTTTCTTAGGAACAATAACTAACGGGGAAACCCATTCACTGTCAGATATGGGGTATATAAATCCTACGTTAAGCAATTTTTGAAGCTATTCTTTAACAATTTCTCGTAAATTAGGATTCATCCGTCTTTGGGGTTGACAAACAGGTCGGCATCCTTCTTTAATGTAAATTCTGTGAGTACATAATTCAGAAGAAATACCTTTCATGTCCGTGTAATCCCAGGCAAATGCCTCCTTATATTCGTGTAATAACTTCATTAGCTGCTCTGTTTCAGCATCTGTTAAATCAGGATTTATGTTTAGTGTCTTACCGGGTTCTATTTCAACTGCTACGCTTTTAGATGGAATCGTGGTTAAAGTTTGAGATGAATCTTCAGGTTCAATCTTTTCTTGTATATCAGTTTCAAAAATTTCAGTTAATTGATTGTGTGTTTCAGCAATAACAGAAGAAGGTTCACAAATAAAATTATTGATTATTTCGTCCTCTGTATTGTCTTTAAGAGTTAAAGCTTGTCCTATAGTTAAAATTGGCTGAACAGCATTATCATCATAATCCATCCATATAGTATCTTCATTATTAACTACTGGCGTAGCGTGAGGATAAAGAGTTAATTGTTTTGTTTCATAACCATTAGGAATTGTCATTGAACCAGATCTGCAACTAATAAATGCATCAGCTGTGGCCAACCATGGCCTTCCTAGAATTAAGGGATGTCCCCCCAGCTTTGTTTTAGTTTGCAATACAACAAAATCAGCTGGGTATTTCCAGGATTCAACTGAAATAAGCAGGTCTTCAACAACTCCTTCTGGCTTAATTGTGGAACGGTCAGCTAACTCTAAAATGGTGGGAGTATCTCTGATTGTGTTATTCAGCTGTAACAGTTGTGAAGTTTCGAGAGTCATTATATTAATTGCTGCACCTAAGTCTACCAAAACTCGGGGAATTATTGCTTTACCAATCTGAACTGTGACAGTAGGATGGCCAGGATCACCATATTTTACAGGAGGGTTTTTTCCAGACATTAATGCGGACAAGTCTCCCATCACATGTACTGTAAGGGGATCCTTAGTTTTCCTACCAAGTTTCTTAACACAAATATCCCTTAATGTTTTGGCATAAATTGGTACATCTCTTAATGCTTGTAAAAGTGGAATTTTAATATACAAATTTTGCAATTCCCCCATAAAATTAAAAGCAGGTGTTTCAGCTGTTTTGGTTAAAACCAAACGCTCGGGGAATGGTGGTTCTGTTAACTCAACATTTTTGTTAGGAGGTGGTTGGGCTTCTTTTTGCTTTTCGGTTTCATTTTTATCTGAATCAGTTATATCATCAATAATAGGCTCTACTATCTTTCCAGATCTCAAATGAATATCATTACATTGCATAGTAGGAAATGTAGACTGATTCTGAATTTCAATGACTTGCACAGCTTTATTGTTGGGGTTAGGATTTGGTTGCGCAGGTAGTTGGGGTCTCATTTGGTTGTTTGGTGGAGCATTTGATGGCAGAGAGAGTGATTGTTGGAATTGAGGCATTTGGTTTGGGTATGGGAGTGATTGACTATTCCAACCTGGGTTCCAAGGGTTGAAAGGAGGTGGTTGCTGTGGAGGCCAAGGAGTCCACATTGAAGGGTCAACAAAGGGAGGGTTTTGCATTTGCATGGGTGGGAAACTCATTTGATTGAAAAGTGGATATTGCATTTGGTTGAAGGGAGGGTAGCTTGTTTGACCAAAAGCAGAATAATTGTTCCAACGATTAAATGGCATACCAGAGTTCGTACCTTTCCCTTTAGGTTGCCATTGTCTTCTTTGAGTTAGCAGGTAGACTGCTTCAGCTTCTTCCTCTGTTGGCTGCATCGCTTCTTTTATTCCTGGTAGAGATGGACACTGTTCTGTCTCATGATCTTTCTCACAAAGGGTGCAAACTGGTACTTTATCTTTGGGGCACTCCCTTAGTGGATGTTTGTCTCTACATTTCGGGCAATAGACAGCCAGAGTTGCTTCTGCTTCAGCCTGCTTCTTCTTAACCTGCAAAGTGTCAATCTGCGAAGCAAAAGAACTTAGCATTTCGGTTTTAAATTCTTCAAGTAAATTACCTATCTCTGCTCTTGTTGCTCCTCCATTGGCTGATTTCTGTACCCTTGAATAGGTGGAATCTCTTATTCTGTTCTTTGCAGCTCCCCTAGAACACCTTTTAGCAAGTTCACAAATCTCATCATATGATTCTTTAGATATATCTCCCTTAGCAAGCATATTTAACATATTTAAACAATCATCCCTTAAACCTCTAAGTAATATTGTTTTACGAATTTCCTTACTTATATCTGGATGATCAGATCTCTGTATGTTGTATTGCAATCTTTCAATGTAGTCCTCCAGACTTTCATCCGCTTTTTGTGCCATATTGAATAGTTCATCCTTCTTCTCTCTCGTCCGGCAATAGTCTTGATATTTAAGCAGAAATTTTTGTTTCATTTGCTCCCATGTTGTGATTACCTGACTTCCAAGGCTCATGAACCATCTCAAGGCATTCCCTTTTAGGGTGGCTGGAAACAGTTTCAACTTTTGAGCATTAGTAACATAATCATAGCTTCTGCATAAAATATCAAATTCAAAAAGAAACTCGTCAGGATCCTCAGTAGATAAACCATGAAAGTTGGGAAGGGCAGATAATGGGATATTCTTCATTGTTCCTGCAGGAAGATCACTGATGGGAAATCCCGAGGTAGAAAGGGAATTTTCATCCCTTCTTTCTTCTTCAGGACCTGCACGTCCCCCTCCAAAGAGGAATGCATCATTGTTATCTTCCATTGTTGGCCCTCCTACTGCGCTTTCTCGATCGTCAGAATCCTCTATTGGTTTTTCAATGTTTTCTACCGGTCGTCCAGCGCTTTCTACTATCTCCTCAACGTGTTCTACTGATCTGCTACTTTCCTCTGACTCTTCAGCGCTGACTGCTGGTTCTTCTGTATTTTCAGGACCCACAACTTCTTTTGTTCTGTAATCTGACTGAGGGGAGTGCTGAAATTTTGATTTCCGAGAACTTAATCTTTGTGATGATTCAGCCTTTGATACAATCTCGTCTATAAACATTTTTCGTCCTCCCCAGCCTTTGCCACCTGCACGGTTATTTTTCTTCTGGTTTCCTCGTCCTCTCATACAATCTACACATTAAAAGAAATAAATGAATGCTTCTTGAAATTTATAATTACCTTCCCCGGCAACGGCGCCAAAATGTTGGTCGCTCTAATTGCTTTCACAATTCGAGCTCCACATAAATTGTCAACCCGAGAAGGTCTTTTTATTCCAAAGGTAATAACGCACTGGATATGCTCAATTTCAAAAGCAGCTCAATGTTGTAGTAAAAGACACACACATCTGTTAAATTCATCAAGATATCGATTCACACTCTACTTAATTAAAGCTGAAGTCAATTAAATTATAGCAAAAACGATTTCTCTGTTACAGCAAAGGAAAATCAATCTATAAAGGAAGAAATCATTCAGCCATAGCAGGAACAGGACCCTATTCCCTAGTGGGAACTTCAGCACCTGCTGCATGGCACTAATCACACTGTAAAAGAAGTAACCTCAAGAGGTCAAGACCCTATTCCCAAGAACAGGAACCTTCAGCACTTGTCCTCTTGTTTCTAACCACACTGCAGGTAAAAGAAAGCAATCAATGGGAGCAAGACCCTATCCCTTTATGCAGGGATCTTCAGCACATGCTCTCAACATCATTCACTCGTGCATTCAATACATGTAGCGCTAAGAAACAGAGTATCACAAACCATGTAACTAGTGTTTCAGCAACAGAATTAAAGACAATGCAAATACATAAAGAAATAAACAACTACAGGAACAAAGGGGGTGGATCTTGTGAGGAAGGCGGGCCCTTTCCTTCTCACAAGATTCCCCAAGAGAAAGAATTAAACTGGAACACTCAAAACAAGTCTTTATTCATCTGTCAAGAAACTGATACATTACAAAAAGGAAACTAGCTCCTGTCTCTCACAGTAATGTTCTGTAAATTACCATTCGATTCTTCTAATGATGATGTCTCCTCTTTTTAAAGAGGAGACATCATTTACAATTTACACAATAGCGAATATCTCGATTCTATTCAAAACAAGACTATTCTGTTCTTCTTTAAAAAGAGATACTGTTACAACCGAGACAACAGACGTGCTATCTTTAAGACAATCCAGGTAACCGTATCTTCGGCCTGCTGCTATTATCCTCAAAAAGTTCTTCAGAATCGCAAATTAAGCATAACGGAATTTGCGTGCTTGACGGCTGTTTCAGCAGCTGAGTTAACTGTTTCAGCATCGGGACCAGCTGTTTCAGCAACGGGACCAGCTGTTTCAGCAACGAAGTCGGCTGTTTCAGCAACGCGATCAGCTGTTTCAGCAACGGCCGCTCGTTCCCAACGGGGCATATAGCTTATCTGCGATCTTTGACTTATGTTAGCAACAATGCACTTCAATAATTGATAAAATATAAGAGTATTATGGAATTAAATGTAAGACAGATTAACCATATAATAAAGAAGAGGTTTCCATATACCTTGGGATAAAGTGAATGAAAAAGACATTGGGGTTCATGGTTCTAAGAGTAAAATGATGTCAAAATATATAACAAAAATGGTACATATTGGAGTCCTAACAGGCTCAAGGGAGAAGGAGACAATGATAATACAGTTGGGCTTCACAGTGGCTAAGGGAAGGCATCACTGTGGACTAGAACTATGTAATGTGTAGAAGGGAAGAGGTAGGACAAGCTTCAACATAGTGAGGGATTTTAGTGTAAAAGGCTTGATAACCTATTGACTAGAATTATGCCATGCACTGAGAAGGAAGAGGAGGCTTAAGTGTATATTTTCTTGTACATTCATAGCTCATGTAATTTCCTAAAACACAAGGCAAGGATATACTCTAATCTTTACAGTGGAAGCACACAAAGATCAATGAAAACAATAATCAATAAGAGGAAGATAATTAATGGCACAAAACACAATATTTATCCGGGGAAAGCCACAACTCAAAACCCCTACTATCTATATTGCATTAATCAGAAATCCAAGATGAGAATACAATTCTTGTTCTCACTAGAACAATACCTTCACAAGTATAATCAACTCTCAGCTCACAAGCTAGCTCAAGCCAAATCCTTAGACTATTCTGTAGCTCTCCAAGCCCCTATTTCCTTGCGCAATTCCTAGGATGAATAGACCATATTTAAAGGGAATTCATGCCTCCAAACCTATGAAACCATAATTAGGTTATTTTCCTGATTGCATGCATGATATTTACAACTTAGTCAATCTTACAAATGATAATACATTGTCCCTGCACTCTAGTCTCAACTGGGTATTTCTCAGAATTGACATGCATGAGTTTCTGATGAGTGAATCTTTAGTTATCTGAAGTAGCACCTATGGATGCACCAGTGCACTAACTTACTACTAATCCTCTACTAGTTCAAAAAATAGTTAGAACTAGTTTAACTGACTATAACTCAATAAACTAAGTTATCTAATTACAACTCCATCTAAACTCATATCATGCCCCTAAAATTTAGGGAGAACACTTACATGACTTCTAAAAGACTTCCAACTCGAAATTCGTAAGTTAACTAAGTCAACTTAACTTAGTTAACTATTAAAAGTTGCTATGAGAAAATAATTACAAATGAATTCAAAATTTAGTTAAGGGACAAATTAAATTGGAATCTATTTTCAGCACTCCCTCTCAACAAGAAAGGAACTCTACCATGATCCTGAACCTTTGGAATGTTTTGCATGCAATACTTCTCTCTAGTGTTGTAGGTACAACAAATCCAGAAAGAAAAAAAACATCCAACCTAAATCAGTATGATGCATCTGTCATCAAAGCCTCTGACTGCTACAACCTCTGTCGACTGAAAAAATATGTGCTTCTGCTGACTCTGCCTTTTTGCAATGTTGTCAACCCTTCTTTGCACTCTTAAGTATCTGAATTCTCTAGTATTTTCCACTTTGATATCTGACTGCATCAATCACCACTGATCCATCCTACTACTATGTATTGTGGGCTCCCGTAGCAAGGTATGGTCCAAGAGATAAAACCTCTCAATGGACCCTACCCAATTTCAACCCTCTGGGGACTATCATTTCACCTTGCACCACCTCACACTTGGAAATATTGCTTCATGTGCTCCCTTAGCCCACTTGGCTCGAAATTTCCCCCTACTGGAGGTATCTGCATGAGCGGATGCCTCCACTCGGTCTCCTCTTTTCTTCTCCAATTGTGGCTGCTCCACTATTTCCTAAAGCTACTTCTGAGGCTTCTTCTGGGGCTACATGTTGAGAGGTAATTTACTCTCCCTCTCAACCAAAAGGTCTCTAACCTTTTCCTTGCTCCTCAAGTCTTTTCTTTCATCTTGTACCTCAAGAGCATACAAGTTCTTGACCCATGCACCGATATGTTTCACCTGTCCCGTGGCGATGCGTCTAAGGAAAAACTTTCCCTTACTAAAAATAAAATCATAGCCACGATCTTCCAATACCGTGAATGAAGCAAGATTCGTCTTTAGTCCTAGAACATACATCACATATGTGATCCTGAGAGGGGATCCAAACTCCCTCTGAAAGGTAATAATATCAATCCTGGTAGCTCTATACTTCCCATTATCTCCAAACTCTAAGCTCTGCTTGAGGTATTTCTCCTAAAAATCCCTAAAGAGATCTTTGTTCCCCGTCAAATGGAACGAAGCACCACTATCAATATAACACATGCCTCCCATGACACTGTTGGCCATGCATGTAATCAGAGTGAAATCAAGTTCGACTTGGGAAGCTAGAGCTTCACATGTTGTAGCTACTACAGGCTCCTTCTTGCTTGCTTACTTCTGTGTGAAATTCATGGCATAGTGCTCGTGCTTGTGACAGTGAAAACACTTGACTTTCCACAAGTCCATCTTCTTGTCACCCACCTCCCCTTGGGACTTATTTCCTTTCGCCTTCTTTGTCTTACTCGCTAAGTCAAAGTCCTCTTCCACTTCCTTGGAAGAGGTCCCATCTCTGGTGTTCCATCGAAACTCCTGTTTTACCAAATTCGACCACAGTCGTTCCCAATCTAGTATCTTCTCCCTCCCATTGACATAGTCCTGATAACTATGCAAAATCTTGCGAAGTTATAAAAGAGTTAGGCTCACCATATCATCCTCGACAACAATGATTCCAACACTTCCAATTTCATCCCAATAATGGGTGAACTTGTTCAAGTAATTTGGAATTGAGTCACCCGCCTCCATCTTGATTTTTCAAAGTTTTTTCTTCAGTGCCAACTTCCTATGGTTAGTTTTGTTCTGAAATAGGTTCGTCAATGCTTTCCACATAGTATGCGGAGTTTCCTTGCCATGGAGACTAAAGACCATGTGGTCTCAAACTCCCTCAAGGATAATTCACCTCGCCCTTGCCACACACTTCTTCCATTCGACCAAATCTTTTGCATCCGATGTTAGTGGCTTAGGAATGTCTTGATCAATGAATTCCTTCAATCCATTATCCTCCAACATGACATCCATCATGTCCTTCCAAGCTATGTAATTCAAGCTACTATCCAAGGCATATTCGAGCTGCAAACTGTAGAATGCCATCTTCCGATCTTGAAGTATGTAATGTAAATTCGAATTTGACCTGTAACCCTGAACTCAAAAAATTCAAAATATCCTCTATTGTACTGTAATAAGCTCTGGTACCATGTAGATGTTCCTTTAGATTCATAGTTCATGTAATTTCCTAAAACACAAGACAAGAATATACTATAATATTTACAATGGAAGCACATAAATATCGATGAAAAAAATAATTGAAAAGAGGAGGATAATAAATGGCACATAACACGATATTTATCTGGGGAAAGCCACATCTCAAAACCCCTACTATCTATATTGCATTAATTAGAAATCCAAGATGGGAATACAATGCTTGTTCTCAAAAGAACAATCCCTACACAATTATAATCAACTCTCAACTCACAAGCTAGCTCAAGAAAAATCCTTAGCCTATTATGCAGCTCTCCAAGCCCCTATTTCATTGCACAATTCCTAGGATGAATAGCCTATATTTAAAGGGAATTCATTCTTCCAAAACTACGTAGTCCTAATTAAGTCCTTTTCCTGATTGAATGCATGATATTTACAACTTAGTAAATCATACAACTGATAGTACACTTTCCCTGCACTCTAGTCTCAACTGGGTATTTCCCATAACTGACATGCATGAGTTTTTGATGAGTGAATCTTCAGTGATGTGGAGTAGCACCAGTGCACTAACTAACTGTGAATCCTCTACAAGTTCAACAAATAGTTAGAACTAGTTTAAGTGATAATAACTAAGTAAACTAAATTATCTAATTAAAACTCAATCTAAACTCATATTGGACCCCTAAAATTTAGGGAGAACAATTACATGACTTCCAAAAGATTTCCAACTCGAAATTCCTAAGTTAACTAAGTCAACTTAACTTAGTTACCTATTACAAGTTGCTATGAGAAAAGAATTACAAATTAATTCACAATTTAATTCAAGCACAAATTAAATTGGAATTTCTAGATGTTATATTTAACATTTCTCATTGCTATTTTTGACATTAAAGGACATGTTGGGCCCTACTTTTGTACCTATTTTTCACATTTTATTTCATAGTTTTTACTGTCATTAACCCTACTCTACCCTTTTCGTATGCTAAAAATACTCCACACTAGCTAAAACCGCACTACTTTACAGTGGAGGTGATATTAGTTGCTACGTACTATTTTCATATTTATTTAATTAGTTTGAGTAGATGATAAATGAAACTATAAATTTTGATTTAATTTTTCTAATCTTTTAAAGGACTCGCAAACATTTGAGGTGCATGGACAGGTCAACAAATCACATCACTTAGTAGGCAGTGTTTTTTGGACTCACTATGTTGTACTCAGTTTTGTACTTCGTTCAGTACTCTACTCAATAGCGGGCACCCATTCAACCTTTGGAATCCTAGAATAGGCCTCCTCATTCTTAGCATGGTATCAATTTTATCAATGGTGTTGTAATCAGATTAAGTTCAGTTGCAATCTCTATGAAGCCATCTCAGAGATTTCACATTGCTTAACTTAGTTCTGATTTTATATTTTTACTTTTCTTAGTCAAAAAGTTGTAACCATTTTCATTAGTTGAACTCTTTAAAAACCTTGATCTTTTGTATGTAAAAGTTAATCATGCATAACTTTGTATAATGAGATATATGCTGGTTGAATGGTATTGTGGTGCGACTTCTTGATTATGTTTGGTTAAGATCGAACTCATAGACTGATGTTTCATTGAAACTCTAATATAATTATTGCCTCGGCTTCTATTTTCATGTTATTGTTATGTCTCTTGATTCATAAGGTACTACATTAGCTTAAGACTTTCTCTGGGAAGTGGCAAGGGCCCACCACGACTTGGAATCGAGTCTTGTAATTTTTGTAGTATTTTTGAGTGTGTTTTTCTTCAGTAACTAAATTTGTGTTTCATTTCCAAATAGTTTTGTTAGATAGTTCTCGGAATTTCAGTATGCCATTCTGTACTTAAGCTATTACTGTGTTTTCATAAATCTGGAAAAAAACAACGAGTATATTATTGCCGATTCTATGCGAGACGAGGACATTGTTATAAATATCTCTTATGCATGATCAATTTCGCAATTATACTTTTTACAGTCATGAATGGTTAAAAGAGGGAATTTTTCAATTTAAATCAAATTCTCAAGAAAACCAACTGTCGTGTTTCGAATTTGATCTCTTGTTTTAAACTAAGATATGTTTATGGCTATATATGTAAACCAATGACCCGAGGCTCTTGTAACATTGAGCTCTGTGTGGAATTTCCAAAACCAGTAGAGACAAAGTGTTATTTATATAGGCTATGTGTTATTATCTTAAGAATTGTATGGCATTTACAACATAGTCATTTTGATTTCCTGTGTGGGATTATTTGTGTTATAGTGTAATCATTGTTTGAATAGATCACTAGTTATTTGTTCCTTTTTGTAGAAAGTTCTATACTTAGATTAAAGTTTCATGAATTCATTTAGATTAGCTCTGAATTAGAAAGGTAATATTTTTCTTTTGAAGTTAAGTGTGTTGAATTAAGAAATAGGGATTGGTTTGAGTATCATTGAATTGTCCTCGATTCGTAGAACCCCCGGATTAGTTTATGCAATGATTTCAAATCAACTTTTTGTTAGATTGGTTTGAGAGCATTAGTAGTCATAGCTGTCAGTTTCATTTCTACATATAGTTCTTGATTTAAATAAGTTTTAGTTAAAACAGAATAGTGATTTGGGTTTCGAATGAGATATATTTGAATAAAATATATTTATTCTGTTTAAATTTTCAAATTATAATTATTAGATATATAGATTGAACATTTTGTACTTAATTATGTACTAAGTTGTTTAGAACCTGAATCAGAATGTAGCTCAACTTAAAGTTTATGAACTCTGGTTGACAATTTAGTTTACGGAATCCAACGACATATAAAATCCCTAAAAATTTTGGTGCTGTTGTTGGGGACTTGCAAATGGTCCAGGTAATACTTTGTATAGTTTAAGTGTGGTAATGGTTTTGCAGGAAAATCAAAGGGTGGGGATTGTACTATAAGACATGAATGAAGAGCCAAGTATCTACTATGGTGGGTTTGCCACAAAGTCTGGTTTTCTTTAGTTGATTTATGTAGTGTTTTCTTTTTCTTATGTGCCAAAGCAAAGGTAGGCCTAGGGATTTTGAGGGTAGATTTATTTCAAGCACAAAATCATTTTCAGAATTATTTCCCATAAAAACACCCCCAAATAATCCATCTAATCGTTACGTAGGTATCGGAGAGGAGGAAGAAATCTCCACTAGCAAGTGGCATCATAAAAAGGAATACCACATAAAAAGGAGGCAAAACAACCTCAAAGTATACAACAAGAAGGAAAAACTATCTTGGGAGCTGCTGTAGGTACAAAATTGGTGGTAATTTCACAAGTGGAATCTGCAACAGGAGGACCTTGAAGGGATTTGGAACCTGGTTACATTGAACTTAATTCAGTTGAATTCTCTTCTAGTTGTACCACTATACCAGAGCTTACTTCTGGGCCTGTAGTAAAGATGGCTAATAAAGGAGAGGAAAATAGAAACAATGGGGAAAATCACATTGGAGGTAATGACAGAATCCACATCGGAGGAAATAATGATCGAAGGGATGGACCAAGGGGAGGACCCAAGAAACAAGAAGATGATGAAGAGACTACCTTTGGATTTCCTATTTTGGACTTCACGAGAACCATCAATATGAATAATATACCCTTGACACCTCTTCCACTTTTTCGTGGTACGTCCTCTGAAGGTCCTGACTCGTTTTTGTTTGAATTTTATATTCTTTGTAGAAGCTATAATTATTATGATGATGCACACAAGCTTAAACTATTCTGTGCCACCTTAAAAGACTCAACCCTAAGATGGTTCGTGAGCTTAGGACAACACACAATTTACTCATGGGAGGACATGAAGTTTGTATTCCTTAAGAAATATCAATACTATTGTAAAATTAGAGATGTTAATGATATCTTTAGGATGAAACATATGGAGGACGAAAGTATGGGGGAATACCTAGAGAGGTTCCTTTATAACTACCACAAATCATGAATGGGTAATTTGGGTGAGAGAACCTTTAGGATTGCCTTTATGAAGGGGTTAAGGGAGTAATGTATTGAAACACTAAATCGCCTAAGTTCTAGTGATATTTATAAAAAACCCATTTTATGAAATAGTTGAATTATGTAGAACTTAATCTAGAAGTCAAGCTAAGGTAGGAAAAAGGATCTGAGACAACTCAAGGGATTATGTGTCTAGAAACCATAAACTAATACAAGGTGGTGTCACTAGAGTTGAGTTGGGAACCTTCTGGAAGAATTTAAAATAGATATTTTAAACACCGTTAGGGACCAACTAGATACTCTAAAAATTAAAAATAAAGAAGTAGAAGAAAAAGTTTCCTTGGCAATTTTCTATCCTAAATGCAAAAGTAAGCATTCTGCAAGAGAATATCCCATAAAGGTGGTAGAAGTGTGCGGGATTTGTACACAGGAGCATGCCACTGATCAATGCCCATCACTACCAAGCATACAAGCTATTTACAAAGGGGCGCTCAGACTAGTGAATTTCCTCAAACAATCAGAAAACCGTCATGGAGAGGGTTGAACCATAATGTTTATGAAGATCCTAATATGCAATATTTTGCCCAAAATCTGTCATGGAATTCTCCACCACCCTATCCTTCATGGCCTACTCAACCACCTCAAACTTCTCCTTGTAACCAAGCGTGGAGAGTAAGTCCTTATGGGAATACATTTTAGCCTCAAAGCCAAGAATATCCCTAGTACCAATGCCCACCTTGCATGCCTTATGCACCCAATATGCCTCAATTTGAGCAAAGGATACAACTCATCCTATTATCGGCAAGCTTAAATGCCATTACCACCTACAACATGTCAACCCTTTCCTTTACCTCAAAATTCTAATTCCTCTACACAACAAGTGCAACAATCACTTAACCCTCCTCGCCCAACTTAGCTATATGAACAACCACTTGCCACTCCTAATAATAGACCTCATCAACATGTACAAAATATTGAGCTGCAAACTTTTCCCACATATGTTATTACTAATTTTCCTCTTAATGAAATTAAATTAAGATCAGTAAAAATAATTAATAAAAGCAAATTAGCTATAATTATTCAAGAGGAGGATCCCCATGAAGAACCCGAAAATAAAAATTATAAAAAAACAAAAAAATGATAAAAACAATGAACTAAAAGAATCATAAGAAGAACCTATGGAGCCTTCTTATCCTGAGAAATAAAGAAAACCGAAGCTCCCATAGAATATGACTTGGAATTTGAATTGAGGAATGTTTGCATAAAACTTCCTCTGATGAAATCCATTAGAGACATTCTGATTTATACCAAGATCATTAAGGATATTTGCATCAAAACGCCAGAAGGGAAGAGAAGTAAAAATCAGAATAATAAAGTAACTAGGCAAATGTCAAGAATTATCTATGGATTGCCACCAAAGTATAATGATGTAGGGAACCTTGTGGTAAACATAGAAACCAATGGAAATCTTTTTCCCAATACTTTAGTAGACTTGGGGGAAACCATCAATGCCATGACTATTGATACCATGACATTATTACAATTAAAAGAAGTAAGGCCCACACCCATTGTGTTGGAGTTGGAAGATAAGTCCATTGTTAAACCTGTGGGGGTCCTAGAAGACATAGTGGTAAAAATAACTTCTTGGGAATACCCAATTTATTTAATTATAATTTCCCCAAAAACTTATAAACCCAAACATCCAATAGTTTTAGGGCAACCTTGGTTGGCCACTGTTGATGCTATTATTGGATATAGAAATGGGGAAATGACTATTTCTAATGGATCACAAAATTAGACATTACCGTTTTTCCATCTGCCCAATTGGCTATTGAAATACCTCTTTGGCTGGAGAATCCCTATGGAGAAGAAGACTGTACACTCCCCTTATTAACTCTAAAACAAGCAAGAGGATTTCAAGAACAATATGAAGACCATGTTTTGCAACAATTCTTGTATGATCTTAATTGGATTAATTATCATGTTTATTTTAATGGCTATCATCATGTTTTCAGCAGTGAATTTTAGGAAACCTGTCACCCTACTATATTTTCATCATTTACAATGGCAGCCATGGAAGAAAAAAGCGAAGAAATTTATCAACTTGTTGAAATTAGTGTTTCAAAAACACTGTACATTGGTACAAAATTAAGTACAAAACAAAAACAACAGGGAATCAATATGGTTCGAAAATAGTCCAAATCATTTTCTTGGGATTATTTGGACATGAAAGGTATTCATCTTGACACCTGTACACATCACATTTAGATGAATGAAGAAGTTAGGAATGTGGCAACCATAAAGACGAATGAATCCAGCTGTAAAAGAAATTGTTAAAGATGAATTGAAGAAACTGTTAAGTGAAAAAATTATATATCTTATCTCTGATAGTGAATAGATATCGCCCTTGGTCATAGTTCCCAAGAAAAATGGGAAATGGAGAATATGTGTTGACTATAGAGAGCTAAAGAAAGCTACCTTGCGAGACTATTTTCCTTTTCCTTTTATTGATCAAGTACTTGATACATTATCGGGGGAAAAGTAATTCTCTTTTTTGGATGGGTACAATGGCTATAATCAAATTCAAATAGACCTGGAAGACCAAGAGAAGACTACTTTTACCTGTCCATGGGGCATCTATGCTTACCGAGTTCTTCCTTTTGGTTTGTGCAATGCTCCAACTACCTTTCAAAGGGTTGTTTTAGCTATTTTTGTTGATTTGATACATGACTGTGTGGAAGTCTATATGGACGAATTCACAGTGTATGGTGATGAATTTCAACAAGATTTGAAGAACTTGGAAAAGGTATTGATTCATTGTCACGAAGCTCAATTGGCCCTTAGTAATATTAAATGTAAAATGATGGAGACTAAGGCAATTATTTTGGGACATCATGTATCACAAGAAGGGAGAAAAGTTGATCTTGCAAAAATTGAGGTAATATCACATATTCCAACTCTAATGTCACAAAAAGAGGTAAGAAGTTTTTTGGGACATGCAGGGTAATATAGAATATTTATTGAAAACTTTACTAAAATTGTAGCACCCATGTTTAAATTGCTTACTAAAGATGTCGATTTTTTATTTGATACTGACTATCATAATGTTTTTCAGGACCTAAAAGACAAATTGTCTATTGCTCCATTGTTGAGAGGACCTAATTGGTCTCTCCCTTTTCACATTTGTACTGATGCATCAGACACCACCCTTGGAGTTGTTTTGAGATAAAGGGAGAATCACTTTGCTTATGCTATCTACTTTGTTAGCAAAAATATCTCACCTGTAGAGCTAAATTACATAGTTACAGAAAATGAATTATTAACAGTAGTCCATACTATCAACAAATTTATCCATTATATTACCGGTTATGAAACTTTTGTCCATACTGATCACTCTGTTATTAGGTTCCTTATGAATAAGCCCATTATTAATAGAATAATTACGAGATGGTTACTTTTGTTACAGGAATTTAATATCATTGTGATTGACAGGTATGGATGAGATAATTTGGTTGCAGATTTCTTATCCCGAATGAACATTGCTCAAGACAAAACTGTAATACCAATTCTTGATGATCTTCCAGATGAGAATTTATTTGTTGTCTCAACACATACTCCTTGGTTTGCTCATTTGGCTAAATATCTAGTCTCAAGCAAGTTACCACAAAATCTTTCCACCAGGGAGAAACATAATATTATGTAGCAAAGTGCTAATTATTCTTGGATAGAGGGGGGCTTGTACCACATAGGACCTGAGTTAATCATGAGTGTGTGGGAAGATGAGATGTATGATGTCTTGATATCTTGCCACAATGAACCTTGTGGTGGCCATTTTGGAGACAAAAGAGAAAACTACAAGGTCCTACATGCGGGTTATTACTGGCCCACTATTTTCAAATATCCCAAAAGGTTTGTTTCGAGTTGTGATGCTAGCTAAAGAATGGGGAGGCCAGTCCTAGCTGATATAATGCCTCTCCAAACTCATGTATCAATAGAGCCATTCAAAAAATGGGCATTGGATTTTGTGGGACCCATTTCTCGCATGTCCAAAAGGATGAGATACAGATTGTTTTGTACTGATTATGTGACTAAGTTGGTGTTAGCTATGGCTTTATATTCTGCCACTAAGAATTCTGTTGTAGATTTCCTTTTTGAGGAAATCTTCACTCGGTTTGGGGTACCTAGAGAGATTTTCATCGATCAGGGGACACAATTTACATCCAAACTAGTGAAGGCTATTACTGAACAATATCAGATCAAAGACTAGAAATCTACTCCATACCACCTTTAGGAAAACAGACTGGTCGAATCCACCAAGAAAGTCTTGGAGTCCATCTTCACTAAGATGATTCAAATTCACCATGGCGACTCGGTTGAAAAATTAATTGAAGCATTATAGGCCCACCAAATAACTTGGAGGAATGTGATGGGACATAATCCTTATGAGTTGGTATATGGCAAGTAGGTGCTACTCCCCATTGAGTTTCAGGTAAAAGCATTTTGGACAACTACTCAATTAGGAATGGATCTAAATGAGGCCCAAAAGCAAAGGATACTTCAATTGAATGAGATTGACGAGATCAGACAATATGCAATCCAACAGACCATCCTAGTACATGATCAGGTAGCTTGATGGCATGATAAGTAAATTAACAAAAAGGTATTTCAACCAGGAGATTGGGCATTGTTATACGATAGTAAATTTAAACATTTTAAAGGGAAATTTTCAACTAGATGGTTGGGACCCTATGAAGTGGATGAAGTTTTTGATAATGGCCCAATTAGGATAAAAGCCATCAATGATGATCAAAACTCATTCATGCTAAATGGTCACAGATTCAAAATCTACCACCTATCGCTCTCTCGCCAAGAATTTTTGCAGAATGTAATGTGGGATCCAGGAATGGAGTTGGTTCAAAAGGGGGACCCATCTACTATAGGTTCTTAAAACTAATTTTATTATATATACACATATATATATAACAATGCGATGACTTTTTTTTTTCCTCCACAGCTCATGTAGAATATAGTGGGAATTCATCAACGGTAAGTTTATTCCTTTATCCGGACTTGACATATTATTTACAGAAAAGGACAATTTGGAGTTTCCTATGAATGTTTCACACTCCCTAAAATTGAACGTTCCAAGCAAGGAATAACCTAGGCTCATAAAATTAATGGGATAGTAGTAGTTAGGGATATGCTGAGTACATAATTATTCTCTTACTCACTCTACAAAATAAGTACGAAAAAGAAACCCCTTTGGTGTCTACTTTGGTTTTTTCAGACTCTTTAAAAATGAATACCCTGAGCAGTGGCTAACTCAGGCTCAGGCTCAATAAATTTATGAGGTAGTAGTAGCTAGGAATCTGTTGAGTACAAAATTATACTTTTCCAGGCTAAGCGAAATAAGTAGGGAAAAGAAACCCCCTTGGAGCCTTCTTTTATGAATTTCAGACTCTTTAATAATGAAATTCCCCAGGAAGTGATCATTCCAGGCTTGGCCAACATCCATGGAATGATAGTACTAGACTATTTTATAGCAACCAAAAGTCAAATGTTAGTCAAAGTTCTACATCTAGTCTACATGAAATTTCAAAGAAAGGTTATGTTCATTTTTTAGTCTAGTCACAATGATCAATAAAAAGTTCAGGGATTTCGTACTTAATTCAGTACTATGCTAAAACAAAATTGGGTACTAAATGATTTCTTACTAATTTATATAACAAGTTCAGAAAAAGTATACAGGGATCAACTTCAGCCTACCAACACCAAAATTAATGAAGATGGTAATTGCACGTTCTATGAATTATTTATAATTATATGAACCAAACATCATCTCGGATTCACCAATGAAGATCATACTCAACCAAAGATCAAGTTGTCATGGTCATCATTGTTCTCGAGTTCCTTAACATTAATTGGTAGTCAAATCAAGGTATAGGGTAAATTTTCATTTTCTTAGACTATATTAAAGGATATGAATGATAGGCTAGTAATAATATATCTCCATTTATCGTAATGATTTACATATATTCCCATATTCATGCTATCATATGCCCACTAGCTTTCCCCTTGATTTCTACTCATGTGGCACATATGTCAAGTACTGATTCATGATTGCAACAACCAATCCACATCATCATTCGAATGTCATAATTGTCGCTCAAAAATAAATTTAAATTTGTGTGAGTCCAACAGGACAATCATCTATCTTCTTAATAAGTTTCAGCTGGAAGATGACTTGTGAGCCCTTGAATTCTCTGTTTACGTTCAACATGGGGGGCGATCGTCACGAACCCACATTTTTTGAATTCTCCAAGAGCCCTGAATATGATAAGTGTCATGCAATTTTTGAAGAAAAAGGTTGGATGGGGTTCTCAAAAGTTCCATGGTTACAATGATTAAGTGGCTATGGCCTTTTCACAAAGTTATGACGGGGAAGTTACAAGGGTTAGGAGTATGAAACTCAAAGTACCTGAAAAATTCTATAAGCAAGGAAATTGGGTTGCCATTTACTGGTGAGAAGTTTTTCAAAGGAGGGTCGCTTGAGCCAAGTGGCTACGCCAAATTCCTTAAGCCATCATACAAAACCATTAATTGGTCAAAAGGGCTCCTACAAAACTACATGGAGGAAGAACGGAACCCACTTATTACTACATTACAGAGGTTTGTCACTTGTGAAGGAAGGTATGATGTTGTGTTTCTTTATCATATTAAGCTGGTTTTGCATTTTTTAGATGGTTCAGAAGTAAATTTTTCTTTTTTCCTACATAAGAGTCTGTATAAGGTTGTGAAGGGGGTTCAATATGATGTTAAAAACCCTGAGACTAGTTTGTTCCATCACAATCTTATTAAAATATTGGTTTTCCATGAGTTAAGAAGACGAAAGAAATCCTGGGAAGAGTTTCTGGTGGAAATTTTTCCAAGGGGAGGAAACCCAAGTTAAAGGCTGACAGAGACTCGTTAGTCCCTGGTCGAAGAAACTGAATCTTGAACTTGAAGCTCCACCCGACTCTAGTTCTAAACAAGGTCAAATCCCTGTAATAGCACATGTGTCCATGAAGGAGGGGAATTATGTGGAGACATCCCCAAAGAAGTCAGCGAACCCTAGTACATCCACAGAAAAAGTAACCCTAGTGTTGAAGGGAAAGAAATGTAAAAAGAGAAAGGTACATAGAGATGAACTTGTTTTCAAGGAAGCAATAGTCAAAGAAGCCCAACCAAAAAAATGGAAAAATCCTTAAGCAGAAGTTGTGGAATTGGTTATCGTACTAGCAGAATACCAATCTGAGAGGGCTAATGTTGCCTCTAAGAAAAGGAAAAGTAAACTGATGAGCCTCAGTATTGCAACAATAATGTTGCAACTCCCAAGGCTACTGACTTTAATTATCAACCCGGGGTTCATACAAACTTAAGAGGTATCGACACTATATGTGCAACATAAAATGTTTCCTTCCTTTGTTGTCATGATTTAATGGAGTGCATGTACTGAAGCCAAATCCTAAAATAATTACAGAAAATGAAATGTTCGAAATGGAACCTTGACCTATTGCAAGAAGGAAAGAACAAGGAAAGAGACTAAAATCAAATGCTAAAATGCACTATTTTCTAACTAACTACTAAGAGGCTTTGCTTCAAAATAATACTAAGTTAATATGTATGCAATCATACTGCCTTAAGCATGCAGATTCAAACCATCAAACCTTCTACTGCTATGCATGTAAATGAATAAAATAAATATGTTTTTCTTTTTGTCTTTTTTCATGGGAGAGTGTGAAAGCTAATCTCTTTTGGTGATGTGGTAGGTGGCTTGGAGATGATGGTGAATGGTCAAAAAGCTTGGGAGACAAGTAGAGACCCTTTTCTTTCTTCCTAGAGGATTTTCCCTCAATTCGGCCTCAAAACAGGATTTCCTATAGGATGTTACAAGATTTCCTACAGGTTGTCCTAAAAACCTACAAGATCCCCAGAAAACCTACAGGATATAGCTGAGAGCAAATGGAAGGATGTTGAAGGTGATGGAAAGCTTAGGGAAGGTGGTTGTTCAATGGAATGAGGCAAGGGAGTGCCTAGGACTAATTCATAACTTAAAAACAAAGTTGGGAGATGACTGGATTTGCTCAAAAAGCTTGGAGAAGTTTCCTTGTGAAATGATGAAATTGGTGAGGTTTTAGTGAACGAAAGTGAGGACCATGGGTGGATGAAGTTGGGATGAGGTTTCTGACTATGAAATATCTCTATACTCCTTAAACACCTGCACTACATCAAAAATTGACATTTACCCAAAAATCATGCAAACAAGAAGAATTTCAATTATCTAAAGGAAACATAATTTCATGAGCTAGCTGTCTACTTCATGCATGAGGAAATCTTTGTAGAATGATATAAAACATTGATGAGATCTAATGTAAGACTGAAGATAAAAGAAATGGAAATCAAATCCTACTCTTGAAAGCTAGCAAAATGTTGACCTAAGTGTGGAGCAAGAGGGTTAAAATGGTCTTGATGGCATGGAGGTCAAGTAGAGGCCTAATCCCAGCTTCAATGATGATTTTTCTCAATTCGGGCTCAAAATAAGGTTTCCTACAGGATGCTACAGTGATTTCCTATAGGATGTACAAATTTACTATAATTCATCGAATGACCAATAAAACCAAATCCAAATTTGATGGGACAATTTTTTTATTAAATAGGATGTCTTAGGTCCCCATTCCAAGTGGAATCACTCAAAAATACCTCTGTTAACCTATGCTAAAAAATAGAAAAACATGACTAGTCGAAAATCTAGAAATTTGAGAACTAGTGAGCTAGTAAATCTAAAAAATGCCAAACCTAATAAAGTGCAAATGAAATGGGGTAATTTTTGTTATGAACTAGACTTTTTTTTTTTTTTTTTTTTTTTTATCTAATGCAAGTGGAACCAACTCAATTGAAGCTCGTTAGCATGCTCTAAAAAATGGCAGAAATTTAATGTTCTTTTCCACAAAGGAGTTCCAGAAATCTAGATTTGGGAATAAGAAGACTAATCCAAGCAGCTCAATGATTACTATGAACTTCCAAAGAATTTCCAAGGATGAAATAATACTTGTGGCCCTGAAAAAGAACATATATCAACCATTTAACTCAATCCTACAACAAGAAATCATTAATACTAAATGCATAAATAGAAAGAAATAAAAACAAGAGATGCATGTGAATAAGCAGTGAAAAGAAGGAAAGAAAATGATACAAAAGGGCTCTTAGGCTCCTGGGATGGCCAACCCCAAGGAAAATCAGAGGCCTATGGGGGAGAAAAAGATTTATAAGCTGAACATGACACCAATCTTCATTATTGTCATCAATAGAATTACATCCCTGCAAGAAAATACAATGCAGCTGCAAAAATACAATTTCTCTCCACAATAACAGTAATGAAAATCTCCCCCTAGAGGAAAATTTGACTTGGTACTTATAAAAAATGATTATGAATCATTCCCCATGAATGGAGGAAGCTTTCCTCACCAAAATCCCTTGATTAGTGGATCTGGTCCCCAATACTAGGAATCTGCATTAAATGACAGGGAACACATTCCTAGATTTTCTCAACCATTGGAGTTCCACAATCTATGCCATAATTCCATAATATCTTGTTGATTTATTATTTATTATTGATCCTCCTGTAGTAGGGAACAAGTCCCTAAATTATCTCCTCCTCCAAATCTTCATAATCTGCCCAATATTCTCATATTATTCCACAAAAATAAATAATATTAGGCACAAATATCCAATTATTCATAAACCTTTCTAATGAATATATTAATGTTAAAAATAAATTATCCAATGTAGAAAGAGAGGTTTAATGTGCTGAAGGATGGTCATAGGCCTTAATTTATGTTTTAATTTAGAGGCATGGTCCTTAATTTGTGTCTAATTTAGAGGCCTGTCATACCCCCTACTGAAAGTGTTGCTCATCCTCTGAGCAACTTAGAGACCTCATTGTGCCTCATCCATGGCCCTGGTGGCCTCTCTCTTGTGCATTAAGAATATTGGCTGCAAGTTTTTCAAGGACAAGCCCAAAAACATATTTGTGCAAAGAAAAATCATTGTTTCTTGAGACCATTAGCTTGCCTTCTTCCCCTTATTTAATATGGGTTCTTGAATATTTTTCAGTTTGGCAAGGTCTTCCACACCCTTATAAACCTTCTGATACTTTGTTATGCCATTTGAGCATAAACGATAGTCTGAGGTTAGGGCAGGCCATCAACTTGACTCCCATGCCTTTTTCCCATTTTTAGGCCTTGGACAAAAGCTAGAAAGAGATTGGGAACTTCTTGGAAAACATATTTTTATCATTGTAGTTTGAGTTTTGTTTTGATGGTGAGTGCCTCATTTCCTTCTGTTTCCTTCTTCTTCTTTCTTGTGGCCTAGATGACTGTCTAATGGCCTTGGAGTTCTCTGTTTTGATTAGGTCTCTCTTAAGCTCTGTCATATAGGGGTTTAGGATAATTTGTTAATTTATTTCTTCTTGTAGCAACATTATGCCTTCCTGTAGTAGTCATTTCTCCTCTTTCAGGGTCTTCTGTCTATATGGGAGTGATGAGAAATGATGAAGAGGGATTGGATGATGATGCTAGGGCTCAAAGGGAGTAGTGTAGGTTTATGAAAACAGAGAGGATGCTCTTCTTATTTTTTCTCAAGAATGAAATGGGATGGATGAATGATGAATAGATAGTGAATATGAGGTGGATTGAGGCCTTGGAGTGTTGTGGTGACTTGGCCTTTGCAAAAATTTCTTCTTTTAACAGTTTTCCTCATTCCTTGAAATCATCACCTTTCATAGTTTGACTTTTCAACATTGCATGAGTGAAGGAGTGAGATGCAATTAACTAGTTGAAGGTGGTTGAGACTATTGACCCATCTATAGCCTATAAAACCTCATCTCTCATGCATTAACAACAAATTTCTAATTATAATATGCTCAAGAGAAGAGGTCAAAAATATTGCATACCTCTACCTACTTGATGGTTGTTGGAGAGACATGCATGTTGCTACTGAGTTGATGTTGATGTGCAGGTGTGGTATGGTGATGCCGATGATCTTGATGTTGCTGCTAAGATCTGGAGGATCTTATTTGACCTCTGGATCTCCATGTTGAAGTTGACTACAGATCCCTGGCTACTTCATCATCATATCCCCTCAGTTTTTCAAAGAAACCCATCCAATTGTGCCTTGTGAATATCTCTAGTATAGAAGGGTGCTGATGAATCTTTGATGGGTTTCCCTTGTTAATTTTCTCTGATGGATGGAGGTTTGTATATTTATGATACCAAATTTAAAAATTATTTATATACAATTCCCCTATACTACAATCTTGTTCAATAAGCTAGAAGGTGTTTCTATATTCTTTTCACTTGGAAAATGTGGGAAAGTATAGAGCCTACCTCCTTATCATTTATTGATGAACCCAACCTCTATTTTTCCCTTTTAAAACTACTCACTGCCAATCCTATAGGTGTTGTTCTGTATCCTGTAGGATCTCCTGCAGGATCTTGTAGGTTTTTAGGGAATCCTGTAGGTTTACAGGACAACGACTTATTTTGTCCATATCTTTCAAACGGTAGAATGGATTGGCCTGAAACTTTCTGAGCATGTTTCCATCATCATTATGCACTTCCCCATAAAAACAATTTTGGTCAATGGATGCACGGATCTCGAGAAAAACTAAAAATGGCTGATGGTGATGGTGGTCGATTTCTTGGAAACCGTGCACTGGAATTTGCTGAAATTTCTTGAGCATGTTACCATCATCCATATGTATCTACCCATGATTTGTTTTTTTAAAGGATGTACAAATATCAATAAAATGCAAAAATAGTTGTAGGTGATGCAGGCCGATTTCTCGAAAACAGTGCAATAGAATTTGTTGAAATTGCTTGAGCATGTTACCATCATCCATATGCATCTCCCCCTGAAACCTCTTGGAAAATGGATGCATGGTTTTCAAGTTATGGAAAAAACAAATTTTTTCTCTATGTATTTTTGTATCATGCAAAGGACTGCAAATCCTCCATCCCCAGTTCGAATCCGGGTGTCACAGTAAAACAGAGCATCCTGAAGTTTTTTAGGACAAAAAGCAAACTAAATGGTATAAGCTTGAGAATTATGGGTGGATGGTCGAAATATATGAGGGTGATGGATTGGCATGGCCTTGGCCTTGTTGGAGCATTTGAGCAAAGGAGGAAAAAGTCAAAATTTGACTGCCTTTGACTAGGCTTGACCAATTTTCCTTTCTTTGGTGACAACTTGTTTTTGTTTCTTGTAGATGTTGGAGACTACATGCATTCATAAGAGAGAAACATGAAGCAAATTTTTTTTTTTCGATTTTTTTTTTTTCTTCTAGGCATACTAGCCGCCACAAGGAGGTTTTCAATTAGTAGGTCTGCCTAGGTGCCTCAAAGAAGGTTTTCACCTAGGATCTTTTTTTTTTCCTCTTTTTTATTTTTTCCCAACTCATTGACCACCTCATGGAGGTTTCCAATCAATGAGCCAATATGAGGTGCCTCAAAGGAGGTTTTCACCTGAGATTTTTATTTTTTCGCTTATTTTTCAATTTTATTTTTTTTCTAGCCTACTCTACTTGAAAAATAAAATCACTTTCAAGTATAAGAATACTTCCAATGGAGCCATGCACACATCAAGATGACAGACAAAATGATGTGGAGGCTTGAAATGTATGCTTTGACATGTACCTGGATGTGAGTGATCAAAATTCAAATGCTTTGACTTTCATGATATCAATCACAATTGAAGAAGGGAGTATTGTTGCAACTTAGTGAATGTCTGGAACCATATTTCAATATAGTTGTGATGCCTCTGGTCCACTTGCTGATTTGGATCATCTTGGATGTCTTCTTATACCATGACCTTCAAGTCTTCCTCTTTTTGTTGATTGATCTCTTGAATACATGGAGGATTTTATGGTAACCATGAGGGAGCTTTCTCAATCTTTGATTTTGCTATCTACTCTTCATCAAATGTAGCCCATGGTTCTTTGATCTTCTCTTTTGAATCTTCTTCTTGTGGATGTGGTCCTTCAATGATATCAAGATAATATCTTTTTCGCAATAATCTTCCTAAGCTATGGTGAATACCATTGATTTTAAGAGGAGATGTTTGGAAGTGTTGTACCTCAGCATTGTAAGTGGGCTAAGTTACTTCAATTTGTGGGTTTGGAAATGGCGGTACAGGTAGTTGAGTGGGAGTGTATACTTGAGTTGGATGTGGATGGGTTTGTGGTTGTGGTGGAGGTGAATGGTAAGGATAACATGGAGTTTTATATGGAGGATATGTGGAATTTCCCACTGTAGATCAACAGATTATGCAATATATTAATGCAAAATACAAGATCTACTTATACACCAAACTTTGTAGAAGCTTAATTGAATATGAGCAAGATCAATAAGAATACATATAACTAAGAATGAGAAAGCAATCACACATGAACACAAAATAATAATCCTAGGGAAAGCCTCAGCCTAAGACCCCAATCTCTGCAATATCATATAAGTGGAAAATAGTCTGGATTACAAAAAGAATCAACTCACAAGCTATCTTGCTCTCTCTGCAATCCCTCTGCTACTCATAGGCAGTCAAAGGCTTCTCACAAATATTCTCCTCTGCCTCCAAGCCTCCTATTTCCTTGCGCAATTTTTCCTGGGGTCCAGTGCTTCCACAAGTGTAAATTCCCACCTCACACTGCTCACTTGGATCAGTAGTAACTGTGCAATCCTGAAGGAGATAATTCCTTCTGCATGGATGAGTTTCCTTTATAGGACAAATTCTCTAGCTGATAGTACATTGTCCCTTCCTCCGATCTCAACTGGGTCTCTGACTGAACTAACATGCATGAGTTATTTATGAGAGAATATTCAGTTATCTGGAGAGCAGCAACTACATGCATGCAAGCATTCACTAACTGAACTCACAATTAATTCTACAAACTGTTAGAACTAATCTAACTGGATTTAACTAAGTTAACTGAGCTAACTAATTACAACTCAAAGTACAACTCATCCTGATCTCCTTTAATCAAGAGATAACTTCCTCAATCAATGGAGAAACTGTTGCATGTCTTCACATAGACTTCATGTTTGATTTTCTACAATTAATTAACTCAAGACAAATTAATTAATTATTTTAAAAATAGCTGCTAAGATCAAATTCAAATTTTTACTTCTCAATTTTAGTTCATGGACTAACTAAAATTGGAATCCATCCCAAAATGCTATTTTTAGCACTTCCATTTTCATTCCTTGTTACTATGTCCAACACCGGTACCTAAACTGCTATTTATAGCAGTTCTATTTTTAGCATTTCTTGTTGCTATTTTCAACACTCCCTCTCAACAAGAAAGGAATTCAACTTGAACCTGATCCTGAACCTTTGGAATGTTATGCATGCAACACTTCTTCCAAGTGTTGTTACTCAAACAACTCTAGAAGAAAAAAACTCCCAACTGACCTTCCTATTGGGCTAGAAACATCCTTTGATGCTGAAGCTCCATCTGCCACTAACAAGTGCTCCCACTCTGACCTCTAAGCCGCTGCAACACTTCATGCATCTCGCACCATTGCACACCTCTTTGTGCCATCCTGCACTGGCGCAACACTCGTGTGCCTCTCGCATTGTTGCAGCCTGCTAGCTCTGCACTGTCTTGGGATTCCTGCACTGTAGCTCTCTCTGCCGCTCTATCCGCATTTGCCTCTACCCACTTAGCCAGTCCTGCTACTCCTCATTAGGGCTCCCATAGCAAGGTCTAATCCAAGAGGCTGGGTACCTCAAGGATCCTGCCCCTATTTTTTCCTTCTTGGGACTATCACTTCACATTGCCCCACCTCTCACCTGGAGGTATGGTTGCATGTGATCCCTCAGCCCACTTGGCTTGCAATTTTCCCCTACTGGAGGTCTCTACATGACTACATTTATCTACTTTATCTCCTCTCGGCTTCCCCAGTTGTGGCTGCTCCACAACCTCCTGAAGCTGCTTCACCAATTGTGGCTCCTCCACAATTGTCTGAGACATCTTCTAGCACTGCATGTTGAGAGGTAATGTACTCTCCCTCTCAACCACCAAGTCTCCATCAATTTCCTTGCTCCTCAAGGCTTTGCATGCATCTTGAACCTCAAGAGCATACAGGTTCTTGACTCGTGAACCGATCTGCTTCACCTGTCTCGTGGTGATGTGTCAAAGGAAAACCTTTCCCTTAGTGAAGACTACATTATAGCCTTTGTCTTCCAGCATTGCGATCGACGCCAAATTTCTCTTCAGTCCTAGTACATACTTGACATATGTTATGCTCTTGACCTGTGAGAAGATACCGAAATACCAAATATGTGAATAAATATACCCAGAACACAGAAAAATAAGAAATAACAACATGTGTTTTATTATTCAGAAAGGAATGCAATGTTCACTTGCCTCTTCGAGGGGTCAACCTCTAATAGAGCTCGGCTCGATTACAAAATAAGACACGATGCTCCTCAAGGGGAGTCTCTATCCTTTATATAGGATTCATACACGTAATACCATGGGTCAGTACCATCGTTCTTATTAATACCATCTATCCAATACCATGGCCCATTTGCAACTAACTGTGGTCCCTTCTTTAAATGCGGGTCAACCACTTACAGTTATTAATATGGGCTTTATTGACTCTTTAACTAACTATAACTATGACTCCACCCTATTACATAAATAAGGGGGTTGGGGTTGGGCCCTAACATGCCCTCCCCCATAAAAATAGCCTTGTCCTCAAGGTTGAAGCTGCGGAAACTGCTGAAGAACAATGGCTGGTTCCCAGGTCGCATCTTCTAGAGAGGTGTCTTTCCACTTGACGAGGAATTCCTTGATCGTGTGGCCACGCAGGTGCCATTCTCGTGTGTCAAGAACCTATTCAGGTTGGAGCCAGATTGAACCTTCTTCATCCTATTGAAGTAGACTGATTTGAATTCTGCAATTGTTTCCAACCACTTTCTTGAGGCATGAGACATGGAAGACGGGATGGATTTTTGCAGTGGGTGGCAAGGCTAGCTTGTAGGGTGCTTCTCCGATGCACTGAAGTATTTGATATGGTCCATAGAATTTTGGAGATAATTTCTGACAACCCTTGTCTTTGAGTGATGTTTTCTTATATGGTTGCAGCCTTAAGAATACCTGATCCCCTTCTTGAAATTTGCGCTCTGAATGATGTTGGTCTGCCTGTTGCTTCATGCGATTTTGAGCTTGATGGAGATTCTCTTTGAGGTGGGCAAGCATGGTTGCACAATTTTGTAGGAGTTGATCCACTGCTTGTACCTTAGAGCATCCCTGGATATAAGAAGTAGGTGAAGGGGGGAGTTGACCATAAACTGCTTCATATGGAGTCATCTTGGTGGTGGCATGATAGTTAGTATTATACCACCATTCGGCTAGAGGTAACCACTGTACCCATAGATGTTTCTTTTCTGAAGTGAAACACCTAAGGTAGGTCTCCAGACATTTGTTGACTGCTTCAGTTTTACCATCAGTTTGGGGATGATAGGAAGTACTGAGTTGCAGTTGGGTACCTTGTAGCCTGCAAAGTTCCTACCAAAAGTTACTGGTGAAGATCAGGTCACGATCAGACACAATGGAAGTGGGCATTCCATGCAATTTGAAGATCTGGTCCATGAAAGATTGATCCACCAAAGTGAGTGTAAAAGGGTGGGCTAGGGCGCAAAAATGAGCATACTTAGAAATTCTGTCCATAACCACCATGATGACCGACTTGTTACTTGACTTCAGAAGACCAGTAATGAAATCCATAGAAACCTCTGTCCAGATTGAGGTAGGAATGGGAAATGGCTATAAGGTGCTTGAGGATTTGACCGTTTCTCCTTTGTGGTGCTGACACACATCACACTCAGCTACAAAAGTAAGAATGTCCTTTTTCATGCCTTTCCAAAAGAATTAACGTCGAGTGCGAGCATAAGTCTTCTGAAAGCTTGAATGGCCTGCAGTGGGAGATAGGTGCAACTCTGCCAAAATGCGAATTTTGAGGGTGGATGTTGGTGATATCAGTACTTTGTCCTTGTAGTGAAAAATCTCATCCTGCCAATAGTAGCCCACTGTGGAATTTGGATTTGCCTGCAATTTATTAATGAGTTGGGAGAGTGAAGGATGTGAAAACCATTCCTTGCGAGCCTCTTCAATCCACTCTGGAATGGGAAGAGAGATTGCTAGCAAGGTACTTTCCTCCTCAAATTGGCATGATAAAGCATCCGCTACGAAATTTTCGCGCCCTTTCTTGTAAATTATCTCATAATAATATCCCAACATTTTGGCTAGCCATTTTTTTTTTGTGGCAAGGATAGGTGTTGCTCCAAAAAATATTTAAGGCTTTGATAGTCTGTGCAGATTTGGAAATTCCGCCCCAATAAGTATGGTCGCCATGTATCCACTGCATGTAAGATGGCCATCATCTCCTTCTCATAGGTTGATTGTCCCAGATTTGTCCCACTTAGTTGTTGGCTAGTGAAGGCCAAGGGTCAATGTTCCTGCATTAAGACAGCCCCAATACCCGTACCTGAAGCATCACATTCAATCAAAAAAGATTTGGTGAAGTCGGGTAGTGCCAATATGGGAGTGGAACGCATGGCATGTTTGAGAGATAAATGCTTGTTATGCTTCATCATTCCAAAGGAATGAATTTTTCTTCAGAAGGTGAGTGAGGGATCTAGCAATGCGACCATAATTGCGGACAAGTTTGCAATAGTAGGCGATCAGACCCAAAAATCCTCTCAAACTCTTCAACGTATTTAGTTGAGGCCAATCTTACATTGCTTGGATCTTTTTGGGATCCACCCTAACACCTTCTCGCCCCACAATGTGGCCCAAATACTCGATTTCTTCCATGCCAAAGAGTACTTGGACAATTTGAAAAATAATTTATGCTTCCGGAGAAGTTGCAAGAGTAGATCTACATGCTGAAGATGTTTTTCCCAGGTGAGGCTGTAGATGAGGATATCATAAAAAAAAACAAGGACAAATTTTCTGAGATATGGTTTGAGTAGGTGATTCATGAGGCTCTGAATGGATGGGGAATTAGAGAGACCAAATGGAATGACCAGGAATTCATAATGGCCTTCATGAGTTCGGAAAGCAGTCTTTGGAATGTCTACTTCTTTCATGCGAATTTGGTGATAGCCCGAGCGAAGGTCGAGCTTAGTAAAGAATTTAGCCCCATTTAGTTCATCCAGAAAATCATCAACAACTGGGATGGGAAATTTATCTTTGACCATCATCTTGTTGAGGGCCCTGAAGTCTGGACACATATGCCATTCCCCATCTTTCTTGAGCACCATGACCACAGGCGATGAATAAGGACTAATGCTAGGACGAATGACATAGACTTTGAGGAGTTCCTTGATGATTTTTTCAATTTCATTCTTTTGGGCGAAAGGATATCTATATGGGAGCACATTTGGTGGTTGTGCCCGTGGGACAAAAGTAATGCTATGATCATGTTCACCTCTTCACGGTGGAAGCTCATGAGGCTTTTCAAAGACCTGCAGATGGTTTTTTAAGACCTATTGCATCTCAGGATGAATATGAAGAGAAGTGGGCTCAAAGGCGTGGATAGCATTAAATTGGACTATAACTCCATGGTGCCCTTTTTTAACAATTTTTCCATCCTATGTGAGATGATGATAGAAGGAGCACCTGCCTAGAGTCCACGGAAGGTATGCGTGTGGTCATTTTGCTTAAATCTCATATATAAATCCTAGAAATCCATTGTGATTGGGCCGAGTGTGTGGAGCCATTCAGCACCCAAGACAATGTCATACCCACCCATGTTGATGGAAAACATGTGGGTCTTTAGGTGATAATCCCCCATTTGAAGTTTGACATCTTCACAATAGCCTTCACATTTCATTGTCCCCCCATCAAAAATCTGGACCTAGAAATTAGGGACTACTCTGAAAAAACAATGCACTGCTTCGGTGACTCTTTGATGGATAAAGTTATGCGTACTGCCACTATCAATCAAGACTACTACAGGGTGATGCTTAATAAAACCTTTGATTTTGAGAGTTTAGGGAGAATAAATTCCTGCCAAAGCATGAAGCGAGATAACTGGTCCTTCTAGTGTCGCTGGGAGCTCATTGTTTGGCTGGTTGTCCTCATCTTCCTCCTCTGGTCCCTCAAATGGTGGGGCTTCCTTAGATGAAATGTGATCAGTAGGATCAATTTTAAAGAATTTGGGTTCCTTGCATTTATGTCCTAGGGCTTATTTCTCATCATAGTAGTAACACAATCCTTGCTTTCTTCTTTCCTCCATTTCCGCTGGTGACACCTTTTGAACCTAAGTGTTTGGGTAGTGCTCGGAACCTGGGTGGGGCGTCCCTTGGCTATGAAATTTGGAAGAGTTGACTGGGCCGCTAATGCATGTTCTACTTCATGAGCTGTCTTGCAAGATGCCAACCATGAGACTGGGTGGTGCATTCAGACGTGGGCTTGTATGGCATCTTTGAGACCACTGATAAAACATTCCAAGTAGAATTCGTTTGCTAGACCTCCTGTGCGGAAGGCTAATGCTTCAAAGGCTTTAATATATTCTTGCATTGTGCCTGTCTATCAGAGCTTAGTAAGACGACCCAAAAAGTTAGATTCATGGTCAAAGCGATCAGAAAGGGATTTTGAGAATATTTGCCAAGTCATTGGCCTTGTATAGCAGCGTTGATGCCACTGCCACCATTGCCATCTTTCTTGGTCCAAGTACAGGCTGCCCACACTTAGCTTAGTCCCATCATCTCTTATGTGATTCAATGTGAAATATTGCTCCATTTGTGATAGCCATATGGCTGAATGAGAGGCATCAAATTTATGCATGTCCAGCTTGGGTGGTCGAAGCTAGGACTGTTGGTGGTTTCCATAGAAGTGAGGATAATGGCTAGATTCGCCCTCAAGGTTTTCATTAAAATCATATGCCTCCTATTGTTCCCCTAACTTGCCCTTTGTGATTGTGTCATTTAAGGACTGGATCTGCTTCGTTAATGACTCTAACTTTTGTTCAAGGGTGTCTATCTTCTCATTGGCCATAGCTTGAGCTCTGGTTTGTACCATGCACAGATCCAATGCACTTGTTGTTACTATGAAAAAAACTTAGGACCACCCGAAATTTTGACGCTGACAAGTGAATGGTACCACCTGGCTCACCTCGTCGACCTGATTCTTATGGGCTATGTCTCCTATAAGCATCCCGCGAGGGTCTCAGACTTAGGAATACTATAGTAGCTGATTCCCAAAAAAGTTAATTCTGCCCAATGTCTTGAGAGAATCATGCCTAGGTATAGGAGCCCCACAAATAGTCAGATCTGTTATCGAAACCCTCAACTACAGAGTATGAGTAGGAATGTGGCAGTGATCGAACCCTTACTGCTAGATCTGAATGGCGGATCTGATTGTTGCGACTGCTACAGAACCCAACCTTCTAGATCTGAATGGCGGATCTTATAGATTTGACTGAATGGCGGATCTGATTGTTGTGGCTGTGACAGAACCCAACCTGCTAGATCTGATCTAGAATATATGATGCATGATATAGAGAGAGACAAGGGAACTATGGTCTCAAGGAGTGTAAGGTGCTACAGATCGCAATATACATAAGGGTCCAATAGTATTACTCGGCCCAATATTTTAGGGCACTAACCAAGGAGGATCAACTGTACCCTTAGCCATACAACCCGACTACTCTATCATACACACGAGTAATCTCCCCGAGTGTTGTTATTGGTGTACTGTAGCAGAAAGACGACCAACGGTTTATCTATGGCGAGGTTTCAAGTGAGCCTAGGGGGCTTCCGATATACCTAGAGGGTACTTCGAAGATAGTCTGTGCCTGGTTCTGTCTAATGCGCTACTACTCGAAGGGGTACCCACAGGGGTTACAAGGGAGTCCAACAAGCGTGAACACCTCTTGTATTTCCTGTGTGCATGCCTGCCCAAATCCATAGGTTTATGCGTTCAACGATAGATCCTGTGGTTTAAAGATGTCGGAACACATCTCTATCCAAAAAAATTATGCTAAAAATGGAGATGCCACCAGCCCTGGAAAGTGCTCTGATACCACTTGTTATGCTCTTGACCTACGAGAAGATACCAAAATACCAAATATGTGAAGAAATATACCCAGAACACAAAACAATAAGAAATAACAACATGTATTTTATTATTCAAAAAGGAAAGAAATGTTCACTTGCCTCTTCGAGGGGGCAACCTCCAATAGAGCTGGGCTCAATTACAAAATAAGACATGACGCTCCTTAAGGGGAGTCTCTATCCTTTATATAGGATTCATACATACAATACCATGGGTTAGTACCATGGTTCTTATTAATACCATCTATCTAATACCATGGCCCATTTGCAACTAACTGTGGTCCCTTCTTTAAATGTGGGTCAACCACTTACAATTATTAATATGGGCTTTATTGACTCTTTAACTAACTATAACTATGACTCGACCCTATTACATAAATAAGGGGGTTAGGGTTGGACCCTAACAACATTGGTCAAGGTAATGCGAGCTCCATGCTCCCTCTGAAAAACAACCTTGCCTACACCTAAGACACTATACTTTTCATCATTACCCATCACTATGAGTATCTGGATATCTTTCTCCTCCAAGATACTGAACAAACTCTTATCGTCGGTCATGTGGAAAGAAGCTCCACTGTCAAAGAACCAACCACATCCCACCATGGATGAAACCATGCATGTGAACAGGGTGAAATCCAACTCGAACTATGAGGCCAATGCCTCACCTTCAGTCCCTTCCTTGGATCCCATCTTGGATTTCATCAGTGGACAATTTGTAGCAAAATGGCCCACCTCATGACAATGAAAGCATCGCACTTTTGATTTGTCAAAATTCTTCCCACCATGGGAAGAACTTGATTTTGGATGTGAATCCTTCTCCTTCCCTTTCTTCGCCTTACTCGCTAAGGCACAATTTTCTTCATCCTCCTTGAATGAAGAACCATCCCTGGTGCTTCCTCTTATCTCCTCCTGCATCAGATCCGACCAAAGTCGTTACCAACTGGCAGTTTCTCTCTTCCATTTACCAAGCCTTGGTAGCTATGCCAGCTCTTAGGAAGACTGAGGAGTGCAAGACTCGCCATGTCATCATCGGCTGTCATGATCCCTACACTTCCAAGCTCATCCCTGCAGGTGGTGAGCTTGTTAAGATATGTAGAGATCATGTCGCCCTTTTCACACTTGATTTTCCAAAGCTTGTCTTTCAGCGTCAACGTCCTCTGATCGTTGCTATTCCGATATATATCTTTCAATGTTTTCCACATTGAAAATGGTGTCTCCTTCCCATGGAGACTCGAGAGTATGTGGTCTCGAACTCCCTCCAAAAGGATTCTCCTTGCTCTAGCCACACATTTCTTCCATTATGCCAATTCAGTAGCATTAGTCATCTTGGGGACTTCTTGATCAATGAATTCCTTTAGACCGTTATCCTCTAATACTGCTTCCATGCGATCCTTCCAGGCTATATAATTCAATCTGCCATCAAGAGCATATTCGAGTCTTAAACCATTGAACGCCATTGGTGAAATTTAGATGTGATAAGAACTTGATTTTTATATTCAGGAACCACAAACTTCAAACTTCTCCCTTCTTGTATACTATTCTATCCTTTGATCACCTTTGCTCTGATCCCATGTAGAATTTCCCGCTGTAGATCAATAGATTATGCAATATACTAAAGCAAAATACAAGATCTACTTCTACAACAAACTTTGCAGAAGCTTAATCGAATATGAGAAAGATCAATAAGAATACATATAACTGAGAATGAGAAAGCAATCACACATGAACACAGAAGAATAATCTTGGGGAAAGCCTCAGCCTAAAACCCCAATCTCTGTAATATCATACAAGTGGAAAATAGTCCGGATTACAAAAAGAATCAACTCACAAGCTATCCTGCTCTCTCTGCAATCCCTCTGCTGCTCATAGACACTCAAAGGCTTCTCACAAACCTTAACCTCTTCCCTCCAAGCCTCTTATTTCCTTGCGAAATTTTTCCTGGGGTCCAGTGTTTCCACAAGTGTGAATTCCCTCCTCACACTATTCACTTGGCTCGGTAGTAACTGTGCAATCTTGAAGGAGATAATTCCTTCTACATGGATGAGTTTCCTTTATAGGAAAAATTCTCCAACTAATAGTACATTGTCCCTTCCTCTAATCTCAACTGGGTCTCTGACTGAACTGACATGCATGAGTTATTTATGAGAGAATATTCAGTTATCTGGAGAGCAGCAGTTACATGCATGCAAACATTAACTATCTGAACTCACAATTAATTCTACAAACTGTTAAAACTAATCTAACTAGACTTAACTTAGTTAAATGAGCTAACTAATTACAACTCAAAGTACAACTCATCCTGATCTCCTTTAATCAAGGGATAACTTCCTCAATCAATGGAGAAATTGTTGCATGTGTTCACATAGACTTCATCTTTGATTTTCTAAAACTAATTAACTCAAGATGAATTAATTAATTATTTTACAAACAGTTGCTAAGATCAAATTCGAATTTTTACTTCTCAATTTTAGTTCAGGGACTAACTAAAATTGGAATCCATCCCAAAATTCTATTTATAGAAATGCTATTTTTAGAACTTACATTTTTCATTCCTTGTTGCTATGTCCAACACTGGTACTCGAACTGCTATTTATAGCAGTGCTATTTTTAACACTTCTATTTTTATCATTTCTTGTTGCTATTTTCAACAGGATATTGAGGATATTGTGGATGGCTCCCATAAGTTCCTTGCCAACCTCGTTGCCAAGATTGATTTTGGGGTTGAGATGGCCAATGTTTCCAAGGAATGGGTGTGTTCCAATTACTTTGAGGTGGATGCGCATAAGCTTGAAATTGTTAATTAGGCTCTTGCATCATATTAGGCTGAATAGGCTGCCATAGTCCTCTTGGAGCTACATAACATTGCTGCATTGGTGATTGAATTTCTCCACTGTCCTCTTGGTAAACTTCCTTTAACCTTGGTAATGATGGACAATGCTTAACATCATGTGATTTTGTAACACAAATATCAGCATTTTCTTTTCCTTCATCTTGCATTCTTAACATTTCTACTTGTTTTGTTAGATTGCTAAGAATTTCTGTTTTAAAATCATCAAACAAATTTCCATGTTTAGCTTGACTTACCGATCTTGATGTTGATTGACTTACTCTTGCCCTTCCTCTTGATATGTGTTTGCATGTTTCACAAATTTCCTCAAATGATAATTGATATACATCACCTCTACTCATGAGATTAAGGAGATCAATCCATTCATCCCTAATTTCTCTAAGTAAGAGGGTTTTTAGTGTGTCATATCCTAAATGATGTAGTTTTAACCTCTTAAAATTATACATGAACCTCTCTATTAGATCCTCAAGGCTCTTATCTTATCTTTTATTCATTCTAAATATTTCTTCCTTAGATCATGATCTTTATATTTTTCTATAAATATATTTTTCATATCATTCCATGATCTTATTGAATTAGTCCCTAAACTCATGAACCATTTAAGAGCTCTATCCTTCAATGTTGCCATAAACAATCTCAGGTTTTTAGTTTTTAAGCAACCATAAGATCTACAAACAATTTGAAATTTAAAGAGAAAGGTTTCCAGATACTCTGACCTTAGACCATGAAATTCTGGAAGAAAAGATGGAGGGATGTTCTTCCTGTGCACATTGATATCAGTATCTTGAATGGGGAATCTGAGAGGATCTTCCTCATTGTTATATTCTCCATCCATTTCTTCTACTTCTTCTACCTGCAAAAGTGAATCATGATATGACTCTTACTACACCATGTGATCAAATCGGGGTGGGGGGTGGTTTGGTGTTGAAGAATTTTTTTGTTTTTTTATTTTTCTGATTGAATGAAAACTATAATGCAATGCAATTTTCTACTTTTGAAATTAAATATGCCTAATGCAATTTTTATTTTTTATTTTTCAAAAAGTAAAAAGAAATGAATCAAATAGGGAATAAAACAATGCATACTTTGACACCTTTCGAACAACAACGACAAAAAGTGATGAGCCTCAGTATTGCAACAAGAATGTTGCAACTCCCAAGGATATCGACTTTAATTATCAACCCAGGGTTCATACAAACTTAAGAGGTATCGACACTATATGTGCGGCATACAATGTGTCCTTCCTTTGTTGTCATGATGTAATGGAGTGCATTTACTGAAGCCAAATCCTAAACTAATTGCAGAAAATGAAATGCTCGAAATCGAACTTTAACCTATTGCAAGAAATAAAGTACAAGGAAAGAGACTGAAATCAAATGCTAAAACACACCATTTTCTAACTAACTGCTAAGAGGCTTTTCTTCAAAATAATGCTAAATTAACATGTATGCAATCCTACTGTCCTAAGCATGCAGATTCACACCATCAAACCTTCAACTATTGTGCATGTAAATGAATAAAATAATTCTGTTTTACTTTTTGTCTTTTTTCATGTGAGAGTGAGAAAGCTAATCTCTTTTGGTGATGTGCTAAGTGGCTTGGAGATGATGGTGAATTTTCAGAAGGCTCGGGAGACAAGTAGAGACCATTTTCTTGCTTCCTAGAGGATTTTTCCTCAATTCAGCCTCAAAACAAGATTTCCTATAGGATGTTACAGGATGTCCTCAAAACCTATAGGATCCTCTGAAAACCTACATGATATAATCAAGAGAAAAAGGATGGATGTTGAAGGTAATGGAAATCCTAGGGAAGGTGGTTGGTGGATGGAATGAGGCAAGGGAGTGCCTAGGACCACTTCAGAACTCAAAACAAAAGTTGGGAGATGGCTAGATTTGCTCAAAAAGCTTGGAGATGTTTCCTTGTGAAATGATGAAATTGGCAAGGTTTTAGTGAAAGAAAGTGAGGACCATGGGTGGACGAAGTTGGGATGAGGTTATTGACTATGAAATCTCTTTGTACTCCTAAAACACCTGCACTGCATCAAACATTGACATTTACCCAAAAAACATGAAAACAAGAAGAATTTCAATTATCTAAAGGAAACATAATTTCATGAGCTAGCTGTCTACTTCATGCATGAGGAAAACTTTGTAGAATGATATAAAACATTGATGAGATCTAATGTAAGACTGAAGATAGAAGAAATGGAAATCAAGTCCTACTCTTGAAAACTAGGAAAATGTTGACCTAAGTGTGGAGCAATAGGGTTAAAATGGTATTTATGGCATGGAGGTTAGGTAGAGGCCTAATCCTAGCTTCAATGATGATTTTTCTCAAATCAGACTCAAAACAGGGTTTCCTACAGGATGCTACAGTGACTTCCTACAGGATGTATAGATTTACTATAATTCATCAAATGACCAAGCAACTCAAATCCAAATTGGATGCGATTTTTTTTTTTTTTTATTAACTAGGATGTATTAGGTCCCCATTCCAAGTGCAATCACTCAAAAGGACCTCTACTAACCCATGCTAAAAAATGGAAAAACATGACTAGTTGAAAATCTAGAAATTTGAGAACTAGTGATCTAGTAAATCTAAAAAATACCTAACCTAATCAAGTGAAAATGCAATGGGGTAGTTTTTGTTATGAACTGGAATGCTTTTGTTATCTAATTCAAGTGGAACCATCTCGATTGAAGCTCATTAGCATGCTGCAAAAAATAGGAGAAATTTAATGTTCTTTGCCACAAAGGAGTTCCAAAAATCTAGATTTGGGAATAAGAAGACTAATGGAAGCATCTCAATGATTACTATGCACTTCCAAAGATTTTCCAAGGATGAAATAATTCTTGTGATCCTGCAAAAGAACTTACATCAACCATTTAACTCAATCCTACAAAAAGAAATCATTAATACTAAATGCACAAATAGAAAGAAATAAAAGCAAGAGATGCATGTGAATAAACAATGAAAAAAAGGAAATAAAATGATACAAAAGGGCTCCGAGGCTCCTAGGATGGCCAAGCCCAAGGAAACACAGAGACCTATAGAGGAGAAGAAGATTTAGAAGCTGAACATGACACCAATCTTCATTATTTTCATCAATAGAATTACATCCCTGCAAGAAAATACAATGCAACTGCAAAAATACAAGTTCTATCCACAATAACACTAATGAAAATACCCCCCTATAGGAAAATTCGACTTGGTACTTATACAAAATGATGAGGAATAATTCCCCTTGGATGGAGGAAACTTTCCCCACCAAAATCCCTGGGTTAGTGGATCTGGTCCCCAATACTAGGAATCTACATTAAATGGTAGGGAACACATTCCTAGATTTTCTCAATCATTGGAGTTCCACAATTTGTGCCATAATCCCATAATGTCTTGTTGATTTATTATTTACTATTGATCCTCATGTAGTAGGGAATAAGTCCCTAAATTATCTCCTCCTCCAAATCATCATAATCTGCCCAATATTCTCATAATATTCCACAAAAATAAATAATATTAGACACAAATATCCAATTATTCATAAACCTTCTTAATGAATATATTAATGTTAAAAATAAATTATCTAATGTAGAAATATAGGTTTAATGTTCTGAAGGATAGTCATAGGCCTTAATTTATGTTTTAATTTAGAGGCATGGGCCTTAATTTATGTCTAATTTAGAGGCCCATCATAAACTCTTCAAAGAAGATCAGGGAGAGACATCAGTGCCCATTACACTAATACAAAAGGAGAAGGATTTAGAAAATCTAGCCTTATCACAAGGTTTATGACACACAAGAAGCATGTCCAAACAACAATCGTCTATTTCCAGTAATCAAAACCAATAGCTTGTTACTATTCTTTCTTCTCCAGAACATGATATGAAAAGCCCTTCTCGGGCCAATGAGGAAGCATGGGACCTTTTGCATGAGGGAAATGGTCCAACAGATGATTTTCAATACCTTCTGAGTAGTTCACCACCACAAAATATATCTCACAAGAATCTAGGAAAGAAGAAGCGAGCGTCTAAGTCTAAGAAGAGTCGAACACTAACGGGTCAGCTCACGGGGGAAGTAGTTCTCAGCAACAAACAACACTAGTCATAAATTCTTCGTCTTGTGGAGAGGAGGATCAACAAATACCAGTGGCTAAGCTACAGTAAAGAATACAAAGCTGAAGGATAAGGACCACAAATATAAGACCTTGTTTTTCTATGTGCGGATGGTTAATGAAAAATATCGAAACACAAATTTATCCTTAGTCTCCAAGAATGATGCACTCATCCTGAGAAACAAGCACCTTGTTAGTTGGAAACTGAAACAACAAAGGCCCGCTAAGAATTTTAGTGCCTAGGAGTGACCCTGATGATTCCAAATGCCATTAATAAAAGGAAACCATGGTTAGGAGGTCTTAGTAATTGCGACGGGAATTTGAGGTACGGGATGACCTAATTTTTTATTATTGGGTGTAGTTTGAAAGGGACAACTGCATGAGGGCATGCATTCCCTTTGGCATGGGGGAATGTTGGGCCCTATATTTGTACCCATTTTTCACAGTTTATTGCATGGATTTTACTATTATTTACCCTACTCTATCCTTTTTGTACCCTAAAACCACTCCACACTAGATAAAAATGCACTACTTTACAATGGAGGTAAGATTTATTGCTAAGTACTATTTTTTGTATTTATTTAATTAGTTTGAGTAGATGATAAATGAACCTATAACTTTTGAGTTACTATGACTGATATTTTAAAGGAATCACAGACACTTGAAGTGCGTGGACAGGTCAGAAAACACTCTAGCACATCACTCAACAACACAACAGGCAGATGTTTTTTAGCCCACTATCCTATACTCAGTTTTGTACCTCCTTTAGTACTCTAATCAACAGTGGGCACCCAGTCAACCTTTGGCATTCTAGAATAGGCCTCCTCATTGTTAACACGTGATCATTTTTATCGATGGTGTTGTAACCGGGGTAAGTTCAGTTGCAATCTCTACAAATCTATCTGGGAGATTTCACATGGCTTAACTTAGTTCTGAATTTATATTTTTACTTTTCTCAGTCAAACAATTGTAACCATCTTCATTAGCTGAACTCTTTAAAAATCCTCATCTTCTGTATGTAAAAGTTACTCATGCATATCTTTGTAGAAGGAAATATATGCTCAGGCTAAACAAGATTGTGGCACAACTTCTTGATTATGTTTGGTTAATATCGAACTCTTGGACTGATGTTTCATTGAAACTTTAAGCTTCATAACAACCTATTCCCAAGCTTCATTTAGGCAATCTTCCCTTCCCATGGTTGTGCACTAAGTCTATCTCAAGGTCATCTCCTAAGGTGGTATATTTAGAACCTTCGAAGCATGGTCACCTAACTCTTGTTTCTTGTATAGAGTTTCAATGAAGGCCAATGCTTACATAACTTGCACTGGGCAGGAGGACCAAGAAGAGCTCTGAAATGGCTAAATGTGAGACCAGTATAGTAAGAGAGGGAAAGTCATATAAACAAGACTCAAACACAGATCACACACATAAATTCCATTAATATAAGCCAAAAGAATTCACAAGGCTCTTGAAAAACAATCACACCTTGAAATGGCAGCAAATAGACACATGTTTCCACGTGCGACAGTTGAAACATAGAATTACAACACTTAGAACACAAGTTGAGGCACAAGCTTTGATTGTGACGAGAAAATGTGCTCAGCTATGAGAATGTGTCTAACACATATTCTTATGATATGTGATACCATCTAATGTACAAGAGTGTGTTATAACTACCTCTAGTGATGTGAAAAGGTGCAACACATGTAGGAGTGAAAACAATAAAAAATGATAGCTGCAACAATAGGAAAACGATAAAACGACATTGGAAAAGGCTAAAGAAATTGAATGCAAAACATGCCAAAATGAGGATAACATGAAAATGATGCATGTTAAAGTAAAAGCAAGCCAAAAAAAGAAGCACAAAAGTCAAAGTGACACTTGTGAATGTGAAGGTGCTCAAAATCTACAGTTGATAAAACTCACTGAAATATAAATACAATTGCAACCAAGATGAGTGGGAAACTATGAGTAGAGAGTACACACCTACTTTTGTCATAGGTTTCAAAGTGAATAGTATTGAACATTTTGAAAGCACCATGCCTAGAGAATGCATAAGCCTTACTTTCATAAATTGCGTAGTGCCTATCTAAGATTACATATATATAAGTGTATGTATAAAGCTATCAAGAACTAAGCATGTGTGAGGAAGTTACTTTGAAAATTAGAACATGAGAAGAAGACTTAAACATGTTGTAAAACATTTTCAACCATGAATTGAACATGGGACGATAGATTGCAAGATCCTCAATAGGCTCCAAAATGAAAGTGTAAGCAAAATTTTGGAGGGCATTGATCACAACGTCAACACTTGGTGACATAATGGTAGAACTGAAGCTTCTATTTTTAGGTTTAATCCTTAAGTGCAAGGTATCAGTATTTCAATAAGTATCAATTCGACATGTAGATTACCTCGACTTTTCCACTTATCCTCGTTAAAGATATAGTATCTTCTATTCCTTATCTGGCTTGGAACACATCAACGTAAGCCTTGTCATACCTCAACTATTTTGATAGGAGAGAAGGATAATAAGTGTACCAAGATTTGATAATCAGATTTAATTACATTCCCTAGTCTTACTCTGCTTCCAAAAAGCTTGTTCAGTACCATGGAAAAGTCACCTCAAGGAATCACAAGCATCACTTCACTTCCAGCAAGCTTCTTCAGTACCTCAGTAAAGTTGTGCGCTTCACCTCTTTGCGCAAGAAACCTTTCTATTATTCACCCATTATTTTATTTGAAAGATATTCTTAAAGAATTTATTGAACATTTGTTTCATGGGTGGAATAGGGATCCCGAATTATTTAACTTGCAAGAGAGGTTGTTCCTTCCTTAAGGGATTTGAAACATAACTGAAGTTAATATGTTCATTTAAAGTTTTCTCCTTTCCCTTCTCTACCTGGTTGAGTCAATAGGTCGAAACACTATTCAATGCAAGGTTGAGCCATAATAAAGATATTAATAAAAAAAAAGGCTTTGTAGGATTTATATCTACAGCGAACTGTATTTTTCATATAGACATCATTGAATTTAAAGATATATAACCCCCTAATAGAGAAGAGGATAAAAAATTAACCGAGCATTGTTTGTCATTACAATTTCCCTTTTCAAGCTGACCACATTATCTTTTGAGCCAAAATAAACATCTTTCATGTAGATTCTTATTAAACAAAAGCAAGAAGTAAAAGACATGAAGAAACAAGAGAAAGGAACAAAGAAAATGTGAACTAAGCTTACAAACAACACGTCAGACAAAAGTGAGAACAAAGGAAAGACTAAAGGAGAGAAAGTGAAGAATGAGGGTACAAAGGAAAATTAAATGCAAATAGACCTACTCCTAACCTAACCTAACTAGATAGAAGGCCGGGGTCAAGTGTAAAGAAACTTCAAATGTAGCCACCATTGTTCCTATTATGAAACTAGCTCACAAAAAGATAGAAAAGATAGATCAATGCCTTAGAATTCAGCCTCTTCGAGGGGGAAACCTCCTTTACATTACACAAATGAACAATTCTTGGATGATACAAATGACAAAACATCCTTTATATATGTAGGAGTCTAAGGGGTCACAATATAACCAAGACGACCTAACAATAATAATATAAAGGCACAAAAATAACAATAGTGGGATTCCATGGGGCACAATTATAACAATAAGGGATACAATGACAATAGTAATGGGGGAATCACTAGTATTATAGGGACCTAACATTCCCCTCTCCTTCAAAAAATTGTTGTCCTAAGGGCTTGAGTAGTTATGGATGCTTTTGCATAAAATTCTCATCCTCCCATGTGGAATCTTCAATGGGTAAGTTCTTCCACTTGATGAGATACTCTGAAATTGATCGATTTCATAGCTATCGAGTTCTTGTTTCTTTGACTGCTTTAGGTTCTAATATGATTTTTCCTTCCTCATCAAGTTCTGGAAATATTGTTTGAACTGGAATCTTGTCACCTATAACCTTCTTTAAGCATGAAACATGGAAAACTGGGTTCACTCGGGAAGCTGCAGGAAGCTCCAATTTGTATGTCATAGTACCTATCTTTTGCAACACCTTGTACGAACCATAATACTTTGGTGATAATTTACTATCCTTCTTAGCTTGCTTGAGAGACATTTATTTATATGGTTGTAGCCATAGGAATACCCAATCACCTACATCAAAACTTCTTTCGTTGCGATGTTGATCTTCCTGTTGTTTCATTCTATTCTGCGCCAAGGTGAGGTTATCCTTTAAGAGTTGGAGAACTTGTTGCTGATGCTCAATGTGATCTTCCACTGCTTGAACCTTAGAATTTTCTCTTAAATATGATGTGATGGATGGTGGATGATATCCATAAAGTGCCATAAATAGGGTAATTTTTGTTGCAGTATGGAAGGAAGTGTTATACCACAATTCAGCCAGTGGTAACCATTTGACCCATTGTATCTGTTTATCAGATACAAAACAACAAAGATATCCTTCCAAACATTTGTTTACTATCTCAGTTTTCCCATCAGATTGAGGAAGATAAGATGAGCTATGAGCTAACTGAGTACCAAGACAAGAAAATAATTCTGTCCAAAAATTTCCAGTGAAAATGGGATCTTTGTCGCTTACAATAATCTTTGGGTTTCCATGTAGCTTTTGAATTGTTTCCATAAATGCAGTAGAAACTGTACTCGCTTTAAATGGATGAGATAATGCACAAAAGTGTGCATACTTGGTAAGTCTGTCAACTATCACCATGATAACATTCTTTCCTTCAGACTTGCATAAACCTGTGATAAAATCCATTGAAACCTCCTCTCAACATTGGCTTGGAATCGATAAAGGTTGTAATATTCTTGGGGTCTTAATTGTTTCAACTTTATTTTGTTGGCAAACCAAACATTCTACCACAAACTTTTGAATATATGATTTAAGGCCATCCCAAAAAAAAAATCCTTCTTAACCCTGTGGTAGGCTTTTAGAAATCCTGAGTGCCCTCCTAAGGAAGATGTGTACAATTCCCTAAGAATCTTTTGTTTGAGCTGGGAATTCTTACATAGGTATAACCGATCCTTGTACCATAATGAATCATTTTTCCAGCTAAATGTATCAGAGGTACTGGGATCTTGTTGTATCTTTTGAATGAGTGCCCACACTTCCTCGTCATTATTCCATTCATCCCTTGCTTCGTTTATCCAATCTAGTTGGATAATAGAAATGGCATAAAGAAATTCTTCCACATCCTCATCCTTTCTTGAGAGTGCATCTGCCACAACATTTTGTTTCCCTTTTTTGTAGATGATTTCAAAGTCATAGCCCAACATCTTTGTGACCCATTTTTGCTGCTCTTCTCAAGATAATGTTTGTTCTAAATTTTTTTTAAGACTATCATGATCTATTTTTACCTTGAAGTGTCTTCCCATTAGGTAGGCTCACTATTTCTCAAGTTCATGTAGTATTACGAGCATTTCCTTCTCATAAATAGCTTTGTGTAAATACTTTCCTTTGATTGGATGACTCTCGAAGGCAATGGGTCTTTCTTCTTGCATTAAAATAGCATCAATTCCATTTCCTGAGGCATCAAATTCCACAATTGGTGTAGCTAAGACTGGTGCTTGGCACATTGCCTCTTTAAGATGTTCAAAGGCCTTTGTTTCTTCTGGAATCCATGAGAATGCATCTTTCTTCAATAATGTTGTTAGAATTACTACTATTCTCTTATAATTCTTAAGAAACTTGTGACAATACCCTCTCAACCCGAGAAATCCTCGTAGATGCTTTATGGATGTGGGGATTTTCCATTCCTTAATGGTTTTAATTTTGCAAGGGTCTACCTTAACACCTTCATGAGATACAATATGACCTGGATATTCCACCTCTTGTACTCCAAAGGAACATTTGGAGATTTTTTCATATAATTGTTTCTCCTCCAATATTTTGAGCACCATGTCGACATGTTGGACATGATCCTTCCAAGACTTGTTGTAGATTAGTATATCATCAAAAAATACTAACACAAATTTTCTAAGGAAGGGTTTGAAAATGGAATTCATCAAACCTTGAAATGTAGAAGGTGCATTAGTAAGGCCAAAAGGCATGACCAAAAGTTCATAATGACCCTCATGAGTTCTAAATGTTGTTTTTGGAATGTCTTCAGTCTTCATTTTGATTTGATGATATCTTGAATGAAGATCCAACTTGGTGAAGTAAATTGATGCATATAATTCATCCAATAATTCATCAATGAAAAGAATGGGAAATTTATATTTAATAGTGAGCTTGTTGAGCTCCCTATAATCTGAACACATGCACCATGATCCATCCTTATTGTGAACCAATACTACTGGAATAGAGAAAGAACTTTGACTAGGTTGAATTATACCAGCCTCTAGCATTTCTTCAACCATATGTTCAATTTCACTCTTTTGGACATAGGGATATCTGTAAGTCCTGATGTTTGGAGGAAGACTTCCTGGAATCAAATTGATAGCATGATCATGATCACGAATAGGTGGGAGGCCTTTGGGAGTCAGATTCATTAGAGAAGGCATTTAGGTTGGCAAAAAAAATGGAAAGCAAATTTATGGCAACAAGGAAGCCTACTTCTCATAATCATAAAGATGGAAGTGTTGCTACCCCTAGCCATCCACAACCTACAAGGTTGGCACCACAAAAATTGGAAGAAAAAAGAGCAAAAGGGATTTGTTATAGTTGTGATAGCAAATACACTGAAGGTCATAAGTGTGTTGAGAAGAAATTATTTTACATAGATTGTGAAGAGGAGGAAGAAAAGGAACAAGAAACATCAAAAGAAAAGGATATACACCAAGAACAAACCCTAGAAAAGTAAGAAATGAATCTGACCATATCTTGTAATGCATTGGCTGGAATTACTACTCCTCAAACTATCAAGATAGAAGGGCATATCAAGAAGAAAAAGGTAATAGTGTTGATTGATTCGGGAAGTACCCATAATTTTATTCATTGTAAGATCTCCAAGGAATTGAATTGCTTCCTATATCCAGCACCAGAGTGTCTGTTATGCTCTTAACCTACAAAGTAATACCGAACAGAGAATATGCGAAGAAAAGATACCCAGAACACAGAATATGCGAAGAAAATATACCCAGAACACAGAATAGCAATGATTTTATTACTTAGAGAGAAATGTTCACAGGCCTCTTCGAGGGGGCAACCTCCAATAGAGCAGAGCTCGATTACAAAACAAGACACGATACTCCTCGTAGGGAGTCTCTATCCTTTATATATGACTCATACATGCAATACCACGGGCCAATACCGTGGGTTTTATTAATACCCTCTATCTAATACTACCGCCCATTTACCATCTATCTAATACTATCGCCCATTTGCAACTAACTGTGGTCCCGTCATTAATTGCGGGTTAACCACTTACAAATATTAATATGGGCTTTATTGACTCTTGAATATGACGTGATCCCATGACATAAATAAGGGGGTTAGGGTGGGACCCTAACATGCCCTCCCCCTTAAGACTAGCCTTGTCCTCAAGGCTGAAGCTGCGGAAACTGCTGAAGAATAGTGGCTGGTTCCCAAGTTGCATCTTCCGGAGAGGTGTCTTTCCATTTGACGAGGACCTCCTTAATCATGTGGCCGCGCAGGTGCTTGTCTCGTGTGTCTAGAACCTATTCAGGTTGAAGCCAGATTGAGCCTTCTTCGTCCAATTCAGGTAGACTGGTTTGAACTCGGCAATTGTTCCCAATCACTTTCTTGAGGCACGATACATGGAAAACTGGGTGGATTTTTGCTGTAGGTGGCAAAGCCAACTTGTAAGCCACTTCTCCAATGCGCTGAAGTACTTGGTATGGTCCGTAGAATTTTGGAGAGAGCTTTTGACAACCCTTGTCTTTGAGTGATGTTTGCTTATATGGTTGCAGCCTCAAAAAGACCTGATCCCCTTCTTGAAATTGGCGCTCTGAGCGATGTTGGTCAGCCTGTTGCTTCATACGGTTCTGAGCTTGATGAAGATTCTCGCGCAGATGGGCGAGCATGGTTGCGCGGTGTTGTAGGAGTTGATCCACGGCTTGTACTTTGGAGCACCCCGTGAGATAAGAAGTAGGGGAAGGCGGAAGTTGACCATAGACTGCTTCATAGGGAGTCATTTTGGTGGTGGCATGATAGTTGGTGTTATACCACCATTCTGCCAGAGGTAACCACTGTACCCAAAGGTGTTGCTTTTCTGAAGTGAAACACCTAAGGTAGGTTTCTAGACATTTGTTGACAGCTTCGGTTTGACCATCTGTCTGCAGATGATATGAAGTACTAAGTTTGAGTTGAGTGCCTTGTATTATGAAGAGCTCCTGCCAAAAATTACTGGTGAAGATTGGGTCGCGGTCGGACACAATAGAAGTGGGCATGCCATGCAATTTGAAGATCTGATCCATGAAAGTTTGAGCAACCAAAGTTGGTGTAAATGGTTGGGGTAGGGCGCAGAAATGAGCATACTTCGACAGTCGGTCCACAACCACCATGATGACTGACTTGTTCCCAGTATTTGGAAGACCTGTAATGAAATCCATGGAGACCTCCGTCCAAATTGACGCCGGAATGGGCAATGGTTGTAATGTGCCTGGTGTGTTGACGGTTTCCCCTTTGTGGCGTTGACAGACGTCACATTCTGCTACGAAAGTAAGGATGTCCTGTTTCATGCCGGTCCAAAAAAATGATCTTCTGGTGCGAGCATACGTCTTCTGAAAGCCCGAATGTCCTGCAATGGGAGATGAGTGCAATTCTGCCAAAATGCGACTTTTGAGGGTGGATGTTGGTGATATTACGACTCTGTCCTTGTAGCGAAGAATATCATTCTGCCACGAGTAGCCCTTGCTGGAATTAGGATCTACCTGCAATTGAGAAATGAGTTGGGAGAGCCCGGGATGTGAAAACCATTCCCTGCGAGCCTCTTCAATCCAGTCTGGAATGGGGAGGGAAATTGCGAGCAGAGTACTTTCCTCCTCAAATTGGCGTGACAATGCATCTGCTACACGGTTGTCTTTCCCTTTCTTGTAAATGATCTCATAATCATATCCCAGCATTTTGGCTAACCATTTGTTTTGTTGTGGGGAAGATAGGCGTTGCTCCAAAAAATATTTAAGACTGTGATGATCTGTGCGGATTTGGAAACGTCGCCCCAACAAGTAAGATCGCCAGGTCTCGACTGCATGTAAGATGGCCATCATTTCCTTATCGTAGGTAGATTGGCCCAGATTCCTCCCACTTAGTTGTTGGATGGTGAAGGCCAATGGTCGCCCTTCCTGCATTAAGACCGCTCCAATACCTGTTCCCGAAGCATCACATTCAATGACAAATGATTTGGTGAAGTCCGGTAGTGCTAAGACGGGAGTGGAACACATGGCGGTTTTGAGAGCGGTAAATGCCTGTTGTGCTTCCTCGTTCCAGAAGAAGGAATTTTTCTTTAGGAGTTGCGTTAGGGGCTTCGCTATGCGGCCATAGTTGCGGACAAATTTACGATAATAGCCTGTGAGACCCAAAAATCCTCTCAAGCTTTTCAAGGTCTTAGGTTGAGGCCATTCTTGCATTGCCTGGATATTTTTGGGGTCCACCTTGACACCTTCACGCCCCACAATGTGGCCCAAATACTCAACTTCTTCCATGCCAAACGAACACTTAGACATCTTGACAAATAATTTATGCGTGCGGAGCAGTTGCAAGAGTAGATCTACATGCTGAAGATGTGCCGCCCAAGTGCCACTATAGATGAGGATGTCATCGAAGAAGACAAGGACAAATTTTCTGAGATATGGTTTGAGGAGGTGATTCATAAGGCTCTGAAAAGTAGAGGGGGCATTACAGAGACCAAATGGCATGACCAGGAACTCATAATGGCCTTCATGAGTTCTGAAAGCCATCTTGGGAATGTCGACTTCCTTCATGCGAATTTGGTGGTAGCCTGAGCGAAGATCCAACTTAGTGAAGAATTGAGCCCCATTGAGTTCGTCCAGCAAATCGTCAACCACCGGGATGGGAAATTTATCTTTGACTGTTAACTTACTGAGGGCCCTGAAGTCGGGACACATCCGCCACTCCCCATCTTTCTTGAGGACCATGACCACTGGGGATGAATAAGGACTAATGCTGGGACGAATGACACCTGCTTCCAACAATTCCTTGATGATTTTTTCTATTTCATTCTTTTGGGTGAAAGGATATTTGTATGGCCGCACATTTTGGGGGTTGGGCCCCTGGAACCAATGTGATGCTATGATCATGTTCCCCTCGCGAGGGTGGAAGCTCATGAGGCTTGTCAAAGACCGTCCGATGTTTATTTAAAATCTGTTGCATCTCAGGATGAATTGGCAGAGACATGGTGTCGACTACCTGGATGGCATTAAATTGAGCTACCACTCCATGATGGCCCTTTTTTAACAATTTTTCCATCCTATGCGAGCTGATGATAGAGGGGGCTCCCGCCTGTAGTCCACGGAGGGTATGTGTGGAGTTGTTCTGCTTAAAACTCATATATAACTCCTGGAAATCCATTGTGATTGGCCCAAGAGTGCGGAGCCATTCCGTGCCTAGGACAATGTCGCAACCCCCCATGTGTATTGCAAACATGTGTGTTTTCAATTGATAATCCCCCATTTGAAGTTTGACATTTTCACAACGACCTTCACATTTTATTGTGCCCCCATCTGCAATTTGGACTTGGAAGTTAGAAATTGCCCGGACGAAACAATGTGCTACTTCAGCGATCTTTTGATGGATGAAATTATGGGTACTTCCACTATCAATCAAGACTACTATTGCGCGATGTTTAAGAAAACCCCTGATTTTGAGAGTTTGAGGAGAAGAAATTCCTGCCAATGCATTTAGCGAAATAATTGGTTCATCAGACACAATCTCCTTTTGGTTATCTTCTTCGATCGCGTCCGGTTCCTCAAGTGGTGGATCTTCCTCGGTGGAGCTATAGTCATTGGCATCTATTTGAAAAAACTTGGGCTCTTTGCATTTATGACCCGGGGAATATTTTTCATCACAGTAGTAACATAGTCCTTGCTTCCTTCTTTCGGCCATTTCCGCAGGTGACACCTTTTGAATCTTAAGTGTCTGAGTCGTATTGGGAGCCTGTGAGGGACGCCCTTTAGCGGTGAAGTTGGGGCGGCTGGATTGGGCTGTTAATGCACGTTCCACATTACGAGCTACCTGGAAAGCCTCTGTCCATGTGGGAGGGTGGTGGAGTAGAACCTGAGCTTTGATGGCTTCTTTAAGACTGTTGATAAAGAATTCCATGTAGAACTCATATGTGAGACCCTTAGTGCGGAAGGCTAAGGCTTCAAAAGCAGTAATATATTCCTCCACTGTACCCGTCTGTCGGAGCTTAGTGAGACGCCCCAAAAAAGAGTCTTCCTATTCAAAGCGACTTCGAAGAGTTTTGGCAAATTGGGCCCAATTCTGAAAATGTCCATTGCAACGCTGATGCCATTCCTTCCATTGCCATCGTTCATTGTCCAAGTACATGGTGCCCACCATAAGCTTAGTCCCCTTATCTATGATATGATTCAATTGGAAATACTGCTCCATTTGTGCTAGCCATGCGGACGTGTGAGAACCGTCAAATTTATGCATATCCAACTTGGGAGGTCGCTGACTGGGTGGTGGATGGGTGTGCCAGACGTGATGAGAGTGGCTAGACTCACCCTCATGGTATTCATGGCCATTATACGCCTCCTCGTGGGCTGGCTCCTTGCCCTTTGGGAGTGCATCATGTATCTGATTACTTATTCCTTTAAGCTCAAGTTCAATATTCTTCACCGCAGTTTGGAGGGAGTGCACATGGTCTTCAATTTTGTCTATCCTTTCATTGGCCATCGCTTGAGTGCGAGTTTCTACCATACACCATCCTGATGAAAAATTGGGACCGCCTAATTTTTTTTTACTAAGAATTGAATGGTACCACCTTGCTCAGCTCGTCGTCCTGATTCTGATGGACTAGGTCACCAATAAGTGCCCCGGAAGATCTTAGACTCTTTTTTTTTTTGGAAAACTCCTAACGGAGTTTTACTCCTTCCTGATCAATACTGCAGTCGCCAAATCCTCAAAATGTCAATGCCGCCAAAAGTCCTGCGAAAATAATATCCAGGGACAGGAACCCTTCACAACTACTCCGATCTGGTGGATCTGAGAGATCTGAATGGTGGAACAACTGCTGCTGCTGATCTGATGGAGCTGCGGGACTGATGTCGGCTGCTGCTGCACTTGCTGACCTGGAATAGGTGATGTGTGATCCCCCGATAGAAAGGGAACTATGGTCTTGAGGAGTGTCAGGTGCTACAGATCGCAATATACATAAGGGTCTGACAGTAGTACTCGGCCCAATGTTTCAGGGCTCTAACTAAGGAGGATCGACCGTACCCTTAGCCGTACAACCCGACTACCCTATCGTACGGGCGAGTAATCTCTCCGAGTGCTGTTCTCGGTGTACTGTAGCCACAAGACGGCCGAAGGTTTATCTATGGCGAGGTTTCAAGGGAGCTAGGGGGCTTCCTATATACCTAGAGGGTACGTGGAAGACAGTCCGTGCGCGGTTCTGTCTAATGCGCTACTACTCGAAGGGGCACCCACAGGGGTTACAAGGGAGTCCAACAGACGTGACCACCTCTTGTATTTCCTGCGTGCATGCCTCCCAAAATCCGCAGGTTTATGCGCTTAACGACAGATCCCGTGGTTTAAAGACGCCGGAACACGTCTCTAGCCAATTTTTTTTTTTTTGCTAAAATTTGGAGATCCCACCGAGCCCTGGAAAGTGCTCTGATACCACTTGTTATGCTCTTAACCTGCAAAGTAATACCGAATAGAGAATATGCGAAGAAAAGATACCCAGAACACAGAATATGCGAAGAAAATATACCCAGAACACAGAATAGCAATGATTTTATTACTCAGAGAGAAATGTTCACAGGCCTCTTCGAGGGGGCAACCTCCAATAGAGCAGAGCTCGATTACAAAACAAGACATGATACTCCTTGCAGGGAGTCTCTATCCTTTATATATGACTCATACATGCAATACCACGGGCCAATACCGTGGGTTTTATTAATACCCTCTATCTAATACTACCGCCCATTTACCATCTATCTAATACTACCGCCCATTTGCAACTAACTGTGGTCCCGTCACTAATTGCGGGTTAACCACTTACAAATATTAATATGGGCTTTATTGACTCTTGACTATGACGTGATCCCATGACATAAATAAGGGGGTTAGGGTGGGACCCTAACAGTGTCAAGTGATGGTTGCAAGTGGAGGAACCATACATTGCCCAGGAAAGTACCATAATATCAAGCTATCCATGGGAGAATATGTATTGAATAGCCCAATTCTTTCCATTCCAATGGGTGGTGCTGACGTTGTACTAGGAGTCCAATGGCTACAATCCTTGGGTACAATAGATTTTAATTTTCAAGAACTTTTCATGAAATTCTCTTTAGAAGGAAAAGAAGTTGAATTAAGGGGTATCGCAGGGAAACCGGGAAAGATAATCAGCTCTAACGGAATGAAAAATCTTCTAAAGAAAGAACAATGAGGCATAATTGCACAATTATGTTCACTAGATGTTCCACATTGAAATCATCCATTTCTCTAGATCTCCAAAAAGTCTTGGACAATCGTTCCAAGGTATTTGAGACTCCCAATTCCATTAGAGCTGATTATCTTTCCGTTAGAGTTGATTATTTTTCCCAATCTCCCTGTGATACCCCTTAATTCAACTTCCTTTGCTTCTGAAGAGAATTTCATGAAAATTTCTTGAAAATTAAAAGCTATTGTACCCAAGGATTGTAGCCATTGGACTCCTAGTACAACATCAGCACCACCCATTGGAATGGAAAGCATTGGGCTATTCAATACATATTCTCCCATGGATAGCTTGATATTATGGCACTTTCCTGAGCAATTTATGGTTCTTCCACTTGCAACCATCACTTGACACTCTGGTGCTGGATATATGAAGCAATTCAATTCCTTGGCTATCTTACAATGAATAAAATTATGGGTACTTCCCGAATCAATCAACACTATTACCTTTTTCTTCTTGATATGCCCTTCTATCTTGATAGTTTGAGGAGTGGTAATTCCAGCCAATGCATTACAAGATATGGTTAGATTCATTTCTTCTTTTTATAGGGTTTGTTCCTAGTGTATATCCTCTTCTTTTGACGTTTCTTGTTCCTTTTCTTCCTACTCTTCACAATCTATGTAAAATAATTTCTTCTCGGCACACTTATGACCTTTAGTGTATTTGCTATCACAACTGTAACAAAGCCCCTTTGCTCTTTTTTCTTCCAATTGTTGTGGTGTCAACCTTATAGTTTGTGGATGGCTAGGGGCAACAATACTTCCATCTTTATGATTATGAGTGGTAGGCTTCCTTGTTTCCATAATTTTGCTTTCCATTTTTCTAGCCAACCAAAATGCCTTCTCCAATGAATCTGGTTCCCAGAGGCGAACCTCATGTTGGATGTTATCTTTTAAAGTCCCTATTAACACATCAATCCTATGCTCCTCTAGAATATCTTTTACCCTTATATTCAACTTTTGGAAGTCCTCAATGTGCTCCATCATTGAACCCTTTTGTTTGAGATTTATCAATTGGCTAAAAAAAGGTTGCTTTTTGTATCCTCATAATGTGCTATTATTTCATCCATAAAAATAGCCCAAGTGAAAATTTGTTTATGAGAGCAAAGCCATCGATACCACACAAACTGATTTGGTTCCAAATATAAAGTTGCAATGCGTAACTTTTGTGTGTTTTGCACATTATGGAGATCGAAAAATTGCTCCATCTGTAGCATCCATGGTCCGGGATCCTTGCCATCAAATTTCCCCATATCAATTTTTGGAACATGGTGGTTCATCGATCCAACGTTAGAGTCTATGAAATCATGATTAACATTTATTTTGTTCTCATCATGAGTTTTCTTTACTACCCTTTCGCCATTAGCAAGCATTTATTGTAGAAACTTTGTCAAATCTGTCTTCAAATCTTCCATGCTTGTCTTCAAATCTATCTTCAAATATGTCTTCAAATCATCCATCTTAGCTTCCACGCCCTCCATCTTAGCTTCTGTTAGCTTCCTCTACCAATAGGAGATAATTTTGAATGGCTAAGGTTAAGCCTTGTAATATGTGCATACCTTTGCTTTCTGCAATTGTTTTCTATATTGAAAAATAAAAAATTAAAAGAGGGTATGTCCTAAAAGAAAAATTAAAGGAAAAAAAGAATAAAGAAAAAGGTCCAAAAAGTGAAAAATATGAATCCCAAAAAACAAAAAGAGACCATGAAAGTGTGCAAGTCTAAATGCCACTACTATTTACTTTATGAAAAATAATGATTGTGTGCAGATTGTGATTCATGCCACGATCCAGGGTAATCAAACTATTTAATCTTGATTATGCCATGCTTTAAATTTCATGTTGATAGTTAGAGAATAAAATCTGACCAAACTGTTTAATCTTGGCAGATCATTAGATTAGGTAGAGTAAAATAAAAGAACCTCATCAGTTTAATCTGAGCCCTTGGATGATATAATGATAGAATTAGATAGTTTTGTTTGTGAAAAGAAAATAAATTGTTTTGATAAGGGTTTGCTAGTCTAAATGCACCCTAATAAAGTGAAGAAAAAATGGTAGGACAAGTAGATGGGTAAGTAAAAGAAAGGTTGCAGAAATATGATAATAGGGTAAAAATCATATTTATCATCTCATCATAGGTTTCAAATATAAATGGTCAATCAAGCATGAAGATGGATTTCAAGGTCAATTGATTAACTTCCCCCATTGATTTTACCTATTTACTTGACTAATTTCCCATAATAAAGTTCTGAGTACTGAAAAACTCTAAGTCAAAGGGGCTCAGAGCATTTCTGTGACTTCTGGAGGGACCGGACCCTCGACTCAATGACTTATGGATACCAAGTACCAAATTCCCCTCATAAAACTTCATCCCTCCTTCATTTCATTCATTTCCCTAATAACACCCCTTTTCCTAAGGTTAAAACATTATTTTCCTAGGGAAAGTAATCAGCCCCATGTAAATTCCCCTTTCATATAGAAAACCCACAAAAACACTTTAGCCTAAGTTATAATACACATATGCGAAAAACAAACAAATCACAAAAAATACATTATGCTTAGTGCTATTCATTTCTGATGTTTTTCATATTAACTTCTAACTGTTATATATTAATTCCCATTAATAACCCTTTTCCCGTATATATTAATTTCCTATATAAACTTATCCTTAAACCCTAGTTTAAATATAAAGTATAAGATACATCAAACCCAACAAAAACCCACTAACTAATCGATTTGAGATTAAGTTAGGCAAAACGATGATTAGGCCCTCCGCTAACAACCCTGATGGCCTAATCCCGCCTTAATCTGCCATTAATCTTGAAACCGCAATATTTAAAGTCCCCGCTAGGCCCCCGATTAACCTCTGTGCGCAATCGCACCCCAACCACCGTCTGATCTGAAGGCCCAAATCCAACGCCCCAGAAACCATTTCGGGCGGGATCATCTACCAAACGATACATGCATGAAAAGTTGTTTTCCACGAGACTGCTTGGCAACGTGTCAGTCACTGAGTGGAATCGGGCGGCTCCTCCCAAATACCACCCGATGCCCATAAGAGATGCGAAATTAATCACTTATCGCCTCCCCGCTACATGACAAGTCAGTGATTATTGGCTTGTACCCGCCAAAAAAACATTTTTTCCATATAAAATCCAAAAAACCCCAAAAATGTCTTTTTCACTGAATTTTCACCTGCAAGCTTCTATACGCATGCATGACACCCGAAAAACATCGAAGCTGTCAACCCACGTGAAAAATTTTCTTCGAAGAATGCCACAAACCACCCAGTCATCTGTGCAGCTTCCATAAGCACCCTTCGACCAATTGCAACTGCCAATTACCCTGCTCAAAGTCAATTTACCTCAGTTTTAGGTATTTAAACTTGAATTCCCTAAGTTCCCTGTCAATTTCAAGTTAGACCAGCCATTAAGTATTTTTTTAAACTTAAAACGTAATTAAAATTACTCCAATAGACTCCATACTACACCTTGTTGAATACTCAAACCCTGAAACTGCCAAACTACCTCTGAAAACACCAATTCAACCATGAGCAAGCCTAATTCGAATCCAGAAGAACCGAATTATGGTTGCCCCTACTGCATTGAATGTGAGACCCATCTCCACGCCCCATTTGGACCTGGACCACCTTCCCTTAGCTGATAGAGATTTCTAGATAAAAGATACCACTGTCATAGAGCTCCTGCTCAAAATACATTGCCAAAGTAGGGACAAGTTCCTGAACCATGCTGATGAAATTGGCCTTTGGGAGTCAAATTTTCCCAAGTACCAATTCCCCCAAGTCCACATTTTTCCTGAAATTGTACATATGTGCTATGCTTGCTACATCCCCAGTCACAAAACCATCATGTCTCATGACCAAAAAGTCCTTTTCACCATCACTCCTGAGTCCATCAATGAGATGTTGCAGCTCCAACCAGGGCCAAACCTAACTCCCCTCTCAATTGGAGACCTGTTAGACTTATATCCCAAACTCAACTATGCAAGACTGACCCAATTTATCCAAACCTTCATCATAGAAGAGGACTATACCCCCAAAGACACCCCTCCATATGTAGCAACTATATTTTCTCCTTGGGGCCGAAATATTGTATCCATGATATCCTGTGTTTTGGGTTACTCCACAAGTGAGTACATTGATGAAATCATCCTAGATTTCATGTCCATCTATACCCCAGGATAGCCTCCTGCAACTATTTATGATTTTGCCACATTCATAGCTGACAGAATGCATGAGCAGTTCACAAGAATGGGAAATGAAAGGGTTTTCAAGTACTCCTCAGTACTACACCACATGTTCCTTTACTTCCAAGCAGATAAATTCCCACTTACCTTGAAAAAGTTGGACACCAAGGGCCAACCTAGATCAGTCATCTTCTGGACCCCATTGACTCATCAATATTCCTCCCCCTATTCATACAATGAATTCATAGATTTCTTTGTCCATCCTGTGATGACCATGCTTAGTGGAACCCCTCCACCAAGAATTAGTTTTGAGATCAGGAAAGTCCTTCATGTAAACATCAATCATTAGGTAGGAGATTGGTACTTGTACCAAAACCGCACTAAAATCAGGATTTATGGGTGCCATCTTGCCCCATACAAACTATCTAAATACCTCCTAATGAGGTTATTTTCCCTAGAGTACTACAGGCAAATAACAAATTTAGATGAGGTAAAATTTGTCTCAAAAAGAAAGCCCAGCTCAAGATCAAAGATCAATTGGGTCCTTTTATTTGTAACAACAGAGAAGCTAGAAAGGAGGTAGACCTGATCCTTCAGAGATTAAAATTAAAAGAAAGCTTCATATGGAGATATGATCCCTTTGATTTCATCTGCAAAAGAAGGTAGAAAAACAAGATGGCTCCCTATATCCATCACCGCATCCCTGAGATAGAAAAGTATGCCAACCAATTGCAATGGTTGGAAAACACTTTAGAGGATAGGGACAATACTGAAGTTGTTGTGGAAAACACATTATTAGATCTAGAAAAGCAACTTGATGAAAATTCATTTTTACAGGTACCACCTCAGGAAGGGACGATGAGCACTCCCCTATCATGAAGATTCCTTTGAATGAGGAGAAAAATCCCAAAAGGGGTAGGGAGGAAGGATCAAGTTCAGGGACACAAGCCTTCAATGTTCAATATGAAAGAGGCCAAAGCAAAAGGCCTAGACTCAATCCTGTGTCAGAGCAGGAAGACACTGATGGCTCAGTTGAAATAACTGATTTTGAGCTAGAAAGGAGTAAAGGTATTGTTCCTTCAGAGGAAACACAACCCCCATCATCCTCAGGAACCCAGATGATACAGAGACAGATGAGTGTAGAGGCCTCGTCCTTCAGCAGGCCAACAGACCAGGATAAAAGTATCAAAGATAGATTCAAAGAGATAAAAATGAGGAATGAAAGGTTGAAAGCTGAGACATATGCTCAGATTTTCAAACTTTCTACTCCAGGTCAGAGTAGATTGATGTCAGCCTTTGACATCAAAGAGAAGAAGATGCAAGTGTCCTTCATTCTACCAACTGTGCAGCAACTAATGTTATACAAAAAAATGACCTCCTCATCAACTTAGAGGGGAAAGACATGATGACTGAATCAAAGACCACAATTACAGGCCTTCATTCCACACTAACGTTGGTTGCACATTGAAAACCTGCTTTATAGAGCTTGTTACCAAGCCTAAGGGTGTGTTAGTGACCCTACTAACTCAAGTTGTTAGGGAGGGGACAACGTTAGTGAAACTAGATGCAGTTCCAAGGGTCAAAGGAACAAATTGAATCACAAATATCTAGATATTTGTTCCTAAAATCACTCAAGAAAAGCAAGGAAACATCCAAAATTGACCTATTTGGAGAAATTCTAATCTAAATGAAGGAGGAAAATGGGAAAGAGCTGAAAAGTAGGGAAAGTTCGTTGCTTTTGCCCTAGTGAACTCTATGAGGAACTTGGCAACCCTAACTCAATTGCTACATAAGAAATGAGAGGGTCATTGTGAAAGGGGTCAAAGAACTTGAAAGGATAACCTACTTAGCTGTTGAGAACTCTCTCATATTTTAAGAAGTTGGCAAGAAGGGAGAGAGAGAGAGATAAGCGGAAGAGGCAAAGGAAGATTGATACAACAAATGGTTGTAATCACTCTTCTGTTATTAATACAGAACTGGGGTTGTGTTCCCTACTCTATGATGTCAATACTATAGTTCATTAAGCTGTTCATTCGATACTTGTTTATATGAGTAGCTTAGTTGTATACAATTATATGTTCTTTATGTATTCATATATTGGTTTTCAAGGTTATATGCGGTGATTGTGTTTGCCTCTTCTTTGTGCAGGAATTGATTTAGAGCCAGCTTTGAGGGAGTTCCGCTTGGCTGCATTGTGATCTCCAAACAAATCCATACAGAGGTCCGAGGTAATCCCTTTTCCATACTTTGCTAGTTGATAATTGTCTATGAACATGTGTATAGCTTGGTAACATCTATAGATAATCTTACATTCTGTCGAAGGTCCCGGGAAGACCTTTGAGGGTAGTTTTCATTATCCATACACGGTGCATTTTACTCCATAGAAGAATTGGCGACTCCGCTAGGGACTATACATCTAGTTCTCAATTTACCCATACTCTTCTCCCTTCTCTCCTTCTAAGAGCTCCCTATACTTCTGCAATCCCTTTTTGACCCACCAAGAATCTTGTTGCATCTTGCTTACATACATTCATCTCTGAATCTGATCTTGAAAGCCCTCTTTTTGACTGATTTCCCACACTAATGCAGGTTAGCAGGCTACACAGAGCTTTATAAAGCACTGTGCCTGTTCACAGGGAGCGTTAGTGGGCCTACTAACTCTCTGTAGCCACTATTACAGAGTGTTAGTCTCCAAATATCTTGATTTTCAGCTGTGTCTGTGAGCCAAAAGGGATAGGAAATCTTCTCATGGAGTGAAAGAAGATCTGTCACTGCATTTTGTCAGCAAAATAGGTGTCCTAGAAATTTATTTTTAGGAAAAAAGTTTTGTTTTTCTTTCTTAAAAACATTTTTTCTGAAATAAAGATCCGCATTTGTTATTCATCCTTCTGTTTAACTGGTTATAAGTTGCTTTATTTTGGTTTCAAGTATTTGTTAAGAAACATTGGAAAAAAGTCTTTTGGTTATGCATGTGTTAAATGACTAAGATACATGGAAAACATTTGAATATGTGAAAAATTTGAATATGTAGAATACAACTTGTTTTCATCGAATTGAAATTTTTTCAAAGCATTGTTTTGTGCATGATTTATTGAGTCAAGAGTCTCATCACATTTCATACGTCAACTCCCCTATCGAAGACAATAATCAAGTACACATAAAATTTACTTAAAATCAATCAGTAACTCTTTATTGAGCAAACAATCATTAGTTAGGTTAGGATCTTGGGATAAGCATGTGAGTGAACTACCCAAGGTCGAAAACCAAACTAATGTCATTAAAAGAGAGAACAATTCCTTCTGCACTCATACTACCGAGACCACTCTAGTAAAAGCAGAGTGAAATACGAGACAACATTGGACTGTAAGTGAAGGTAGCCCACCTTCTCTTACAACTCCTTTGGGTATTCTGTGTATTGGGGATCCCTTCGGGGGTTTTGGAACTGAGTCGGGGACTCAGGTATCCTACCCACACAGCGTGCTATCTACGACTATGCGCCCCCCCGGTGGTGTCTGTGATATGAGGTATCTTTAGTGGCAAAAATTTTAGGTACTTACACAAGGTGACTAAGACGCACTATCCTGGTACCTAATATGGATGGATCTACTCTGTCTTCAGTTTTTGGGAGGGTGTTCGTCTTCACAAGAGTACTTGGCCCCTCAATCTGAGGTTTGGGCGAAGCTCTAAAGTAACCGTAACTGTACATCTGGCCATCCTTCTCTGTTATTCATTGAGATACTGGGTTTCATCTCCGGTGATCGATGCTTATCAGACAAGGAAATTTCCCTCTGTTTGTTGATTGATTCATTTAGTGTATTTTTAATATTTTTAGGCACCCGTGTGTTATCATTTTGAGACTTTAACAAATATCACGATAAAATTTATTGATAAAAATTAACGGTCACTGTGGCTACATTCGGCCCTTATCATCAATCTAGACGATTGCTAGGACTTCCTCCACTCATTGTGGAAGATCCACCGAGCTCTAGTGAACCGGATTCCCCATCTTCGGGGAATCGGACTCCCAAATCTCACTCAGGATCTGTTTGGACAACCAACAATTCAAGTTTGCTAGAGAATTTCTTTACCGAAGGATTCCTTCCTCCCTTCAACCCTCCGCTTACGAATCCGTCGGACCCAATCTTGGATCCCGTGGTACCTGTACTTCCTGCTTCAGTAGTTGGAACATTTCCATCTATCCCGTCGACGACTAACGGGTTGTGGGACTTTAGCGACACTTTTGGTCCTCCACCACTTCCTTAGTCGACAACCACGATAACGCTGGTAATGGTGAACCCCACTATCCCATTTGTCCCAGGTACAACCACTCACATGACACCCTCTACGAGTGGGACCCAGCCAATGCTGGGTTCCACTCCTTTCGTGTCAAACAGCATACCTTCAACAAGTTCCACATACAACACTCCCTATAACACTCAATGTGGCACTATGGGCACGGTTCCCATCTACCAGCAATATGGTCGACAACCGTTGTATAGTTCAAACCCCCAGATCCATATACCTGGGGGGTTCCCACTATGCACATGTCGATAGGGAACGTAACAATTCCCCCTCCATTCTCAGGCATGCATGGTCAGTCGCTAATTGACATGATCATTCCCTCTATCAATCAAGGACAAATGGTTAGTTTTGTGTCGAGCGGGAATCATCAAGGGGTTTCCAACCAATCCATGGGGTCACCCTACTCACATATTCAAATGAGTCAAGGGGGCACCACTTATCCTAGGGTCAATTCTATACCCCAGTATCGAAATCCTCATGGAAATCCACTCTACAACACCATACCTCAAAGCAACTGCTACACCACACAACCCATGTATAATATTGGGAACCAAATGATGGGAGGAGCACAAAGCTCCTCAAGTCATCTGTCATCACCATGGTCCGAGTCAGGGGCACCAAACTCTCTGCCTTTCTTAGCAACATTGGATATACTTGACCTATACAAGCTGACAAACGACCCCATCTATCACAACTTACAATGGTCACCGATCCCGCATAAGATACCAACAGACATCCCAAAGTTTGATGGAAAGCAAGGGGAGGATCTGGGCACCCATATCACCACCTACCATCTTCGGAGTGTTTCTAACTCCTTGATGGATGATAGTGTCTGGTTACATCTTTTTCCCCACACCCTCATTGGCAATGCAGCTAAATGGTATATTGAGTTACCACGTGCGTCAGTAAACACCTTCGACGCTTTAGCGATGGAATTCCTAAAGCACTTCTAGCTACCCATCCACTATGAGACTAGGACAAAGCTCCTCACTTCATTTCATCAAGATACCGCTGTTGAGTCCCAAACCTGCACTTCCCTATATACCCTTTCAGCCTTCTTTTTCCATTTACTTCATCCACCAAGCTGTCAAATCATTGCATATTAGTCTAAAAAGAGCTTATGAAATGGTTTCCTAACTATGTTTATGACTATTGTTTGATTTAGATTTTTGTTCAAACAGCTACGGAAACTTGTCATTTTCCGCAGCCAACTCAAGTTTCCACAGCCATTTTGTTAAAGGCTATGTTACAGGTGTCCAATGGAGAAACCGGCCACATGGGCAAGCTGCAAGTGACATGTACATGGAGCGTGTCCCCTCAGTTTAGCAAAATCACTCATAAACAGTCATGGTCAACGACAGTCAAAGGAAGGGCCAAACAAGGAGTTTTGCGGTGGCACGGCTCTGTTTTGCCCATGTGAAGGTTTGCGTGGCATGATCCTCAATCTCCGGAGGTATTGGCACACCAGTAGATCAACCCATGAACTGAATCGAGCAGCCACCACTCCATGGATTTAACTATCATGATGACCATAATGCTAGATCTCAGGCCGTGGAGATTTACGTGTCTCTTTGGCAGCATAGAACCTAGGAATTAGTTGCAGCATTTTCACTTATAAATAACGCGTTGGTATACGCTGGATAGTTAGCTTTTCAGATGCAATTTTTGACTGTTGTTATAAGCCCACTGTACTATGCTTTACTTTGTCTTATTACTGCACTTTAATATATCAGAAGATAGCATTCCTGAATTCGATTTGTGACTGAGTACTGACTGGCTGAGGGTGCAGAGGGCCCCTGTACACCAAGGCTCTGTATAGTTTCTTAATTGCTTTCATTTACTGCTTTTATAATCATTAGCTTGTATATATTATGCTGTTCTAATGTTCATGGTTAACTGCTGTCCATATTTCCTTTTATGTTAACTGTTAGCTGATCAGTGCTTTTCTTACAGGTTTTGTAGGCAGCCCGGGCAAATTTACATATTTTTAATGACTACTGACATGAGGTCATCTTATCCTTTCTGCTGATTTTCATTTGCTGAGTTTTAATTCCAGCATTGTCATTTCTTTCATTTTTGCTTTGCTTATTTACTTTTCTGCCACTTAGATATCATATTACTCATTTGTTTATGATTTCCTTTCTATAGCCAAGCGACTAAATTAGTGAGGAATCAGAATATTACTTGTTGTAGTATGATTTAGTTTGCTTTCCTGCAAGTTAGAGATTGAATTACTTATGTCATTTTCAAGAATTGAAATATGAATGAGTAGTTAAATCTTAGTTTCCTTTTATGCAATTTAATTTCCTGCAATTTAGATATCATATTACTCAGTTTGTTTATGATTACTTCCTATAGCCAGAGCGAGTCGAAAGGTGAAGGGTTAGAATGTGGGTTGAAGTAGTGTGATTTAGTTTTCTTTGCTTTTAGTCTTTGAGTTGCTTTGAGTTCAGTTTTTATTTTCTTTTTACACAGCATTAAGGATACTGGGCCATTGTCACTAGTTCACTGTTTTGGTACATTTTCATTTCCTTTTGAGAATTGATTTCATTACAGTCAATTTGAAACCTTCTTTTTGAGAACTTTAAAGTTTGGAAAGATCATTGTAGAAATCACCATTACCATCCATACTTGACTTTCAATTTCGCCACCTCACATTAGGGAATCCACAGAAGATAAACCCAAAACAAACTAAAAAACTCAAAAACGACAAAGAACTAAGAAATTGGTCATCTTGCATATACAGTGCACTTCACTTCAGCAATTTACGACTCCCGGATTGACATTTTAAATAGAAATTTAGGACACACTAAATTGACCAAAAAACTGCCACCCAAATCTCTGATCATATATATGAATGGAGACGTAGACGTAGGTTAGTCAAAGCTCCCCTCCCAGGCTTTCTCTTAATGGACTGGTTCTGCAGGTCCTTACTTCCGCAAATCGCTAGAGATGTCACTCTAGGTGGTGTGGTCACAGAAGACCAATCTATACATCGTGCCCAACACATAGATTTGATATATTCACAATCTGTCACTCTTTACGACATAATCCCCAATGCACCTGGCAACCCCACTAATTCCACTACTCCCAAATCAACTTCTCTTCCTACCACTGAGATAAACTCTATGCAGTCTACACAAAATCTCGGTGGTAAGAAAAAGAAGAATAAGAAAAAGACTGCTCCTTCTGAAGAGTAGTCAATAAAGCAATAAAACCCAAAATAGAAGGTTTCTGCACCTCCTGACGAGGAAAAGGATAAACCCACCATATTTCCTTGCAAAATCTATGTTGAAGACCACATGACCTATCATTGTCCACATCTATAGGAATGCACGGAATACATTGCTCAAAAGGATATTGGTAGGATCACCGTTGTCCTAAACAAACCTTTCCTCGCTCAGTGGTAGCAAAACCTTATTGCAAACCAACCCCAACCCCCGCAATGGGGCAACGGTGGTTTGCAGTATCATTTAGCTGGTGAAGGATCTTCTACTGCTTTCACCTTTGAAACAGTAGATCTACAAACAAGATTCAAATCTTATGAAGCTCCTCTCGATCATGCCGTGGAACCTTCCTCAAGTCAAAACCCACCGCTGCCCAACAATTTGCATATCGAAAGGCTGGTTGCGAAACTTGTAATTCAACCCCTAAAAGGGGCACTTCGACGCACAACGCACAATACATTTTCACGTGCCACCCAAAATTACAACATTGTAGAAGATTTGGCACAAGCACCATCGACTATGTCAGTGCTCAAAGTATTACAAACATGCCCAACACAATGGAAAGATTTTCTTTTGGCTATTGGTGGTATCGACCCAGAGGATTCCATGCTTGCTATTTTCAACATGGGCAAGTGTAAACCTCCCCTTTATCACCAGCTTGCATTCTAGGTACATATAACTTCGAAAGGTAAAGGTATACATAGAATTGTCATCGACGAAGGTGCTTCTACCTACGTCATGTCGGCTTCATGTTGGCTTGCCCTAGGTTCTCCAACCCTACCTCCACTGTCGAATTTCCTTAAATCTTTCGACGACCACACTTTCATCCAAAAAGGTTACCTAGCTAGCTATCCCATCACCTTGAGTGGGAAAACGGTAATTGTAGATATTGAAGTCATGGATCATAAACTTGACTATAATCTACTTTTGGGCCACACTTGGACTTATGCCATGAAGGTCGTTGCGTCTTTGATCTTCCATGTCATCCTCTTTCCCTTGGATGGAAAGATAGTCATAGTGGACCAGCTATCCCTTTGCACACGAGATTACTCTCCGTTACCTAACAGCTCTGTACCCTTAGTGGGTGATGTACCTGACTCTTATGTCAGTATCGGTACTGGTCTCTTGAAGGCTTCTTCCCTCATGGGTTATTTCCCTCTTCAGCTATCGAAGGTTTCACAGATGGTCAATATGCTTTCATCTATTCCTCATGAACAGACTAATCCATGGATCCTACCGGCTCCTTCAGACATTGACACATATGGAGAGAAAATGTCGTTGTCACCAGCTGAATCAGCCTACCAAGCCATTCAATTTGCATCTGAATCTCCGGTCACTTTAGTTTTGGCCAATGGTACCACTGCCCCTCCCATAACCACTTCTTTTGATCCACTCAATCAAGTCTTACCTATGGACGAAGCTATTAGAGAGATCACGAGTTTAGAAGAGCGACCTTGGGAGGATTCACACCATCATGTTTCGATATCTGATTCGGACATGATGCCTCTTCAAATCCTATCACCTGACATACCAGAAATCATTTCCTCACCATATACGACTATCCACACTTTGGACTCGGAAGGAAATAGGGGCAATATTTCAAAAACATTGCTCATCAATATTTCTTTTGTGACAGGCATCATGGAAAACATACAGATTGGAGCCAATCACAATCCTAAGGAAATTGTGAAATTCACCTACCCGTTTAGGGACTTCTGCGATATCTTTCCTTGGTCTTATGAGGAAATGCATGGCATAGACCCTTCTATTGTCAAGCATGAGATCAAAGAAGATCGAGCATTCTTTTTATGGTATTTTTCTTGCTTGTTAATATGAAAAACCTTGAGTCTCCTTCTTTGGGCTCGTTAAACTACTACAACAAAGATTTAGAGCACTTTTTGATATATTTTATTGCTCTTTAAAAAATAGAAACATATCCGAGCATTTCATCATTGAGCTCGTTAAATCTATACAACAATGGTCTAAACGACTCTTTTTCGATCTTTTTGTAGCTCATTAAACTGAAAAAGGCCAATGGAGCATTCTTTTTAGGCGCATTTTTCTCACTCTTTAAACTGAAAAAATCCCGAGTTTTGTCTTTAGGCTTGTTAAACTTTATAAAGATGACCCGACCATTCTTTTAGGTCATTTTCTTGCTCGTTAAACTGAAAAATCCCTAGTTTTTTGTCACCGGGCTCGTTAAACATATATGACAGCAACAAGAGCACTTTCTTTTTTGGGACCATTTTTCGCTCTTAAATAAAAAAATCCCTAAGTTTTTCCCCTCCTTCGGGCTTGTTAAATCTACGAAGAAGGAATGAGAATTTCTTTTACCTCTTTTTCTCACTCACTAAACTGAAAAAGGTACCTTGATTTTTCTTCATTTGACTCATTAAAATTTGATGAAGGTATTGAGTTTGTCGTCGTGTGACTCGTTAAAAATTCACGATGAAAAATGAGTTTAGTTCGTCCCCTCATACTTGTAACAAAATGAGGTGGACATATATTGAAAATAGGTTTCTCTTTATCCGGATTCAATAGATTAACTAACGGAAAATTAACCGATACGGGTATACTATTAACCTTTTGTCACACCAGGTTAACAACTATGACAAAGGGACCACCATGGAGTTGCTCTTTACGATATTTTCACTCTCTAAATATGAAAAGACCACTGAGTTGTCTAGTCTGGACTCTTTAAATTACACAGATAAGATATAGAGTCACTCTTTTTACGATACTTTTCAAACTCTTAAAAACATGAAAAAATCAACGAGTTTGCTTGTCTGGACTCATTAAACTAAACAGATAGGGAAGAGAGTCGTTCTTTTTGTAGTCCTTTTCAGACTCTTTAAATATGAAAATATCGATGAGTTTACCTGTCTGGACTCATTAAATTAATAAGACGGGGAAAGTGGGCAATACAACTATATTTTGTATTAGAAAGCATGGATTGGCAGCATTTGTTCCCTTGAACATGGCACTCCCTCAGATAAACCTTCCTTTTGACAGCCTTGTTACACAAAAATATCGTCACCATGATTATTTGCAGTCAGTATGGGTCTATCATCACTTGTACTGTCCTCCTAAGCAAGTCTAAGACCTCAGCTCTTCAAATCAAGCTTTGGAAGCGGGAGAAAGACATTAAAAATCAATGTAACTCTGGTTCCGCACTTTCTCTCATGGTCACCTGCGGTCCCGCACCTTCTGTGTACAAAAGCTACGTACCTACCCGCTCTGTTCCTAACGGTGTAGGTGCGGACCCCTGCGAAAGTCAAAAGGCGCAATTTTTATCTTAAAAAACTCACTTTGGGTTAATTCTAGAGTTTTCTAGAAGGAATTTTGACGTGGATTGTCCGCTCTGAGGTGGTTCATGCATCCCAAAAGAGAAGGAGCTAATCCCTTGACTAAAGGAGCTATCCCTTTGAAGGAGGGCTTTATCCCTTTGAAGGAGGACCTAGTAACTTCCCTCCATTGCACTATAAATACAGGCATTGGGGTGAGGACTAGAGAGGTTAGAAGCTGAACATTTTGAGGGTAAATGCTGGTGAAATTGAGACTCTTTGGTTGAGCTTGAGAGGAGAGATCACATACCTCTTGGTTCCATTGGAGAGTGAGTGAAACTTATCAAAGTAGAGGAGACATCTTGTTGGACCCTGGGAGGAGCTTGTACAGTGTCAAGGCAAAGGTTGTAAGGTTCTTCTTCTTTTGAATTAATACAATCAAACTCATTTTTCTCAACAAGTATCTTATGTTATTTGTTTCATGGACTCCTTGACTTTCATGTTAAATATGTTTTATGCAATTGGTTTTTTAGGTGCTATTTAATGTGTTTTCCTTGTTTGTGTTTGCAGATTCGCGAAAAGGAGCTCATCTGGATCAAAGGAGCAAGGGCATCCACAAGCTTGCGTTGGACCAAAGGTAGGCCCTAAAAACCTTTGTTTGCTATTGTTTATTGAAGCATATTTAGAGAAAGATAGTGTTTGGTTGGTCTGCTTGTCGTTAGGTCTTCTTTAGATTCTAGGAAGGTCTATCTTGTCCGCAAGATCGACTCATTCTGCACGACAAAATGGCGACTCCACTGGGGACTTGATTGTTTTCTTTGTCTATACTTTGACCTGAGAAATTGTTTTTCCTGTTTCTGTTTTTGACTTGATGATTGTGGGATTGGGTGAATTTAGTTAATTTTGAGTTAGTTTGTTTTTTTCATAGTTTTAGGAGAGGTACGCACCCTCTGAGTTAGGCACAGTGCGTACTTGTATGCACTTTTCCTTTGTGCACAGAGCGTAGACGCACCTGTGTAAATAGGTTGCCTGCGTACCCTGTCAAAAATTTGAAAAATTTTAAATTTTCCTCTTTTTTATCAGTTTAGAATTTGTTTATAGGTTTTAGCCATTGCCCAGACCTGCTTGTTCCCTGTCAAAAACTTTCCTTGGTTTGATTTCATTAGCATTAGGGTTTTAGGTGGAATTCCTAGGAATTTTGCTTGTTGGGTTTGTTTTTCGTTTTTGGTTTTGTAGTGGCTCTAAGCTTAGAAGCCCTAGGGACCTCAGATTACCTTGCTGTCTACTGGTCTTCTTGTGAGTCTGACCATTTATGAAATCTCCCCTTGTTGAGGAATTCGCTTTGAGTTTTCTCATTTCAAAATTTCGAAAAGCTTGTAGTTGAAAGTTTGGAATTTTCATTTTTACAAAAAGAAAACGAAAGATTGGTTGTTTTTTGAATAATTGTGATTCTGCATAAATTAGTCCTTAGCTCACATTTAGCTAAGTAAAACATCCTGAAAAAGACTTTTAGTAGGCTTTGACTTCAAGTAACTTTTTATAGTTTGTAGCTCTCAAAGTTAGTCATTTTCATTAGTTTTGAGTGTTTTATTTACAAAATATAAAAAAAAAAATCTCTTTTGGAAAAGTTTGTTTTTGTAGTGATTGAGTGCTTTGAAAAGAAAAGGGAAATTTGTGTGAAATAGCTAGTTGTCTCGTTTTTGAGTGCTTTGGAAAGGGAAAATATCTTCTTTTAATTTGTTTAATTGAGAAAGATTTGTGTTTACAAAGTATTTGCATTCTCAAACTCTTTCTTAGTTTAGAAGTTCATCGAAGAGAAAAGATTGTTTAAATCATCTTAGGTGCATCTTTTTAGTGATTTCGAGTCAAGTCTTTACACCACGAGTTTCATCTCCACCACCTCTTGACTTAAACAACAACCACTAAAATTAACGCTTAAAGTAAAATTCACTTAGTAACATTTTATTTCTAGGGCTCTGATACACCAACTTAGCTTAGGCTAGTGTCTTGGAGTAGGAGAGTAATTAACTCTCCAAGACAGTAAAAACAAACAAGTAGCTGTATCTTGTGGTAGGAAGAAATCCAATTGTTGCATTTATGCTCTGGGAAAGCTCCTCTTAAAGGAGAAGCACGAGATCGTGTCCGAACCAGTGTGGGAATCAATCCTTCCTCATTGGGAACGACGACAGATATTCACGTATTAAAAACGGTAAACCTCAGATTAACCATTGTCGAAGAGCCTGGGGTCACTTGTTGGTAAACCTTGGATTATGTCAAGGAGCCTTCAAGGGGATTGAGCTTGCTACTCTGCCCTTGCGTGCGTATCGGATCGTAGACTGTTCCCCCAGGTGTATTTGTCTCAGTTGGTAGCCTTAGTGACCATATTCTTTAGGATTCTTCCTAAGGTGACATTGGTGGGAAGATCCCACTGTACCTGGAGCAGACGTCGGCTAGACTCACTTGGATTTTCTGGGGGGTTCATTTCACTCGAGACGGTTAAGTGGAGGAACTTGGTCCAGTCTATTCATTAAGCAGGTTACTGGGGTAACTGTTCCAACCGCCATTTCTGTACTGAATTCTGCGACGTTGGATTTCATCACCAACTAGTGTTTTCGGTCTGGAAAGTTACTGTTTGTGTGTGTTTGATCTCTAGATTCTTTAGGAGTGTGATTCAAATTTGTTTGGTTCTTTAGAGGCTTTAGGTGTTTTTCATTGAGATTTTACTTTGTTTGCGTGTGAAGTAGTTAAAAGTTTTTAACTGTGGCTGAATTACCAAGACAGTCCCGTAGACTTCGGGTCCAGTCTCCTGAGTTTGTAACCGTGGCTGATTTACTGAGGAAGTCCCGTAGACTTCGGGGCCAACCTCCTGAAGAAGTACCGAGCCATCTTGAAGGCTTGAAAGTCCTCGTAACTCCTAGTGGCAGTAAAGTTGGGTCACCTGAAGAAGGAGAGTCTTCGTTGGTTGTTCATCCTGATTACCAAACTCTAGAAACATGTTATAATCCTGAAGCTATTTCGGTTTCCGAACTTGCTGGTAGCTTTTCATCTACTAGTTATATAGGCGAAGAACCTGAGATATCTGAACTTGTTACTCCAATATCGGGGTTTGTCTCTCCAACTCCTAGTGCTCCTAATTCACCTAGGGTAGAAAGAGTAATCACCGAAAATCTTCCTTCTGGTTTGATAGCTATTGAGGAACTTGCTCCAGAAGAAGAAGTAGGCATCCCTATCCCTGAAAATCAACCTGTTATTGATATAAGGGAGCGTGAATCAATTTTTTACAGTCCACCTAGAAGTACTACTTGGTATCTTTCTTTAACTAATTATTTGGAAAACCCAGCGTTAAGTTTTTCACCACCTCGTGCTCCTTATCATCCTAGGGGTTTTTATACTCTCGTAAATATGTCAGGTTAGTCGTCCATGTTTACTCAATCGCATGAATCTTTTTTGTACGGTGGTCCTTCTGTTCCCTCTAGGTATCAGTCACTTTATGGTACTTTTTCGGGAGCATCTCCTCAACCCATTGAACAAGGGTTATTCACTGGAAGCAATGGTGCAAAGCCGTTGAGCGTAGAAGACATTCTTATGATGTCAGGTTCTATTCCCAATTCTCAACCTCAAGGTGGCTAGTTACCACCTGGGGCGCAGCCTCAATTAACGCCTGGGGGGAAACCTCAAGGTACACAATTTGCATCTGGGGGGAAACCTCAAGGACAGTACGTGCCTACGGTACAATACGTTCCTCAAGGTCAACCCCAGACTCAATATGTACCCCAAGGTCAACCCCAGTATCAATTTATACCTCAAGGTCAACCTCAGTATTAGTACGTGCCTCAGGGGTATCTACCCCAAGGTCAGTACTGAAACCAAGGTTTCCAACCACCCCAAGGTCAATCTTATGTTCAAGGGATGGGAAATGTACCTTTCAATTATCAAACCTATTCTCAACCCGGTTATGGTCCTCAATATTCTCAACTTGTTATGGGTTAGTACCCCGGAATGAACATAGTGTGGGATCCATCGCAAACTCAACAGGTGTTGCAGCCAAATGTACAATTGTCATCTCAAACTGGACAACCCTTAGTTTCTGGTTCACCCCAACAACCAGTCCAGTCTAGTATTCAAACTTCTGTACCTTTGGTAGTTTCTCAGTCTGGGCCTACTGCACCTCGTACTCCATCTCAAACGACTGCTGCAACTGCCGCAACATTTGTTCAATCTACCCCACCTACTTCTGGAATATCGCACCTCCGGTTTCTACTGTTCCTGTATCTACTCCTCAAACATCTTTACCACCGTCTGGATCCATGATTCAAACTACAGTTCAGATGCCTGTAGGACAACCTGGTTTAAGTACGGTTGTCACAAGTCAACCACATTTCACTTATCAACCGTACTAGGGATAGTACCAATTCGGTCATGCTGTCCAGCAGCCAGTTTATCAGTATCAACCATATCTTGGGTACACTTATCAACAACCTCAACAACCCCAGTACGGTTCGGTTACTCCTGGTTTTCCAGGAGGATACAATATCCCGAACGCGATTCCTATTCCTAGTTATCCTGGATATCCTCCTCCTGCGGCTGGTCTCATGACCCAGAGTTTTAGGGATCCTTATAGGCAGCTACCATTTATCGCAACTTTGGACTTACCAGACTTGTCGCGCCTAACGAACGATCCGATTAATTATCTTCTGTTTTGGCCGCCAATGCCGAATAAGTTGCCCAGTGACATTCCCAAGTTCGAAGGTAAATCTAGAGAGTACCCGTCGAACCATGTGATGACTTACCACCTCTGGTGTGCGTCTAACTCCATCACAGATGATTCGATCCATCTTAGACTTTTCCAGCGCACTCTAATTGGTCTCGCGGCCAAGTGGTACATTGAGTTACGCAAGGCACTTTTTATAATTTTAGTCAGTTAGCTACCTCGTTTTTAACTCATTTCTAGTTGCCAGTCCAATATGACAATGGCACAGAATTGTTAACTTCGCTAAAACAATCGACATCCATGTACATTTCAGATCATATTCATGAGTGGAGACGTCGACGACGTTTAGTGAAGGTATTTATTCCGGATCAAATCTTGGCTGAGTGGTTTGTAAAATCTTTGTTGCCAAGGATCACTGAAGATGTTGCTAAAGCCGGAGTTGTTACTGAGGAGCAAGTGATTTCTCAAGCACAGTACCTTGACTTGGTCTATACTCAGTCAGGTACGTTACACGAAAAGATCCCCGATCTTCCCAAGTCAAATCAAATCACTGCAGCTCCTTCGGGATCTCATGCTGCTGACGGTATGATTGGTACGGTTAACACTAAAAGTAAGAAGAAGTCTTCCAAGAATTCTTCTCCTATCATAACCTTGCCTGATTCCCCGATAGGAGATTCTTCTGCAGAGGTTTCCGCCGATATTCACGTTGTAGAATCATCTACGACTAAATCAAAATCCGGTGGAAAGAAGAAAGGAAAGAAGAAGAATAAAACGGACAAAAGTTCAAAAGAGAAATCTGAAAAGGCGGAATCCAATGATGAAAAGCGCAAACCTCGTTATCCATGTCTCATTTTTGACGAAGAACATTTTACAAGAGACTGCCCTCATCGAGCAGAGGTTGCAAAGAGCGTCAAAGGTTCCCAAACTCCTGCTGTTTTGAAGGATCCATTTCCAAATCAAAATAGCAAGATGATAGGTTCTTCCTCGAGTGCCAATGAAGAACCCATATTGATGATGTCCCATGTAAGGTTTGCGACTCGATCGCAAGATTATGGTAGTAAAAGTCCTGTTGATGGCAAAGAAGCAGAATCTTCTCATTCTAATCCATTAACCTCAGCTCCCGGTTCCGATCCACTACAGATCGAGAAACCTAATCCAGACTTAGTAATCAAACCGCCCGCCAAGGTTATACTTCGAAAGTCAACTTTCAATCCACATGCGAGAGCGGCTCAGAATTATAACATTGTTGAGGATTTAGCTGTTTCACCCTCAGCAATATCGGCTTTGGAAGTGCTGCAATCATGCCCAGCACAACGTAAATTACTTTTGTCGGCTATAGGAGTTGTTGATGTTCAGGACCCGAACCTAATAATCTTTGATCTAGAAAATAGTACACCACGTTTGCCTCATCAAATGGCTTTCCAGATCCCAGTGATAGTCAAAAACATGCCTATTCATCGGACTGTAATTGATGAGGGAGCCTCAACGTGTATTATGTCGATACAGTGTTGGAGATCGCTTGGTTCTCCTTCACTAAATCAATCCTCGACAATTCTTAAGGCCTTTGATGGCCGTGGGTTTCATCCTTTTGGCATTCTACAGGATTTTCCTATAGGGGTTGAAGGAAAAGCCGTTAGTCTAGATGTGGAGGTGGTTGATGCCCCTCTAGACTACAACCTTCTCTTGGGTCGAAGTTGGTCTTACGCTATGACAGCGGTCATTTCATCGGTCTTTAGAGTCATAAAGTTTCCTCATAATGGAAAGATCGTAACAATAGACCAGCTGGCTTAATTTTCATCTGACCCAGCCTCTTCAGAGAATATTCAACATGTCGGTAAAATGACTATCCCATATAAGGATGTTGGAGTAGGATTAGTTAAAGATGCCGGTTTACTGGGAACTTTTCCTTTTCCTCCAATCAACGCATCATCTTCATTTGCAACCATTCATATGATTACATCAAACACTATTTTTTATGACGATCCTTGGATCGTTCCTTCTGAATCTGAAATAGACTCATTTGGTAATTCTATGCCTTTGAGTCCATATGAAATTGCCTATGAAGCCGTGCAGTCTTTTGCCGACCCGTGTTCAACCGAAAATGACTTAATGAATGTGGTCTGTGAGGAATCACTTTTCACATCAACCTCAGATTTAACTAAGTTTTCTGAACTTGTTCACTCTGATGAGAAAATTCGTGAAATCCTATGTGTAGATGATTTACCATGGGAAGATCTCCATCACAGATCTTCGTTTTTACCTGAGGATGATCGTTTTGAAAATGATTTCTCATCAATCTTTACGACTGAATATGTCAAGGAACCTCAGAATCTAATGAAACATCCCGATTCAGAGTTAAATTTGGGAAACATCTCTCGAACTATTCCCATTGACATTTCGGTTAAGCCCGGAATTGTTGAGAACATTCATATAGGTGCCTCGTGTACAGATGACGAAATCCAATTATATCAGGCCCTATTTCAATAATTCTGCGACGTGTTTGCCTGGTCCTATGAGGAAATGCCAGGAATTGATCCCGCGATTGTTGTTCATGAGATTAAGACTTACCCGGATGCTAAACCCATCCGGCAACGTTTGCGTCAGATTCACCCACGAAAAGCTGCTGGAATTAAAGCAGAAGTTGAAAAACTGTTGAAAGCAGGTTTCATTTATCCGATCCCGTTAACGGATTGGGTATCGAATATTGTTCCGGTTAACAAAAAACAGGGAATAATAAGAATATGCATCGACTATAGGGACATTAATAGAGCTTGTCCAAAGGACAACTACCCAACTCCCTATATCGATCAAATCATTGATGATTGTGCCGGCAGCGAAATATTTTCCTTTATGGACAGTTTTTCCGGATACAATCAAATCAATATTCTACCTGCCGATCAACCAAAAATGGCTTTCATTTGTCCATGGGGGACATTTGCTTATTGCAAATTACCTTTTGGGCTCAAGAATGCCGGAGCAACTTTTCAAAGGGCGATGTCTTATGCGTTTCATGACATCAAACACATTGTGCAACCGTATCTCGATGATTTGCCTGCTCATTCATTACATTGAGCTGATCACCTCGTCCACTTACGTGCAATCTTTATGAGGTGTAGGCATTATCGTATTCGGTTGAACCCACACAAATGTGTCTTCTGTATAGAAACGGGTCGATTGCTGGGATTTGTAGTTTCGAAAGCCGACATTCGTGTTGATCCCTCGAAGGTCGAAGCTATTATCAATTTGCCTCCTCCTTCGAGTCTTCGCCAACTCCAAAGTTTGCAGGGGAAAGCAAACTTTTTACGACGATTCATTCCTAACTACGCCGAGGTTACAAAGGGTTTTACACGGTTGTTGAAACAAAATAGTCAATTTTCTTGGTACGAGATAGCTCAGAAATCTTTTGATGCACTCAAACACGCATTGACCCATGCACCGTTGTTGCATCCTCCCAACTACAACCAGGATTACTTTTTGTATCTCGCTGCCTCCCATTCCACCATTGGAATGGTCTTAGTTCAAGAAGATGAATTCGGAACGGAACATGTGATATATTACCTTAGTCGAACGTTAAATCCAACTGAGTTAAAATACTCACATGTGGAGAAATTGGCATTGGCAGCCGTTCAAGCTGTCCAACGTTTTCGTCACTACATTTTACTACGTAAAACTACCGTCATTTTGGATTGCAACCCTATGATCTACATTTTGACCAAACAATTGCTAGGGGGAAAGTACTCTAAATGGATCATTATCCTACAGGAGTTCGACTTGGAGTTTGAGAAATCTAAGTCTAAGAAATCTTTAGTTTTTGCAGAGTTAATGTGTGACTTCCCGCGTGCTGACACGGAAACTGTGGCAGAGGAGCCCATTGCGGATGAATCTTTGTTTCTAATCAGCACTTTAGATCCGTGGTATGGGGATATCATCATCTATCTCCAGACCGAATCCTTTCGGTCAGAAATTTCAAAGTCGGAACGTCGGAAAATTTGCTTCCAGTCCCAACAATTCAAAATTATTGGAGATACTCTTTATCGCCGTGGGGCGGATTCTATTTTTCGACGTTGCTTAACTCACGAAGAGGCTGAAAGGGTTCTAAATGACTGTCACTCTGGAGCATGTGGCGGTCATATGTCTGGGTACGCCACAACCCAAAAGATATTGCGCGTTGGCTACTTCTGGCCGTCTTTATTTAAAGATTGTATTACGGCGGTCTGAAAATGCCACAACTGCCAGATTTTTGATCGTAAGATGCGCGCTCCACCCGCTCCTCTCCACCCTATAATTTCCATTGGTCCTTTTGCCAAATGGGGTATCGATTTTATTACTTGTAACCCTCACTCGGCCGGGGGGCATGCGTATATCATCCTTGCGGTAGATTATTTTACTAAGTGGGCCGAGGCGATGCCTACATTCGAGGCAGACAGTAAGACAACTGAAATTTTCGTGTTCAATCATATAATTGCTAGGTTTGGTGTCCCACAAGCAATAATCACTGATCATGGACATCATTTTCGAAACGTTATGATGACCAAACTTACAGGCCAGCTTGGTTTACGTCACGATAGTTCAACTCCTTATTATCCATAAGCGAATGGTCTGGTTGAGTCCATCAACAAAGTTGTAGTTATCATGATCCGACGAATCATTGGGATTCATCGGTCGAATTGGCACAACATGCTATTTTCAGCGCTTTGGGCGTACCGAACTTCAGTAAAAACATCAACAGGGTTCACTCCTTTCCAACTAGTTTATGGTTTGGAAGCCGTGTTACCCGTTGAGTGAGAAATCTCGTCACTGCAAATGGCCATCGAGTTACTTCCAGCTACTTCCGAAGAGGAAAAGCATTTGTTATACTTAGCTCAATTAGATGAGAATCGACATGATGTTGCATTGGCGATCGAGACTCATGCAAAACGTATGAAAGCTTAGTATGATCGGAATGTGACCCCTCAAAATTTTTCGGAAGGAGACCTAGTGTTATTGTATGATCAAGCTAATGATAAATTAGGTGCTGGAAAATTCGTTCCTATGTGGCATGGGCCCTATATTGTTAAGCGAAAGCTAGCAAAAGGGGCCTATGAGTTGGTAGACTTTGACGGGGACTCTTTAGGTAAACCCAGAAATGGTCTTTACTTGAAGAGGTATTATGCTTAAAAGAATGGGTATGGAGATTTTTAGTTAGGTTAGTTTTTCTTTCTAGCAAGTGTGTTTTAGTTGAAAAAGTGTGCTTAGCTTAGAGAGTGTTTTTCGTCATTATTCCTGCTTATCTTGGTTTTACTCTTGATATTGCAGATGTCGATGCCTCTCCAAACATACATTGGATTTGCTGATGGTGCTTGTCGTAGTACACGGAACATTTCTTCCGCAGCTTGGGTTATCTATTCGCCCTCTGATGAGTTAGTTTCTATGCATGGGGTAAGCCTCGGTCAAAAAACAAACGACATTGCAGAGTACAGTGCAGTGATTGAGTTATTGCAGAGTACAATGCAGTGATTGAGTTATTCATAAATGGTCAGACTCACAAGAAGACCAGTAGACACCAAGGTAATCTGAGGTCCCTAGGGCTTCTAAGCTCAGAGCCACTACACAACCAAAAACGAAAAACAAACCCAACAAGCAAAATTCCTAGGAATTCCACCTAAAACCCTAATGCTAATGAAACCAAACCAAGGAAAGTTTTTGACAGGGAACGAGCAGGTCTGGGCAATGGCTAAAACCTATAAACAAATTCGGATTCGGAGTTTGATAGTGAGGTTAGATTCTGAACTCGTTGTATTACAGCTTAATAGAGTGTATGCCATTAGAAATCCAGTGTTATTAAGATTATTTTTGAGAGTGCGTCTCTTGGAACGTGAGTTTAATTACATTGAATATCAGCATATTCCAAGGTCTTTAAATACATTAGCAGATGCAATTGATTCTTGAATGTTAAATAGACATTTGCAATAATCATACATGTAAATTTAAAACCATTCCATAACATGATTTACAAGATAATCCGGTAAGAGTGATATATATATATATATATATATATATATATATATATATATATATATATATATATAGGAGTGTGTCAAAAAATACATCGTCTTCGATCATAGGTTGAAAAACACCTTATGATCGGCAAAAATGATAAGTACAAAAAACAAAATGTCACATGTGCCCACAAAAGGCGATCATCCTATCACTGGTGATGATCTCTATAAGAAACCACTGCCCGGGCCACCTTGCAAAGGAACCTCCTAAAAGGTCCCGGGACTCCAATCACATAGCGCTGAAGTCGATGAGGAATGTCGTCTATAGTGGTCTCAGGAATATCCCCTGTCAAGCGCTCAAGATGGCCCTCCAACTCGGCCAAAACCTCTGCTGATTCATCCTGTGGGGCTGGCAAGGGTGCAACTGGTTGTTTCCTCTCGAAAGGCCGGAGAGCGGCTGGTCACTGTGGACCCACATCTGCATTTTAAATTTTTACTATCAGTTTTGAGACGATGCAAAAATAAAAAAAATTTAAATAGAAAAGTTGAAAAGGATTTTACCTGACTCGTCCCACTGCTCTCCTGGTGGAAGAGCCATGTCTGGGTCACCACGGAAATCTATCCCAGCGTAAGGGAAGTCCTGAATGGCAAAAACCTGGTTTTCCAACCATTGGAAATACTCAGGTTTGAACCGACCAACCTCTGTCCTCTCGTCTGGGTGACGGGCCATGACTGCGACCTATCGCATCAGTTTGGGCTCTCGAGGAAGCCCAGCTCCAACAGTAAGATGCTGTGGGATCAGCATAGGAACCCTCTCCAGGCCAAAAATCATGACCAAAGCCCCATAACCAAAGGTCTTTAGTCGTCCGCTCTTGGCCCTGGTCAGTTGGCCTTTCACATTGGCTAGCACAACATTGCACCAGTTGAAGATGGTGCCTTGAAAGAAATCAATTGCCATACGCATCTGGGATCCGGTGGCAACATGTAATGCGGCAGCTCCACAAAGTCTGGTGACAGTAAACACAATCACCATGAGCTCAGGACAGGATATGGTTTTTATGTCTATCCCTTTGTCTTTAGCTTGGCTATTGCAGTACTCTAGCCGGAGGCTATCGACAGACTGGCCACCTGGCCTAGTCCCGTATAGAGTCAAGTCCTCGCCTCTCTTAGGAAAACCAGTCAAGAAATAAATGTCCTCCGGCTCGATTTCGAGCCAGTGCCCGCCAATGAAGAAACACTGGTCTTGTACGCTCCATCGGTCAACCAGCCACTGTAAGAAATCTACCTGAGCCCTCATGCCAGGAATGGTCCAGAACTTGTACAGTCCGCATGCCCTCAAAGCATCAAGTGAAGGCTGATGATTCCATGCGGCAGTATCCACGTCCTCATGCTCCCGTTCGCGCCAATCTAGCATGATATATTCTCTGCATCAAGAATAAAGATTAATTAGATTGCTAGAAAACGTTTTGATTGGTCCATTTTTGAGAAATTTTGGGTTCAAAACCGTTGCGGCGGGGTACGCACCCTCCACGTTAGACACAGTGCGTGGGTCCACACTTTGCCTACACGGAAGGTGCGGACCCCAAGCTTTTTCCCAATGGAGAAAAAGTCGGGGTCCGCGGGTCCGCAATGGTAAACCTGCGGACCCCCACGCGCGGGTTTTGCGCCTAAAAACCCTCCCAAAAAATGAAATGAGGGACTAAATCAAAAAACTAAACGGTTAAAAATGAAGAGTAAGATGATGTGGATTACCTGGAGAAGACGGCGCTCGATTCCGACGGTTGGATTTTCCACAATCTTCACGGGAAGTTTTCTAAGCAAAAGCACTATTTTCTCACCCAAACTCGAACGGTAAAAATGAATTGTCAAAACCCCTTTTTATAAGTTTTTTGAGTAAATGAATTGCAAATTTGTTTATGTTTCACTTTAAAAAGGTATTTTACGACATTTTTATCCATTTCAAACAGGTATGAGTAATGTTTGTGTCTTTGTGCAGAATACAGGATTGTTCAGGCGAAATCTATTATTTTCAACGAAAAAACAAGTAAAGTCATCTTTAAGCCCTTTTCTGACTCCTAAAACATGAAAAGATGGCCAAGCGTTTCTTTTACACTCGTTAAAACGGAATTAAAAGACGGTCCACTTACAGCTCTTTTCCGACCGTAAAAAACATGAAAAGATTGCCGGATTTTTGTCGTTTCAAATTCGATATTGGTTATAAAACGACGTGTCGTTGATTGCTTTTTTACTTTTTTGGGTCAGTAACACTAATAACGAAAAGTACTCCTAGGTCGTAAAATATCAAGCGGTTCTCTCAAGTATTATTTTATACTTTTTCGGGCTTGGGAGACACAAATTTACGAAAAAGGTCAACCCTGGAGTCTTCTTAAGTTTTTTCAGACTCTCTAAAATTGAAAAACACCGAGTTTCTCCTATACTGGACTCGTTAAAATTTCACAGTAAAGGACCTGTTCAATTACAAACAGGAACGAACCACTCCTTCTTAGGGTTCGAATCTAAACTAAGTTGGACTCATCCGAAGGATGAGCTTATAATCAAGCAAATGTTATCCTCCTCAAGCTTGTCAAAAATAAAGAGGTACTTGCCAGAAATGGTGGGGGAAAAGAGAGGAAAATGAGTCTGTTTGTCATACTTTGTAACCACTCTTGAACACGACACTTTTATTCACCTGGGTTGGGAAATCCTTTGCCTAACAGTTGATCAAACCACATTGAAAGTCTTCAGCCAGTTTCTGGGTATTAACTTTGGGTCAATTCTCACCAAGCCATCTGTTGTGTCGTTATGTGTTCAAGAGGTCACTTCCAATAAGCCATTCATCTGCAAAATATTTGTCATCCATCTTGACCATCCCTGAGTCAGTCCTTGCAACTAAATTTCTTCAACTTGATCTATGATTTCGTGTTGTGGGCTTGCCTACGACGGATCACTTTCTATCGACATCAGCACATTATCTAGAAAGATGATCTAGGAATCATCAATACCTTGAAATCTTCATGCCTCAATGGCAGGTTTCTCACCTTTGACGACAGTTTACATCATTGACTTTTAATCGAAGGATTCTGTGACATGTTCGACATCAACACATCTACTCACATCTCGTTGATTGTACTGGGTACTTTCAGAGCCATTGACATCACTGGTGGTTTCTCTCACACTTTTTAACAGTTTACATCATTGACTGGTAATCAAGTGGTTTCTACCATGTTCGACATCAACACATTTATTCGCATGGATAGAATCGTACTATTTCGAGATATAGAAATGAAGACCCTGGATCTAGTTTCCACCATCCAGGTTGCGAGGAATTTTGTATTCATTATGTTGTGGACTATTCATAAACAGATGGCTGCGTCCATATTGTGTTCACACGAGTCTATACTTATGATGTTTTACAAGATCATTCCTATATCAGACAGTGGATAGGTTTCTAGTTAGTTTTGATCTGAGTATGGGAATGCCTACCTTAGCGATGATATGATCTTATATATATCTTGCATTGAATGTTTTTACAGGTTCCGATCGGGCTCTCCACAAGATAATCCTCGAAATGATAAAGTACTTCACTCTTCCTATATGATAAATGAAATCCTCATCTACTACAGACTTCGCACTTTACGGGGCAATCTGTTACACAAAAATATCGTCACCATGATTATTTGCAGTCAGTATGGGTCTATCATCACTTGTACTGTCCTCCTAAGCAAGTCTAAGACCTTAGCTCTTCAAATCAAGCTTTGGAAGTGGGAGAAAGACATTAAAAATCAATGTAACTCTGGTTCCGCACTTTCTCTCATGGTCACCTGCGGTCTCGCACCTTCTTTGTACAAAAGCTGCGTACCTACCCGCTCTGTTCCTAACGGTGTAGGTGCGGACCCCTGTGAAAGTCAAAAGGCGCAATTTTTATCTTAAAAAACTCACTTTGGGTTAATTCTAGAGTTTTCTAGAAGGAATTTTGACGTGGATTGTTCGCTCTGAGGTGGTTCATGCATCCCAAAAGAGAAGGAGCTAATCCCTTGACTAAAGGAGCTATCCCTTTGAAGGAGGGTTTTATCCCTTTGAAGGAGGACCTAGTAACTTCCCTCCATTGCACTATAAATACAGGCATTAGGGTGAGGACTAGAGAGGTTAGAAGCTGAACATTTTGAGGGTAAATGCTGGTGAAATTGAGACTCTTTGGTTGAGCTTGAGAGGAGAGATCACATACCTCTTGGTTCCATTGGAGAGTGAGTGAAACTTGTCAAAGTAGAGGAGACATCTTGTTGGACCCTGGGAGGAGCTTGTACAGCGTCAAGGCAAAGGTTGTAAGGTTCTTCTTCTTTTGAATTAATACAATCAAACTCATTTTTCTCAACAAGTATCTTATGTTATTTGTTTCATGGACTCCTTGACTTTCATGTTAAATATGTTTTATGCAATTGGTTTTTCAGGTGCTATGTAATGTGTTTGCCTCGTTTGTGTTTGCAGATTCGTGAAAAGGAGCTCATTTGGATCAAAGGAGTGAGGGCATCCACAAGCTTGCGTTGGACCAAAGGTAAGCCCTAAAAACCTTTGTTTTCTATTGTTTATTGAAGCATATTTAGAGAAAGATAGTGTCTGGTTGGTCTGCTTGTCGTTAGGTCTTCTTTAGATTCTAGGAAGGTCTATCTTGTCCGCAAGATCGACTCATTCCGCGCGACAGGCCTCTCAATATGAACCCTACCATCCCATGAGTTTAGCCTATATACCCTGATGATTGCATCTCCGTATCCTAACACTCTATGGTGTTCATGAGTCTAGTGTTGTCTGGTTAAAACCATTGTTGTGCCTTCTATTGTTCAAGGGTTAACCATTTGTTTCCTCCATCAACCCATCAAACATATCCTTTCATCATGTCCTCTGTTGTTTAGACCCAAATGCTCAAAAGATTCCTTTAAAAAAAAAATCATTCTTGTCCCGTTTCATGTCGATTGATGTAGGACACATTATTGCCTACCTTTCAATAGGTTTCTTCCTATCGACTTCAACACTCTATCTAGGAAGATAACCCAGAAACACATTCAGTGCCTTGGTACTTTCAGACATTAGTGGCAGGTTGCCTTGTGTTTGATCAAGAGTTCTCATTATTGGCTCCTGGTTAATCGATTATATGCATGTTTGACGAAAAAGACATCTTTCACACTCGTTAGATTGCACTCTGCATCTTGGAGACCATCACCATTAATGATGGCCTTCCTCGCATCTATTAACGGTTTCCATTATTGACTGGTAATCAGATGATTTTGTGCATGTTCGATGTCAATGCATATTTTCACATGTATCAATCTATGCTATTCGGTGAAGCAGAAATCAAGACCTTGGGTAGAGGCTTGCATCATTCAACCTTGTTTCCTCTCCCAAGCTGTGGATATTATTTTTTGGAGACAGCTTATCAGGATGATCCTATTATGACACTGGATCCGCATTGTGCTTATCAGTGGCCAATATCATCGTATCTCTTTGGAGAAAATCACTCTGAGATAGCTACTCAACATGGGAATACCCGACTCAGGACGTGATTTTAACAGTTATATATATATGTGTTGTATCAGGTTTCCCTTGCCGCCCGATGCTTCAATCCTCTCTCTCTTTTTGGAAGGAAAATTACAGTTTAAGTAAAATATTTCGGCCATTTTCACAGCCTCTGATCTCATACTTTAGGGGGCATCTATTATACAACAAAATGACCTCCTCATCAACTCAGAGGGGAAAGACATGATGAATGAAGCAAAGACCACAATTACAAGCCTTGATTCCACACTAATGCTGGTTACACACTAAAAACCTGCTTTATAAATCTTGTTACCAAGCCTAAGGGTGCGTTAGTGACCCTACTAACTCAAGTTGTTAGGCAAGGGACAATGTTAGTGAAACTAGATGCAGTTCCAAGGGTCAAAGGAACGAATTGACTCACAAATATCTAGATATTTGTTCCTAAAATCACTCAAGAAAAGCAAGGAAACATCCAAAATCAACCTATTTGGAGAAATTCTAATCTGAACGAAGGAGGCAAATGGGAAAGAGCTGAAAAGCAGGGCAAGTTCATTGCTTTTTCCCTAGTGAACTCTATGAGGAACTTGGCAACCCTAACTCGATTGCTACATAAGCAATGAGAGGGTCATTGTGAAAGGGGTCAGAGCATTTGAAAGGATAGCCTACTTAGCTATTGAGAACTGTCTCATATCTTAAGAAGTTGGCAAGAAGAGAGAGAGAGAGAAGCGGAAGGGGCAAAGGAAGACTGATACAACAGATGGTTGTAATCACTCTTCCATTATTAATACAAAATTGCAGTTGTTTTCCCTACTCTATGGTGTCGGTACTATAGTTCATTAAGTTTTTCATTCGATACCTGTTTATATGAGTATCTCAGTTGTATAAAATTATATGTTCTTTATGTATTCATATATTTTGTCTTTGATGTTTCTGCGAGTTTCATGATTATGTAGATTATCTTCTGAATACATCGCATTAGGTTTCTTTTTTATCGATGTTTGGAACCAGCAACGGTGGTTCATCTTTAGTATGCGAAAGATTATTGAAAGACTGGTCTCATTTTTCCATATATATAGATATGTATGAGATGTTTAGCCGACAGATATTAGGATTTATTAAATTATTCTATTTGTTTTAATTATAATTTAATTGTTTTATTATATTTGTGATATTTATGGTTTAAAATTATTATAGAATTAATTTAATTATTCTATTATGTTCGGTAAATTTACAAAACATAATAGAATGATTAAATTAATTCTATAATAATTTTAAACCCTAAATATCACAAATATAATAAAACAATTAAATTATAATTAAAACAAATAGAATAATTTAAAAATAATTTAATAAATCCTAATATTTGTCGGCTAAACATCTCATAAATCTCTATATATATGGAAAAATGAGACCAGTCTTTCAATAATCTTTCACATCCTGAAGATGAACCACCGTTGCTGGTTCGAAACGTCGATAAAAAAAGAAACCTAATGCGATGTATCCGGAAGATAATCTACATATTCATATATTGGTTTTCAAGGTTGTATGCGGTGATTGTGTTTTCCTTTTCTTTATGCAGGAATTGATTTGGAGCCGGCTTTGAGGGAGTTCTACTTGGTTTCATTGTGATCTCCAAACAAATCCATACAGAGGTCCGAGGTAATCCCTTTTCCATACTTTGTTAGTTGATACTTGTCTATGAACATGTGTATAACTTGGTAATATCTGCAGATAATCTTATTGTCTGTCGAAGGTCCCAGGAAGACCTTTGAGGGTAGTTTTCATTCTCCATACATTGTGCATTTTACCCTATAGCAACTAAGGGCACCCACTGACTATAAGAAAGTTGATTTTGAGGTGTTGGCTAGGGATATTCAACCTGTGGACCAAATAGAGTTTCACAAGCAGGCTTGAGAAATGATCTACTCTACCCTGACAGGGAAGTCCATAGTTGTTCATCAACTGCACAGTTCCCTGAACAACATCTCAGCTCAATATCAGCTTGAACATGCTTCATCACAAGCCAAGGATAACATAATCAAGTCTTTGGAAGACTTGATCATACAAATGGGACATGATCCCAAATATATAAAAGCAACAGAGGATTTAATAAAATAGAAGAACAAGGACATTGCTTCACTGAAGAAGCAACTAAAGATACCCTCCTTGCATCATCCAGAAACACAGGAGGTGTTACAGTCTCAAACTCAACATGAGGACTTACTAGATTTAGTCCTCAAGTTGAATGATCAGTTGAGGAGCATGGAGAAGGAATTGGAAGCCTTAATCCAATTGAAGCAAGGTGATGTAGGGACCATACCAGCAACTATAATCCCTACAGTGACTACTGCAGTACCATCTACATTGGTAGCCACATTGGCTCCAAAAACTCCTATAGTCACTGCCTTGCCCATCACCACTACAACATCTACATCAGCAACTTCTACAACAACAGTAGGTACAACAACAGATGAAGCAGCCAAGCTTGTTCATGCCATGGAAGAAATGTCTATTCAGACAAACGAGATAAACAAGCTAAAGGAACAGGTGGCAAGCTTAGAAATAGACTATAAGCTTGCCAAGATTATGCAGAAAGAGGAGGAACAGAAGGCTACAAGGATAAAGGAAAAGCTCAAGTTAATGGAAAGAGACTTGACACTAAAGGAGCCACTTGGATAAGCCAAGGAAAAACTATGGGCCAATATCATTGAATTTGTCAGTGATATTTGGCCATCCATATAGGTCATATTCGAGCATATTGATCTCATAAGATTAATAACAAAGGCTATTGAGAAAGTGAAGATAGAATTAGGCAACAGGCCTAGAGATGCTACCAGGCTCATCCAGTTCTTAAATTCAAAGAACAAGTACCAACTACAGGAACTGGAAATTGAAGACAGGACTGCTACTATTCTGGAGGTAAAGAAAGTCCTCACCAAGAGGGACCTTATGCATAAGTTAGAGGAAAAGAGCAAGGAAATGCAAGTAGTCATTGACAGGTTCATGGCTAAGTTTGATAAGCTAAAGGAAAAGGGATTACCTAATCCCTTAGTCATTCATGATAAACTTATGGAACAAGGAGATTACAATGACAAACTCAGGGATGTAGCAAGACAACAAGTGGCTACTTCATAGGTTTTAGGAGTACCAACAAGAAAGGTACTATACAGTGCTTTTGAAAATCTATTTTACCTCCAACATGAGGTAAAACATCTATTTGTAAATAGGCCTTCCTTTGACAAATACACTAAGGCAGATGAAACTTACCGGAGAATGTTGAGTATCCGGTTACCAACAGATCAAGAATGGGAAAAATTGACAGACACTATAGCAGAACATAGTTAAAGGTAAAACACACAGTCAATGAGGTAAAAGGGAATCAGAGTCAAAGGTTACAGGGTCAAAGAGTATCCATGTCAAAGAGTATTAGTAGCGAAGACAATAGCCTTTGGCCAGCACATAGCATAGCAACCATAGACTTCTAGCTAAACCACAATAAAAGGGACAACCAGAAAACAGTTCAATAGCTGTCTCTATCTTCCTACGAGAATATATTTTGAATTTCCTAGATTAATTCCCAAGTTAGTTTGGGATATTTTATAAAAACAATTTTTAAAAATACTTCATAAATCAAAGTATGTAGGTGTGGATTCTTATACTTTCAATAGAATTTTGTTCAAAGACTGTAAATCTTTTATATCACTGACTGGGTCAACATGCTGGATTGATGAATAAAGATCAAATATTTGAATGGATTCATGTGTAAAGAGGAGTACAAATGAGTAATTCTCTTGTGTTGTTTTATCTCTCTTAAAGTTGTTTCATAATCTTAAATGTTTCAGAAGTCTAAATGTTTTAACTTGAATATTATTTTAGAATTTTCTTAACTGCACTCTGTCTTACTGTTATACATTCTTAATGTTTTCTCTTAAACTATCTTAGCTAGGGAATTCTTAACTGCTCCTTAGCTTCCCTAATTTATCCTCTAGTCTATAGTAAAGGATTCTTAATTTCCCTTTACTCATGATTCACTGTTGTTCCCCCATCTTAGCCTCGGTCTGAGGATTCTTGATTTCCCTCTCACCTCCGTTAAGACTCATTTCACCATTTAGTCCAAGGATTTGTACTTCACTATGCTATCTTTCCCCTTGAACATTCCCTTTAGTGAGTTAACTCCAGCTTTGCTACCCCTTATTTGACTCCATTTCCCAATGGCCTAAAGGCATCAACCTATCTGCCTGTTTTAAGGCTTCCACCACCAAATATTCATACAAATCAAAGACCCCCATGAACTCTAGAACTAGCCTAATATCTAATCAAACATAGCTAAATTATATATAGAGAGAGGCCTCTCTGAGGCATAGGTTGGCTAGAGCCTATTCTTAAAAGCTGGTTTGTGGTTACCTCAAAGCCTTCCCTTCTTCCAAAACTTCTAAGGAAAATTTTTGTGTGATAACATAGTGGCGACCATACTAGGGAGCAAACCTCAGTCTCCTAAAGCTTTAAGCAAATCTTAATCATCATCTTGAGGCCCTTAAAGTCGGATTTTACAAAAGTTTTAAAATTTACACTAAAAGACATTTTAAAAGTTATAATTCTGGCTACCAGGAAAACTCATTATACCAGGGCCAACCCGGATCCAAACACTGTTGTTATTATGGATGATCCAGACATAATTATAAGAAAATCCAAAAAATAAGAAAGTTCAGCTGATATAACATCGTTAGTTAAAGATAATCCATGTCCTGATGAGTGGTTGTTTTCAGAACATTTACCTTTTGATGTGCAATTTTATCTCTCATTATTTAGAATAGAATCTGAAAATGTGCTTAATGAAACTGTTCTAGATCCTGATTTTATTGCAGACCTTGAAGTTTAAAGAGATAATAGATCAATTGATGAATATATTCTGAACACTCCACTATCATCGATTAATACTTCTCTAACTACTGAAATTTCTTCTCAATCCTCCAACGTTATTAATACCCCTTCCATCACTACCACACCATCTATTATTTCTACTACAGTTCATTCCACTAGCCCATTCATTCCACAACTCCTTATACAACCTAGAATCCTGTTTCCACCTATAGACACTCCCACTTCACCCATCATCCCTTCAAGTTCACTTATAGATACTTCCATCTCCCCTATACACACAATTGCCCCTTTTATCCCAATTCCCGTTATAGAAACCCCTTCATCCACTGTTAATATTTCAGTTTCATTTGTAGATATTCCAACTTCAACTGTTAATATTCCAAATTCACTTGTTAATATTCCAAATTCCACTGTTAATACTCTAGTTTCAATTGGCAATCTTCCATTTTCAACTGTAAGCACTACTAGCTCATCCATCTCCACCTCAATCCAAACTAATATTCTCTTATCCCCAAGCCAAGCCAAGGCTTTAGCCATGGCCAATAGATATGCCCCTTTGGCGTTACCTGGTCAGTTACATGACTTACCTCAGGACTATCAAAGCAAAATTCAAATATTTGATGCTACAGGCCTATACACTGCTCAACAACATGTTAATAGAATGAATGATTATTTTGAGTTACATGAGATAGATGATGTAGTGTAAGAATGAGCCTTTTGGCCCAAACATTGTATGGGGAAGTTAGAACCTGGTTTAGAGACTTCGTTGCTAGTAGTATTGCAAATATGACAAACTTTCATAGGATGTTCATTGAGAGATGGGAGAGGAAGAAAAACCCATTTCAGATACTTTATGAGTATGAGAACATTAGGATAGGTCCTAAAGAATCAGTTCAAGACTACTGCAACAGGTTTAATAGCACTTACAATGCCATCCTGACCAACCTTAAGCCTCCTCTTGATCTCACAATGATGAAGTTCCCTGATGGTTTTGATCTAGATATGGCATACCAACTTAGGGAAAGAGAGCCTACAACCCTAGAGCAAAGCCAAACCAATGCAGTAAAAATAGAGGCTAATATTTTAGCCAAAAAAGCCCGCGAAAAGTTAGAAAGGAGAGTAGGATTTGCTGATGAAGCTTCAACTTCTTATGGTAAAGTAGATCTTTTGGCCAAAACTGTGGAAAGATTCATGGGTAGACTTGACAACCTAGATAGAAAAACATGGGATAATCAACAAGCACCCCCAGTTAGGAATGCTAATTTCAGAAAAAACCAAAATCAAAACCAAAACACAAGAAAGAATGGACCTGATCAAAACATTAGGCCCCCTTTTCAAGAAAACTATGTAGAATCATCTGATCCCGATGATCCAGAACAAGATACCCAAATCAATCTAATGGGATTAAATGATCAAAACCCTATATTTCTCTCCCAGGATGAGGAAGAATTGCATATGTTACAATAGCTTCAAACCCAGTCTGGAGAGCCATTTGACTATAAATAGGGATATGACTCTGCCATATTTGAAGTGCACAAATAATATAACTTGAGAAGTAAAAAGAATGCCGGTCCTCCTAACCAAACTAAGAAAGAAATGGAAAATCAACCCAAAAGAACAAATAAAGTTCCTGTTTCAGAGGTACTTCAAATCCTCCCTAGACCAAACCAAAATCCCCTAGTCCCATCATTGAAGAAATAATTGCCAGCCAACCCTCTCTTGAGAAACCATCCACATCAGTTCCACTTAAAGAACCAGAGAAAAACACCTATAATGCCATATCTGAAATTCCCCATAAGGAAATCCCAAGTAAACAAAAGGAAGATAATTCCACTCAAAACCTTGTTTTAAAGGTCTGCAACCCTTCCTCATCATTCAATTTGGGAGTAGAGATATCCAAGCTGAAAATTTCAGTCCCTTTGACTGAACTAGTTAAAAACAAAACTTACAAATCATAGGTAAATCAGACCCTGAAAATTACTGAAAACGAAGATTTAGTTAACTTGTTTGATGATAAGCCAGAATTAGGGTCCTTGCCAGGTACTGGAACATTGAGATGGTGCTGGTACTCCTTAAGAGATGGAGCCCCCTTTTCGATCCTGAGAGAGAGCAAATTGGAGCTGGGCCACTCTCGGTGCACCTGCTAGGGCTCCCATTATAGTACTGGTGCGAGGAGGTCTTCATCAGGATTGGGAATGCCCTCGGTACCTGTCTGGACCATGATCGAACCTTTGTGGAATCAAAGAATAGAACCCTTGCTCGCATCTTGGTCCACTTGGATACGCGCGAGGGATTGGAGGAGAAAATTACACTTCAATGGGGGAAATTCACCAGGGTCTAGATCCTGGACTACGAGGGAGTTCCCTTCCACTGTCGGCGATGTCACAGGGTGGGTCACATCTTTTAAGACTGCCCTCTCATCAAAAAACCAGAGGACCCTCCAAAGACGACAACAGCTCCTACCAAGATTGACTCGCCAGCCGTGCAGTGCTCTCCTGTTCCAAGCCCTTCTCCCTCAGCTAGCAACCCCCTCCCAAAGTCGGTGGACGAAGTGCACAGATCAATCTCGCCTCCACTCACTAGATCTCATGCAGCTGCTGAAGCTACAAAAGCATCGGGGAACATAACAGCTATGCTGACGGGCTATCCAAGGAGCCACGACACTTCCCAGAGGAGAGTGGATGATCCAGGAATAGTGAGGGACAAATGAATATTGCTACTATCATCGGCCATACATGGAACAAAACTACCACAAGGCCATGAGCCCTTGATCACTGGTTATTTGTAATTATGAGCAATGTATTTTGACAAAACTCTGTATATATTTCAGGTTATATTTATGTTTTTTAAATGCCCTACGTGGCATATGTACAGTCATATATCAGACTTCCTACTATTGAAATGAACACCTTGCATGGTGAAGAAATCTCAAAGTAGTTTAAAGATTTTATTGAACTCATACTTTTGACCGAGCCCTCAGTGGCTAGAAGGACACAGCATATGCAAATAGCATCTACAACATGTAATTTTTCAAAGTTAATGAAAGATTACGATTTTTCCAGTGGAAAAAAGATAAACCAGAATTAATATTTGGACTAGATGTTAATGGCAAACCACAAGAAGGAGGAGTTCCACCTTTTTACATTCGCCTTAATATTCATGAAAAAATACTACACAATGCCATGTTAGATTCTGGGGCTTCTCACAACCTAATGCCAAAATCGGTAATGGAAAAATTGAATCTAGACATTACTAGACCTTATAAAGACTTGTTCTCCTTTGTTTCAAGTCAAGTAGAATGTCTAGGGTTAATCAAAGATTTGTGTGTTACTTTAGTCCAATATCCTGTCAAGAGCATCCTTATGGACATTGTAGTGGCTGACATCCCACCAAAATATGGCATGCTGTTATCCAGATATTGGGGAGCCAAGCTTCAAGGATCCCTCCAACTGGATATGTCATATGCCACAATTTCTGTGTTTGGGCAACCCAAGAAACTGTACATAGAAACTTTCATGAAGTACATGGAAAGCAGCCAAGGTAGACCTCAAAACTATCCCATCTACTCCATGCATTCAGATGTAGACTCTTTTATTATGTTCAATACTGATCAAACACCAAATGGAACTCCTAACAGTGTTGTTGCAGAACCAAAAGAAATTGTAGTTTCCACTGCTAATGAATCTAAAGAGACTTCAGAATTGTGCAATGAAGAAAGTAATCAGGTTGTTAGAAATAAAAATAAATGGGATACTGATGATGAGAACTATGTACATGAAATCTTATGGAATTTAGAATTTGATGGCTCTGTAAATAAGTTAGGAGCAGGAGCAGGAGTATGGATTTATAATTTAGAAAACAATCACTCAGAGGGCCATGCCTATAGGTTAAATTTCAGATGTACCAATAATATGGCTGAGTATGAGGCTTTGATTCTAGGTCTCAAGGTAGTTAAGAATTTAGGTGCTCAAAGAGTTTCAGTCATAGAAGACTCAGAGCTAGTTGTAAATCAGATTAAGGGTGTATATACGACTGAAGACACTAGATTAGGTTATTATAGAGGAACCATTATAGAAATACTCAATATTTTTCTAGAAACACAGCTTGCAATAGTTCCTAGGAAGCACAATCTGCAAGCCCATAGTTTAGCAATGTTTGCCAGTACTTGCAGGTTACCCTTCCAACTTGACCATCAGTACACTGCTGAGGTCAGGCATAGACCTTCAATCCCAGATAATGTTCAGAACTAGCAAGTATTTTCGAATGACAGATAAACAACTTCTTAACTTTAGAAGAAGAATTTTCACATAGTAATATAGATACCGATACATCTATAGATCTTGACTCTAGGGATGAAGTAATAATAAATGAGCTAGAAGGCAATGAAGTAGATAGTTTTAATCCCACTAAATTCACAAGGTTAGATATAGACAACCTATAACAAGTTTAGATTGATGAAACAATTAATCAAGAAAGTGAATTAATTAATCTCAAGGATAATTTCTTACCAAAATGTTTAACCCCTCTGGAAGACTTATTCAATCCAAATGATGTTCCTAGGAAGCCTAAAATGGAACCATTAAAATTTGATATTGAAGAGTGTAACATAGGAACTGAAGACAATCCCAAGCTAATCAAACAATCAAAGTCACTCTCTTCAACAGAAAAGGTGAAATACATTGAGTTATTGAAAGAATTTCAGGATGTCTTTGCTTGGAGCTATGAGGACCTTAAATCCTATGACACGAGCATCATCCAACACACAATTCCTATCAAAGAGAATAAAAAACCTTTCAAACAAAATCTTAGGAGAATTAATCCCATCTTATTACCTTCAAAAGAAAAAGAAATTAAGAGAATGTATGATGCCAAGATAATTGCACCAATAAGGTTTTCTGAATGGGTCTCAAACTTGGTCCCAACGAGGAAGAAAACTGATGAGATCAGACTTTGTGTAGATCTAAGAAACCTGAATAAAACATCAATTAAAGAAAATTACCCTCTTCCCAAAATGGACCACATCTTACAAAGGGTAGTTGGGTCAACCAGAATCTCATTACTAGATGGGTTTTCTGGTTACAATCAAATTTTGGTTCACCCTGACAACCAACCCAATACTACTTTTACCACTCCTTGGGGCACCTTTATGTATGTCAAAATGAATTTCAGGCTAATGAATGTAGGAGCCACTTTCCAGAGAGCTATGGATATAGCCTTTTCCAAATAAATCCATCATTTCCTTGTGATATATCTTGATGATATTACTGTTTTATCAAAATCAGACAATCAACATCTAGATCATCTAAGGCAGGTCTTTATAAAATGCAGAAAGTATGGCATCTCCTTGAACCCTAAGAAATCTTTATTTGGGTTGGAAGAAGGGAAATTGTTAGGGCATATCATTTCTAAAGATGGCATAAGAATAGATCCTACAAGAATTGAAGCCATCTTGCTGATACAACACCCTACGAATATTAGAGAACTACAAGCCTTTTTAGGAAAGATTAACTTCCTTAGAAGATTTATTTCTAACCTAGCAGAGTTAATTAGGGCACTAAATAACATGTTGAAAAAATATTCGACATTAGGTTGGACTTTCGAAGCTAAGAAATCATTTGAAGACATCAAGCTATCCTTGACAAAAACCCAGTATTAGTTAGTCCCAAATTTGATATGAACAACCCATTGCTTTCTTTAGTAAAGCCTTAAGATATGCTCCCTTAAAATACAACATAATGGAGAAACAAGCATTGGCTTTAGTCAAAGCTATCAAAGCCAACTTTATTCTCTGATGTCAAGAGATTTGTGACCTATTGTCACAAGTGTCAAATTTTTGAAAGGAAAATAAAACTTCTACCATTACCCCTTAAACCACTCACTGCTGAAGTACCTTTTCAACAATGGGGTTTAGACTTCATTGGTCAAATTCACCCGCCCTCCTCTGCCCAACATAAGTGGATCCTCACAGCCACAAACTATTTCACAAAATGGATAGAGTCCATACCTTCAAAGCAAGCCACAAATACTGTTATCATTAACTTCCTTGAAGCCAACATTCTGTCTATATTTGGATGCCCAACCAAGCTCATTATTGATAATGCAACAACTTTTAAATCCAAATGAATGATAGAATTCTGCAATAAGTATCACATCACCCTAGGTCATTCTACAACCTACTACCCTCAAGGAAATGGACTAGCAGAATCTTCAAACAAAAGCCTGGTGAACATTATTAAGAAGTTACTGGAAGATAATAAGAAAACATGGAACAAGAAGTTAGTTAAAGCCTTATGGGCTGACACACTGACTACCAAGAAGTCAATTGGTACATCTCCCTATCAGCTAGTTTATGGCATGGAAGTTGTTTTTCCATCCTCTTTGGGAGTACCAGTGATGAAGATGCTCCAAGAACTGCAATCTGAACCAAATGATATCCAGAGGAGAATTAACCAGACTATTCATCTCCAGCAAACCAAAGAAGAGGTCTACATCAGATCTCAAGTTGTGCAGGAAAAGATCAAAAAGATTTTTGATAGAAGGACCAAGGCAGATGATTTCTACTTAGGTGATAAAGTACTCAAGTGGGACTCGAGAAGGGAAGATAAGGGTAAGCATGGGAAATTTGATTTCCTATGGAAGGGCCCCTATGTCATTTATGCTTACAGAGGGAACAATGCTTTCTTCCTTAAAGGACTAGATGGTATTGAAGAAGGAGGAGGACCAGTGAATGGTCGAATGCTCAAACATTACATAGAACCTAGTTACTAATTGTTATTTCCCATGTGTGTATATTTTATTTTGAAAAAGTCTAGTTTGGATTGGATGGTAAACCTTTAGAGTTGAAGCCCGGAGAGAAGGCCCTAAGATTTTAAGGATTTATTATCATAAGTATGAATAAAGTAGGTTGAAAGGTGACAAATCACAAGGTAACTGAAGTTAAAATTCCAAGGCTACTGATCTCAAAGTTCTTGAGATTTCACAAGGAAATTTCATCCCCAAGTGGAGCCACTGTTAGGTTCCTATACCAATAGGATTCATAATTTTGAATGGCTAAGGTTAAGCCTTGTAATATGTACATACCTTTGCTTTCTGCAAATGTTTTCCATATTGAAAAATAAAAAATGAAAAGAGGGTATGTCCTAAAAGAAAAATTTAAGTACAAAAAGAATAAAGAAAAAGGTCCAAAAAGTGAAAAATATGAACCCCAAAAAACAAAAAGAGACCATGAAAGTATGCAAGTCTAAATGCCACTACTATTTACTTTATGCAAAATAATTATTGTGTGCAGCTTGTGATTCATGCCACGATGCAGGGTAATCAAACTATTTAATCTTGATTATGTCATGCTTTAAATTTTATGTTGATAGATAGAGAATAAAATCTGACCAAACTATTTAATCTTGGCAGATCATTAGATTAGGTAGAGTAAAATAAAAGGAGCTCGTCAGTTTAATCTAAACCCTTGGATGATATAGTGATAGAATTAGATAGTTTGCTTTGTGAAAAGAAAAGAAATTGTTTTGATAAGGGTTTGCAAGTCTAAATGCACCCTAATAAAACGAAGAAAAAATGGTAGGACAAGTAGATGGGTAAGTAAAATAAAGATTGCAGAAATATGATGATAGGGCAAAAATCATATTTATCATCTCATCATAGGCTTCAAATGTAAATGGTCAATCAAGCATGAAGATGGATTTCAAGGTCAATTTATTAACTTCCCCCATTCATTTTACCTATTTACTCAACTAATTTCCCATAATAAAGTTCTAAGTACTGAAAAACTCTAAGTCAAAGGGGCTCAGAGCATTTCTCTGTCTTTCGGAGGGACCGGACCCTCGGCTCAATGACTTATGGATACCAAGTACCAAATTCCCCTCATAAAACTTCATCCCCCCTTCATTTCATTCATTTCCCTAATAAAACCCCTTTTCCTAAGGTTAAAACATTATTTGCCTAGGGAAAGTAATCACCCCCATGTAAATTCCCCTTTCATATAAAAAACCCACAAAAACACTTTAGCCTAAGTTATAATGCATATATGCGAAAAAAAAACAAATCACAGAAAATACATTATGCTTAGCGCTATTCATTTCCGATGTTTTTCATATTAACTTCTAACTATTATATATTAATTCCCATTAATAACCCTTTTCCCGTATATATTAATTTCCTATATAAACTTATCCTTATACCCTAGTTTAAATATAAACTATAAGATACATCAAACCTAAAAAAACCCACTAACTAATCGATGTGTGATTAATTTAGGCAAAACCCTGATTAAGCCCTCCGCTAACAACCCTGATGGCCTAATCCCACCTTAATCCACTATTAATCCTGATACTACCATATTTAAAGTGCCCGACGGGCCCCCCATTAACCTACGCATGCAATCACGACCTGACCACCTTCTTATCTGAAGGCCCAGATCCAACGCCCCACAAACGATTTCAGGCGGGATCATCCACCAGACAATACATGCCTGAAAAAGTTGTTTTCCATGAGACCTCCCTCGCGACATGTCAGTTGCTAAGTGGAATCGGATGAACCCTCCCAAATACCACTCGACGCCCATAAGTGGTGTGAAATTAACTGCTTACTACCTCCCCGCTATGTGACAAATCAGTCACTATTGACCCGTACCCGCCGAAAAAACAATTTTTCCATATAAAAGCCAAAAAGCCCCAAAAATGTCTTTTTCGCTGAATTTTCGCATGCAAGCTTTTGTGTGCATGCACAACACCTACAAAACATTGAATTCGTCAACCTGCATGCAAATTTCACTCCAGAGAATTCCATAGACCACCTAGTCAACCGTGTAGCCTCCATAAGCACCATTCGACCAATTGCAACTACCAGTTACCTTGCTCAGAGTCAATTCGCCTCAATTTCAGGTATTTAAACCTGAATTCACCAAGTGCCCTATCAATTTCAAGTTAGACTAGTCATTGAGTATTTTGTTAAACTTAAAACTTAATTGAAATTACTCCAATAGACTCCACACTGCACCTTGTTGTATACTCAAACCCCAAAACTGCCAAACTACCTCTGAAAACTCCAATTCAACCTTGAGCAAGCCTAATTCGAATCCACAAGAATCGAATTATGGTTGCCCCCACTGCATTGAATGTGAGACCCATCTCCATGCCCCATTTGGACTTGGACCACCTTCCCTTAGCTGATAGAGATTTCCAGATAAAAGATACCACTGTCATAGAGCTCTTGCTCAAAATACATTGCCAAAGTAGGGACAAGTTCCTGAACCATGCTGATGAAATTGGCCTTTGGGAGTCAAATTTGCCCAAGTACCAGTTCCCCCAAGTCCACATTTTTCCTGAAATTGTACATATGTGCTATGCTTGCTATGTCCCTAGTCACAAAACCATCATGTCTCATGACCAGAAAGTCCTTTTCACCATCACTCCTGAGTCCATCAATGAGATGTTACAGCTCCAACCAGGGCCAAACCTAACTCCCCTCTCAATTGGAGACCTGTTGGACTTATATCCCAAACTCAACTCTGCAAGATTGGCCCAATTGATCCAAACCTTCATCATAGAAGAGAAGTATACCCCCAAAGACCCCCTTCCATATGTAGCAACTATATTTTCTCCTTGGGGCCGAAATATTGTATCCATGATATCTTGTGTTTTGGGTTACTGCACAAGTGAGTACATTGAGGAAATCATCTTGGCTTTCATGTCCATCTATACCCCAGGATAGCCTCTTGCAATTATTTATGACTTTGCCACATTTGTAGCTGACAGAATGTATGAGCACTTCACAAGAATGGGAAATGAAAGGGTTTTAAAGTACTCCTCAGTATTATACCACATGTTCCTCTACTTCCAAGCAGATAAATTCCCACTTACCTTGTAAAAGTTGGATACCAAGGGCCAACCAAGATCAGTCATCTTCTGGACCCCATTAACTCATCAATATTCCTCCCCCTATTCATACAATGAATTCATAGATTCCTTTGTCCATCCTGTGATGACGATGCTCAGTGGAACCCCTCCACCAAGAATGAGTTCTGAGATCAGGAGATTCCTTCATCAAAACATCAATCATCAGGTGGGAGATTGGTACTTGTACCAAAACCACACTGAAATCAGGATTTATGGGTGCCATCTTGCCCCATACAAACTACCTAAATACCTCCCAATGAGGTTATTTTCCCTGGAGTACTATAGGCAGATAATAAATTCAAATGAGGTAAACTTTGTCTCAACCAAAACAAAAACCTAGCTCAAGATCAAAGACCATTTGGGTCCTTTTATTTGTAATAGCAGAGATGCTGGAAAGGAGGCAAACCCGATCCTTCAGAGATTAAAATTAAAACAAAACTTCATATGGAGATATGATCCCTTGGATTTCATCTGCAAAAGAAGGCAAAAAAACAAGATGGCTCCCTATATCCATCATCGCATCCCTAAGATAGAAAAGTATGCCAACCAATTGCAATGGTTGGAAAACACTTTAGAGGATAGGGACAATACTGAAGTTGCTGTGGAAAACACATTATTAGATATAGAAAAGAAACTTGATGAAAATTCATTTCTGTAGGTACCACCTCAGGAAGGGACAATGAGCACTCCCCCTATCATGTAGACTCCTTTGAATGAGGAGAAAAATACCAAAAGGGGTAGGGAGGAAGGATCAAGTTTAGGGACACAAGCCTTCAATGTTCAATATGAAAGAGGCCAGAGAAAAAGGCCTAGACTCAGTCCTCTGTGGGAGCAGGAAGACACCGATGGCTTAGTTGAAATAACTGATTATGAGCCAAAAAGGAGTAAATGTACTATTCCTTCAGAGGAAACATAGCCCCAATAATCCTAAGGAACCCAGATGATACAGAGACAGACGAGTGTAGAGGCCTCATCCTTCAGCAGGCCAGTAGACCAGGATAAAAGTATCAAAGACAGATTCAAAGAGATAAAAATGAGGAATGAAAGGTTGAAATGAGACATATGCTCAGCTTTTCAAACTTTATACTCCAGGTCAAAGTAGATTGATGTTAGCCTTTAACATCAAAGAGGGGAAGATGCAGGTGTCCTTCATTCAACTAACTGTGCAGTAACCAAGGGCACCCATTGACTATAAGAAAGTTGATTTTGAGGTGTTGGCCAGGGATATTCACCTTGTGGACCAAATAGAGTTTCACAAGCAGGCTGGAGAAATGATCTACTCCACCTTGACAGGGAAGTCCATAGCTATTCATCAACTGCAAAGTTCCCTAAACAACATCTCAGCTCAGTATCAGCTTGAACAGGCTTCATCACAAGCCAAGGATAACATAATCAAGTCTTTGGAAGACTTGATCATAGATATGGGACATGATCCCAAAGATATCAAAGCAATAGAGGAGTTAATAAAACAGAAGAACAAGGACATTGCTTCACTAAAGAAGAAACTAAAGATACCCTCCTTGCATCATCCACAAACACAGGAGGTGTTATGGTCTCAAACTCAGCATGAGGACTTAATGGATTTAGTCATCAAGCTGAACGATCAGTTGATGAGCATAGAGAAGGAATTGGATGCCTTAATCCAATTGAAGCAAGGTTAAGTAGGGAACATACCAACAACTATAATCCCTACAGTGACTACTATAGTACCATCTACATTGGCAGCCACATTGGCTACAAAAACTCCAATAGTCACTACCTTGCCCATCACCACTGCAGCATCCACATCAACAACTTCTACAATAGTAGCAGGTACAGTAACAGATGAAGCATCCAAGCTTGTTCATGCCATGGAAGAAATTTCTATTCAGAAAAACGAGATAAACAAGCTATAGGAACAAGTGGCAAGCTTAGAAATAGACTATAAGCTTGCCAAGATTATGCAGAAAGAAGAGGAACAAAAGGCTGCAAGGATAAAGGAAAAGATATAGTTAATGGAAAGAGACTTGACACTAAAGGAGCCACTTGGATAAGCCAAGGAAAAACTATGGGCCAATATCATTGACTTTGTCAGTGATATTTGGCCATCCATATAGGTCATATTCGAGCATATTGATCTCATAAGATTAATATAAAGGCTATTGAGAAAGTGAAGATAGAGTTAGGAAACAGGCCTAGAGATGCTACCAGGCTCATCCAGTTCTTAAATTCAAAGAACAAGTACCAACTACAGGATCTAGAAATTGAAGACAGGACTGCTACTATTTTGGAGGTAAAGAAAGTCCTCACCAAGAGGGACCTTATGCATAAGTTAGAGGAAAAGAGCAAGGAAATGCAAGTAGCCGTTGACAGGTTCATGGCTAAGTTTGATGAGCTAAAGGAAAATGGATTACCTAATCCCTTATTCATTCATGATAAAATTATGGAACAAGGAGATTACAACGACAAACTCAGGGATGTAGCAAGACAGCAAGTGACTACTTCACAGGTTTCATGAGTACCAACAGGAAAGGTACTGTACAGTGCTTTCAAAACTCTATTTTACCTCCAGCATGAGGTAAAACATCTATTTGTAAATAAGCCTTCATTTGCCAAATACACTGAGGAAGATGAAACTTACCAAAGAATGTTGAGTATCTCGGTTACCAACAGATCAAGAAAGGGAAAAATTGACAAACTTACTATAGCAGAACATAGTTAAAGGTCAAACACATAGTCAACGAGGTAAAAGGGCATCAGAGTCAAAGGTTACAGGGTCAAAGAGTATCTGTTTCAAAGAGTATCAGTATAGAAGACAGCAGCCTTTGGCCAGAACAGAGCATAGCAACCATAACCTTCCAGCTAAACCACAATAAAAGGGACATCAAGAAAACAATTCAATAGCTGTCTCTATCTTCCTGCGAGAAGATATTTTGAATTTCCTAGATTAATTCCCAAGTTAGTTTGGGATACTTTGTAAAAACATTTTGTATAAATACTTCATAAATCAAAGTTTGTAGGTGTGGATTCTTATACTTTCAGTAGAATTTTGTTCAAATTCTGTAAAGCTTTTGTATCACTGACTGGGTCAGCATGCTGGATTGATGAATAAAGATCAGATATTTCAAGGGATTCATGTGCAGAGTGGAGTACAAATGAGTAATTCTCTTGTGTTGTTTTATCTCTCTTAAATTTGTTTCATAATCTTAAATGTTTCAGAAGTCTGAATGTTTTAACTTGAATATTATTTCAGAGTTTGCTTAACTGCACTCTGTCTTACTCTTATACATTCTTAATGTTTTCTCTTAAACTATCTTAGCTAGGGAATTCTTAACTTCTCCTTAGCTCTGGTAGTTTCTACTCTGGTCTATAGTAAAGGATTCTTAATTGCCCTTTACTCATGATTCACTGTTGTTCCCCCATCTTAGCCTCAGTCTGAGGATTCTTGATTTCCCTCTCACCCCCGTTAAGACTCATTTCACCATTTAGTCCAAGGATTTGTACTTAACTCTGCTATATTGCCCCTTGAACATTCCCTTGATTGAGTTAACTACAACTTTGCTGCCCCTTCTTCGACTCCATTTCCCAATGGCCTAAAGGCATCAACCTATCTACCTGTTTTAAGGATTCCACCACCAAATCTTCATACAAACAAAAACCCCCCTGAACTCTAGAACTAGCCTAATATCTAAGAAAACATAGCTAAATTATGTAGAGAGAGCCCTCTCTGAGCCATAGGTTGGCTAAAGCCTATGCTTAAAAGTTGGTTTGTGGTTACCTCGAAGCCTTCCCTTCTTCCAAAACTTCTAAGGAAACATTTTGAGTGATAACAGCTTCCACGCCATCAATCTTAGCTTCCACGTCATTCATCTTAGATTCTATGCCTTTCTTTAAACCATCCATCTTAGATTCTACACCTTTCTTTAAACCTTCCATCTTATCTTCTACGTCATTCTTTAAACCATCCATCTTATTTTTTGTTACTTTTTGTGCGAGTGAAATTTGTTGCACTTGGTCTCGTAATTTTAATATATCATGTTGCATTTCTTCCTCTTCTTCATTAGTCATGGTAGAGCTTTCAGGTTGCTTACTAGGTGTTTCCATTTTCTTTCTTCGGGGTATCAATTACTGATAATAATGCTTCACTATGCCATTTGAATTCCTTCAAACTAATTTTTCAAACCATGCTTATGCAAAAATTCAAAAAAAAAACTACACACCTTTTTTCACTTTGTAGGAGCTTGATATTGAATCTGATGTATGTTTGTAGTTTCGGATCTCCCAGGTTAGAAATTGCTTCCAGCGGTAACCCTCTAAGTAATCCTTCTATCCCTGCAATTCTAATCAAGATTGGATTCTCCAACAAAGAGTTATGCCAAATCTCTCGCGATGGCCTGAGTATAGAGTTGTTCAGTAGAGCGAACTTGTATGACGTGCCGCAGGTTACTGTTTCAACCTTAGGTTCTGAAAATGGTACCCAAAAACTATAGTCCTTCCTCTTTCTAAAACTTCTTACGAAAATTCAATCTGATGCTCAGAGAGAAAGTTATAATGATTTTCCCAAGGTGACCTATTTGGAATGTAATTCGGGGGCCTGCAAACACCCTAACTTCCTCAGATTGTATCTCCACAAATTTAGTGAGACAGGACTTGAAATTCGGTGCCGATGTTCAGACCGATATCTTCTCAATTGGGTTTTTTTGTTAGCTTCTGAAACTTTGTAGAGAAAGCGTTATAGTGAACATTCCATGATGACCTGTTTTAGATGAAATTCTGGAGCTTGCAAAAACCCTAACTTCCTCAGATCATATCTCCAAACATATAGTGAGACAAGATATGAAATTCAGACCCAAGGTTAAGAAAGATTTCGTATCAAATGGGTTTTTTTTCACATTTGAAACGTCGTAGAAAAAATGTTATAGCGAAAATTCCACGATGATCTGTTTGGAGTAGCGAAACCCTAGAATCCAAAGCTCTGATACCAAATGTTATGAAACCATCTCACAAAAAGATAGAAAATATAGATCAAGTCATTAGAATTCAGCCTCTTCGAGTGGGAAAATTCTTTTACATTACACAAATGAACAATTCTTGGATGATACAAATGACAAAACCTCCTTTCTATATATAGGAGTCTAAGGGGTCACAATATAACCAAGCCGACCTAATAATAATAAATATAAAGGCATAAAAATAACAATAGTGGGATTCTATGGGGCACAATAATAACAATAAGGGATACAATGACAATAGTAATGGGGGAATCACTAGTATTATAGGGACCTAACAGTTCTCGACCTGCAATTTCAAAGATACGATCGATTAAAACCAACATAAAATATTGTGCACAAGAAAAGATAAGAACTTGAATAATTTGCACAAAATATTGAAGGTATTGTCTACATGTAGAATGATGTGCCATAAAACATAACTTTAACCAACCTACAACCTTACCTTTCCGATGAGAACTAGAATGAAACAAACCTCGAAGGATCCTTGTGAATGTATCTTAGTCTGTGTTGTCCTTCTTGGAAAGCATAAGAAAATATTGAATCTTATTATTAGCATAAGGACTTGCTAAGTAAGATTCTTGCAGGAAA